>CANTUV010000003.1:13820000-15070000 GCA_947685225.1 Garcia nutans
CACTAAAAATTAGAACAAAAATGACATAAACACTGGAATAAATTAAAACTACCAAAATTGATGAAATCACTAAATAAACAGATTAAAACTACCAAAATACCTAAAGAAAACAATAATAATCATAATAAATAAGATACAATTCTATGACAAAAACTAATAAAACAATCATTAGTTACTTTTTCAAGTGAGAAATCTATTTGTAATAAACCTCTTAATTTAGTTTTAATCCAATATAGCATAAAAGATGCTTTAGTTGATTGAATGGATTAAAACCTAATTAATGAGAATTATCATGAATTGATTTTCATTTTTGAAAATATAACTATTGGTTGAAACGTCCGAGGAAATTATTTGAAAATAAGATACCCCATGTTGATATTTTGTTAACCATATCACCTAGGAAAAGAGACTCGCCCTTTGTGTGTGAAAGTTATAAGGTTGGAAGGAACGTCCTATTTATCCTTATTTGTTTATTGTTTGTGCATACATGCATACATGCATCATATCACATATCATTAATCCTTTCTGGCTCAAAGCCCTGGATTACGACAGTTCAAAAGCTTATGATAATCCGACCTATGCAGAGATGAAAAATCTAGCAGTGACTCAATCACTTTTTCACCAAAAGCAATGGAGCCCGAACAAATTCAAAGAATGGTGGATGATGTCCTTAACGCTAAAATGGAAGAACTAAAAGGGGCCCTAGCTGTGATCATAAAGAATCAATTGGCTGTAATTTTAGAGAATAATGTCGAGGCATCTGTTAGCACCAAGAAGCCGAAGGACAAAGGGAAGGCTAAGGTTAGTGAAGTGGCTTTTGATGATGACAAGGTAATGATTGATGATGATGACTGGGAATAATACTTTCAAGATCCTCAAGATAAGAAGAAGGAGCCAAGGGTTGTGGAAAGAGAAACTGTGGAAAAGACTAAAACTTCTGATGTTAAGAAACTGATTGCTAATTTAGAAAAGAAATTCAAGAAGAAGCTGAAAACCGAAGAGATGTCCGTGATCGACAAACTATTTGAACAAGATGAGGAGGTCCTTTATAAGTTCAAGATGCCTTCCTTTGCTAGGTATAATGGTACAGAAAATCCTCACTTTCATGTCAAACAATACATCACTACCATGCAATCTTCCATAGCTACTAAAGCTCAAACTCTGAGGTATTTTATGCTCTCTTTGGATCCTATTGTGCAAAATTGATTTAATACCTTGGAAGAATGTAACCAAAAAGATTAGGACATATTGTACAAAGCCTTCATTCAACAATATGGGTACAATGTCGAGCTGAAAGTTACCTTGATGGGGGTGGAGACCATTAGGCAAAGACCAAATGAGAACTTTGTTGATTATGCAAAGAGATGGAGAAATAAGGTTGCTTTGCTCAAGAAGAGGCCTGATAAATCTGATTAGATTAGGATGATTGTGAGGGGGGTGTTGCCTAGTCTTCATGAAAAGATGTCTTATACACTCATCCGGGATTTCAAAGATCTTCTTCAATTTGTTCTACAAATTGAAGAGTGGAAAAGGGAGAAGAACCGCTTTTCGACAAGAAGGAATGAGAAAGGGAACTACCAGTCGGGTAATCAAAGCACGCAAAAGGAAGTTAATATTAATGCAACTGGTCAAGAAAATAAAAGACAGTTCTCAGAGTTGGGAAAACCTCTATCTTGGGTTTTCAACAAGCTACAGAAGAAAGGATTGTTACAACCGTTGGCTCCTCGACCGCTACATAATCCTCCGCCACCAAAATTTAATGCCGAAGCCTTCTATCAATTTCATCAAATGCAAGGGCATGAGATGGATAAATGTGATCATCTAAGACACGAGATCCAAGATTTGATTGACGGTGGTAAGCTACCCAAGCCGGATAAGCCCAATACCAAAAGCAATCCTCTGCTTAGGTTCAACAGAGTGCCATCACCAGCAACTTTCATGGTAGGAGGAGGATTAGAGGAAGATCTTGTCTTATCCTCCTTTCAAGATGGGAATATTGAAGATGTGAAAGGAGAAGAAACTTAACTCAACAAACTTCCCTTAGCTTGTTTGTTTTTTTTTCTTTATTTGGTGTTTTATGGAACAATAGTGTTTTTCAAATTTAAAGTTGTTTGAATAATTACTTTCATCAAAATTTTTGTTGGTCTTTGTTCATTTTGGTGCTCAACTGATGACAAATTTAACTTGATATTTATAAATTATCATATCTATACATCATGATTCGAATGACTTTACTAGGTGAGGGAATTGCTCTATAGCATTGAGTTGTGTATGCTTACTTAGAGAGGGCTCCTGCATAATGACCTTTGTCTAGGTCCTAGTCAGTCTTAGAACATATTTTGACAAACTTTCATGGCGAAATTGAACTCTACTTATTTAAGAGAGAAATGATCTAGGCATTACTTGATGAACCAACAACTAGTATCAACCCAATTAAATATCAATCCCTAGTTGTCCCTTTGAGCCGTCATAAGATTTTAACTTTCTTTTCATTGGCTTATAAACCCCAACAACCTACCTTGGGCTGTTGTTATACTTTTGACAAGTCTTATGATCACTAAGGTGAAGAGGCAAGAAGATCAAAGAAAGGAATGCATAGCCAAGACTGTAAGGATAGTTGATGTTCTCAAGACCATAAGGGTAGTTGAAGTTCACCTAATATCTCCAATCTATCAAGATAACATCAGAGTAACAAATGATTTATCCCTATTAAGGAAGATTTATGTCACTTCACTCATCCATTATTAGAAATCCAAGTTGGTACAAATAAGACAACTCATTTAGAGCTAGAACAAAAAAAAAACAAAAGAGAAAAGAAAAAAAAAGAAAAAAATAAAAGAAAAAGAAAATAAAACCCAAAACGATTCAGAAAGCCAACTGAGTTCTCTTTTGCCTAAAGTAGCAAAAGGCTTCCATTTGGTTTATAAGGACAGTTTGACTTGAATTGGTCCAACCCAACCAAAGATTCAATCAAAATTAGAGAAAAAAGAGAAAGGTCATCAAGTTCTTGAAAGTCCTGTACTTGACAGTTCTACTGGAAAGAAAGACAAAATGATAAAATGCTCAAAGAAGGGAAGAGTAAGAAAAAAGAAAGATAAAGAAAAGAAAAAAAAGAAAGGAATGTGGGTACCAAACTTTTTGCAAAGGCAAAGACTATCCCAATCAAGATCCAGATTAATGCTAAGAAGATGCAGGAACATTCAAAGCCCTATCTTATTCCTTCTCCCAACTGCCTAAAGTTCCAACAGAAAATCATAGTGTGAAGGTTTGTCAGCAGGAACATTCAAAGCTCTATCTTATTCAATTCCTTTGCCCAATGTTGAACTATCAAACCTCGAAGGACACATTGGGCAAAGGAAATGATTATTGGCAAGGTCATTAAGAAGCTACCAATTGACATACTGAATCATAATTTAAAATGGATGTATCTCTGCTGCTTAGGGCCTCCATTATTCATATTTTCAATATCTCAAAGATAAAGGCCATAAAAGCGAAGCCTTCTGTCATTCCAACGCAAGACTTGAGCAAGCATATGGAAGGAACCAATGAGAACACTTCAGTTGATTATCTCGGTCTGTGAGTCGATAGAACCATTGTAAGTGTTATTCATGCATATCATGCACACATGAGCATATCACATTGCATTTTCTTGTATTATATTGTCTATTTTTTGTCAAAGTGAAATGACAAATACTATATGAAGCAAATATGAAGCAGGCATAGAATCAAGGGGCATAGAGGGCCCATTGCTTGAGGAAGCTCTAGTCATTTTGCAAAAGAAAGAAGAGATGCATGCTTATGTAAGGAGAGAGATAAAATACAAACATCAATCAGAGTCTGCATGAGAAAAATCATTGGTTTGAGCCTACATAGGGGGCAAAGTTTCTCCTTTTTAATTTTTGAGTTTATACGCGTATAAAAATCCAGTATTGGGTCGAGTACCCAAAATTCAGTTTCGGGTCGAGAACCCAAATCCAGTTTAGGATCCAGAATCCAATTTTAGGTCGAGAACCCAAATCAAGTTTAGGATCGATAATTTAGATTCGGGTTGAGCACCCAAATTTAGTTTCTGGTCGAGCACCCAAAAACCCAAAAATCTAGTTTTGGGTCGAGAACCCAAATCCAAATCTAGTATCGTGTCGAGTACACAAAACTCACCTTGGATCCAAAATCCAAATTATTTTAAGTCCAGAACTTACCTCGGATCCAGAACCCAAATCATTTTTAAGTCCAGAACTAACCACCGGGTCCAGAACCCAAATCACTTTTGAGTCTAGAACTCATTACTGGTCCGGAACCCAAATCACTTTTGAGTCCAGAACTCACCACCGGGTCCAGAATCCAAATCACTTTTGAGTCTCAAACACATCTCTGGTCGAGCACCCAAAATCCAATTTTGGGTCAAGCACCAAAAATCCAATTTTGGGTCGAGAACCTAAATGCAAATCTAGTTTTGGTTCGAGCACCCAAATCTAGTTTCGGGTCGAGCACCCAACTCTTATCTAGGGTCCAAATACACAATCCAGTTTCGGGTCAGTACCTAACTCCTATCTCGGGTCAAGCACCAAACTCTAGTTTTGAGTTAAGCACCCAAAATCCAGTTTAGGATCGAGAATTCAGTTTTGGGTTGAGCACTCAAATCTAGTTTAGGATCGAGAATCTAATTTCAGGTCGAGTACCCAAATCTAGTTTAGGATCGAGAATCCAATTTTAGGTCGAGCACCCAAAATCTAGTCTCGGATCCAAGTACCTAAATTAAATCCAGTTTTGGATCGAGTATCAAAATCTAGTTTTGGGTCGAGCATCCACAATTCAGTCTTGGATCGAGCATCCAAAATCAAGTTTTAGGTCGAATACCTAAAATTAGTTATCGGGTCGAGTACACAAAATTCAATTTCGGATCGAGCACCCAAATCCAGTTTCGGATCGAGCACCCAAATCCAGTTTCGGATTGAGCACCCAAATCCAGTTTAGGATCGAACATCCACATCCAATTTCGGGTTGAAAAGCCAAATCTAAATCCAAATCTAAAATCCAGTTTTGGATCGAGGACACAAGTCCAAATTAAGTTTCCGGTCGAGCATCTAAAATCTAATTTCAGGTCAAGAACCCAAATCTAAAATTCAATTTCGGGTCGAGAACCAAATCCAAATTCAGTTTCGGGTTGAGCACCTAAAATCCAATTTTGGATCGAGAACCCAAATCCAAATTCAGTTTTGGGTTGAGCACCTAAAATCCAATTTCGGGTTGAGAACCAAATCCAAATTCAGTTTTGGGTCGAGCACCTAAAAACTCATTTCGGATCCAGAACCCAAACCAACTTCAACCTCGGGTCGAGAACCTATCCTCATCCAAAACCTGCTCAAAGTCATATTGCTTTTCACTCTGTTCTACTGAAAGTCTCAGATCGTTCAAGCAGGGGGCAAACTGTAGACCCTTAATTTTTGACACAATCCAGTCTGATATTTTTAAATAGTCCAAAATATTTTTTTGTGGTATTTATTTTATTTACTATTTATAATATTTATCTTTATAATATGAAATAGTTATTTTTAATAATAAAAATAAAAAAAATAGGACGGATCGGCGAGCGACGCGCTGCAGCTCGCACTTCGCAGCAACAAGTATCTGCGGTGAATTGGGCAGTGCCCAATTCGCCGTAGATAGAGTGCCCAATTCGCAGCAGATAGCAACTGTTCTTGGCCAATATGCCCAGCCCGCAGGCCTAGCAGCCCGCCGCTGTCGATTTTTTGATCGAAACTTGTTTTATCCGATTTTGTAATTTTTCCTAAACAGTTGGTATTTCCTTATTAAAATAGCATTAGGTCTTTTTATTTTTCTATAAATAATGGTATTAAACACACGGAAAAAGTGTGATAATTATTTGGAAGAAACTTTGGACTTTTAATCTTTTCGAGAGAGGGAGTAGATTTTTTATTTTTCTTTTTTGGCTGATACAACGAACTTTTGGACTCTGAGATAAACCCTAGCAACCAAGCATCAACAGAAAAATTATAAGCAAGAAAATAAAACAGAGAAAATGAAAGATCAAAGACACATAACTTGACAAAGGCAGTGAACAGACTGTCTTGGTATTGCTCAATCAGAATTCCAATGGCACAATTGTGGCGGAGCCAACAAACGACGGTACGTTCTTGATTGACTCAATATAATATGCTTTTGATAATTTTTAAAATGGAACACATTTGATCTTTGTCTAAGATTAATTCCAGTAAGCCATACCCCTTTGTTTGAATTCCTGTCACTTTATGTGGAGCATGAATTAATGATATTGTTTTGTTATTCACATGAAACGAGTCCAGTAACTTGTTAGCTTAAATTCTTTCAAGTGCATGATTATTTAGCCAATATACTACAATAGCTTCGTTTAAAGTTTTTCATATAAATGGTTACTTCATTTAAGTATTTAAAAAAATTTATCACGGTAGCTTATTTCTTCCAACATCTAAACCCTATTCTTATTTTCATAAATTCCATACCCTATTTTCTAAACCAAAAACCCTAACTTATAAAACATAAATCCCAAAACCAAAACCATGGCCTAAACCATAATTTCTAAAACTAAAAACCCTAACCTTGTTTTCCAAAACCCTAATTGTATTTTTTAATATCTCAAAACCATAATCTGTTTTCTCAAACCCTAATCACTTCTTAAAACTTCCAACCCTAAATTTTGTTTTCTTAAAACCTAAAATCTTAATTAATTCTATATTCCATACCTTTACAGTAGTTTAATATTTTTAAAATAATAAAAATAATATTTGTTTTGCAAGTCAAAACCCTAGTTTGATTCCAAATACCCATAAAATCATATTTCATGTTTGAAACCTTGATTCCCTATCTAAAAATCCTAGAATCCCTAATTCAAGATGTAAACCTAAATTTATATATTTATTGCTTTATTTAATTTTAGATTTGATTATGTAATTTATTATATGTTTTGATGGTTGATTTATTTAATTTCAATGCTTGATTTATTTAATTTATCATGGATGAATATTTTTTCCAATTATTATTTGTTTACTAAACATTATAAGAGGTATGTTTCCATGTTTTGGGTACCTCATGTTGTGAGTATCATGCAATTTATTTTAAATTTTTTTGAACCAATGTAAAGGACACGTTTTCACATTTCGGTGGGTGTCCTATTTAGCTTTAGATATGGATGATGTAAGGACATGTTTCCATCTTTGGATGGGTGTCCATTTATTTGTTTTGTTTGAACATTACTTTGATTTTAATATAATGATGCTTTCTTTTAATTATTGCATGTAGTATGGATAATATTATTATATTTAAGAATTTTATAATATTAAGACCTGAAAAGGAGTCTGGTTCTAATGAAACGAGTGTTGTAGGGGTGCTGGGCCATTTCTCACCTTCCCCCACACGTACCCAACTTTTTGAACCCATTAGGGGGTTGGAGATTTCTTAGGAATCGAATCATCCACCCCTTTCTTTTTCCCGGCCCGTCTGGGTGGTGACTCCATTTTCTCTAGGCTTAGGCTTGTGTTCTCTAAGGCCTTAAGCCTAAATAGTGCCGAAGTCGTAAGAACCATTCCACCTAGAGTGGGGGCAAAAATTCTCGCTCACAGACCCTATATAATATTCAAGTTCTAGAAATATTATTTTGGACTTATATTTGATACACAGTGTCTATCCCGCAGGCAAATATATTAATGCTCAGCGTCTGTCCTGAAGGCAATAATAATGATGCCCAACATCCAGCCCAAAGGCAACATTAATGATGCCCATTGTTGGCCCGAAGGCAAATGTTCGGTATATCATATCACACCAAACCCAAACTCTGGAATTTGATATTACATAAGATTACACACGTTACTTAAAACCATTTTATATTATTTTCAATCTTTAGGAATTATGCCAATTTTAATTCTTTTTCAACTTTTTCCAATATTTCTCAATTATTTCACATATTTTCATGCATTTTTCGCAAACATTTATTACAATGCTTTTAGCCAACTCAAATTGGCACATAAACACATACATTATACATTTCAACTTTAAACAAATATCTATGTACTTTTTTATGTGAATTCACACATCAAAGTGGTATAGTCACCAAATTATTCAATCATAAAATATGTTAAACAATTGCAATATAATGCATAACAATCAAAGTACATACATACCTTTATGCAAAGGCATTTCCAAGCCAAAAATACCAATTTCACAACTTCACCAAAATCCCTTCACTCACAAAGTTATTGGAACAACAACTTACTCAACACTTAACAAAAATGTGAATAACAAACACACATTAGCATCACATTTTAATGTGTTTAAGCTGCAAAGCATCAATTAAAATTCAATCCTTCAATTTTCCCTTTCTTAAGCCATAAGGCACTACAACTTTGGAATTTCAATCCATCCAATACCTAGTTGAGTTTTAAGCTTAATTATGTCTTAAGAAACACATTTAAACACATATTAAGCCATAAAACTCAATTCAAAGGCATTCCCTTCAAAAATACTAAAATATGCCTAAACACACTATAATATTAAAACTCCATTCTCAACATTTCCAAATTAATTTTAAAACTTAAATATATAACAAACATTATATTTTAACACAAACAAAGCATTAAAAGACAATGTATCATTCTTCTATCAAAATTCCAAAAAATTCAAACCCTAAGCCACTTTGATTTTGGTTCAACATTTTATCCAATTACAATTGTTAATTTAAGTTCATCTCTATCATTTAAATTATTAAACAACATGATTTAAATGATAAAACCAAATGAACAATAATTTTGAGCAAAACTCCATTCCATAACCCTAAACCTTACTACCTCATTCAAATTACACCAAAACTTAAACCATTCAACCATAGAATCATTTCCTACTCATTAAAATAACATATTTAACATGAATTTGAACAAAAAAAAACAACCAGCCTATCAAAATTTCAAATCAGATAAAATCTAAAAATTTCATAAAACTTAGAAAATAATGAAGAAAACTTACTAGTTATTAGGAAAATCACTAAATCTCCTACTAATTCTTGAAAATCTACTCAAAATTGGTTGTTTGGAAGAAGAAAAGATTCTCCTTATTCTCCCATGGTGGATCGGCCAAAGCAAAAGAAAAGAGGAAGAAGAAGACTTTAAATTTTCTTTTCTTTTCTTTCTTTAAAAAACATTTCCATCGCATATATATTTAATTAATTTTTATTTATTATTTATTTTATTATTTTTAATTCTTTAATTTTCAACATGCATTCAAAAATAAAATTATTATTTAATTAATTATTTTTAAGTAAAATTACAATTTTACCCTTTAACTTTACTATTCATTTTTTGTCTTTTCTACCTTATATTTGACTTTTATATGTTATATATATATATAATATATATATAACATATAAAATTAATTTTTCTTACTTCCAACACCTCATTTCTCCCTTAAATAATTTAATTTAGCTCAATTAAATTTTATTTTAGTGATTAACCAGATGTTACAACTCTCTCCCCCTTAAGAAAATTTCATCCTCAAAATTACTTGATATCAGCTCTAAAATAACTGAGGATATTGGCTCTGCATCGTCTGTTCACTCTCCTGTGCCACCTCCTCAGTTGAGTTTTAAGCTTAATTATGTCTTAAGCAACACATTTAAACACATATTAAGCCATAAAACTCAATTTAAAGGCATTCCCTTCAAAAACACTAAAATATACCTATACACACTTGAATATTAAAACTTCATTCTCAACATTTTCAAATTGATTTTAAAGCTTAAATATAATACAAACATTATATTTTAACACAAACAATGCATTAAAATACAATGTATCATTCTTCCATCAAAATTCCAAAAATTCAAATCCTAAGCCACTTTGATTTTGGTTCAACATTCTATCCAACTCCAATTATTAATTTAAGTTCATTTATATCATTTAAATCATTAAAGAACATTATTTAAATGATAAAACCAAATGAACAACAATCTTGAACAAAACCCCTTTCTATAATCCTAAACCTGACTACCTCATTCAAATTCCACCAAAACTTAAAGTTATCAATCATTCAACCATAGAATCATTGCCTACTCATTAAAATAACATGTTTAACATGCATTAGAACCAAAAACAATCAGCCCATCAAAATTTCAAATCACTCATAATCTAAAAATTCCATAAAACTTAGAAAATAATGAAGAAATCTTACTAGTTGTTTGGAAAATGACAAAATCTTCTGCTAATTTGGTTGTTTGAAAGAAGAAAAGACCTCCTTATACTCCACGATGGTTTGGCCAAAGCAAAAGAAAAGAGGAAGAAGAAGACTTTAATTTTTTTCTTTTCTTTCTTTCTTTAAAAAAATTTCCACCATATATATATTTAATTAATTTTTATTTATTATTTATTTTATTATTTTTAATTCTTTAATTTCCAACATCCATTCAAAAATAAAATTATTTTTGAATTATTTAATTAAATTATTTTTTAAGTAAAATTACCATTTTATCCTTTGACTTTTCTATTCATCTTTTGTCTTTTCTACCTTATTTTTTACTTTTATATGATATATATATTTTATATATATATAACATATACACTTAATTTTCTCACTTTCAAAACCTCATTTCTCCCTTAAATAATTTAATTTAGCTAAATTAAATTTTATTTTAGTGATTAACCGGATATTACAGTCTCACAAGGAAGGTGTTTGTTGGTAATAGTTTGATTAAAATAATAAATTCACAGATTGAGTATGTAGTGTTGAAATGGTGAAAAGTGTTTAAAACTTAAAAGTGAAATGAGTAATGGAATGGTACCTAGGAGTTGTTGATCAATTTAATCAAATCTTAATTCCCAATTATCCATTGACATAACTTTATAATATAATTTCCTCCTTAATATCAATTAGCAACTATCAATTCCTTAGTTCCCACATTCATGAATTAAAAAAAAAAACTAATTATCTTAACTAGCAAATTAAGTACACCTTAGAACTTGTATTTATAATTCATTCTCAGGGGTAGTTGATTGCATAGTTTCAATATCAAATTTTACCTCTCGGTCCTTTATTCAATATTAAACAATTAATAGGTGGACAATCTATCAACCTAACATATAATTCAACATAAACAACTAATAATAAGTTATATCAATGGAAATATTGAATTAAGTTATTTAATCAAATTTATTACAAACCCTAGGCCTGAGTAATTTAGCTCATCATCAATTCAAACTAAATATCCATCTCAATATAAATCAACTCACAAATATTCATTGAAGTATTATTGTATACAAAATCTGAAAATTAAATTAATTAAGGGAATAGAAAATCTCTTGAAGATGCTAAGAGTTGAAACTTCTTATTCTCCCCCTAGCTCAACTTGAATGTGATAAAGAACTCCCAAACCCTCTGCAAAGTCTTCAATAAATGGTTTTATCCATGAAAATGAAGTGAAAACTTTCTCAAGCCTCCAATCAATTCCATATACTTCCTCCAAATCTAACCCTCTTAAGAGCTTATTCAAGAACTACCAAAACACTATCCCAAAAATGTTAAAGAAACTTGTCTATGGAAGAAAATGTAGAAGAAGAAGAAGAAGAAGAAGAAGGTGAAGAAGATGGTTGTGGTGTTTTTAACTAAGAGGAAGAAGGCAATTAGGAAGAAGAAAATGGTTATCTCCTTTCCCACGCGTAGTCCTATCTCCCTCTACCAACATTCCAATTATTTTTATTTTAAAGAAAAAGAAAATTCATTTTCCACCTCACATCCATACTACCCACTTCCATTTGTTCCCTCTTTTACATTTTTAAATTTTTCTTTCCACCAAAAATAGCTCACCTTTTCATTTATTCCCTGTTGTCTCCTTAATCTTTTCCCACAAGTCATATAAAAAATACAAGGAACCTATCTCAAATAAGGCCAAGTCAGTTTGGTCTTGGTTGTGTCTCTTAATCTTTCCTTTGACATGGCTAAGTCGTGTGCCTATGTCCAACACTGCTTGGTGATTGCTCTTGTCACTTGGAGTGACACATCTAAGTCATTGAGTGTGTCCAACACTTTTTTCTTCTTTTCTTAAGGTGGAACGAGACCAAGGCAGTGGTTGTGTGATGTAACATGGCCTATGTCACGGCCGTGTCTTCTCCATGTGTCTTCCTATACTTGTTTGATCTCATTTTTCTTCCTTATCAAAGACAAGACCAAGCTTCTTAAAACTTAAACCTAAATCTTAAACATACTTAAACCTAAATCTTAAGCAAACTTAAGATGTAACATGTTCATGCTTAAACCTAAATCTTAAAACTTTAAGCAAACTTAAACATACATTTTAGGAAAAATTAACTAAAAAGCTAATAAAATTACCCTAAAAACACAAATATAATTGATTATAACAACTACCCCACACTTAATACTTTGCTTGTCCCCAAGTAAAGTTAAGAACAAAACCAAAAAAGAAAAATTTAATCAAGTTCAAGAGTTATAAGGATATATCAAGACTCCCTTCTCCTAAAATCCATAATCATTATCAAATCAAATAAAATCAATACTCATATAATTTAATGGCTTTTCATGCATCCAAAGGTTGTTGCTCCCTTACTAACTCTTATAAGTGTTTAAATAAGGTAGTGTTTACACTCCTAACATTCAATGAAAGATTATAATCATAGTCTTATTTATCAATCAAATCTCCACCACTTAATTCCAATCAATCATCAATCATAAGGTCTTTGTATTTGGTTGTAATGGGGCTTAAGGTAAAGGCATGATATTTGGATATGTGAGCTATTCATTAAGATCAAGAGCATTTTAGGAATGAAACAACTACATATGCATGTGGCCCAACAATCTCCAAAAGCAATCTTGACTCACTTAGCCCCTTGGTCACTACAATACCCTTCACACAAGAATTTAGACTTTGTCTCATTTGTAATAGTCACGATCAATTCCAACCCTAGCCATAAGAATAATGATGATATATATATTTATTTATATTTATTCTCTCTTTTTATATACTTTTTTATTTTATTTTATTTTATATATTTTTAATATATATATAACCCCACACTTTATTTAACACAACAAATCAATCACTTAAGCTCTTAAAATTCTCTTGATACTAATGAAAGGGTGAGAGTTAGAACAAAATGATGTTGTGAAAAAGAAAGAAAAGGGAAAATGGAATAGGCTCAAAATTGGCGAACTAGGGTTGTATATAAGGTTGGTCGTTTTAAGCTAAAAAGTGCACACCTAGTTGCCTTAATCATATTGATGCCTAATTGAAATTTCTATGTGGTCTCAAAATGCATATCAAAGTAAGTTCTAGCAATTTATCAATCAAGAATGTTCACATACAAAGAATAATAAGTTGGTATCCAAATTAAGAGGCTCAATTTTTCTCACAAGTTTAAAGGTAATTCAAGGAATATCCATCCAAATCGACAATAAGCACCAATTTTATTCAATTCTCAATTTCATGCTTCAAAAAAATCAAGGTCACCTATCAACAATCTTATAACAATTGAACTGTTCAACATTAAAAAATAATATATAATAAAGCAACTCAATTTAACAAACAAAAGTAGGTTATAAGTAAAACTTTGCACCCCATACTTTAAGATTGACATTGGTTCCAATGTAAGCATAATTTAAAAGAAGAGAGGTTTAGTTAAAACTTGTCTTCCATCATTTCCTTGTGTGAGACAAAGTGCTTCTTCATCCTTTCCAACAACAAACAATAATTATTCCAAAAACAAAATAACGATAAACAAAAGATATCAAAATATAAGGTTTTAATAACTAAAAATAGTAAATAGAAATAATAAATAAAACATCTGAAAACATAGACCAAATGAAATAAATTGAACTTTTAATAGGTCAAAGTTAGTTGAATCCATGTGGTGGAGGTTGTGATGTTGATGCGGGCCAAGTTGCTGTTGATGAGCTCCAATTGTTTGAGTACCTTGGCATGATTGTGATCGACTTTGTTTTCTAGGCTTCTATCTTACTAACAGCTCATAATTTTTTGGAACTGGGGCATCTTCATCCAAATCTAGTGTATTAAAAGCAGATTTGTCATCGACTCATTATCGTTTTTGCTTATCCCCTTATGTGCTTGGCCCACCTTGTGCAATTGGCTCACCTTGAGCCATCACATAAGTCCCTCCACTTTTAGTTATAATGCCCATTTTAATCAAAAGAGGCTATGTCCAATGCATTACTTCCATAAATTCTTTGCATGTTGCAACTATTTGGATCAAAATTTCCATCAAGAGCAATGGGAATCGTAGTGACTATTCAAACAATACAAATTGCACCCTTTCTTTTATGAACCACATTATCCAAAAATTCGGCTAACCAATACCTTGTGCTCACCGATACATTATTGTTGGCACACCACAAGAAAATAATTCATTAAGTTCAACCACCCTAGGACTTTCCTTTCTAGAAAAGAAACTACATGCCATGAACCGATGCAAATATCGCAATGCAGGGTTCGTCAATTGCGTTGCTTTGGCCGATTTGGCCACATATGTCCCCCTGGAACCTAATGCTCCCCATACAAATTATTGCTTAAGGTCCTTATGTATGGATTTATGCCCTTCTTGATTAAAGCCAAATATTTCATTCAAGCACTCAATAGTGATAACATGTGATTTTCAATTCAATTTGAATCCTAACTTAGTGCAAAGCTTAGACTCATCTTTTTCTACCTTAAGAGAAGCAATAAACTCAATAGTTAACTCTTGAAATTGCAAGGGTTTGAGGGTTATGAATTTTTCCCAATTCAAATTTCTAACATACATTTTAAAATTTTCCCTAATTTCCAAAGCATTACAAGATTCGTCACTGATATACCTTGAGGGAACAAATCCCCTAGCTTGAATGGCTAATCTTCTTGAAGAGGATGAAGAAGATGATGGAGATAGCTTTCTCTTGTGGTGGGACACCATCTTTTTCCTTGGCCCCTTGAGATTTGATGAAATTTGAAGCTTTGTGATGATTTGTTTGAGTTTTTAGGAAGAAAAATGGAAGAATTGATAGAAAAGAGTGAGTTTTATGGTGGGGTGTAGGGCTCGGCCATGTGAGGGAGGTGAGGTTGAGATAGAAAATGGGGTGTAAGGTTTGAATGAGAGAGAAAATGGAGAGAAGATTGGATTTTAAAAAGGGCTTCAAGATGGGTGACATGGCCAAGTCGGTCTTGCCTTGGCTCTATTAAAATGAACTGGTCTTGGAATTTGCAACGGACACGGCGACGAACACAATCATGTTGAGTAGCCATGTCTGGTTTCGTAAAATCTGGGCTTCAAAGGTTGGTGAGGGACACAGCCATAAACAACGCCAGGTTGTCAGGCCATGTCAGATTCTGTCTTTTAAAGGAAATTTAGAGGGTCGAACACGGTCAAGGACACGACTAAGTTGTTTGGCCGTATCTGTTACTGTGTTTTGAGAAGAATTTTAGATGGTTTGACGTGGACATAGAGACATAGCCAAGCCATCTGGTCATGTTAGCTACTGTCAAATTGAAAATTTTTGCACCCATTTGATGTTTTTGTTGTGTCACTCATGGCTTGGTCGTGTCTCTGAGTGTTTCTCTTTCTACCCAATTTTGTTTAATCTTTTTCCTTTATTTTCTCGTCTTGAAACTCAATTACAACAAAAAATACCCATCAAAGCACCCATTCCATTCAATTTATTAACACCTTTCACACACCAAAATGAAAATTTAGAACTCCAAAGTATGAAAAATTAATTAAAAAGAGAAATATAAATCAATGGGTTACTTCCCATTGAGCGCTTCTTTAACATCGTATAGCTGGACGTGATTACTTCATGTATCCACAAACACCACACTTTCAATGGTTGTCGCATCATTCAACTCCTCCAAGTAGGGTTTCACTCTTTGGCAATTTACCTTAAAAGTTTCATTGGTTTTCAAATTTAACAACTCAACAATTCCATATGGGAAGATTTGGATAACTTGGAACGGACCACTCCAACGAGACTTCAACTTTTCAGGGAAAAACCTCATCCTTAAATTGAATAAAAGGACTTTCATTACTAGTTTAAAAGCCCTTCTAAGGATCATCTTGTCATGCATTGCCTTAGTTGTTTCCTTATAAATTCTTGAACTCTCACAAGCTTCATTTCTAAGTTCATCTAGCTTAAAAATTTGTAACATTCTCTGCTCCTTCACCCCATCTAAGTCCACATTCGTAGCCTGGATCGCCCAATAGGCTTTGTGCTCTAATTCCATTGGTAGGTGGCATGCCTTGCTAAAGACTAGATGATATGGACTCATTCCCAAAGGTGTTTTAAAAGCTATCTGATATGCCCAAAGTGCTTCTAAAAGGCGCATTGCCCAATCCTTCATGGTTACACTCACTGTTTTCTCTAAAATTCCATTGATCAACTTATTGGAGGTTTCTACTTGGCCGGATGTTTAGGGATGGTAGAGAGTTGCCACTTTATTCTGAATACCCATCTTGGTCATCATCTTTTTGAACCACTTATTGCAAAAGTGGCTTCCTCCATTACTGACTATCGCTTTAGGGGTTCCAAACCTACTTAAGATGTAGTCCTTCAAAAATTTCAAAATAATGTTAGCATCATTGGTCCTAGTGAGAATAGCCTCCACCCACTTGGACATGTAATGAACAATAAAAAGGATATACTCAAAACCAAAAGATTTGAGAAATGGCCTCACGAAATTAATTCCCCATACATCAAAAATTCCCACCACAACAAAAATATTAAGAGGCATTTCATTTCTCTTGCTAATATTTCCTACTCTTTGGCATCTATTACATCTTATACAAAAGTTATAAGCTTCTTAAAAAAAAGTAGGCTAATACAAACCACTTTGAAGGATTTTCTCTGTGGTTTTTGAAGGATCTTCTCTGTACTTTTCTTACCTCTGAAATGTCCTCCATAATACATATTATGGCAAAATTACAGCACTTGCAGTTGTTTTTCCTCTTGCACACATCATCTGATGATCTCATCCCTGCAAATTCTAAACAAGTATGGTTTGTCCCAAAAATAGTGCTTACAGAAATGTAGAAATCTCTTCTTTGCCTGAAAATTCAAGTCTTTTCTCACAACACCGCAAGAAAGATAATTAGCAATATTGGCATACCATGGTGTTTGTGTTATGGCAAACAATTGTTCATCAAGAAATTTTTCAAAAGCATTCTCAAAGGTAATTTGTGCAACATCATCATTAAAGGGTAGCCTAGAAAGATGTTCAGCCACTACATTTTCACTACCCTTCCTATCCTTGATTTCTACATCAAACTCTTGCAATATAAGAACCCACCTAATGAGCCTAGATTTAGCTTGTGGTTTAGTCAACAGGTATTTCAAGGCCATATGATAGGAAAATACAATGACTTTAGAGCCTATCAAATAATATATAAATTTATCAAGTGCAAACACTACAACTAACATCTCTCGCTCAGTATTTCTATAATTTACCCATGCATCATTCAAAGATAAACTTGCGTAATAAATCACACATAAGAATTTATTTACCCTTTGTCCTAGCACAGTGCTTATAGCATAGTTTAAAGCATCACACATAATCTCAAACGGCAAATCCCAATTAGGAGCAACAATCACAGGAGCATAAGTTAATTTTTCTTTTAGGATGTTAAAAGCTTCAAAGTACTTATCATCAAAGATAAATGGAACATCTTTTCCAAACAAATGACACAAAGGGCATGAAATTTTTGAAAAGTCCTTTATGAACTGTCAATAAAATCCAGCATGTCCCAAGAAACTTCTAATTCCTTTAATAGATGTGGATGGTGGCAAATTAGCAATCAAGTCAATTTTGGCTTTTTCCACCTCAATACCCTTACTAGATACAACATGCCCCAAAACTATACCATGATCTACCATAAAATGACTCTTTTCCTAGCTCAAGGTTAAATTGCATTCAATACACCTTTCTAGTGCAAGAGTCAATTTATCTAAGCAATGATAAAATGAAGTGCCAAAAATAGAAAAATCATCCATGAACACCTCTATGAACTTATCCAACATATCAGAAAAGATGGATAACATACATCTTTGGAACGTACCTGAGGCGTTACAAAGTCAAAATGACATCCTTCGAAATGAAAATTTTCCAAAAGGAAAGTCAAAGTTGTCTTGGGTTGATCTTCTGGTGCTATGGGGACTTGGTAGTAACCCGAAAGACCATCAAGAAAATAGTAAAAAGCATGTCCAAATAATCTATTAAGCATCTGATCAATAAATGGTAAAAAATGATATTTCTTGGTGACATTATTTAATTTCCTATAGTCTATGCACATTCGCCACCCAGTCTGAGTTCATGTAGGTACCAACTCTCCCTTCTCATTTTTGGATCATGGTTAAACCTACTTTCTTTGGTACTACATGCACAGGGCTAACCCATTCACTATTGGCAATGGGGTAAATTACCCCCTTTATCAAGCAGTTTAAGAACCTCCTTCTTGTCTACCTCACCCATATTCGGATTGAGCCTTCTCTGAGCTTCCCTTACTGGTTTAGCTCCTTCCTCGAAAATTATTTTATGAATTAAAATTATTTTATTCATACACATGGAAGGACTAATACCCTTGCTATCACTCAATCCCCAACCAATGGCTTTCTTAAGTTTCTTTAGTACTCTCATAAGTTTCTCTTCTTCATCACAATTGAGAGTCGCAGAAATTATCACTTGTTGTGTGTTGTTCTCCCCAAGAAAAACATACTTTAAATACTTTAGGAGTTCTTTAAGTTTAACCACTTTTGGTTGAATCTCCTCTTCCTCAATCTCGAGTTCCCTCTCATTACTCTCATCGTCCAACATGGACTTGCATTCCCTAATTTTCGCAGCAGAAATTTCAACTTCTTCACCCAAAATTAAGGCCATCTCAAGCTTGTCTTCACTACTTTTTTATAAGAAAACTTCTTCAACAGCAAGATCAATATAATCAATAAAAGAGCAGTCTTCATACACAACAGTAGTGGGAATAGGAAAAGTGTTAAAAATTAAAAATTTCACAGTTTTTCCTAAAATAGTCATGGTTAATTTTTCATTTTTAACATCAATCAAAGTATTAGTCATAGCCATAAAAGGCCTTCATAGTAAAATTGTGTGTTCAGAATCCCTAGGGATTTCTTTCCCCATATCCAAGATAATGAAATCAACAGAAACAATCAAACCATCTACCTGAACTAGAACATCCTCTATGATTCCCTTAGGGTATCTAAGAGTTTTATCTGCAAGCTGCAATACCATTTTAGTTGGTTTAAGCTCCACCAGCTATAATTTCAAATAAATGGAATATAGAATCAATTTTATACTAGCTCCTAGGTCACATATGCCAGTGGTTTCCTTCCCATTCCCCATAGAGATATTAACTATGAAACTTCCAGGATCCTTTAACTTAGGAGGTAACTTATGTTGTAAAACAACACTTGTTCCTTCTGAAAACTATCACCTTTTCATTCAGCTCATACCTTTTCTTTTTAGTGTTTAGTTCCTTGAAGAATTTGGCATAAGATGGTATATTTTTAATCACCTCAAGTAAGGAGAGATCTATGCTTACCTTTAAGAGCATGTTATAAATTTTAGAAAATTATTTATCTTGCTTCTTATTTTTTAACTTGCTTAGGAAAGGAATTGGCGGTCTGTAAGGATTTAGAGATTTGTGCAACTTTGGTGAAGTGGATGCCTCCACACTCTCCTCCTTCTTTAATTCACTTGGTTGAGCTTGGCTTGTTTGCATTTCCTCGCCATTTTCTTGAATTGTACCTGCATCCAAATAATCAACAATGTTGTTATCAATTACCTTACCACTTCTCGAGACCTTAATTGCCTTGGCTTGCTATGGTTGGCTTGGAAATTTTCCCTTTTGATGTGCTTGTAGTTGGTTAGCCAATTGACCAACTTGCATTTCAACCTTCTTCAATGATGCTTCTAAAGAATCAAACCTTTTGTTGTTCAATTCTTGATTTTGTGTGCTTGCTTAAATGAAAGCATTCAAGTTTTCTTCCATGGTGGGTTTCTTTGGATGATCTTGATGTGAAGATTTTCCTTGAAATGAGGATCTCTTTGATAAGGTTGGAAGGATTACTGAGGTGGAATGTGTTGCTGATTCTTCTAAGAGAAATTTGGTTATTTCTCCAATCAGGATTATAAGAATTGGAAAATGGATCATTTCTCCCTCTTTGTTGGAGGCCTTCAAAGGCATAAAGTTGCTCTTACCCATCTTGGCATTGATCAAAATTTGCAAAGCACATATTTGCATTATGGCCTATAACACCACATGATGCACATGTTTCTTGACTTGACATAGGCAAGTTTCCTCTAGCATTCAGTATTTTTACTTACCTTGTCAACTCTGCTATTTGTCTTGCCATTTTTGAATTCGCATTCAACTCATATGCTCCTCTACTCCTTTCTCCAATACTCTTACTGCAAATTGATCCCAACATTTCAAACAGCCTAACAATTGTCATAGTTGTCTTCTCACCCATTGAACCCTCTGCTATATTATCTACTGTATTTTGACTTTGTTGAGTGAGCCCATCATAAAACAATTGATTGAGCAACTGTTATGGATAATAATGATGAAGGCATTGGAACAACAAAGATTTGAAGCGATCCCACACCTCATGAAATGGTTCTCCATCCAATTGGGTGAATGTTGCAATATTCCCTTAAGCTCCTTTGTTTTCTGATGTGAATAGAATTTTCCCGTGAATTGTTATAAACTTTGGCCCATATGGTTAATGAATTTTTTGATAAAGTCATCAACCTTGCCTTTGCCCTATCCATCAAACTGTATGGGAAACACCTCATTTTTAGCTCATCTTCTGTTAATGCTTGAAAAGGGAATGTATGCAAGGTTGTATAAAAATCACGAATGAAGTTGGGAGGATCTTCATTCGGAAATCTATGAAAAAAGGGCAGCATACTATAATGAGTATTTTTGTAGTTCATAGTTTCTTGTTGCATTACTCAACCATATACATGATGTAGTTATCCCAATAATTGGTCGGGCAAATTCATGGGCAGTTCCTCTACTTTACCCATCTACTTTCGTTTACCCCAATAATCTCTACTTTTGTGTTCTCCTCAAATTGCTCTTCGGCGTCTTCTCCTTATTGTCCCAAAGGATCCACTCCCTCAGTTCTAGGAAGTCTATGAATGTCATCTACAAATGGAACAAGTTCATTGCCTTGGGACCTTCATCCTTGTAATACCCTTATACCCTATATATATAATACATACAACTTGTATATATATACTACATATATAAAATACAAGAATGTTATCATCTTTGATATTTATAAAATTTTCCATATTTATATGAAAACATTCAAATCTTGTAAATGTACCTTAACAAGTTTATAAGTAAAAATATAAAAATAATTTAATTAATAAAAATATAAATTTTAAAGAAAAATTTCTGAAAAAAATTTGCCAGAATTTCAACTATATTTTGGACATTCCCTAGAAAATCAATAACTCAACCTGCATAAAACTTTTGCACTCCAAAAATCATACATTCACCATCCTCCAGTATTTCTCAAAATCTCACAAACATATATAAATGCATATTTAAAAATATATATATATGTATACAAACTTCTCATTTATCCCAAACACATTATATTTTACAATATTTTCAGATATGCATAAATAATGTACATAATTAAAATAAGTTTTACAAGTGGATGTTTTCATGCTTGCAAACTGGGTATGGTCCCAAATAACAAAACAAACCTTTTAGAAAAATCTGAACTCCCTAGACCTGCTCAGGTCCAGCAAGGCTTTCGGTACTAACCTTGTCACCTGCATGATAAACAAAATTATGCTAAGCATATTGCTTAGTGGTACATACTTTGATAATAATATAAATTAAAATAAATAATGTAAATTGCTTTTTCATTAAATCTAATGTTGCAACATGAAATTTCCTTTCAAAATTTTGTTTACTATCTTTCAAATTATAATTTAACACAATCACATGCATTGGGCCCAAAAGACCATATATAATATTCAGATTCCAGAGATAATGCTTTGGACTATTTTTGACACCTAGTGTCTAGCCCGAAGGTAAATACCAATGATGCCCAGCATCTAGCATGAAGGTCAAATACATAATGGTGATGCCCACCGTCTAGCCTGAAGGCAAATCAAATATTAGTGATGCCCAGTGTCTAGCCCGAAGGCAATCATAGGCATACCGCCAAACACAAAACTCTGAAAAATGATATTATATAAGGTTTCACACATAACATATAAAATTTCACATTTTTCATATACTTTGGCACTTATACCAACTTTCATCCTTTTATAATCTTTCCATCCATTAATCACATTTCCAATCATAAATTTCATATTCCATTCCAATTTCATAATGTAACAAATATAATGTCACAATTTGGTATATAACACTTTTCATGTAACCACATTCCATAATGCCATTAGTTATTCTAAAATGGCTTAAATGTTCATACATTATTTAATTCATGCCTTTAAATATTTATCTAAGCACTTTACATGTCAATTCACACATCAAAGTGATAAAGCATAAAAACCAAAATATATTATAGTATGCCATTTACAATGCATTATAATAAAATTCATTCAAAGTATGTACTAACCTTGTTTAAACAACTTCCAAGCTACCAAAACTACCACTTTCTCACTACTTTCTACAATGTCCTTCACCACCAAAGTTGGGCAAATACAATCTACTTAATGCCTATTAAGTTTATATTATGTATCAGAATCACATTTCTACACAATTTAACTAATAAAAATCAATTTGGCAAATTTCCCTCAAATTTTTCAAATTTTAATCATAACTTTCTTTAATTTTCAATATCCATTCTACTCAATTCTAATTGATATTCTAAGTTCATTTCTATAATTAAAATAATTTAATAACATCATTTAAATCATAAAATCAAATAAACACTAATTCTTTGTGATTACTATTCCAAAACCCTAACTTATCCCACTACTTCATCCAAACTACCATCAAACTTGTGCAAATCAACCAAATAACTATAAAATTTTTACCTCCTCATCAAAAAAACACCTTCTATACCCATATAACAAATTAAAACATACCCCATCAAAAGTCCAAATCTTACATAATCTAATTTTCCAGCCTAACTTAAAAATTCAAGAGAAAAGCTTACCAATTTGTTGGAAAATCACCAAAACTTCTTTTGATTTTTGAAAATCCACTCAAAAATTGGTTTTTGGAAGAAAAGAAAAGCTCCCCCTTACTTTCGTGGAGTTTTGGCCAAGGCTAAAAAGAGAGAAAGATGATGGAGTTTATGTTTTCATTTTTTTTCCACTTTTTGTTTCAAACTTAAATAATTAATAATTATTTATTTTTAATTATTTATTTATTTTAAAAATCATATTTTTGATCTCCAATTCAAAGTTATTTAAATTTTAATTTTTAATCTTTTTTGCATTTCACTATTCATTTTTACTATTTACATGTTGACTTTTACTATTACCTTTGACTTTTATATGTTATTTATATTCCACATATGTTTAACATATACAATCTATTTTTCTCACTTCTAAATCTTTATTTCTCCCTCAAATTATTCATTTTAGTTTAATTTAATTGAATTTTAGAAAAATTTGTTGATATTACAGTCCTTGCATAAATCACATAGGCAATTCAAAAAGAAACACTTAAACACTTAAAATAAAAGAATCAAATTATTACCTAAACTGTCTTCCCTGGCAACGATGCCAAAAACTTATTACACTCCACTTAATACTACTAAAAGGGACACTCGCAATTGTACGACGTAGTTATAGTAAATGGTGGAACGTCCCAAGGTCGTCTCACAAGGAAGTTGTTTGTTGGTAATAGTTTGATTGAAATAATAAATTTAAAGATTGAGTATGTAGTGTTGAAATGGTGAAAAGTATTTAAAACTTAAAAGTTAAATGAGTTATGGTTGCACAAAAATAATTTAAATTCTTGGAATGGTACTTAGGATTTATAGATCAATTTAATCAAACCTTAATTCCCAATTATCCATTGACATAACCTTGTAACTTAATTTCCTCCTTAATATCAATTAGCAATTACCAATTCATTAGTTAGCACACTCATGAATTAACAAAAAACCAATTATCTTAAATAGCAAATTGAGTATACCCTAGAACTTATATTTCTAATTCATTCTTAAGGTAGTTGATTGCATAGTTTCAATATCAAATTTCACCTCTCGGTCCTTTATTCAATATTAAGAGATCAATAGATGGTCAATCTATCAACCTAACATATAATTCAATGCAAACAACTAATAACAAGTTATATCAATGAAAATATTGAATTAAATCATTTAATCAAATTTACTACAAACCCTAGGCTTGAGTAATTTAACTCATCATCAATTCAAAATAAATATTCATCTCAATATAATTCAACTCATAAATATTCATTGAAATATTAATATATACAACTACAAAATCTGAAAAATAAATTAATTAAGGGAATGGGAAAAACCCTTGAAGATGAAAAAGTGTTGAAACTTCTTGTTCTCTCTCCTTGCTCAACTTGAATGTAATGAAGAACTCCCAAGCCCTCTTCAAACTCTTCAATCAATGGTTCTAACCCTCTTAAGAGCATGTTCAAGATGTACCCAAACATTATCCCAAAAATATTAAAAAAAAAACTTATCTATGGAAGAAAATGCAGAAGAAGAAGAAGAAGATGGTGGTGGTGTTTTTAACCAAGAGGAAGAAGGCAATTAGGAAGAAGAAAATGGTTGCCTCCTTTCTCATGTGTAGTTCCATCTCCCTTTACCAACATTCCAATTATTTTTAGTTTAAAGAAAAAGAAAATTCACTTTCCAACTCACGTCCATACTCCCCACTTCCATTTGTTCCCTCTTTTACATTTTTAAACTTTTCTTTCCACCAAAAATAGCTCACCTTTTCATTTATTCCCTATTGTCCCCTCAATCTTGTCCCACAAGTCATATAAAAAACACAAGGAATCTATCTCATATATGACTAAGTCAGTTTGGTCTTGGTTATGTCTCTCTATCTTTCCTTTGAAACAGCTAAGTCATGTACATGTGTCCAACACTGCTTGGTGATTGCTCGTCACATGGAGTGATATGGCCAAGTCACTAAGTGTGCCTAGCACTTGTTTCTTCTTTTCTTAAGGTGGAACATGGCCAAGTTAGTGGGTGTGTGATGTAACACGGCCTGTGACATGGCCGTGTCTTCTCCATGTGTCTGCCTCTGCCTGTTTGATCTCATTTTTCTTCTTTATCAAAGACACGACCAAGCTTCATGTTTGTCATGGCCATGTCATGTGACACGACCAAGTCAGGTGGGTGTGTCACATGCTGTCAAAATTGTAATATCTTGATTTTTGATATACTTTAGAATAGTAAATATGGGAGAGCATATGGATCTAATGGGTAGAGAAAATATGAGATGGATGTTTATGATATATGTTATATATGTAATATATATTGGAAATATATGAGAAATATAAATAGAATATATAAAACATATACATATACCTAACATATACTACACATATGCATGAGGTATACATTGATGGTGGAAAAGTTATTTTAATTAAATAATAATAATAATAGTACTAAAAATAAAGACGATAAAGTCAAAAGGAGAAGGGAGTTGATTGGTGGAGAGTACATTAAAGTAATTAATATATAATATTATTTTGTTAGAGATAAGGATGAAAGTTTAAAAAAGAAGAGTCTTCTTTCTTCTTCTTCCTCTTTGAAAGTGAGATTAAGAGAGAGTGAGAGGAACTTGATTTTATTGATAGATACACCAAATTCATAAGAGTTTTAAGAGGTTTGAAGGTGGATATTGAAGGTTTGGCAAAGAATTAAATTACTTTCTTCTTGAGCTTATTTTATGGATTATATAGATATGTATGACAATGATATGATGACAATGATATATTGAAGTATATATATGTTGAATTGATACGTAGATGAAGTAAATAAGGTTAGATGTTGGGATAATGATGAGTAGTTGGAATTGTGGAAAAGGTAAGAGTTTGGTAAAGTTGAGCTGGGGATTGGGTGAATTGATATATGGATGATGGTATGAATGAAATATATAATGATTGTTATTATTATTTTGTGTTTAGATTAACAAGAAGTAAGTAAAGAAGAGTAAACTTTGAATAACCAAAGGTTTGTACATAATCTCTTTGGTTTATACATATAATTTTAAGTTTGTATATATTTGATTTAACATGATTTGGAGTTGCTTATGTGATATGTGAGTATTGTATTGATGAAAATGGAGTGAAAGTGTGTTTTTGTGATGTCATGGGAGTACCCAGAGGTTTAGTCTGACATGACCAATGACACACCCATGTCTCTGGGCGTGTCATAGTCACTGTAATACAAAATTAAGGACACGAGCAGTGACATGCCCAAGTCTCTGGGTATGTCGTAGCTACTGTAATGTAGGACTAAGACACAGGCAGTGGCATGCCCATGTCTTTGGGCATGTTGTAGCTACTGTAAGGCCGCATTAAGGACATGGGTAGTGGCACGTGTCAAAGTTTCTGTAAGTTGAGTGTGACACTTGAAGAATTATGATAAAATATGTTAATTATGCTAAATATTGGTATGTTGGTGAGTCATATGGTGAGTGTGGCTTATGCTTGCATGATGGAAATATGAAATGAGAAAATGTATTTGGATGTCAAGTGTGAATTATAAATGAATAATGATTATGATACAGATGAGATGAACAATGTGCTATGACATGTGATTTGTCATGTATGCATTTAATGCATTGTGAAGCCATTGATAATGGCTAAATTGAGTATAAAGTGAAACATGTGCAATATGTGAAAGTGACCCAAAGTGTTTGGGTAATGTGGTAAGTTTAAGATTGGAAATGCATGTGACTTATGTATGAATGATGTGAACTGGTAATGTGATGTGATCATAAATAGTGGTGATCACTGGAAAGGTATAACTAAAGTGATGTTAAATGTGCATAGCCTATACCATTAATGGTTTAATTATGTTGAGACAGATTGGATATGTACGAGATATCCTGAGCAGAGCTAGGCCTAGAGGTGCATATACAAATGGACCTGAACAGAGCTAGGTCTTGACCCGAGCAGAGATGGGTCATGTGTTTGAGATGATGGTTGACCTGAGCAGAGCTGGGTCACGTGATTGAGATTTATAATAGATCTGAGCAGAGCTGGATCATGAGATTGTGTTCACTGGACATGATAATTGTATAGAGGTATTGAGCCTAATAGTTATGTACGAATATGGAATGTGATTTCCAATAGTGTAATGATGTGTAAGTGGGATGTGAATCCCAATATTGTATTTGTGTATATTATATGTGGATAAGGATGTGATATTTGTATTTGTGTATTTATATTTATATATTGTTTATATGTACTACTAAGCTTTGAAGCTTAGCGCAGTTATGTGAATAGTGCAGGTAAGTAGATTGCTGATCTGAAAGTCAGATAGTTGTGCCACGAGAAGACTGAGGGTGTGCCAGGGACCAACTAGAAGGTGGTGCATGCATGTATATTTTGTTATTTTGTAATTTGACCATATGTATATGTATATAAGTAAATTTTGGAAAGACAATGCATAAATGTATATATCTAAATTAATGAAAAGTTTAATGATTTTGGATATGTTACTTTTAAAAGAATGAGATTTGATAACATAAAATGTTCTTTTATTAAATATATAATTGATGTGAAATTAAGGTAGAGATTTAGACAACATTGTAACGTGATATTCTTATATTTTATATGCATATTATATGTATACGGGGTATATGTATGGTACATATATAGGGTATAGGGTGTTACAAAAATTTCCATTTTCTTTGGTGAGGGACACGACCAAGTCACTGAACACAACTTGGCCATGTTCAATGCCCTTTCCTCTAGTTTAGCTTCAACAAGTGAATTAAAGGTCCATTTTGCATATGTTTATGCTTCAACCTAAATCTTAAAGCTTCAAGAAAACTTAAACACACATTTTAGGAAAAATTAACTAAAAATCTAATAAAATTACCCTAAAAACACACATAATTGACCATAACAATGTGTTATAAGGAGGTACGCCATTAGGATGTTATAAAAATTAATAAACTTTCTTTAAATTTATCTAAACAGATTTAATTTTTGAATATAAAATTGCATTTAAATCATTCTTAGGTATATAAACATCTCAATAGTGATTGCACTATTAGTATTGGTTTTGTGCGTGGCATAGAAAAATTTATTGAGTATGCATCTAGTCAAACTGCAGATAAGCTAGGCAATAAGATTAAATGTCCTTATATAAAGTGTCATCATCAAATATTTCAAACAATTGATAAGATTATATTACATATACTAAAATAGAGGTTTGTGGCGGAATACTTAGTATGGGATTGACGTGGGAAGCAATGTGTAATTTCAGAGGCAGTTTAAAATGTAATTCTGTAGCCTGTATATGCAAAGTACATTTATAGAATACAAGAATGCTAAAATAGTTAATTGTAGAAATTTCATATTCTTAATACAAAAAATAAATACACCATTAAAAGGGCTAATTTAATAAACAAATGCATTCATGTTTAGTAAACTAATAAATCTTTATAAGAAAATCTCTGGGAAGAATTCGCCAGAATTTTATCTGTAGTTTCATAAAATCCCAAAATCAACCCAACCTATAATTTAAAAACACTCCAAAAATCACATTAGATTCCAACACCACCTCTCCATAATTTCCACTTAAAAGTTCCATAATTAAAAACAATGTTCATAATAAAATTATATATATATAACCTTAATGGCAAGAACCTATGCTATTGCAATACAGTAAGTGCACTGGTGGCTCAAGTAATAAAGTAGTGAGTGAGTTATCATTCTACTGAGGACAAGGCCAAGTACTAGTGCAAATTTTAACCGTTGTTTAGCAAATCAATAGTTTTGTGAAGTTTTGTAATTAAAGATAATTAACTTAATAACTGAAAATAGAGAGATTAAGCGTTGAATGAATTGATTGATGATGAGAATACTATCCAGATATTGAATCCCCCTAGCCGCAAATATATTTATGAAAATCAATTCAATTAAACCAAATGATAGAGTTAAATTGGTATTCCTCTAAATTAGACTAAAACCTTTCTCAAGTGAATTAATCCCTAATCACTAAGTAGAATGCTGGAATCTCTTCTCAAACATAATTAAATAGATCTTGCATTAAGAATAAGGAATTATAAACCAAATGATCTTGTAAGTCTATCTCTAGCACTCCAATCAATCCTCAATCTTTATGAGTATTTAATTCATATCAAGCTTTCTCAAGTCAATAATATGAAAATTGCAACCAATCAATAAGCATGCTATTATCAATTGGAAATAAATCATTAAGCATCATAAGAATAAAACAACTCAATCAAATGATTTAATTAAATAAAATTATTCAATCCATACAATAAAGCTAGGGTTCATCAATATCTAGAAAGAGAATGAGTTAGTTCATGTTCAAAATCAGAAAAGTAGAACAAGAGAAATAAGACAAAGAATTCAAACAATGCATTGCGAATAATTCGTATTTCTTCTCTTGAATCCTTGAATCTTGGTTTAGATCTTGTTTAGAATATGTCTTTGTAACACCCCTATACCCCGTATACGTACACAACATGCTATTACGATCGTAATATACGTATACTGAATATAGGTATGTCACGGTTTATAAAACATACAAATAATCCCTTTTCAATAATATGAATAAATTTAGAACATTTAAAGGAATTTATAAAACACAATAGATAAAAATGTTTATTCAAAACACAGTGGAAAATATAACAAATATTTACAAATACATATACATCAAAACTCAAGTTTTACAAAACATGAAATATATACATGTTTGGCAATTTGTCTTTGATCATTAGGCTCCACTATCAACACCTCCAGATCTAAATTCTACTCGGCCTAGAGGAACTCTCCGGTTTTTCCCTATCACCTATGCGATAAACCATAATTACGCTAAGCCAACGGCTTAGTGGTACAAACTACAATATTACTATGCTTCAATGCAATGTCAATGTCACATAATCAATTTCATATACCATTCAAAGGAATATTATATTTCAATACCTTACATTGTTCACTATCATATCATATCAAAACATTCATATTGTATCTTCATAATTTCATTACTCAACATAGCATCCCATGCTACATTCATTGTCAATAAGATACTTATGTAGTATAATCATCTCATAACATTATATCTCACAAGCATGTATCTCATTATTCATTGGTTTCACCATTCAAGAATTACATTGAAAAACAAAGACAAGCAGGGGCCCAAAAGACACTAATATGCCATTCAACTTTTAGAGTTAATGTTTTGGTTTAATTATCACATTTATCATTATCATTATCCCAACTAGGCTTCAAGGATTTAGGTTCAACCAAGCTTCAAGGGGAACAAAGCATGCTAAGAATCAACCCAACTTGGCTTCAAGAACCAAACCCAAACTAGGTTCAAGGGTTGTAACATCTCAATTAGGCTTCAAGGACTAGACCCAACCAAGCTTCAAGGGGAGTTAAGCATGCTAAACTTCAACCCAACTTGGCTTCAAGGATCAAGCCCAACCTAACTTCAAGAGATTGTTACTATAGGCATGCCACCAACAACAAAACTCTTAAAATGGAATAACACATTAGACACACAATACATTCATTATTTTATTATAAATTTCATTCTCATTTACTCATCATCACTTAGGCAACCATGCCTTAATCATCTCATTGGCATCATTATCATTTTAGCCAACAACCATGGCTTCATATCTCATCAAGAGAGTATATATATATATATCATCAATTGCATTGAACATCATCTAGGCAAACATGCCTCAATTATGTCATTTACATCATTATAACCAACCACATTGGTTTTTCATCTCACTATATCTCAATTCATCTTTTAAATATATATACTTAATTGCATTGAACATACATTTTGAATGCTCTTCACAACATTCACATTAAACCAAACATAACATTATTAATAAGCATTAACAATACATTAGATTTCTTATCACATTTACAATCAAATGTGTGTTAAGTCTCAACATCATATGAATGTATGCAATAATGTAGTTTGTACATACCTTAAGATAATTCACACCAATCTATACCCTTCCTCTTTCAAAAACTCTTCACCACTTAGGTTAAGGCAAATCAACCTCTTCACAACCTAATCCAAAAGGAATAATACACATAAGACAAAATAGATAAAGCCAACTAGGGCAAACTCTATACATGACATGCTCAACAACACAGGCGTGTCCCTGACCGTGTCCTAAACTCACCACACAGAAGCTTTGACACGCTCAGAACCTCAGGCGTGTCACCGGACGTGTAATACATTCTGTGTCACAGAAACATTGACACGTCCAATAACACGGGCATCCTCATGGCCGTGTCAATCCATCAACATTACAGTAGCTATGACACGTTCAGTGACATGGGCGTGTCACGGCTCGTGTCACCCATCGAAAAACATGGAACCATTGACACGCTTAATGATCTGGTCGTGCTCATGGGCGTGTCAGGCCAAAAATCCAGTTTTCGGCAACATCAACACTACATCCAACAAACCACTTTCTTTCACCATTTCTCACTTCAAACAAACTTAATTAAACACACCCAAAAACCATAACAAACTTACAAAAACACCAAAACAACGCAAAACATACATCAAACACAATTCATAATCATCATCACAAACCCAAAACACAACCACAACACTTTCTCTTCCAACAAACTTACTCTTTCCTTCAATCCAACTTAACTTCTTATCTTTAACTCAATTCCAACACATATAAATACACCACAATCAAACAACACATGTCAAACACACTCCTACTATCAACAACAATCTATCAAACTCAAACATATCTTCAATTAAAACAAAAGAAATTAAGAGAGAACTTACCAAAGTTGATGAAACTTCACAATTTCCAACTTAATCTCTTGAATCTTTCTTCAATTTGCTCTTAGAAATCAAAAACCCTCTCTTGCTCTCTTGTCTTTGTGATGTCCGGCCAAGCAATTAGAAAAGAAGAAAAGGAAAAAAAAATGAGAAGGAAAAGTCAAATACTCAATCTCTTAAAACCTCCACCAAGTGTTTTAATATTAAAATAATCAAATTTCCTCTCTTCCATCCATTTTATTTTCTTATTTTCCTTTAATTAATTAATTCATTAATAATACAAATAAATATCTTCTTTGACCATAATTCACTTTGACTTGTGTATATGTTGTATATATTTCCATATATACAACATATACACTCTCTTCACGTCTTTTCTCTTCCCAATGAATCATATACATTTAATCCAGATAAGACAACAATTATATCAAAACTTCTTGGGCACACTTTGGGATATTACAATTCTCCCCCTCTAAAAAGAAATTTCATCCTCGAAATTACCTGATATCAAGTCTGAAACAATTAAGGATATTGATCTTGCATTGCTTGCTCACTCTCCCAAGTTGCCTCTTCTCTAATATGATTCTTCCAAAGAACCTTCACCAATGGCACTTTCTTAATTCTCAACTCTTTCATTTCATGTGCCAAAATAGCAACTGGCTCTTCTTCAAATGTCAGATCCGAACTCACCTCAATAGATTCAACTGGCAAGATATGAGTTGGGTCTGATTTGTACCTCCGCAACATAGAAACATGGAAGACATTATGGATTTTATCCAACTCAGGCGGCAAAGCAAGACGATAAGCAACTGGCCCAACTCTTTCTAAAACTTCATACGGTCCAATGAAACGAGGACTCAGCTTCCCTCTTCGACCAAATCTCAATATCTTTTTCCAAGGAGACACTTTCAAAAATACTTTATCTCCAACATCAAATTCTATGTCTCTCCTCTTCAAATCTGAATAAGACTTCTGCCGATCTGAAGCTGCTTTCAACCGATCCCGAATTATCTTCACTTTCTCTTCAGTCTCTTTAACCAAATCAGGACCAATTAACTTGCCTTCTCCAATTTCATTCAAACATAAAGGTGTTCTGCATCTTCTACCATCCAATGCCTCAAATGGTGTCATACCAATACTGGATTGATGACTGTTGTTGTAAGCAAATTCCACAAGTGGCAAAAATCTGTCCCAACTTCCAGAGAAATCAATGACACAACTTCTCAACATATCCTCAATAATTTGTATCACTCTCTCTGACTGCCCATCTGTTTGTGGATGAAAAGCAGTACTAAAGTGTAATCGAGAACCCAAAGCACCATGTAAACTCTTCCAAAACCTCGAAGTAAATCGGGGATCTCGATCAGACACTAAAGAAATTGGAACTCCATGCAACTTCACTATATCACTTATATACAGCTCAGCCAATCTTTCAAGAGAATAATCCATCCGAACTGGAAGAAAATGAGCTATCTTAGTTAATCGATCAACAATCACCCAGATAGCATCATGCTTCTTCTGAGTTAAAGGCAACCCAGATACAAAATCCATTGTCACTCTCTCCCATTTCCATTCAGGCACTGTTAAAGGTTGAAGCAACCCTGTTGGAACTTGATGCTCAGCTTTCACCTTCTGACAAGTGAGACATTTGGACACAAATTCCGCTATATCTCTCTTCATACCAGACCACCAGTAGTGCTGTTTCAAATCATGGTACATCTTTGTACTACCTGGATGCATAGCAAAAATTGATTGGTGTGCTTCCTCTAAATTAATTTTCTTAAACTATCATCATCAGGAACACACAACCTATCCTTGAACCAAAGGCTACCATCACTTTTCATATGGAAATCTCGGCTCTCCCCATTTTGGCAATCTGATATAATCTTCTGAATTTTCTCATCAGCCAATTGAGCCTCCTTTATCTGATCCAGCAATACTGGTCTTAACTGCAACTGAGCCAACAATGCACCATTAGCACATGATTCAAAACTAGCATGCAATAACAAGCAACGAGAGTGAAAACACAGTCAAACCTGCCAAAGACTTCCGACTCAAGGCATCAGCAACAACATTTGCCTTGCTGGGATGATAATCAATCAAACAGTCGTAGTCTTTAATCAGTTCTAACCATCGCCTTTGCCGAAGATTCAGCTCCTTCTGAACACCCAAATATTTCAAACTTTTGTGATCCTTATAGATAAAACATTTCTCCCCATATAAGTAGTGTCGCCAAATCTTCAAAGCAAACACTATAGCTGCCAATTCCAAATCATGTGTCGGATAATTGAGCTCATGCAGCTTCAGCTGTCGAGAAGCATAAGCTACCACTTTACCCTTTTGCATCAAAACACATCCTAAACCATTATGTGAAGCATCACTGTAAATCACATATGGTTTATCTTCCACGGGTAAAGTAAGAACAGGTGCTTCAGTCAACATTTCTTTCAACTGCTCAAAGCTAGCTTGACACTGATCCGTCCACACAAATCTAACTCCCTTCCGAAGCAATCTGGTGAGTGGAGTAGCTATCAAAGAAAAATCTTTCACAAATCATCGATAATAGCCTGCCAAACCCATAAAACTTCTAACTTCAGTCACAGACTTTGGTGGACTCCAATTCAAAATAGCTTCAACTTTACTTGGATCGACTCTTATACCATCTGCTGAAACTATATGACCCAGAAAAGTTACTTGGTCAAGCCAAAACTCACACTTTGACAGCTTAGCATACAACTGCTTCTCTCTCAAGATCTGTAACACAATCCGCAGATGCTTGTTATGCTCCTCCTTATTACGTGAATACACCAAAATATCATCGATGAAAACTACCACAAACTGATACAAATAGGGCCTAAACACCCTATTCATCAAATCCATGAAAGTTGCAGGTGCGTTCGTCAACCCAAAAGGCATTACCAAAAACTCATAATGCCCATATCTGGTGCAGAAAGCTGTCTTAGAAACATCTTCAGCTCTAACTCTCAGTTGATGGTATCCTGATCTCAAATCAATCTTGGAAAACACCGCTGCTCCCTTCAATTGATCAAAGAGATGATCAATCCTAGGCTAATAGTTACTTTATTCAATTGCCTATAATCAATGCATAACCTCAAAGTACCATCCTTCTTCTTCACAAACAACACAGGAGCTCCCCAAGGAGAAACACTAGGGCGAATAAACCCTTTATCCAACAACTCCTGTAATTGCACCTTCAACTCTCTCAATTCAGCAGGTGCCATTCGATAAGGAGTGATAGAGATGGGAGTGGTACCAGGCAACAAATCGATACCAAACTCAACCTCTCTCTCAGGGGGTAACCCTGGCAACTCCTCAGGAAACACATCCGGAAAATCTGCGACTGTGGTTATACTATCAAGTTGAGAACTCACTACTCTAGTATCCACCATATGAGCAAGATAAGCATCACACCCTTCTCTAATCAACTTTCTAGCTATTACAGCTGATACAAACAAGGATCCAAGTTGTCTCTGCTCACTAGATACCATTACACTCCTACCATCATTGGTTCTCAAAGTAACACATTTCTTTTGACAATCTACCACAGCCCCATGCTTAGACAACCAATCCATGCCTAAGATCAAATCATATTCTTTAAAAGGCATTTCAATCATATCACCAAGAAACTCCTCACCTTGCACCACAACAGCACTATCACGATGCACCTTACTCACCACAACACTATGTCCTAAAGGATTTGTCACCAAGACATCAAATCCTAAGGACTCTGAATGCAATTCAGACACAGGCAATATGGATGCACTTATATATGAATGAGTAGATCCCGGATCAATCAAAGCAAGAACTGAAATACCAAATAAAGAGAAAATACCCGCTACAACTGCTAAAGCATCCGGTTGTCTCTGCATCACATATATTCTCTGAGAAGATTCGGCCTCATCTGGCCTACTGCCTCTGGATGAAGATCCTCCTCTCTGACTGAACTCGGGTCTACCACCTCTACTGAAACTTCTGCCCCCTCGACCACCTCTACTGAAACTGGGTCGAGAAACTACAGTATCAGTTTGTCTATCATCCTGGATCTCGGGGCAATCTTTAATAAAATGATCTGGTGACCCACATCTAAAGCATACTCTGGATACACCAGTCTTCCAACAAACACCCCCATGGGGCCTACCATTGTGAACACATACAGGTGGAGTAGACCTTTGCATCACGGGAGTCGGGGTACTCGCTACAGAGACTATCGGTCTCGGCCTCTGCCTCTGATACTGCACTGATCTGCCCGACTGCCTCTGACTCCTACTGATCCTCGGAATAAAACTTTCTCTACCCCTCTTCACAGATAAAGACCCTGCCTCAAACTGGAGTCTCCTTACTTTAGTCTCCTCCTCAGTAGCAGCTGCTGCAATGCTCTGTGCTCTCTCAACACTTCTAGCTGCTGCAACTAGCTGAGAGAAATCCTGGTATCGGGAACCAGCCACAATGCACATAATAGAGGGCCTCAATTCCTCCTCAAATCTTCTGCGCCGGTCTATTTCATCAGAGATAATCCCCCCAGCATAGCGACTCAATCGGATGTACTCAATCTCATACTCTGTTACCGTCCGGTTGTCTTGTTTCAAATTCAAGAATTCCATCTTCTTAATATCTTTATACTTCCTCAGAGTATATTTCTGCTCGAATTCCCTCAAAAAATCACCATAAGATAATGTAGGTGGATCATCCATGGCATGAGGAACTGTCTTCCACCAGTCATAGGCATCTTTCTGTAGGAGGGATCTGGCATAGTCAAATTTCTCATCTGGAGTAGCTTGCAACTGGATGAATATCCTCTGCACTTTATCCAACCACTGCTCAGCCACTGCAGGATCGGTAGTACCCAAGAAATCTTCAGCCCCATATTTTCTCAACTTATCATAATGTCTTACTGGCACCTGAGGTTGTGGTGGTGGTGGTGGCTGCATTGGAGCTGGCCTCAATAGTTCTATCATATGCCATAACCAACCCGGCGGAACCTCCTCTGCAGCTGATCTCTCTGGCACAGAAATAGGTGCCTCACTAACTCTATCAACTCTAGCTCCATCTCTACTCTCTCCTGGAGCTACACTCTCAGCACTTCCTTCTACAGTCTGACGTGAATGGGACTCCATTAATACCTATATCTGCAAACACAGCAGAATATTCCTCATTAAAGATCAAAGATTGTCATACCAAAACATGTATTTTACTCAAAAACCAACTTTTAAAATCAAAATATTCTTTTTCTTACAATTCACCTAGGTTGAGAATCTCAAACCTAGGCTCTGATACCAAAACAATTGTAACACCCCTATAACCCGTATACGTACACAGCATGCTATTATGATCGTAATATACGTATACTGAATATAGGTATGTCACGGTTTATAAAACATACAAATAATCCCTTTTCAATAATATGAATAAATTTAAAACATTTAAAGGAATTTATAAAACACAATAGATAAAATGTTTATTCAAAACACAGCGGAAAATATAACAATTATTTACAAATACATATACATCAAAACTCAAGTTTTACAAAACATGAAATATATACATGTTTGGCAATTTGTCCTTGATCTTTAGGCTCCACTATCAACACCTCCAGATCTAAATTCTACTCCGCCTAGAGGAACTCTCCGGTTCTTCCCTGTCACCTGCGCGATAAACCATAATCGCACTAAGCCAACGGCTTAGTGGTACAAACTACAATATTACTATGCTTCAATGTAATGTCAATGTCACACAATCAATTTCATATACCATTCAAAGGAATATTATATTTCAATACCTTACATTGTTCACTATCATATCATATCAAAACATTCATATTGTATCTTCATAATTTCATTACTCAACATAGCATCCCATGCTACATTCATTGTCAATAAGATACTTATGTAGTATAATCATCTCATAACATTATATCTCACAAGCATGTATCTCATTATTCATTGGTTTCACCATTCAAGAATTACATTGAAAAACAAAGACAAGCAGGGGCCCAAAAGACACTAATATGCCATTCAACTTTCAGAGTTAATGTTTTGGTTTAATTATCACATTTATCATTATCATTATCCCAACTAGGCTTCAAGGATTTAGGTTCAACCAAGCTTCAAGGGGAACAAAGCATGCTAAGTATCAACCCAACTTGGCTTCAAGAACCAAACCCAACCAAGCTTCAAGGGTTGTAACATCTCAATTAGGCTTCAAGGACTAGACCCAACCAAGCTTCAAGGGGAGTTAAGCATGCTAAACTTCAACCCAACTTGGCTTCAAGGATCAAGCCCAACCTAACTTCAAGAGATTGTTACTATAGGCATGCCACCAACAACAAAACTCTGAAAATGGAATAACACATTAGACATACAATACATTCATTATTTTATTATAAATTTCATTCTCATTTACTCATCATCACTTAGGCAACCATGCCTCAATCATCTCATTGGCATCATTATCATTTTAGCCAACAACCATGGCTTCATATCTCATCAAGAGAGTATATATATATCATCAATTGCATTGAACATCATTTAGGCAAACATGCCTCAATTATGTCATTTACATCATTATAACCAACCACATTGGTTTTTCATCTCACTATATCTCAATTCATCTTTTAAATATATATATACTTAATTGCATTAAACATACATTTTGAATGCTCTTCACAACATTCACATTAAACCAAACATAACATTATTAATAAGCATCAACAAATACATTAGATTTCTTATCACATTTACAATCAAATGTGTGTTAAGTCTCAACATCATATGAATGTATGCAATAATGTAGTTTGTACTTACCTTAAGATAATTCACACCAATCTATACCCTTCCTCTTTCAAAAACTCTTCACCACTTAGGTTAAGGCAAATCAACCTCTTCACAACCTAATCCAAAAGGAATAATACACATAAGACAAAATAGATAAAGCCAACTAGGGCAAACTCTATACATGACACGCTCAACAACATAGGCGTGTCCCTGACCGTGCCCTAAACTCACCACACAGAAGCTTTGACACGCTCAGAACCACGGACGTGTCACCGGTCGTGTAATACATTCTGTGTCACAGAAACATTGACACGTCCAACAACATGGGCGTGCTCATGGCCGTGTCAATCCATCAACATTACAGTAGCTATGACACGTTCAGGGACATGGGCGTGTCACTGCTCGTGTCACCCATCCAAAAACACAGAACCATTGACACGCCTAAAGATTTGGTCATGCTCATGGGCCTGTCAGGCCAAAAATCCAGTTTCCTGCAACATCAACACTACATCCAACAAACCACTTTCTTTCACCATTTCTCACTTCAAACAAACTTAATTAAACACACCCAAAAACCATAACAAACTTACAAAAACACCAAAACAACTCAAAGCATACATCAAACACAATTCATAATCATCACCACAAACCCAAAACACAACCACAACACTTTCTCTTCCAACAAACTTACTCTTTCCTTCAATCCAACTTAACTTCTTATCTTTAACTCAATTCCAACACATACAAATACACCACAATCAAACAACACATATCAAACACACTCCTACTATCAACAATAATCTATCAAACTCAAACATATCTTCAATTAAAACAAAAGAAATCAAGAGAGAACTTACCAAAGTTGATGAAACTTCACAATTTCCAACTTAATCTCTTGAATCTTTCTTCAATTTGCTCTTAGAAATCAAAAACCCTCTCTTGCTCTCTTGTCTTTGTGATGTCCGGCCAAGCAATTAGAAAAGAAGAAAAGGAAAAGAAAATGAGAAGGAAAAGTCAAATACTCAATCTCCTAAAACCTCCACCAAGTGTTTTAATATTAAAATAATCAAATTTCCTCTCTTCCATCCATTTTATTTTCTTATTTTCCTTTAATTAATTAATTCATTAATAATACAAATAAATATCTTCTTTGACCATAATTCACTTTGACTTGTGTATATGTCTTATATATTTCCATATATACAACATATACACTCTCTTCACTTCTTTTCTCTTCCCAATGAATCATATACATTTAATCCAAATAAAACAACAATTATGTCAAAACTTCTAGGGCACACTTTAGGATATTACAGTCTTCACCTTCAATCTCAGCTCTAAAACTCTCCCCATTGCTTTAGAAGTCAACTCTAGGTTATAAAATATGAAAATTGGATCCCTAATTCGTGCTTCAGCTCAGCTTTTATAGTGCAAATAATTTTGCCTGACACGCCTATTGACATGCCCATGTCACTAGGCGTGTCATTGCCACTGGGATTTTAGATATAAGGCACGTCCAGTGACACGCCCATGTCACTGGACGTGTCACAGCTACTGTGAATCATTGCAAAAGGCATGCTCGGTGACACGCCCATGTCACTGGGCGTGTCAATGCTTCTATATGCAGTATCAAGGGCACATCCATTGACACGCCCATGTCCATGGGCATGTCACTTGAAGAATTTTGCTCTTTTCTTCTACTTTCATCCGTAATTCCTCCGAAATGACCATAAACCTCAAGATACAGAGAATTCCTGAAATTAACCCTAAAAAGCACTTGAACAAACAAATTAAACTCAATTGGATAATAATCATATTAAGAACTAGGGGCAAAATATCATCAATTGTGCACTTATCAAATTCCCCCACACTTGAGTTTTTGCTTGTCCTCAAGCAAACTAAATCACTATAATAAGCAGAAATGACGGACCCCTCTATATTCAAAAAGAAAAGAAAAGATTGATAATACTCGAATCAGAAAACCCCATGTTGTCAACCAAAAACTAATTCACAATCATAACAGCTGAATCAAGAAGTTTCAAAACAAAAATTTCACAGACCTAAAACCTAAAAATCCAGAGTTAAAAGATTGAGCATAGAATTCTAGAAAATCCAAAAGCCATGAACAAAGTACAAAAAATATAAATTTTCTCTTAAGTTCTCTAACCCTTTTTTTATTTTTTAATTGTATATACATATATATATATACATTTTAAGGAGCCCGACTTGTTTGAACTGATACTAACCTTTTGACATGAAGGTAAACATTTGTGATGCTGACCTTTGGTTACTCAGCCAGAATCACCATTCAAATGGCTACTAGCATCTCATTTGTTTTAATTCAAGAGTAAAAATCAGCGGAACAGGGATAAATTTTCAAAGCTCCTTTAATTAGAATTATTTATTTATTTATTTATTTATTTTTATTATTATTATTTTTTAAACAACTCAAGGGTTAGAACTTAAGGGTCATACTAAGTCCGACTCAAGAATCTAAGGAATTATAACATGCTAAAAAATGTAACTAAGGTTTTAAACTTCAGATGTGTCCAATTTCCATCAATCCACTACCTAATTATAGCTATTACAATCGATCCTCAGCAATTGATCAAGATTGCCAAGTTAACCTCAACAAGAAATTATCATTTGGAAAATCACAAATTAATTTAACATATAAAGGGGAACCATCTCAATTCACACTTTTTACAACAATCTAGCTTACTTAAATCCAAAAACAATTTGCAAAAATTAATTGAGACAAATGAATCAAATAGAAAGAATGAAATAATAAAAACTCAATCAATAAAGTATACCTCTCCCCCACACTTAAGACGCACATTGTCCTCAATGTGTGTGCAAAACAAGAAATAATGAAGAGAGAGAAAACATGTCTGACCATGTCCATGATTGGATAAATATGAGCATGATGCCAAGAGTATGGTGAAGGCAAATTTGCTTCAAAACAAAATTCTAAAATGCATAAACAAGGTTAAGATATAAATAAATGAAATAAACAAACAAAAGAAACAGTTCGTAAAGAAAATTACAATTGTCCAAAAGGAATAAAAATAAAGAAACAGAAAAAGGATAGTAAATAAGCAAAGAAAATAAAATAAAATAAAATAAAATGTGGGCTAGTCAAAAATTGGCGCATCACCGAAATCGTCACCGCTGGTCTCATCATTGAAGACATCAACTGGAGGTGCAAGTGCAGGGGCAGGTGGCTGGTATGGTGGAGGTGGTGGTATATCCGAAGGAGGAGCAGAAGGGGCTGCCTCTAGTATATCTAAATCTATAGGAGGTGCCTGCAGCCCAGCTACCTTCTCCCGGTTCAGTCTCTTTAAGGTGTCCATACCCAACAACTTGGGCAAACTGTCCACCATCATAGGGAGGCAGCCATCTAACACACCCAGGCGACGAGCGAGTTGTGTGACATACATGCCACCATGTAAAGTAACTAATGTTCTCTTTTTAGACTGCTCATAAAAAAAATGTGTGATGGCATGTGCGACATTGCACGAGTCTTCTGTACCATGCAGTGCAGGAAAAATAGATCTCGCAAGCTGACCACCCCTGTGCTGCTCAGCCAAGCTGTAAGAGTGTGAACTAATAGGTTGTGCACCACTCAGCAGGGGAAGGACTCGAAGTTGGATTCCTTAGAAACCTTGGGTTGATATTTATCTGCAGTGGGTGCAAAGGTCCGCCAAACCCGAGGAGGAGCAACCTCATACTCGACAAAATCCACCTCGAAGTTCAGATAATCGAAAGTCTATACCTCCTCTATAGTATATAACCTGAGATGCACCCCAAGGTCATTAATGCTCATGTTGAATCTCTGCCCTCCCAGTCTGAATTTAATTGTTGGCTTAGTAATTGAAACCTTGGTCTTCTGGAACTGAAAGGTGCAGAAAAATTCTAATGTCAGCTCTCTATAGGAAGGCTCATTGATGGAGAACAGTTGGTCCCACCCTGGTTGATTAATCATTTCCAGAAAATCTGCTGCAATATTTGCCAGTTCCGTAGCATCCCAATCTAAAACACAAGGTGGGGACCATTCTTTGTTGCCGAAAAGTTCAAATCACCTTCTTTCCTTGGCATTCGAAAATCTAAGGCATTTGTGGGTTGCCATGAACTTAGAAGAAGGACGTGTAGCGAGTTTGCTAGAACTGCCTTCCCCTCGTGCACTTTTGGCTGGTAGCTGGGAGGATGATTGTTTGCGAGGGCCCATTGTCTGCAAAATAAACAAAAATTCCTCAATATCAACAAAAATATAGCACGATACAAAATACCAACAAAAGACCGGCACAAAGTTACCGAAATACTGACATTATAATAATGATGCATAATGTATATCCCAATAAAATTAATGCTAACAGCCAATTTAAACCAAATGTAAGCAACTTATATCAACACACACTTAAACAACAAAAGCGACGAACCAATTCGAACGACGGCAATTCCAACAATAACGATACCATTTTACAAAAATAACGATTAATTATAACCCAACAAGTGAATCAATCAATTTATAACTCAAACACAAACTAATTCAAAAATAAATTAAACGCTGAATCAAAACAGAATTAAACACAAAAAAAAAACAAAATTAATCAATTGCTGCAAAAATTATGATAAATCAAAACAAAGCGAAATAAAGCAAACGCATCATAAATCTTGCAATTCCAAGGAAAAGAAAAGAAAATACAAGGAATTCATAAGAAAAACGAAAGAAAAACAAAAGAAATCCAACAAAAATCGCAAAAAATGAGAGTATGTACCTCAAAATGCAAAAATCGCGTGCATCGAGCAAATTCAAACGGAAATCGAGCAATTCCGCGCAAATAATGCAAAACGGGAGTGAGAATCTCTTCTAAAGTGATTGGGTGTGTGAATGCGTAGATGGGTGTGCAAGAAAGTTGAGAGAAAATGAGAAAGAAAACTGAAGTTTGCGTGAAAAATGGCTTTGGTTCTATATATAAAGACGTCGGCACGCCCGTGTCACTGGGCGTGCCCTATGGAATAAGAGACAGTGTCTACGACATGACCACGGACACGACTGTGTCCATGGGCGTGTCACAGGTATTGGATAAATCAATAAATGACACGCCCATTGACACGAGCGTGTCAATAGGCGTGTCACATGTACTGTGACAACCAAGAAAACGACACGCCCACTAGCCTGGGCGTGTTCTTTGGGCGTGCTGACTCATTTCATTTTTTTTATTTATTTATTTTTAATTCATTTTAAGGCATGACCAGTGACACGGGGGTGTCCCTGGGTGTGCCATAGCTACTGTTTCTCATTCAAAATGACACACTCAGTGACACGGGCGTGTCACTGGGCGTGTTGTAGCTACTGCTTGTTAAAAATAATGACACGCCCAATGACACGGGCATGTCCTAAAATATGCTCAATTTACCCCTCAAAATCAATTTTCCTCTATAAATTCAAATAAATGCAAGGCAAACAAACCACCAACCAATGATAAAAGGATAAAACTAAAACAAATTGATGACACAAACCAAAAACACAAAAATTAAAGACAAAAAAATTAAAGACAAAAAAATTAAAAAACAAATAAAACGGTGGGTTGTCTCCCACCCAGCACTTCTTTAACGTCATATTAGTTGGACGGTCAGGGCAAATTCCCCTAGTCTTGGAGGTGTAAAACCTCCTTTAAATCCTGTATTTCCCCTCCAAAGTATAATTTGAGCCTGTGCCCATTTACTTTAAAATCTCCTTTTTTCGGGTGAGTTATTTCAACCACTCCGTAGGGGAAAACTCCTTTAACAGTAAAAGGACCAGACCATCGAGATTTTAACTTACCTGGAAAGAGTCGAAGCCTCGAATTGTACAATAATACCTGATCTCCAGCTTGAAACTCTTTCTGTTCCTTAATGTGAGCATCATGCCATCTTTTGGTACGTTCCTTATACATTCTTGCATTGTCATAAGCTTGCAATCTTCACTCATCCAACTCATTTACCTTCAACTTTCTCCTTTCACCTGCACGAGCTAGATCAAGGTTAATCTGTTTTATAGCCCAGTATGCATTATGTTCAATTTCTACAGGCAAATGACAAGCTTTTCCATATACTAGCCTAAACGGCGTAGTGCCCAAAGGAGTTTTAAATGCAGTCCTAAAAGCCCATAGAGCATTTTCCAATTTCTCTGACCAATCCTGTCGGGATCGCTCTATAATTTTTTCTAGAATTCTTTTTATCTCCCTATTCGTGTTCTCAACTTGGCCACTAGTTTGGGGATGGTAAGGAGTAGCAAACTTATGTGTAACTCCTAATCTTTTGAAAACTTTATCAAGCTGAACATTACAAAAGTGAGTACCCCTATCACTTATGATTGCTTTCGGTGTACCAAATCGAGAGAATAACTTCTTCAAAAACTTCATCACTTCCCTGGCATCATTGGTTGCAAAGGCTTGGGCTTCAGGCCATTTAGAGACATAATCTATAGCTACAAGAATATATTTGTAACCAAAGAAATTTGGAAACGGTCCCATAAAATCGTTCCCCCATACATCAAAGACCTCACACACTAAAATTCTATTTTGGGGCATCTCATCACGAGATGAAATGTTTCCAGTCCTTTGGCAACGATCACAATGGTTCACAAATTCGTAGCTATCCCTAAAAAAAGTGGGCCAATAAAATCCCGATTCTAGTACCTTTTGAGCAATCCTATTGGCTCCCATATGACCACCAGCATGGCATTGACTAAGAATGTTCATTTTTTTGGGCCATGCCACACATTGTTGGATCATGTGATCCTTACATAATCTAAACAAAAAGGGATCCTCCCAAAAATAATACTTTAAATCAGAAAAGAATTTTTTTTTCTTGATAAGTTAAGTCCATAGGAAGTTCCCTAACAGCTAAATAGTTAGCAAAATCTACAAACCAAGATGTTTCAAAATTTAAATTACTTACCTCACATACCATGGCGTACAGCTGCTCATCGGGGAAGTGATCATCAATGTCCCCTTCTTCAAACCTGTCCAAAGTTGGATTCTCCAAGCGAGAAAGGTGATTTGCTGCCAAATTTTCAGCTCCCTTCTTGTCTTGAGTCGTCAAGTCAAATTCTTGCAACAACAAAACCCAATGGATTAGCCTAGGAATAGCATCAATTTTTGCAAATAATTACCTCAAAGCTGAATGGTCCGTATAAACAATCACTTTTGACAAGATTAGATATGATCTAAACTTTTCAAAAGCAAAAACCACAGCTAGCAGCTCTTTCTCTGTAGTTGTGTAATTAGCTTGAGCTGTGTTCAGAGTCTTGCTTGCATAGTAGATAGGCTGGAAGTATTTCTCCTTACGTTGACCCAAGACTGCTCCCACTGCAAAGTCACTTGCATCGCATATTAGTTCAAATGGTAGATTCCAATTGGGAGCTACCATGATTGGAGCATGGATCAATTTCTCCTTAAGAGTTGTGAATGCTCTAAAACATTCCTCATCAAAAACAAAATCCACATCCTTCTCAAGGAGCCTTGTCAATGGACGGGCTATCTTAGAAAAATCTCATATGAACCTCTGATAAAATCCCGCATGTCCTAGAAAACTTCTGATGGCCTTCACAGATGTGGGTGGTGGTAACTTCTGGTGTCTACCTTAGCCCGATCCACCTCAATGCCCTTGCTTGAAATTTTGTGTCCCAACACAATTTCCTCTTGAACCATGAAATGACACTTTTCCCAATTAAGCACTAAGTTGGTTTCCTCACATCTCATCAAGACTCTTTCAAGATTTTTCAAACATTTTTCAAACGAGCTGCCATAGACCGAGAAATCATCCATAAACACCTCCATAATATCCTCAACAAGTTCATCAAAGATTGCCACCATGCACCTTTGAAAAGTCACAGGTGCATTGCACAACCCGAATGGCATTCTTTGATATGCGAATGTCCCATATGGGCAAGTGAATGTAGTTTTCTCTTGGTCTTCCGGGGTAATAGGAATTTGGAAATAACCTGAAAGACCATCCAAAAAGCAATAATACTCATGTCCGAATAACCTCTCCAACATTTGATCGATGAAGGGAAAAGGAAAATGGTCCTTCCTAGTTGCATCATTCAATTTCTTGTAGTCTATGCAAACCCTCCAACCAGTAACTGTTCTTGTTGGAATCAACTCATAATTTTCATTAGGGACCACCGTCATCCCTCCTTTCTTTGGTACTACCTGGACTGGGCTCACCCAAGAGCTATCCGAGATCTGATGTATAATCCCTGCATCAAGTAGTTTTATCATTTCAGCCTTCACTACATCTTTCATCTTTGGGTTTAGTCTCCATTGTGGTTGTACTACTGGCTTGAATTCATCCTCCATCAGTATCTTGTGAGTGCAATAGGATGGACTGATACCCTTGATGTCTGCTATCTTCCAAGCTATCACTTTCTTATGATTCTGCAACAACTGGATAAGCTTTTCCTTCTGCTCAGAAGATAGGTGGGAACTCAGAATTATTGGTAATTTCTTCTTCTCCGCCAGAAATCCATACTCAAGGTGATCTGGAAGGGGCTTTAGTTCCAAGTTGGGTGGATCAATCACCAATGGTTTTGGCTTTTCTTCCTTTGGCATCTCAATAGTCTCATATGCCCTGCATTTGAACGATTTGCTTGCTTCAAGAAAAGCGAGCTGCTCCATTGCTTCTTGATCCTCAACATTTTTCTACAATAAACACAACTCAAGGGGATCCTTGGAAACAATGTTAGTAACACAATTGACGGTCTCATGCTCAATAATATCATTGCATGATTATGCCTCATCAAGCGAAAGTGAATATTTCATAGCATCATGTATCCTAAAAATAACTTTTTCACTACCCACTCTCAACGTTAATATGCCATCATGAACATCGATAAGGGCACGGGCTATATTTAAAAATGGCCTACCAAGAATGAGTGAAACATCCGCATCCTCATCGATATCAATGACAACAAAATCATTGGGGAAAATGAAATCCCCAACTTTTACCATCAAATCTTCTATAATGCCACGAGGGTGGACTACTAACTTATCAGCAAGTTGGATAGTCATAAGTGTTGGTTTAGGTTTACCAATGCCTAACTCTTTAAACATTTTATAGGGCATAACACTAACGCTAGCCCCCAAATCATCTAATGCACTTTTAACCTCAAGGTTACCTATCAAACATGGAATGGTAAAACTACCTGGATCTTTCAACTTCTTAGGTAACCTCCTTTGCAAAATTGCCAAACTCTCTTCAGATAAATGCATTAAAGACACTTCCTCAAGTTTCCTTTTGTTAGAAAGGACATCTTTCAAAAATTTAGCATATTTAGGCATCTGTGACAAAGCCTCAGCAAATGGAATATTAATGTGCAACTGCTTAAAGAGTTCAAGAAACTTACCGTACTGAGCATCAATCTTGTCCTTATTCAACTTTGCTGGATATGGTACTCTAGGTCGGTATTCCTTCATTATGGGGCTGCTATCTTGTGGGTGCTTCTCTTTCTCACTTTCTAGTGCAGCTTTCTCTCCCGAAGTGACAGGAGGATAATCTTCTTTTTCTTTTTCTTGTACTTTAGCCCTTTTCTCTGCCACTTCTCCTCTTTTCTCATCCACATTACCCTTGATCTCTTTTCCACTCCTTAGTGTAATTGCCTTAAGTTGCTCTTTAGGATTTACCTCAGTGTTGCTAGGCAAACTTCCTTGCGGTCTCTCACTGAGCAACTTGGCAATTTGCCCCACCTGATTCTCCAAATTATGAATAGAGGCTTGCTTATTTCTTAGGGTGGTTTCAATTGATTGGAACCTGGTTTCAGAAGCTGCTATAAATTTCTCCACCATGTCCTCCAAATTACTCTTTCTTGGAGGGGCAACTTGTTGATGTTGGGGTTGCTGGAATCCAGGGGGAGGTCGTGGATTGTTCTGATTATTCCATGAGAAATTAGGATGATTTCTCCACCCCGGATTGTACGTGTTGCTGTAGGGGTTATTCTGCTGTTGCCTTGGCATGTTTCCAACATAATCTACTTGCTCTTGCCTAGCAAACATGTTGCCACTTTGACAATCGTGACTTTGATGTCCACCCCCACACCATTCATAGGATATCACCTTCATCACTTTCCCCAAAGAAGAAGAAGAAGAAGCTAAAGAATCAATCTTTTTGTTCATTGCTTCCAACTGTGCTAACAGAGCAACTACGGGATCCAATTGATGTGACCCAGCAACCCTTAATCTCCCCTGTTCCCTTGGGGTTTGCCAATGATAGTTTGTAAGGGCCATGTCTTCAATCAAATCCCTTTCTTCTTCAAGTGTTTTATTGTTTATGGTACCTCCACCGGCTGCATTGATGGACTGCTTACTTGAGTAACTCAATCCATTGTAGAAAGTTTGGATCTGAAGCCACAGCAGCAGCCCATGGTGAGGACATCTTCTCAATAAATCCTTAAATCTTTCCCAAGCATCATACAGGGTTTCACCATCTAGCTGGAGAAAAGAGGAAATATCATTCCTCAACTTAGTAGTCTTGGATGGCGGAAAATACTTCTCTAAAAAATTTTCTGCTAGTTGGCCCCATGTAGTGAAAATGTTAGGAGGAAAAGACTTCAGCCACTTCTTTGGTCGGTCTCTGAGCGTGAATGGAAACAACCTCAGCCTAATTACATCTTTAGAGACATTCTGTATCTTGAATGTGTCACATATTTCCAGAAAAGTTTCAATGTGTGCATTAGGATCTTCGTCCGGAAATCCATCAAACTGACAAGTCTGTTGCACCATTTGAATGATATTTGTCTTTATCTCGAATTTATTGGCAGCAATCACCGGTCTTTGTATACTTGATTTAGCCCCAATAAGAGTAGGCCTAGCAAACTATTACATTGTTCTTGGTTCATTTTCTACCATTTCTTCCTCTAAGATGAGATCTTCAAAATTCGGTTGTCTCTGCCAGAACTGTTTCCTCTTCTTCCTTTCACCTTCTTCTCAATGTTCTCTCTAACTCTTAATCTAATTCAAAAAGTTGGGAAGAGCTAGCTCGGGTCATAAATAGGAAGAAGTACCTAGAATGACAGTTAAAAAGCAAGAACTTATGTTAAAACAAAATAAAATAAAAACTAAATCAACAGTCTTAATTATATTACTAATATTGAAAATCATTGTCCCCGGCAACGGCGCTAAAAACTTGATGGCAAGAACCTATGCTATTGCAATACCGCAAGTGCATGGGTTGCTCAAGTAATAAAGTAGTGAGTGAGTTATCGTTCCACTGAGGACAAGGCCAAGTACTAATGCAAATTTTAACCGTTGTTTAGCAAATCAATAGTTTTGTGAAGTTTTGCAATTAAAGATAATTAACTTAATAACTGAAAATAGAGAGATTGAGTGTTGAATGAATTGATTGATGATGAGAATACTATCCAGATATTGAATCCCCCTAGCCACAATTATATTTATGAAAATCAATTCAATTAAACTAAATGATAGAGTTAAATTGGTATTCCTCTAAATTACACTAAAACCTTTCTCAAGTGAATTAATCCCTAATCACTAAGTAGAATGCTGGAATCTCTTCTCAAACATAATTAAATAGATCTTGCATTAAGAATAAGGAATTATAAACCAAAGGATCTTGTAAGTCTATCTCTAGTACTCCAATCAATCCTCAATCCTTATGAGTATTCAATTCATATCAAGCTTTCTCAAGTCAATAATATGAAAATTGCAACCAATAAATAAGCATGCTATTATCAATTGGAAATAAATCATTAAGCATCATAAGAATAAAACAACTCAATCAAATGATTTAATTAAATAAAATTATTCAATCCATACAATAAAGCTAAGGTTCATCAATATCTAGATAGAGAATGCGTTAGTTCATGTTCAAAATTAGAAAACTAGAACAAGAGAAATAAGAAAAAAAATCCATTGCGAATAATTCGTATTTCTTCACTTGAATCCTTGAATCTTGGTTTAGATCTTGTTTAGAATATGTCTTCACCTTCAATCTCAGCTCCAAAACTCTCCTCTTTGCTTTAGAAGTCGGCTCTAGGTTATAAAATATGAAAATTGAATCCCTAATTCGTGCTTCAGCTCATCTTTTATAGTGTAGATAATTTTGCCTGACAGGCCCATTGACACGCCCATGTCACTGGGCGTGTCATTGCCACTGGGATTTTAGATATAAGGCACGTCCAGTGACATGCCCATGTCACTGGACGTGCCACAGCTACTGTGAATCATTGCAAAAGGCACGCTCGGTGACACGCCCATGTCACTGGGCATGTCAATGCTTCTGTATGTAGTATCAAGGGCATGTCCATTGACACGCCCATGTCCATGGGCGTGTCACTTGAAGAATTTTGCTCTTTTCTTCTACTTTCATCCGTAATTCCTCCGAAATGAGCATAAACCTCAAAATATAGAGAATTCCTGAAATTAACCCTAAAAAGCACTTGAACAAACAAATTAAACTCAATTGGATAATAATCATATTAAGAAATAGGAGCAAAATATCATAAATTGTGCACTTATCAAACCTCAAATTTATGTTTAATATACATGTGTTAAAATTATATAATACAATACCAACTTCTATACAAAATAAAATTATACATGAATATGGCACAAACTGAGCTAATCTCATGGTAAAAAATTCTACCTTTAATATCAGTCTCAAAACCTATAACTGCTCAAGTCTATCAAGACTATCCTGCTCTGCACCTACACGATGCAGTCAACTATGCTAAGCTCAAAAACTTAGTGATACATACTTTGATAAGATAAATCATTTAAAAATCAATGCATTTTTTCATGTCACACAACAAATCATGCTCCAACATAAGTGATGCTCATTTACATATTCTTTACCTTAATAAATATTTAACACCATTGTCATGAAATATATATTTTTCATATATTAATTCATATTATGTATAAACACTTCACAAATGTACACATTAGGCCCAACAAGTCCCTGCATAATATTTAAGTTTCAGAAATATTGATGTGGCCTATCTCGACACCGGGGATCTGAGTGTTAGATCATACCACCCAAAGGTTCATCCCCGATCGACATCAAGGGTAGAGTGTCAAATATATCATCCGAGGGCTACCTCCTCTCAACGGTACCAACCTCAATCTTCTAGAATGAGTAATTTTGCAAGGCAAACATATAACACACATCATCCCTTTTTTATTTCATTTATCAATTCCCCATATATTCATGTGATCCACCATATTCCATAATTTTCACTCACATTTATCATTTCTTTTTCACTACATTCCATAATCCTTTTTCACCCTTTCCAACCACATTGGGCATAACCCTTAATCAAATTCATATTGTGGCTCATTTCCACATTTTTAACATATTATATAAAACATCATCATTTATTATCAAACCATAGTTTTTAGTTACAAACCAATGCTCAAAACATATTTTTAAAACAATAATATATAAAGTAATGAATAATATCACTTTAAAGAATATCAACATTCTTTAAAGTGTTCCAAAGTGAATAGTGTCAAGCAACAATATACAATTAAAATGTTAACAAAGCATGTGCTAACCTTTTTAGTTCCTACACCAACTCAATTTCGCTCTCCAAGCCTTTACTTCTTCCAAACTCTAATTTCCTTCACTTGGAAACTTTGACCTAAACATTCCTAAATCAAATAATAAATAAAATTATTATATTAGAACCATATTTATATTGATTTTACTTAAAACAATCACTAATTATGCAATACTAACCAAATGCCCATCAAAATCCTAATTTTCTCCTTACTACCTTTCTCAAACTTCACCCAACCATAATCATTTCCATCATCCAACCATAAAATCAACACATATGCATCAAAATAACATCAAAATAATCCAATACAACAATTATAGTCACCCCATCAAAAACCTAAATTTCACAAATTCTATCATAAAGCCTAATTTAATAATTCAAGCTTACTTCGATCATTTGATCTCAAATTCAACAAATGCACCAATCTTCTTTTCAAATAGAAATTAATTTCTCTCGCTACCCATAACATAAAATAACCTGAAAATCTAAAGAGAATAAAGCTTTAAAGAGAATACTTGATTTCTTTGATTTCTCTTCAAAACCACATTAAAACCTTGGAAATTCTTGTAAAATTTGGTGCATTTGATGACAAAATTCTCTCCCCCCTCCCAGTCTAGAATTCGACCATGGTGAATAAAATAATAAGATATTTATTCTCTTCTTCCTATCCAAAATTATTTTATTTTTATTTTTTTCTATGTAACTTTTAACTTTTAATTGTTGACTTTTAACTTTTTGACTTTTATCTTTTTGTGAAATGAATACTATATGCATATCTTGCATATATATTGAGTACATACTATTCATATTCTTCTTCCATCAATCTAATTACTCTCCACATAAATTAATCTAGGTCTACTACAATTACGGGTATTACATTTATTAACCCATATCAATAGATGGTGTATAATAATGTTGGCCCGAGTTTTTAATTATGTAACTAGATCAGAGAATTTTGATGCATCTGGTCCAAATTTTGGGGAAGCTTCAATTTTAATAACTAATAAATTCGAAAGCACAACAATTTTATAATATGTTGGGATCATTAAATACTAAATTATGGCCTAATTGCTAAACCCATTCTCAACTACTGGTAGTGACATGTTCTTTGAATTTGAGATCTAAGCAACACATGTCCAAAATGGGATATAATAATTAGCTGTAAGTTATTCAAGAAATTTTGCCAACTGATGGTATAATTGTAGATAATTTTGTAACAAATCTAGAAGATGTAGAGAACTGATAGAAGAGTAACCTAGTAGTTAACAATTCTATATCCAATATTTAATAAACTTTAAAAACAAATCCATTAAAATTTTGGCAGAGTCTCCGTTGTAATATTTACTACCAAATTTTCTTCAACTAACTCCACTTGCAGAAAACACTTCTATCTTCCATTAAATCAAACTCAACTCCAAATAAACATATATCTCAACCACATTTACAATATATATGCAATCCTCAAATATGATGAAAATTAAACAATTATCGTTTAAACCACAATACCACTATGTGAACTATAATTAAATATATAATACAATATCTTACAAAAAGAAAACCTTCTATATTGCAGTTGATCTCTGAAATCCTAAAACTTCAATTGTCAAATATCCTCCGGTTCATTTGATCTACATATCATAAAAATCTAACACGCTAAGTAAAATGCTCAGTGGTGCTTGTATATATATGTTTTGCCACTTAATATCATAGGTAATTAATTACAATAATAAATAAAATAAAAATCATAATTTCCATTAACAATTATTTTATTATCTTGTTAAGATATCATTAATATTTAAATAACATGATAATTTCTCTTTTTTTACTTGGGTTCATGGTTATTTTTACTCCTTTAAATAATTATGATTCAACTAAAAATCATTGTATGATTTTTCTCACATTAATATTATGATTTAAGCACTTATTATCATATTTATATAATTTTATACTAATTACTATTGTCCAATTCTATTAGTATATTGAATTCATTATTATCTTACTTTACTATGTAAAATTTGTATAATTATTTTAGAATTTAGGGTTAATTTGAATAAATCATCATTCGCTATTTTCACTAATAATAAGTTTTAATTTATAAAGACAACTCTAAATTCTTTGATTTAGCTTTATTCACATTCATTATTTATTCATGCATTTCAAAGTTTATCTTTGTTTACTGTCCCATGCATAAATATGTACAAAATTTTTTTAAGTATTTAAGCAATAATATTTAACTAATAATAAAAAATTTACTTTTTCTTTTTTAAAACATATAAGTCTTGACGACTTAGTATCCTTATCATATATATAATTATATTTTCAATCATCATATAAGTTTATCTAACGATTTTTATTTTACACAAAATAGTTAAATAATTTGATCAAGCATCATTAGGTACACTTATTAGTTATAAGTATCACTTTTAGGGTTTACTTGTTTCCTACTTAAGCTCTTAAAGAACCATTCACCACCCATACAAACTGGACATTTTAATATTCATCATTACATATCATGTTATACTCAAATTTCAATTTAATAACCATGTAACTTTTTATTTCAATAATATTAGATAATATATTACAATATAATATTAGTTAAAACTTTTCATAGAGTTTTTATAAGTTCTAGCTACCATTTAAAATACCTAATAATATTCTTTAAACGTTCATATGCACATCATGCATGAAGTATCATTGCATACATATCACATTACATCTCCACATACATACATGTATCTTGACATATACTATATAGAGGGTGTTTCTCAAAACTGGAGCTTTTCAGCTTATTTTGAATAAGTGATTTTTAGATTATAATTAGATTAAAAATAAGCAGTTAAGCATTTTTGTAAACTAGTTAATAATCAGCTGATAATTAGTTTATAATCAGTTAAGTGTTTCTGTAAAATCAGCTTATAATCAGTTTTTAATTGCAGAAACTGTCAAAATGACCAAACTGTCCCTGAGTTTATTTATTGTATAAAAATAATTTTTTAAATGTCAATTTAAAATTTATTTTGCAATAATAATAATAATAATAATTATATAATAATAATAATAATAATAATAATATTGGTGTTATCAATACATTATACAAATAAAAAACTACCATGTAAATATTACCAAATTAATTAAAATCCTAAAAATATTAATTAGAATCTTAAAAATAAAAAAAATTTTAATGGGAACTAAAGTGTATAGGGTGGGCAAATTTAGAACATTGAAGATTAGGTAGGGATAGTATGGTCTTTTACTTGGTCAAAACTGCTTAAAAAATAAGTGCTTAAAAAAAAGTAGCAAAACTCAATTTTTAAAAAACTGATTAAAATCAGATTATAATCTACTATTTAAGTTTTCAGAAACACTTAAATAAACAACTTATAATCTAAAAACTGCTTATAATCAGTTTTGACCAGCTTTTAAGTTTAGAGAAACACCCTCATAATCACATCATCACATAAATTAATATTATCATATATCATCTACATATCTTACCTTGTATATCATAAAGAAATAACATTTGAGGCTTTTATATCTCACATCATCATACTTGAAAAGATCATTATGCATATATGCATTTTAAGTACTCAAATATGTCTAAGTTAGGCTAACTTAGGATTTCTTAATCAAATAAATTTAAATTAACTTATTTTAAATTTAACAATTCAAATTCTTATTAAATAAATGATAAATATTTACTTTACAATTATTTATTAGAATACCATTGTATAGACCCTTAATTTTTGACCCAGTCTGGTCCAATATTTTTAAAATAGTCCAAAATAATTTTTTGTTATTTTAATTAAATAATATTTATTTTAATATTTATTATTTATAATTTTTAATAAAAATAAAAATAAAAAAAGGTAATATTAGAAAAGTTAAAATAAATAAATAATCGACGATGGAAGAATCGGCGAAGAACAATTTCGTCGCTTGCAGGAAAAACTTGCGACGAATTGGCTGGCCCACGCCCCAGCTCGCATGAAACTCTCGTAATTCTTATAGATGGCCCGCCCGTAGCTCGCAGCAATTTTTTTCAGCGCAGCTTTTTTCGAAACCGAATTCTATTTGGTTTTTATTTCTTTTCCTAAATGATTTTTATTTCCTTAGACAATTAGAATTAGGTTTTGATTTTTTTTCCTATAAATACCACATTAAAACACATAGAAAGGGACTTTTGATTTTGAAAAAAAAGCGAGAAAACTATTGAACTGAAATTTTGAACCGAACTTGGGAATCTTGAAATCTTGGGAAACCCTAGCAAGCAAGAAGAAATCCAAGACACGGCAACCAAAGGAGGCAACAAGCAATCGTCTTCAGATTGCTTTGCTCAACCAAAACCAAATCTGAAGCAGGCAACAGCTTGGTTCAATTTCTTCAATTTGGTAGAGCCTTCAAACGTAGGTAAATTGCTCTAAATTCAGTTTATTAAATCATTAATCATCTTCATCTTTCAAGCCATCATCACAATGCCTTAGTTATTTAATTCTTCCTTTAATTTAGTTCACGCAGTAGCATAAATTAATTCATACAATACCTAAGGTCTTAATTAAAGTAAATAACATAATCATTCAAAACACAAATCTAATTTCTTAAACTCTAAGTTATTCAAACTCTAAATCTTAATTAATTCTATTTTCAAACTTTCACAGTAGTTTTTATAATCTTATTCATTGAGTTATTTTAATCTTTCGATAATTAATTTGGCTTTCTATGTTTGTTTCACCTAAAAAATACTAAAATAGTTATTACAGTCAATATTAAAAGCACACTTAACTTTGATCACGGTAAAGCATCAAATCCTAAATTCAAAATCATAATCTACAGAATCAAGGTTTCAAACCATAAAACCCTAATTAAATTAATTTTCCAAAATCTTTACAGTAGCATCTTCTTTCAAAAATAAATGTGTTAGTGTTAGTTTTCTTAGAAACCATAAACCCTAATTTAAAACCATGAGCCCTAAACTCTAATATCTTAAGGATCCAAAACCCTAATTTCATGATGTTAGCCCTATACCCTAATTTGATTAACTAAAAACCTTACTACTTTCTTAAAATTATAAAACCCTAATCAATTCCATTTTTTCAAAAATCCTCACAGTAGCCTAAATAACAATAATAATAATTCCAAAATCCCAAAACCCTAAATGTTAATTAAAGAACTCTAAATTGAGACATAAACCTAAATTTGTATCTTTATTTGCTTTATTTAATTTTAGATTTGATTATGTAGTTTATTATATGTTTTGAGGGTTGATTTAATTTCAATGCTTGATTTATTTAATTTATCATGGATGGATATTTTCTTTATTATCATGATTACTATTTGTTTATTTTGGTATTAAAATTGTAAGAGGTATGTTTCCACTTTGTGGGTACCTCATTAGTTAAATTTTATATAATTTAAATTGCTTTTATATTTTGGACCAATGTAAAGGATATGTTTCCACCTTTCGGTGGGTGTCCTATTTAGTTTTAGACATGGTCGATGTAAGGACATATTTTCATCCTCGGATGGGTGTCCATTTATTTGCTTTGTTTGGACATTGCTTTGATTTTAATATTATGATGCTTTATTTTAATTGTTGCATGTAATATGAATGATATTATTATATTTAAGAATTTTATAATATTAAGACCTGCAAAGGAGGTCAGTTCCAATGAACCGGGAGTTGTGGGGGTGCTGGGTCGTTTCTCACCTTCCCCACACGTACCTAACTTTTCAAACCCATTAGGGGGTTGGGGATTCCTTAGAAATTGAGTCATTCACCCCTTTCTTTTTTTCAGCCCGTCCGGGTGGTGACTCCATTTTCTCCTGGCTTAGGCCCGTGTTCTCTAAGGCCCCGAGTCTAAATAGTACCGAAGTCGTAAGAACCATTCCACCGTGAATGGAGGCAAAAATCCCTCTCACAGTGGCGACTCCACTGGGGATAAGAGAAGTTGATTCCGTTGGTCTTTATATTATTCTATTCTTTCTTATCATGATATTATCCATTGCATCATATTAGATTGCATCGTGTGCGTGAGTTAGGATGCCTGTGTTACCCGTGTTGTGTTATGTAAGGGATACCATACTTTCACTCAAGGTATGGAGATCGAGCATGGCATAACCACTTATAGACGTGTACCATTTGGTAAATACTTGCTATGAGAACCTAAGCCTTTTAACCCAAAGACTAAAGCTCATGTAATTGGCCTAGTTACTTTCCTTAGATTTTACCCCAAATGCTTGTTGTTTGACTATGGTTAATTTATCTTGGCTTAAATCATGACTTATTTGGTTTGTTCTTTTTCTAATATGACCCAAGTACATTGTGAGCTCAAATAAATTTTTCTTTAAAGTCCAAAAGACCAAAGTTATTTTCAAAACTTTTCAAGATGGTCTTTGGACATAAAACTTTTTCTAAAAATAAATCAAAAAATTCTTTTCTCAAGACTCAAATACAAAGCCCAAAATTCATTTTTTCTAAAATTTTTTTACAATGGACTTAGAAACAAAGTTATTTTTATCCAACCTTTTCTTAAAAAGAGCTTGCAAATTATTTAGGTCAATTATGAAATACCAAAAATCAATTATGAGCCTAGTTTATAATAAGAATAATTAATCATGGGCTTGTTTTTGGCATGAATCATTAGTTACTTTTTCAAGTGAGAAATCTATTTATAATAAACCTCTTAATTTAGTTTTAATCCAATATAGCATAAAAGCTACTTTAGTAGGTTGAATGGATTAAAACCTTATTAATGGGAATTATCATGAACTGATTTCCATTTTTGAAAACATAACTATTGGTTGAAACGTCCGAGAAAAATTTTCAAAAATAAGATACCCCATGTTGGTATTGTGTTAACCATGCTACCTAGGAAAAGAGACTTGCCATTTGTGAGTGGAAGTTATAAGGTTGGAAGGAACGTCCTATTTATCATTGTTTATTATTTGTGCATATATGCATACATTTGCATCTCATATCGTTAATCCCTTCTGGCTCACAGCCCTGGATTACGATAGTTCAAAAGCTTATGACAATCCAACCTATGCTAGAGACGAAGAATCTAGCAATGACTCAATCACTTGCTCACCAAAAGCAATGAAGCCCGAACAAATTCAAAGAATGGTGGATGACGCCCTCAATGCCAAGATGGAAGAAATAAAAGAGGCCATGGCTGAGACCATGAAGAACCAATAGGCTACAATTTTAGGAAACAATGTTGAAGCATCTGCTAGCACTAAGAAGCCAGTGGACAAAGGGAAGGCTAAAGTTGGTGAAGTGATTTTTGATGATGATAAGGTGATCATTGATGATGATGACGATTGGGCTCAATACTTCCAAGATCCTCAAGAAAAGAAGAAAGAACCGAAGATTGTTGAAAGATCAGCTATGGAGAAAACTAAAACTTCTGATGTTGAAAAGATGATTGCGGACTTGGAAAAGAAATTTGAGAAGAAGATGAAAATCGAAGAAATGTCCGAAGTTGACAAATTATTTGAGCTAGACAAAGAAGTTTCGTACAAGTTCAAGATGCCATCCTTTGCAAAGTTTGATGGAACCGAAAATCCTCACCTCCATGTAAAGCAGTATATCACTGCTATGCAGTTTGCCCGAGCTACGAAGGCTCAAACTCTAAGGTACTTCATACTCTCATTGGACCCTGTTATCTAAAATTGGTTTAATACCTTAGATGATGGCACACAAAAGAATTGATATCTGCTATACAAGGCCTTCATCCAACAATATGGATACAATGTCGAGATGGAAGTTGAGTCCATTAGACAAAGGCCAAACGAGAATTTTGTGGACTATGTGAAAAGATGGAGGAATAAGGTTGCTTTGCTCAAAAGAAGCCCTGATGAATCTGATCAAATTAGAATGATCATGAGAGGACTGTTACCTAGCCTTCGCAAAAGGATGTCTCATACACTCATCCGTGATTTCAAAGATCTTCTCCAAGTTGGTCTACAAATTGAAGAGTGGGAAAGAGAGAAGAACCGCTTTTCAACAAAAAGGAATGAGAAAGGAAACTACCAGTCTGGTAACCAAAGCATGCAAAAGGCAGTTGGTGTTAATGCTACTGGCAGTTTTTAGAATTAGGGAAGCCAATGTCTTGGGTCCTCAATAAGCTACAAATGAAGGGATTATTACAACTCTTAAATCCTCATCCTTTGCCTAACCCTCTCCCACCTAATTTTGACACTAAAGAATTTTGTCAATTTCATCAAATGCAATGACACGACACATATAAATGTGTGAGGTTGAGGCATGAGATCCAAAATTTGATTGATGGTGGGAAGCTGCCCGAGCCCAACAAGCCAAACACCAAAGACAATCCATTACTGAAGTTCCATAGAGTACCACCACCGATGACCTTCATGATTGGAGGAGGTTTGCATGAAAGTTTTGTCATGTCTTCTTTCCAAGATTTGGATGAAGAAGTAACCAAAAAAGAAGTGGTATTTAGCAAAGTTGAACAAACTATGGTGGGTAAAGAAGTAGCAATCTATGTCATGAATGAGTTTTAGGATTCAAGCGATAGTGATGACGATCTTGTACTCAAGAAGGAGGAATGGACCTGGTCCAAGCCTGAAGAAGATAAGGTAATGAACACAAGATCTAGTAAGCCTTATGTAAGGCCACCACCTAAGGAGGTAGAGGCTAATAAAGGAAAGGAAATCAAAGTGGGAAATAAAGAAGAGGAAGATGATACTGTGCTTAAGCAGTTGAAGAGAACCCAAGCAAGTGTTAGCATTTGGGACTTATTGGCCACTTCTAAGAAGCACTGTGAAACTATGGCCAAGGCCTTGGCTAGCATGCCAATTTCCACCTTTATAACACAGGAGGAATTGATTAACTTCATAAAAGTTAAAGAAGTAATGAAGTGTGAAGACATTCAAAAGAAGAACGAAGTTGACATGGGAATGGTATCTTTCTCAGATGCGTATTTACCAAAAGAGGGGAGAGATCACATTCGTCCTCTCTTTATCAAAGTGGAAATCAAAGAAAAAAGGACTCCATATGTAATGGTTGATGATGGGTCTACCATAAATGTTTGTCCACTTAAAATATTACCAAAACTAGCTATGTCAACGAGGGATCTAAGCCCAACCGAGGTAAACATTCGGGCTTATGAAAATACCAAGAGGCACACCGAAGGAACTTTCAAAGCTGCTGTGAAGGTTGGTCCAATTGAAACTATTATTGAATTTGTTGTTTTGGATATTCTTGTTACCTTTGCCCTACTTTTGGGATGACCATGGTTCCATCCTCTCGGTGGAGTTCCTTCCACCCTCCATCAAAAGATCAAGTTCCCTAACGGAGATGAGATGGTGGTCATCGAGATCGAGGATAATGAGGTTGTTAATGCTCTAATGGTGGAGAGGCCTCTTAATGGTTTCCAAGTAGCTATAATTTCTGATGATGAAGTAGTGGACTCTAAGGTCTTGAACATGATAAAGAACATGAGCTATCTTCCCGAAGCTAATCTTGAAAAGGGCAAGGCCGGTATAACAAAGCTTTTAGATTTCAAAACTCAAACTTCCAAGAAGGGTTTGGGATATGATGAAGCCAACAAAGATGTCCAGCCAAAGAAGAATGAGAAGATGAGCTTCCCGCCACTCGAAAAAATCTTTGTCAAAGCTCCAGACATAGGAGCACTCCTAGGAATGCCTAAGCCAATCATGTTAATGGGAAAGTTAATCCCAGGTTTTGAGATTTTTGCTGATGTTGCCGAGCTAGTGGAATAAGTGAAGAAAGAGCTCACCCTACTAGCCGACAAGAAGCCCAATCCGGAAGGGGAAAAGGAAGCTATCCTGAAAGCTGAGAAAACTCCAGAGGAGATTGCTGCCCTAGTTGAAGAGAAGTTTGAAGATGTTCTGCTTTATGATTTTAAGAACAACAATTTTGATTTTGATTTTAATTTGTCTGCTTTATATGAGGATGATGATGTTTTCTTTTCCAAAATGAATGCAATAAAGTCTAATTTTTCTTACTTGTGTGATGTTTCTTCTGATGGTTGTATACATTCAAATAGTGGTTACATGAGCATCTTTAATATTAACTTTGTTGATACACAGTCATTAAATTTGGGAACAACCAAAAATCCTAAAAATATTAGCATAGCATCCGACCTTACTCCTGATGAGAGAGAGAGATTTGAAAAAATATTTGAGAAATATGAAGAAGTATTTGCCTGGTATTATGAGGATATGCCTGGAATAGATCGAGACATAGTTCAACATCTTATTCCTACTTACACCCACATGAAACCTGTCAGACAAAAGCTTAGGTGATTAAGGCCTAAATGGGCTGAATTTGTTAAAGAAGAGGTCACTAAACAAATAGAAGTAAAGTTTCTTAAAGTGATAGATTATCTAGATTGGCTAGCCAATATAGTACCCGTGCCAAAGAAAGATGGAAGAATTAGGGTCTGTGTGCTACACTCATTTGTAAATGGGTTTTTCGGATACAACCAAGTGTTAATGGCCCAAGAGAATAAAGCCAATATAGTACTCCCCCCCCCCCCCCCCCCCCCATAAAGCCAATATAGTACCCCATATAGATGTTCTCATTGATAGTGCAGCCTCTAGCGTGCTACACTCGTTTGTAAATGGGTTTTTTGGATACAACCAAGTGTTAATGGCCCAAGAGAATAAAGCCAAAATTTCTTTCACTACTACACGGGGAATATTTTGTTATAAGGTGATGCCGTTCGGATTAAAGAATGCTGGAGCAACCTACCAAAGGATGGCCACCACATTATTTCATGACATGATGCACAAGGAAGTCGAAGTATATGTTGATGATATGATGGTGAAATCAAATACAAAGGAACAACACTTCCAAAACTTAGAATTATTCTTTAATAGAGCATTGAAATATAAACTAAGATTAAACCCGAAGAAGTGTGTGTTCAGGGTTACCTCAGGAAAATTGTTGGGACATGTGATTGGTCCAATTGGCATTGAGATTGACCCTGACAAAGTTAAAGCAATCAGGGATATACCAGCCCCTAAGACAAAGAGAGAAGTTCGGCGATTCATTGGTAAATTACAATACATTAGCAGGTTTATAGCAAAGCTCACCACAATCTGTGAGCCTATCTTCAAGTTGCTTAAAGAGAATCAACCGGTCATGTGGAATGAAGAGTGTCAAAGGGCCTTTGAATGAATAAAAGAATATTTGCTGAATCCATCTATTTTGAAACCACCTAAACCCGGTAAACTCCTATTACTATACTTAGCAGTAGAAGAAGAGTTAGTAGGAACCATGCTAGCCCAAGCAAATGAATCAAAGATTGAGCCCGCGGTCTACGATTTGAGTAGAAAGCTCCTACCTTACAAAATTAAGTATAGTATCATTGAAAAGACCTGTATAGTTGTGGTTTGGTCTTCTAAGAAGTTGCGAGATTACTTTCAATATTATAGTGTGCAAGCAATTTTCAGGTTGGATCCAATGAAGTACTTAAGGGAGACACCCTCTTTGATTGGGAAGTATGGGTGATGGTTGATAATATTGGAAGAATTTGAGATTGAGTATGTAACTAGGAAAATAATCAATGGTAGAGCAGTGGAAAATTTCCTGACCCAACAACCATTACCGGATAGCGAAGAGGTAGTCTTGGAATTTTTGGATGAACATTTAAAGGCCATTGAAGTACAAGGATGGAAAATGTATTTTGACGGAGTAGTGAATAGGAAAGGAGCAGGTTTGGGAGTCATACTAGAATCGCCCAAAGGGGAATTTATCCCTTTAGCCAAAAAGTTGAAATTCAGGGCAACCAATAATATGGTGGAGTACAAAGCATGTATCTTGGGTTTGGAAACCCTAATGATTATGAAGGTGGATAAGGTGAAAATTTTTGGCGATTCATTGCTAGTAGTATCCCAAGTAAATGGAGAGTGGGAGTTGAAAGAAGAGAAATTAAAACCATACTACCATTACTTGACCATGTTGAAGAAGAACTTTAAGGAGTGCAGGTTTATACACTTACCAAGAGAAGAAAATCAGATGGCCGATGCCTTAGCCACATTGGCTTCGGTATGGGAAAATCCTGTCAACTTATTCCTTAAGCATCTGGTTTTAACTAGCTCATCAACTCCTTGCTATGCATATGAGACAATCATGGAAACTGATATAGACCATGATGCATGGTATGATACTATAAGATGATTTTTGGAGGAAAGTGAATACCCGTTGGGGGCAACAAAGAAAGAAAGAAGAGCCATAAGGCTGTGGTCCTTACAATACATCACCTTCCATGGAAGGTTATATCAAAGATGGCCTGATGGGGTGCACCTGAGATGCTTGAGGAAGCCTGAAGTAAAACATATCATGTCAGAAATACACGCGGGAAGTTGCGGTCCACACATGAGTGGTTTAGCCCTAGTTAAAAAGATAATTCGAGAAGGTAACTACCGGTTAACTATGGAGAGAGATTGTATTGAGTTTGTAAAGAAGTGCCAACAATGTTAGATGTATGGTAATTTGAATCACATGCCTCCTGAAGAATTATATTTTGTCTTCACCCTGGCCCTTTGCCACTTGGGGGATCGACATTATAAGAGAGATACATCCGACAGCCTCTAACGGTCACCGTTTTATTGTAGTAACAGTAGATTATTTTTCAAAATGGGTCAAATCCGAATCCTTCAACAAATTAGGGGCAAGTCAAATGGCTAGATTTATTGAAAAGAACCTCATCTGCAGGTATGAAGTCCCACACAGTGTGATATCAGATAATGGGGTACAGTTTCAAGAAGCAGTTAAGGACTTATTCTTGAAGTACCAAATCCATCATCACTGATCTTCTCCTTATATACCCAAGGCTAATGGTGTAGTAGAAGCAACAAATAAGACAATTAAGCAAATTCTATCCAAAATGACCAAGACATACAGGAATTGGTCAGAGATGCTTCCTTTTGCTTTATGGGGATATAGAACAAGTGTGCGAACACCGACTGGAATGACACCGTTCTCTTTGGTTTACAGGATGGAAGTAGTGTTGCCAATTGAAATTGAGATCAAGTCGTTAAGAGTGGTCTTCGAAGCTGAACTGCCTAAAACAGAATGGGTAGTGAGTAGATACATACAGTTAGCTTTACTAGAGGAGAGAAGGTTAAAAGCACTGTATCATCATCAATTGTATCAAAGGAGTATAGCTCGGGCTTACAATAGAATGGTTAAGATCAGAAAGCTCAAAGTCTGGGATTTAATGTTGAAACAATGTAAGCCTAATATATCTGATCCAAGAGGGAAATTTAGGCCTAGTTAGGAAGGACCATATGTTGTGAAACAAGTCATGATCAAGGGTGCAGTGAAGATATCAGACATGGATGGGAACTAGTTTTGTGAGCCAGTGAACATTGACAGGTTGAAGAGGTTTTATGTATAAAAAAAAGAGAAAAATAAAAAGATCTCGCTAGGTTGAAAACCCAAAAAGGGCGGCCTAGGCAAAAGTTAGAGTAGTATGCTAGTTTCGATTTGTATAATATGAAAGATATGATGATCATTCAAATGTATATGCAATGCAATTGGATATGATGAATTGCTTTAATGTGAATTAAGATATGATGAGATGTGATGCCATTGTGGTTGGCTATAATGATTCAAATGAAATAAGTGGGGCATGTTTGCCTAGATGATGATGAATTTAAAATATATGTCCAATGCAATTGGTTATGTATACTCTATTGATGAGATGTGAAGCCATTGTTGTTGGCTATAATGATGCAAATGAGATAATTGAGGCATGGTTGCCTAAATGATGATGAGAAAATGAGAATGAAACTGATAATGAAATAATTAATGAATTGTGTGTCTAATGTGTTATTCCATTTTCAGAGTTTTGTTGTTGGTGACATGCCTAATGGTAACAATCTCTTGAAGCTAGGTTGGGCTTGATCCTTGAAGCCAAGTTGGGTAGAAGTTTAGCATGCTTAACTCCCCTTGAAGCTTGGTTGGGTATAGTCCTTGAAGCCTAGTTAAGATGTTACAACCCTTGAAGCTAGGTTGGGTTTGGTTCTTGAAGCCAAGTTGGGTTGATACTTAGCATGCTTTGTTCCCCTTGAAGCTTGGTTGAGCCTAATCCTTGAAGCCTAGTTGGGATAATGATAATGATAAATGTGATAATTGAACCAAAACATTAACTCTGAAAGTCGAATGGCATATTAGTGTCTTTTGGGCCCATGCTTGTCTTTGTTTCAATGTGATTCATGAATGGTGAAACAATTGAATAAAATAATGGAATGTAGTGTTATGAAAAATATAAAGATATCATTTGTGAATAATGTCTTTATTATTGAAATGTGTGACATTGACATTGCATTGAAGCATTTTGTTATTGTGGTTTGTACCACTAAGCCGTTGGCTTAGCGCTATTGTGGTTCATCGCGCAGGTGACAGGGTAGAACCAGAGAGTTCAGCTAGACCGAGTTGAGTCTAGATTCTGAAGTGTTGATAGGGGGCTTAAAGATCAAAGATGAACTGCCAAACATGTATAAATTTTATGTTTTGTAAACATTGCTTTTGATGTGTATATATATATATATGTAAATACCGCTACATTTTCCGCTGCGTAATAAATAAACGTTTTATCTATTGTATTTTATAATTTTATTTGAATGTTTTAAGTTTTCTTATAATGTTGTTAAATTGAAAGATTGGTTTGCTTATTATAAACCGTGACACTCCTGTATTCGGTATACGTATATTACAGGTGTTATAGTATGTAGTGTGTGTATACGGGGTATAGGGGTGTTACAACTGTTTTGGTATCAGAGCCTATGTTTGAGATTCTAAACCTAGGTAAATTGTAAGGAAAAAGAAAATTTTGATTTTAAAATATGATTTTTGAAATAAGATACATGTTTTGGTATTGGCAGTCTCTGATCTTTAATGAGGTATATTCTGTTGTGTTTACAGACATAGGTAGTGATGGCGTCTCAGTCACGTCAGTCTGTAGAAGGTAGTGCTGAGAGTATAGCTCCCGAAGAGGGTAGACATGGAGCTAGGGTTGAGAGAGCTAGTGAGGCACCTGCTCTTGTGCCAGAGAGATCAGCTGCTGGTTGTAGGTCTATTTAATCAAATGTTCAATTATCCGATTATCCATTAATATAACCTTGAATCTTAATTTGTTTCTTAAGATTAATTAGCCAATTATCAATTCACTAGTTCTCACATTTATGAATTAACAACAACCAATTGTTTAACATCATCAAATTAATAAACCCTTGAACTTATATTTCTAATTCATTCTTAGGGTAGTCAATTGCATAGTTCCGATATTAAACTTCTCCTCTCGGTTCGTCATTCAATATTAAGTAATCAATAGGTGGCCATTCTATCAATTTACCTTTAATTCAATGCAATCAACAAATAACAAGGTATATCAATGGAATCATCAAATCAAATCATTTAATCAAATATACTACAACCCCAAGCATGAATAATTTAGCTCATCATATGTTTTAAATAAATACTCAATTCAATATAAACCAAATCAAAATTATACATTGCAATATTAATGTTCTTAATACACAATAACAAATAAGAAATGGAATACAAGGAAGAGTTAGGAAAACCCCTTTTTGAAGATGCTAACAATCGGACTCTCGTCTCTTTCGTGGCTCCTTCTTGGTGTGTAATGATGAACTTCCAGCTCTCTTGAACAATTGGTTCTCTTCTTGAAGGAGTGGATGATAGCTTTCTCAAATTCTCAACCCTCCAATCAAGCCTCTTAAAACCCTAATTCTTAAGAACTAATAACTCGCTTCAAAACCAACAATTGATTTTGCTCTTGGTGTGTGTGAAGGAATGGTAAATGGAAATGGTGAATGGTCTTCCTCTCTCAAGCCAAGAACCAAGGAAGAAGATGATGAAGATGAAGAACTCGTGGGAAGTGTAGAGAATGTCCACTAAAAATATTCAAAATCCCTCTCTCTCATCCCCATGCTCTTCCACTTTCAATTGTTTAAGACACCCATAATGCCTTGTCTCCCACTTACTAATTTCTTTATACCTTTCTTCCATAAAATCCTCCCACTTTTCACTCTTTTTTGTTCTTTTTTCTCCCACTAAAAACACACCAGCTCATTTCTCGTGCAAATCAGCTAAGGGCCCAGGGTGACACGGCCAAGCCAAATGGAACTTGGCCGTGTCTAGTGACTTTCTTACTTGGGGACACGGCCAAGCTCCTGGCCGTGTCCCATTCTGTGTGCTTGTCCTTGTGAGACACGGCTAAAGACACGGCCGTGTCATGTGACACGGCCAGTGTCCTGGCCGTGTTCAGTGATGGTGTCTGTTTCTGTGTCTTTCTTTTCTTCTTTGCTCTTTTGTTCCCTTGGAGAGACACGGCCAATGGCTTGGCCGTGTCTCCTGGCCGTGTTCGCTACTGGACTTGTTTCCTTGAGGGACACGGCCAAGCCATGTTAGTCCTGGCCGTGTCTCATGTTTGTCCTTGATTCTTCTTCTTCTGATGAGGGACACGGCCAAGCCTTGGCAAGCTTGGCCGTGTCACTTGTTTTCTTCAACAAGTTCACCCATTTTTGATTCCTTAGCTCCATCAAGTGTACATCAACCTAAATCAACAACTTCAAACATATTTAAGTACAATTAAACATGAAAATTAACTTAAAACCAACGAAAACATCATAGAAAATGTATACAAAATTGATCTAAACAATTACCCCACACTTAATCCTTTGCTTGTCCCCAAGCAAAGTTAGAATCAAAACAAATAAAACAAGATGATATTGTCAAGTTCAAGAGTTATAAGGATGCATTAAGACTCCCATCTTATTAAATCCGCAATCATAATCGAATCGAGAATAATCGGTACTCAAGTAACTTAATGGTCAATCAATGCATACCAAAATTGTCACTCCCTTACAAACCTCTCAAGTGTTTAATTGGGTAGTGTTTAAGCTCTCAACATTCAATGAAAGATTAGGACTATAGGCTTGCTTATCAATCAATTCTCCACCACCTAATCACAATCAAGCATCAATCATAAGGTCTTTTAATTGGTTGTAATGGGGCTAAGGGAAAGGTATGACATTTGGGAGAGTGATTTAGTTCATTTAGGTCAAGAGTACTTCAAGAGCGAAGTAAGCAATGTTGCATGATCAACAATCCCATTTGTTTAATTTGCAAAGATGATTTCCAAACTCAATACAACCCTTCCCACAAGAACAACAACTATTATTTTGATTTTCTTTATTTATTTCATCAATTATTTATTTATATTTTTTTTTATTTTTTTATATAGGGTATCCAACTAAAGAGTACAATAATTTGTAATTTAGAGCCTATTGAGTTCAACCCCACACTTTATTAAGCACAACACTCCATTAATGCTCTTGAAATGCTCTTGATCTAATGAACGGGTAAAGTTAAATTATAATGGTTCAAGCCGACGGTGTTGTGAAAAAGAAAGAAGGGAAAATGAAATAAGCTCAAAGTTGGTGAACTAAGGTCGGATGTAAGGTTGGTCTTTTTAAGCCAAAATGGGTTGCCCTAAATTGCCTTAATCATGTTGATGCTTAATTGAAATTTTTATGTAGTCTCAAAATGCATGTCAAAGCAAGTTCTAGTAATTCATCAATCAAAGATGTTCACACATAAAGAGAATGATAAGTTGATGGCTCAATTCCTCACTAGTTAATGGCAATGCAAAGAATAACCATCAAAATTGACAATAAGTACTAACTCTAATCAATCCTCAAATTCATGCTTCAAAATTTTAAAAGTCATCTATCAACATTCTTATAACAATTGAACTTATTAATATACATCAAAATCAATTATAAAACAAAAGAAGAAACTTAACAAAGCAAGAACACTTACGAAAATAACAAAACAAAAACATTTACGAAAATAGACAATTTATATTCATGAACAAAAGGCTTAGCACACACCCCACACTTAAGTTTTACATTGTCCTCAATGGAAACAATGATATGTAAAGTAAAAAGTTAAGGTACAACCTATTTTTCCATCGATCCTTTGTGACGCAAGTGCTACCTTTTCATCCACAAACAACCATTGTTCAAGAGCAAAATACAATATATAAAATAAACATAATATAAAGAGTTAACATTAGAATCCGAAACAACAAAAACATGAAATAACTACAAATAAGAAAATAACAAGTGATGTCAAAAGGTTGGAGCTGGTAGGATCTACGGTGGTGGAGGATAGGACGATGATGCCGCTGATGGGTGAAGGCTCAGAATTTTAGCGAGGTTGCTGTTGATTAGGTCCATTTGTTCCATGACTGCAGTATGATTACGGTCAATTTGTTCCATGGCTGCAGCATGGTTTCGGTCAACCCTGCTTTCCAATGCTTCAATCCTATGAAGGAGCTCCTGATTGTTCTGTATTGGAGCATCTTCATCTAAATTTAGAGAATCCGAGTCGAAATCCTCCTCGACTCGTGCTCTCTTTTGGCGGCCCTCTGGGACCTCAGTCTCAACTGAACCCATAACATACGCTCCTCCTTTTCTTGAAACCATGCGCATTTTCTCTAGGGTGGCAAGATCTAATGAATCATTCCCCGATATCTTAGTCAGTCGGCAATTGCTCGGGTCAAAATCATCAAGGAGTGCCATTGCTAAAATTGTAACTAATCCTCCGATACAAATGGCACCCCGCTTTTTATGTCCCACACTGTCAAACACATCGGCTAACCAATAGCCGGTACAAATGGGTACGTTATTGCTAGCACAGTATAAAAAGTATAGTTCGCTTAGTTCTACAACCCCTGTGCTTTCTTTTCTTGCAAAAAATCCACACGACATAAACCGGTGTAAGTACCTTAGGGCTGGATTTTTCAATTTCGTAGCCTTGGCCGATTTGGCCACATAGGTACCCGAGCCCAAAGCTCCCCATGCGAATTGTTGTCGAAAACTCTTAGGCACACATTGTTCCCCTTATTGGTGAAAACCAAATATATCGCTCAATTGATCAATTTTTAGCACAAATTGTCTCCCCAGCAGTTTAAAGTGTAACCTAATGCAAATTCTTTGATCATTTTTTTCAACCTTAAGTGTGGTTAAAAATTCCAATGTAAGCTCCTCAAATTGCAAAGGTTTAAGGGAAACAAATCTATCCCACCCAAGATTATGAACAAATCCATAGAAATTATTTCGAATATTAAGAGCATCGAGGGATTCTTCGTTAACATACCTCGTCGGAAAGAAACCCCGAGCTAGAAGAGTTGCTCTCCTTGGTGCTGACGATGATGAAGATGGAGCTGAAGGTGGAAGTCGCGTCCTTTTGTGGTGAGACACCGTTTTTGTTCTTGTCATTTTGATGATTTGGTGAAAATCAAAATTTCTCAAATTTAATTGATTTTAATGAGAAAAGAAAAGAAGTAGATGGGTTAAAATCAGTTTTGGTGAAGAAAAGTGAAAGATTTACTTTGATTTTGAAGCTTGAAGATGGTGGCTATGGAGGTTTTTAGAGAGAGATCGAGAGAGGGAGCGAGAGAGAACGAGAGAGGAGAGAGAGAGATTTAGGGATTTAGAATGAACAGCTGGGCAAAAATCGTGATTTTAAAACAAAAAGTTTAGGTGACACGGCCAAGCTTGGTGAAGCTTGGCCGTGTCTGATGGTTTTTGAGGGACACGGCCATGGACACAGCCGTGTCCCTTGAATGTGTCTGTTTCTGGATTAAAAAAAATTGAAAGGCAATATGAGTGACACGGGGAGAGGCTTGGCCGTGTCTGTGTGACACGGCCAAGGACACGGCCAGGACCTCTGGCCGTGTCTGCCTCTGTGACTTTGATGCTTGTTGGACATGGGCAAAGACACGGCCAAGACCTATGGCCGTGTCTGCTTCTGTGTCATTTGGTATTTCTTGACACGGGCAAGGACACGGCCAGGACCTCTGGCCGTGTCTGCTTCTGCCAAAATGGTTTTGAAATTTTTTTTTATTTGGTTTATTTGTGTCACCAAATCACCAAAGATGCAGTCTTCTTCTTGATTTAACCCTGAAACACATTCAAGAAAAATAAAAACCGATCAAAGTACCTATTCCATTTTATTTAACTCGACATGAAATTAAAATTGCAAAATATAAGATTATAACAGCGAAAAGAAATGCAAACCGATGGGTTGCCTCCCATTCAGCACTTCTTTAATGTCGTATAGCTGGACACTGTTGCATCATTCGTCAATGAACACCATGCTTTCTACCATTTTTGCAACTTCGATGTCTTCCAAGTAGGGCTTTACCCTTTGTCCATTGACCTTGAACGTCTCGTTGGTCTTTAAATTAAGTAACTCAACAACCCCATATGGAAATGTTTGAGTAACTTGAAAGGGTCCACTCCAACGTGACTTCAATTTCCCGGGAAACAACCGCATTCTTGAATTGAAGAGAAGGACTTTCATTCCCGGTTCAAAAGTCCTTCGAAGAATCATCCTATCATGAATAGCTTTGGTCTTTTCCTTGAAGATCCTCGAACTCTCATAGGCTTCAGTCCGAAGCTCATCAAGCTCAGAAATTTGTAGCATTCTTTGCTCCCTTGCTTCACCTAAGTCCATATTAGTGGTCTTTATTGCCCAATAAGCCTTGTGCTCCAATTCCACCGGGAGGTGGCATGCCTTGCCAAAGACCAACCTATAGGGACTCATTCCCAATGGGGTTTTATAAGCAGTCCTATAAGCCCACAATGCTTCCGAGAGTCGGATTGACCAGTCCTTCCGACTTGTGCTCACTGTCTTTTCTAAAATCCCCTTGATCTGCTTGTTTGAAATCTCAGCTTGCCCGGATGTTTGGGGATGATATGGAGTTGCCACCTTGTGTCGGATGCCCATCTTGGTCATCAACTTTTCAAACCATTTGTTGCAAAAATGGCTTCCTCCATCACTCACTATCGCCTTGGGGGTTCCAAACCTGCTCAAAATATTCTCCTTCACAAATTTTAACACAATGTTAGCATCATTTGTCCTAGTGGAGATTGCCTCAACCCACTTAGACACATAATCCACTACTAGAAGAATATATTCAAAACCAAATGATTTGGGAAATGGCCCCATGAAATCAATTCCCCACACATCAAAAATATCAACCACAATAAAAATATTAAGGGGCATTTCGTTCCGTTTGCTAATGTTCCCTACTCTTTGGCATTGATCACATCTTATACAAAAATGATAAGCATCTTTAAAAAGAGTAGGCCAATACAAACCGCTTTGAAGAATTTTTTCGGCTGTCTTCTTTCCTCCAAAATGTCCCCCGCAATACAAATTGTGGCAATATTGTAGCACTTGTTTTTGTTCCTCTTCCGGCACACATCTTCTTATTACTTCATCCCTGCAAATTCTAAACAAGTAAGGTTCATCCCAAAAATAATACTTACATGTATGCAGGAATCTCTTCTTTGCTTGGAAGCTCAAATCCTTTCTCACTACACCACAAGAAAGGTAATTAGCAATATCAGCATACCATGGTGCTTGAGTTAAGGAAAACAAGTGTTCATCCGGGAATTTCTCAAAAGCATTTTCACAAGCGATTTCAGCATTATTTTCACACGAGTTAAGTCTAGAAAGATGGTCGGCCACTACATTTTCGCTTCCCTTCCTATCTTTGATTTCTACATCGAATTCTTGTAACATCAACACCCATCTAATGAGCCTAGGTTTAGCTTGTGGTTTGGTCAATAGGTATTTCAAGGCTGTATGATCAGAGAATACTATGACCTTAGAACCTATCAAGTAAGATCTAAATTTGTCTAGTGCAAATACCACAGCTAACATTTCTCTCTCAGTGGTTGTGTAATTTACTTGTGCATCATTTAAAGATAAACTTGCATAATAAATTACACACATCAACTTATTCACTCTTTGGCCCAAAACAGCTCCAATGGCAAAATTCGATGCATCGCACATAATTTCAAATGGCAAATCCCAATTTGGGGCAACAATTATAGGGGCAGAAGTTAGTTTTTCCTTCAAAATTTTAAAAGCCTCTAAGCACTTTTCATCAAAAACAAATGGGACATCTTTTCCTAACAAATGACACAAAGGACGTGAAATTTTGGAAAAATCTTTTATGAACCTCCTATAAAATCCTGCATGTCCCAAAAAACTTCTAATTCCCTTAACTGATGTGGGTGGAGGTAGGTTCACAATTAATTCAACTTTAGCCTTGTCTACCTCAATCCCTTCATGGGAAATTACATGCCCTAAAACAATTCCATGATCAACCATAAAGTGACTCTTTTCCCAACTTAATGTAAGATTACATTCAATACACCTTTTAAGTACTAGAGTCAACTTTTCCAAACAGTCATCAAAGGAGTTACCAAAAACGAAAAAGTCATCCATGAATACCTCAATGCACTTGTCCAACATATCAGAAAATATGGAAAGCATACACCTTTGAAATGTTCCCGGTGCATTGCAAAGTCCGAATGGCATCCTTCGAAATGCAAACGTCCCAAAGGGACAAGTAAATGTAGTCTTTGGTTGATCTTCCGGTGCTATCGGGACTTGGTAGTAACCTGAAAGACCATCAAGGAAACAGTAAAAAGAATGTCCAGATAATCTATCAAGCATTTGATCAATAAATGGCAAAGGAAAGTGATCTTTCTTGGTGACTTTATTTAATTTCCTATAATCTATGCACATCCGCCACCCAGTTTGTGTTCGTGTTGGTACCAACTCTCCTTTTTCATTCTGGACCACTGTCAACCCTGTTTTCTTTGGCACAACATGAACGGGACTAACCCATTCACTATCAGCAATAGGGTATATTACCCCTTCATCCAATAATTTAAGGACCTCCTTCTTAACAACCTCGCTCATGTTAGGGTTTAGTCTCCTTTGAGACTCTCTCACCGGTTTAGCCCCTTCCTCTAAAATGATCTTATGCATGCACATAGAGGGACTAATACCCTTAATGTCACTCAACCCCCAACCTATAGCCTTCTTGAATTTTTTTAACATTGTTACAAGCTTATTTTCTTCATCACGGGTAAGGGTAGCAGAAATTATGACTGGTTGAGAATTATTTTCCCCAAGAAAAATATATTTCAAATGCTTGGGGAGTTCCTTAAGCTCAACCCCTTGTAGTTGAACTTGCCCTTCTTCAACTTCAATTTCCTCCTCAACACTCTCATCGTCCAAAATGGATTTGTCTTCTTCATTCTCCTCATTGGAAATCTCTGCTTCTTCTTGCAATTTTAGAGCCTTTTCTAGCTTGTGTTCACCATTTTCCTGCAAGAAAACTTCTTGGACAACACTATCAGTAATATCAATGAAAGAGCAATCTTCATATAAAGCACTAGTGGGAATGGGGGAAGTGTTAAAAATTGAAAATTCTACAGTTTGTCCCAAAACGGTCATGGTTAATTTTCCATTTTTAACATCAATTAAAGTGTTAGTTGTGGCCATAAAAGGCCTCCCTAACAAAATTGCATGCTCGGCATCCCGTGGGATTTCTCCCCCCGTGTCTAAGACAATGAAATCGACGGGTACAATCAAACCTCCTACTTTTACTAGAACATCTTCTATGATTCCCTTAGGGTATCTAAGAGTTCTATCTGCTAATTGTAAAACCATTTTGGTCGGTTTGAGTTCCCCTAGCTCTAGATTCAGATAAATTGAGTATGGCATCAAATTAATACTAGCTCCAAGATCACACATGCCAATGGTCTCTTTCCCATTCCCCATAGAGATTTTAACAATAAAGCTTCCAGGATCTTTTAGTTTAGGAGGTAACTTATGTTGTAAAACAGCACTTGTTACTTCTGAAACTATCACCTTCTCATCCAACTCATACCTTATCTTCTTAGTGTTAAGCTCTTTTAAGAATTTGGCATAAGATGGCATATTCTTTATCACCTCTAGTAAGGGTAGGTTGATACTTACCTTTGAAAGCATGTTGTAAATTTCAGAAAATTGCTTATCATGCTTTTCATTTTTTTAACCTGCTGGGAAATGGAATTAGTGGTCTGTACGGATTTGGAGATTTGTGCAGTTTTGGTGCAACTGATGCCTTCTCTTTGTCCTCCTCAAGCTCATTTGGTTCAGCTTCTTCTTCTTGCATTTCCTTGCCATTATCCTGTGTTGTACCTGCAACAAAAGAATTATCAATGTTATTATCACCAATTTTATTATCAAGTACCTTGCCGCTTCTCAAAACGATGATTGCTTTGGCTTGCTCCGGTTGGCTTGGAAATTTCCCTTTTTGATTGGCTTGAAGTTGATTAGCCAATTGGCCCACTTGAGTTTCAACCTTCTTAAGCGATGCTTCTAAAGAGTCAAACCGCTTATTGTTCAATTCTTGATTTTGAGTGCTTACTTGAATGAAAGCATTCAAGTTGTCTTCAAATGAAGGTTTCTTGACTTGCTCTTGATTTGAGGTTTGCCCTTGAAATTGGGGACCTCTTTGATATGGTTGGAAGGGTTGTTGAGGTGGAGCATGTTGTTGATTTTTCCATGAAAAATTGGGGTGATTCCTCCAGCCGGGGTTATAAGAATTTGAATATGGGTCATTCCTACCCCTTTGCTGGAACCCTTCAAAAGCAAAGGCTTGCTCTTGCTCCTCTTGAAATGAGTCAAAATTTGAGGGGCACACATTTGCTTGATGGCCTACAAGACCGCATGATGCGCATGACTCTTGGCTTGGTCCTGACAAGTTCCCTTTTGCATTCAACAATTTCACTTGCCTTGTCAGTTCTGCAATTTGCCTAGCCATTTCTGAGTTTGCACTTATCTCATGTGCTCCTCTTCTTCTTTCTCCAATGCTCTTTTGTTGGGAATTTGCCCCCAACATTTCGAACAATGCAACTGTTTCTGCAGCTGTTCTTTCACCCATTGCACCCCCTGCTGCATTATCCACTGTATTTTGAGATTGTTGAGTTAGACCATCATAGAAAAATTGATTGAGGAACTGTTGTGGATAGTAGTGGTGAGGACACTGAAATAGTAATGATTTGAAGCGATCCCATGCCTCGTGAAATGGTTCCCCGTCAAATTGGGTGAAAGTTGCAATACTCCCCCTAAGCTCCTTGGTCTTTTGATGAGAGTAAAACTTTCCCATAAATTTGTTGTAGACTTCAGTCCATGTGGTTAACGAATTCTCTGGTAGGGTCATTAACCACGCTTTTGCCCTATCCTTTAAACTGTATGGGAAACATCTCAGCTTCAGTTCATCTTCCGTTAATGTTTGCAAAGGGAACGTATGCAATGTTGAATAAAAATCTCGAATGAAGTTGAGAGGATCTTCATTCGGCAGTCCGTGGAAGGATGGCAGCATACTATAATGAGTATTTCTAAGTTCATAGTTTCTTGCTGCGTTGCTCAACCGGATACAAGATGTGGTCACTCCAATGATCGGTCGAGCAAACTCCTTCATGGGTGGCTCTTGTGCATCACCCATCTCTGTTTCTGTGTTCTCCTCAAATTGCTCTTCGGTATTTTCTTCTTCTTGCTCAAAAAGATTTGGTCTCTCGGATCTTGACCATCTATGGATATTCTCAATAAATGGAACAAGTTCGTTTCCTTGAGACCGTCGTCCATGCATAAAGTACCTAAGCAATTCAAAAAGAACACCTTAAACAATTTTAAAAAAAATAAAATAAAAAATCAAACTATCACAAAATTGCCTTCCCCGGCAGCGGCGCCAAAAACTTGTTGCGCTTAAATCAACACTATCACAAAGCGGCACTCGCAAGTATACGAGGCTATTGTAGTGACGGTGATCGCCCCAAGGTCGTTTCCCAAGGAAGGACTTGCAAGTAATAGTTCGATTAGCATGGAATAATAAATTCGATTTTGTGATTGAATTGGTGGACCGTAATTATCCTTAGAAATTAAAACGAGTGATTTTATGCAAGAGAATTTCAATTATGGAAATGATGCCAAGGGTTGTAGGTCTATTTAATCAAATGTTCAATTATCCGATTATCCATTAATATAACCTTGAATCTTAATTTGTTTCTTAAGATTAATTAGCCAATTATCAATTCACTAGTTCTCACATTTATGAATTAACAACAACCAATTGTTTAACATCATCAAATTAATAAACCCTTGAACTTATATTTCTAATTCATTCTTAGGGTAGTCAATTGCATAGTTCCGATATTAAACTTCTCCTCTCGGTTCGTCATTCAATATTAAGTAATCAATAGGTGGCCATTCTATCAATTTACCTTTAATTCAATGCAATCAACAAATAACAAGGTATGTCAATGGAATCATCAAATCAAATCATTTAATCAAATATACTACAACCCCAAGCATGAATAATTTAGCTCATCATATGTTTTAAATAAATACTCAATTCAATATAAACCAAATCAAAATTATACATTGCAATATTAATGTTCTTAATACACAATAACAAATAAGAAATGGAATACAAGGAAGAGTTAGGAAAACCCCTTTTTGAAGATGCTAACAATCGGACTCTCGTCTCTTTCGTGGCTCCTTCTTGGTGTGTAATGATGAACTTCCAGCTCTCTTGAACAATTGGTTCTCTTCTTGAAGGAGTGGATGATAGCTTTCTCAAATTCTCAACCCTCCAATCAAGCCTCTTAAAACCCTAATTCTTAAGAACTAATAACTCGCTTCAAAACCAACAATTGATTTTGCTCTTGGTGTGTGTGAAGGAATGGTTAATGGAAATGGTGAATGGTCTTCCTCTCTCAAGCCAAGAACCAAGGAAGAAGATGATGAAGATGAAGAACCCGTGGGAAGTGTAGAGAATGTCCACTAAAAATATTCAAAATCCCTCTCTCTCATCCCCATGCTCTTCCACTTTCAATTTTTTAAGACACCCATAATGCCTTGTCTCCCACTTACTAATTTCTTTATACCTTTCTTCCATAAAATCCTCCCACTTTTCACTCTTTTTTGTTCTTTTGTCTCCCACTAAAAACACACCAGCTCATTTCTCGTGCAAATCAGCTAAGGGCCCAGGGTGACACGGCCAAGCCAAATGGAACTTGGCCGTGTCTAGTGACTTTCTTACTTGGGGACACGGCCAAGCTCCTGGCCGTGTCCCATTCTGTGTGCTTGTCCTTGTGAGACACGGCTAAAGACACGGCCGTGTCATGTGACACGGCCAGTGTCCTGGCCGTGTTCAGTGATGGTGTCTGTTTCTGTGTCTTTCTTTTCTTCTTTGCTCTTTTGTTCCCTTGGAGAGACACGGCCAATGGCTTGGCCGTGTTCGCTACTGGACTTGTTTCCTTGAGGGACACGGCCAAGCCATGTTAGTCCTGGCCGTGTCTCATGTTTGTCCTTGATTCTTCTTCTTCTGATGAGGGACACGGCCAAGCCTTGGCAAGCTTGGCCGTGTCACTTGTTTTCTTCAACAAGTTCACCCATTTTTGATTCCTTAGCTCCATCAAGTGTACTTCAACCTAAATCAACAACTTCAAACATATTTAAGTACAATTAAACATGAAAATTAACTTAAAACCAACGAAAACATCATAGAAAATGTATACAAAATTGATCTAAACACAGAGGCAGTCAGGTAGGTCAGTTCAGTATCAGAGACAGAGATTGAGACTTACAGTTTCTGTAGCTAGTGCTCTGACTCCAGTGGTTCAGAGATCCATTCCATCTGTATGTGTTCATTGTGGTAGGACACATGGGGGTGCTTGTTGGAAGACGGGTGGATCAGGAGTATGCTTTAGATGTGGGTCACCAGCTCATTTTATCAAAGATTTCCCTGAGCTACAGGAGGATAGACAGACTTATACTGCAGCTTCTTGACCTAGTTTCAGCAGAGGTGGTCGAGGGGGCAAAGTTTTCAGTAGAGGTGGTCGACCTGGGATCAGTCAACGAGGAGGTTCTACATCCGGAGGTAGTAGGCCAAATGAGGCTGGATCTTCTTAGAGAGTGTATGTGATGCAGAGGCAGCTAGATGCTTCAGCAGTTATTGCGGGTACATTTTCTTTATTTGGTATTTCAGTTCTTGCTTTGATTGATCCAGGATCTACTCATTCATACATAAGTGCATCTATCTTGCCTATGTCTGAATTGCATTCAAAATCCTTAGGATTTGATGTCTTAGTAACAAATCCTTTAGGACATAGTGTTGTGGTAAGTAAGGTGCATCGTGATAGTTCAGTGGTGGTACAAGGTGAGGAATTTTTGGGTGATTTGATTGAAATGCCTTTTAAGGAGTATGATTTGATCTTAGGCATGGATTGGTTGTCTAAGCATGGAGCTGTAGTAGATTGTCAAAAGAAGTGTGTTACCTTGAGAACCGGTGATGGTAGAAGTGTGATGGTATCTAGTGAGCAGAGACAACTTACATCCTCGTTTGTTTCAGCTGTTGTAGCTAGAAAGTTGATTAGAAAAGGGTGTGATGCTTATCTTGCTCATGTTGTGGATACCAGAGTAGTGGGTTCTCACCTTGATAGTATACCCACAATTGCAGAATTTCCAGATGTGTTTCCTAAGGAGTTGCTAGTGTTACCCCCTGAGAGAGAGGGAGAGTTTGGTATCGATTTGTTGCCTGGTACCACTCCCATCTCTATTACTCCTTATTGAATGGCACCTGCTGAGTTGAGAGAGTTGAAGGTGCAGTTGCAGGAGTTGTTGGATAAAGGGTTTATTCGCCCTAGTATTTCTCCGTGGGGAGCTCCTATTTTGTTTGTGAAGAAGAAGGATGGTACTTTGAGGTTGTGCATCGATTATAGGCAATTGAACAAGGTGACTATTAACAATAAGTATCCTTTGCCTAGGATAGATGATCTCTTCGATCAGTTGAAGGGAGCAGCAGTGTTTTCCAAGATTGATTTGAGATCAGGGTACCATCAGTTGAGGGTCAGAGAGGAAGATGTTCCTATGACAGCTTTCCGCACAAGGTATGGGCATTATGAGTTTTTAGTGATGCCTTTTGGATTGACGAATGCACCTGTAGCATTTATGGATTTGATGAATAGAGTGTTTAGGCCCTATCTAGATCAGTTTTTGGTGGTCTTCATTGACGATATTTTGGTGTGTTCGCGTAATGAAGAGGAGCATGACAAGCATTTGCAGATTGTATTGCAGACTTTGAGAGAGAAGCAATTGTATGCTAAGCTGTCGAAGTGTGAGTTTTGGCTTGATCAAGTGACTTTTCTTGGTCATATAGTTTCAGCAGATGGTATAAGAGTTGATCCGAGTAAAGTTGAAGCTATTTTAAATTGGAGTCCACCGAAGTCTGTAACTGAAGTTAGAAGTTTTATGGGTTTGGCAGGCTATTATCGACGCTTTGTGAAAGGTTTTTCTTTGATATCTACTCCACTCACCATATTACTTCGAAAGGGAGTTAGATTTGTGTGGACAGATCAGTGTCAAGCTAGCTTTGAGCAGTTGAAGGAGATGTTGACTCAAGCTCCTGTTCTTGCATTGCCTGTGTAAGATAAACCATATGTGATTTACAGTGATGCTTCACATAATGGTTTAGGTTGTGTTTTGATGCAAAAGGGTAAAATCATAGGTTATGCTTCTCGGCAGTTGAAGCCGCATGAGCTTAATTATCCGATGCATGATTTGGAGTTAGCAGCCATAGTATTTTCTTTGAAGATTTGGCGACACTACTTGTATGGAGAGAAGTGTTTTATTTACACAGATCATAAGAGTTTGAAATATTTGGGGGTTCAGAAAGAGCTTAATCTTCGGCAAAGATGATGGTTGGAGCTGATCAAAGATTACAACTGTTTGATTGATTATCATCCTGGTAAGGCAAATGTTGTTGCTGATGCTTTGAGTCAAAAGTCTTTAGTAAGTTTGACTCCTTATTCGCTCTTGTTGCTTGTTGAGTTGAGAGCGTTACATGCTAGTTTTGAATCATGTGATGATGGAGCATTGTTAGCTCAGTTGCATTTGAGACCGGTGTTGTTGGATCAGATTAAAGAGGCTCAATTGGTAGATGAGAAAATTCAGAAGATTGTTGCATATTGCCAAAAAGGAGAGAACCGAGATTTTCTTGTGAGAAACGATGGTAGCCTTTGGTTCAAGGATAGATTGTGTGTTCTTGATGATGCAAGATTGAGAAGGATTATTTTGGAAGAAGCACATCAATCAGTTTTTACTATGCACCCTGGGAATACTAAAATGTATCATAATTTGAAGCAACATTACTGGTGGTCAGGTATGAAGAGAAATATAGAGGAGTTTGTATCCAAGTGTCTCACTTGTCAGAGGGTGAAAGCTGAACATCAAGTTCCAATATGGTTGCTTCAACCTTTATCAGTGCCTGAATGGAAATGGGAACGTGTGATAATGGATTTTGTGTCTGGTTTGCCATTGACTCAGAAAAAGCATGATGCCATTTGGGTGATTGTTGATCGGTTGACAAAGACAGCTCATTTTCTTCCATTTCGGATGGACTATTCTCTTGAGAAGTTAGCTGAGTTGTATATCAGTGAGATAGTGAAGTTGCATGGAGTTCCAATTTCTTTAGTGTCTGATCGAGATCCTCGGTTTACTTCGAGGTTTTGGAAAAGTTTACATGGTGCTTTGGGTTCTCGATTGCACTTTAGCACTGCTTTTCATTCACAGATAGATGGACAGTCAGAGAGAGTGATACAGATTATAGAGGATATGTTGAGAAGCTGTGTCATTGATTTCTCTGGAAGTTGGGATGGATTTTTGCCACTTGTGGAATTTGTTTACAACAACAGTCATCAATCCAGTATTGGAATGGCACCATATGAGGCATTGTATGGTAGAAGATGTAGGACGCCTCTATGTTGGAATGAAGTTAGAGAAGGCAAATTGCTTGGTCCTAATTTGATTATAGAAACGGAAGAGAAAGTGAAGATAATTCGAGATCGGTTGAAAGCAGCTTCAGATCGACAGAAATCTTATTCAGATTTGAAGAGGAGAGACATAGAGTTTGATGTTGGAGATAAAGTATTTTTGAAAGTGTCTCCTTGGAAGAAGATTTTGAGATTTGGTCGTAGAGGAAAGCTAAGTCCTCGTTTTATTGGACCTTATGAGATATTAGAAAGAGTTGGACTCGTTGCTTATCGACTTGCTTTGCCGCCTGAGTTGGATAAAATTCATAATGTCTTCCATGTTTCTATGTTGCAGAGGTACAGATCAGATCCATCTCATATTTTACTAGTTGAATCTATTGAGGTGAGTCCAGATCTAACTTTTGAAGAAGAACCAGTTGCTATTTTGGCACATGAAGTGAAAGAGTTGAGAAATAAGAAAGTGCCACTGGTTAAAGTTCTTTGGAAGAATCATACAAAGGAAGAGGCAACTTGGGAGAGTGAGCAAGCAATGCGAGATCAGTATCCTCAACTATTTCAGACTTGATATCAGGTAATTTCGAGGACGAAATTTCTTTTTAGAGGGGGAGAATTGTAATATCCCAAAGTATACCCTAAAAGTTTTGGTATTATTGTTGTATTTGGATTTAATGTATATGTTTAAGTGGGAAGATTAAAGATGAGAAGAGAGATATGTGTATATGTTGTATATATAGATATATGCAACATAAACAAGTCAAATTATTATATGGTCAAAAGAAGAAATATTTGATTTTAATTAATTAGTGGAAAATGGAAAATTTAGTGAGTGGAAGAGGATATTTTAGATTATTTTAATATTATTTGCTTGGTGGAGGTTTAAGTGGAGAATAAGAGTTTGACTTTGTCTCTTTTACTTCTTCATTTTCTTCTTCTTTCTTTGGCTGGCCGGGCATCACAAAGCAATAGAGAGAAAGAGAGTTTTTGTTTTCCAAGCTCAAAATTGAAGAAGATTTCAAGTGATCAAGTTGGAAATCTAAGAAATTTCATCAACTTTGGTAAGTTTCCACTTGATTTCCTTGTTTTATTTTAAGTTGTATTTGAATTTGATGATTGATTGTGGATTGTATGAGTATGTTTAATGGTGGTGTGTTTGAGAGTGTTGGGTTTAATTGATTGTGATTTTGGAGTTGAATGGAAGAGTAAGAGTTGTGTTTAGGTTATGGTTTTGAATTGGTAATTGATGTCAATATTAAGTTTGATCAATTATTTTTAGTAGACCTTCAAGATGTTTGTGTTTAATTAAGTTTAAAGTATAGAATACATGAGTTTTGTCCGAAACAGAAGCAAAATGGATGCCACGCCCATGGCCCTTGGATGCCACGACTGTGGGGGTGTTGGGCAAATTGGACAGATTCGTTTGCTAACCCACAACCATGGGGGGTTGTGAGGCCACGACCATGGGGGTGTGAGGCCACGACCGTGGGTCCTAGATAGTTGTGTTGGCTTGTAATTTGTGATCTATGGGTCTAGTATGAGATTAATAGGTGAATAATTGTATTGGAATTCATGTGTATCTTTAAATAAGTGTGTAATATTCTTTTTGCATTAGGTTGTGAAGAGGTTGAGTTGCCCTAATCTAAGTGTTGAGAATTCTTGGAAGAGGAAGTGTATAGATTGGTGTGAGTTGTTTTTAAGGTAAGTACAAACCCTACATTATTGCATACATTTACATGATTTTGAGACTTAACACATTTGGTTGTAAATGTGTTAAGTAACTTACTATATTGTTAATACAATTTGATTAATGTTATGATTTGTATAATATGAAAGATATGATGATCATTCAAATGTATGTGCAATGCAATTGGATATGATGAATTGCTTTAATGTGAATTGAGATATGATGAGATGTGATGCCATTGTGGTTGGCTATAATGATTCAAATGAAATAAGTGGGGCATGTTTGCCTAGATGATGATGAATTTAAAATATATGTCCAATGAAATTGGTTATGTATACTCTATTGATGAGATGTGAAGCCATTGTTGTTGGCTATAATGATGCAAATGAGATAATTGAGGCATGGTTGCCTAAATGATGATGAGAAAATGAGAATGAAACTGATAATGAAATAGTGAATGAATTGTGTGTCTAATTTGTTATTCCATTTTTAGAGTTTTGTTGTTGGTGGCATGCCTAATGGTAACAATCTCTTGAAGCTAGGTTGGGCTTGATCCTTGGAGCCAAGTTGGGTCGAAGTTTAGCATGCTTAACTCCCCTTGAAGCTTGGTTGGGTCTAGTCCTTGAAGCCTAGTTGAGATGTTACAACCCTTGAAGCTAGGTTGGGTTTGGTTCTTGAAGCCAAGTTGGGTTGATACTTAGCATGCTTTGTTCCCCTTGAAGCTTGGTTAAGCCTAATCCTTGAAGCCTAGTTGGGATAATGATAATGATAAATGTGATAATTGAACCAAAACATTAACTTTGAAAGTCGAATGGCATATTAGTGTCTTTTGGGCCCATGCTTGTCTTTGTTTCAATGTGATTCATGAATGGTGAAACAATTGAATAAAATAATGGAATGTAGTGTTATGAAAAATATAAAGATATCATTTGTGAATAATGTCTTTATTGTTGAAATGTGTGACATTGACATTGCATTGAAGCATTTTGTTATTGTGGTTTGTACCATTAAGCCGTTGGCTTAGCGCGATTATGGTTCATCGAGCAGGTGACAGGGTAGAACCAGAGAGTTCAGCTAGACCGAGTTGAGTCTAGATTCTAAAATGTTGATAGCGGGCTTAAAGATCAAAAACGAACTGCCAAACATGTATAAATTTTATGTTTTGTAAACATTGGTTTTGATGTGTATATATATATATATATATGTAAATACCGCTACATTTTCCGCTGCGTAATAAATAAACATTTTATCTATTGTATTTTATAATATTATTTGAATGTTTTAAGTTTTCTTATAATGTTTTTAAATTAAAAGATTGGTTTGCTTATTATAAACCGTGACACTCCTGTATTCGGTATACGTATATTACAGGTGTTGTAGTATGTAGTGTGCCTATATGGGGTATAGGGGTGTTACATCTCTTATTATTACTTTTATTATTTTTCACTCTAACAAAACACTTTCTAAAGAAATTGACAAGTGTAAAATCTATGACAGACGATAAGTATAACGTGCAGGCCAGCTTTGCTTCAGCCGATCCAAGTAGGCTTCAGTTAGACAAGGCATGTCTAAATCAGGAGTGAGTTTAGAACCTCGAAGCTCAACTCTATTATGATGGTCAAGCCAGCGAGGATCATAGCAAGTACCTCGACAAAGAGCAGCAATAGGAACATACATCAAGTACATCCGCACGGTGATACGAGAAATCTTCCGCCAAGGTACTAACCAACGGATGTTGACTTCAGAGCGTGAGTGGATCCAGTCAAACCAGTCAGCATACGAAGAAGTAGGATGGAGTAGTTTCCTAGAAGAATGATGCCGTGGCAGATATCTGGCAAAATTCATAGATGAAGTATCGAGCAAGCATAGATGCTCCTGAAACCAAATCTGTAAGAAAAAAAAAAGAAAATTTTAAAAAAGGAAGATCCGCTAAGTTGAAAACCCGCAAGGGCGGCTTAGGCAAAAATTAGGATAACTCACTAGTTTCAAAAGCCCATAAGGGCGGACTAGGCAAAAATTAGAGTAATAAAAAAATTTTAAAAAAGAAAGGTCCGCTAAGTCGAAAACCCGTAAGGGCGGCTTAGGCAAAAATTAGGACAGCTCGCTAGTTCCAAAAACCCATAAGGGCGGACTAGGCAAAAATTAAAGCAATAAAAAAGAAAAATGAAATCTAAATTGAAAACCCAAGAGGACAGTTTAGGTAATTACCTAAAGCAGCAACGGACTCCCAGCCAATCTCTTTGACAATCTTGATTTTAGTTGGTCTAGTCCAACTAAAGTCTCAGCTAAGATCACGGGTATCGGTGATAAGCCTCCTTCTATTTGGTCCATGATATCCAATACTCGTGAATCAATATTGCCATCAGAAGAAACAAGCAAAAATTGGCCAAGTAAGCATAGACAAAGCATACATCCCCATGCCTTAGTAGGAGCTAAGTGAGAAAGGCAAAAGTCAATTAAAGGACCAAGCAGAATTTTCTCCTCTAGTCAACTGTAGAACTTCGGGCTTTGAAAGTTCAAATAACATTTGCATCTTTTGTTGAGTCTTGAAAATCAATATAGGCAACGCCATTTGTTGGTTGCTTGGATATCCAAGGATGGCCTCAAATTCTTCAATCAAGGGACATATTTCAAAGCCATTAATCTTAAATGTCCTAGAATTCACATTCCAAAAAGAAGCCATGGCATGTAAAAAAGAATGGTCCAATTTAATATTTTGAAAATACTATAAAGTATCGATTTTTGACCAAGATATTTGTTTTCAATGAATGGCATTCATATTTTTAAATAGAACTTTTGTTTTCTTCAAATTGAGTTCGATCATTTTTGACAACTGAAGGAAAATTGGAATTGTTAGAAGAAAATTTAATGTTGAAGTGAAAAATTTCCTAGTTTCTGTATGAGATCATGGCGTGAAAAGAGATTTATATGGGATGATTGGCTATTCCAAAATTGACAAGGAAAAGTGTGAGACCGAGACACGCAAGGTTAAGAAATTGGCAACGAAAAGGTTTTGAGTTGCCGCGTTGCCTTTGGTTTTGTAAATTGGTGCTACTGTGAAAATATTGAATGTGAAAAGGAAAGACAAATAATTGTAGCATATCAATAATAATGATGATAGAAAAAAAATAAAAAATAAAAAAGGTCAAAAGTTGCAGTACAAGTGCAAATTATATATCATCATTATTATTTTTATCATTATTATATAATATTTCCTCAATTAATACAATAATAGATCACTGAGAAGGAGGTGGTAGATCATTATCAAACAAAGCCCAGAAAAAGTCATCGCTAGTTGGAGGAGGAGGCATATCACCTATCCTAAGTCCGCCCAAAGCAGGAGCACCTAAACCTCTATTATCTTAGAATTCAGATCTGTAGTTGTCCTCATCCGAAGTAGACGACAGAATCTCATTGTCATCGGCTTGGGGTCCTCTAGATGACGAAGCACCAAAATCTCTCATTCTCTGAAATCAAAAGTCTTAAAAATCTTGCTCTGACTAGTGATATAATTTTTCAAAATGGGCAACCTGTTGACGACTAGCAGCTAACTCTTCTTGAAGTTTCTTATTTTGTTCCTCAAGCACCCGCTGTAAGCCAAAAAGGAAAGAGTAAGATGAGATGAGAATAAATTATCATCAACTCCCTATGGATGAGATGGGATCTCCGGTTGATTAGAATGAGCAAATGGAGGAGCAGTAAAGGAAGGTCCAGCCTCATGACCAAATGAGCCAGCAGCCTGCAACAATCATTAAAAAAGTCAAAACAAATTAAGAAAGAAGCAATTGCAATGGAAAAATGGTAAAAGTTTACCTGAGAAGTGCTAGCCCTGAGAAGCGAGACAGACTCTCTTCCTTCTCCATGATACTCCTCCTCATCTCTATCCTCATTTTCCTCAGGAATCTCCCGTACACCAATAAGATATACATCAAAGTTCAAGAGTCCTACTCAAATAAACTGGGTATATGATGAACCCGGTGGATATAGAAAGGTTTCAACATCATAACCATGCAAAGCCAACCACCATGCATTCTCCGGCATTGATGTAATATTTAAAGTATACTCTGGGCAACTCATCGGGATCCTCTGCCTCTTGGGACCAAGGAACCACTCATACACTCTCTCCCCGAGAAACCAGCCACTAGACATAGGGCCGACAATGACTCAGCGGGTATGTTGAAAAGGCAATGTGGCATTCATGTAAGAAGTCTAGTTCATCCGCTCTTCTGTATTCCACCAAGCCAAATTGACCTACAAAATGACATAAGATAAGTGAACTTTTATATAAATTTTAAAGTATACTAATACTATTTTACCTGGCCCCAGGTTAAGCAACTCAAGAGATAGCGCTGGATGTGCATATGGTAAGAGCCGGGAACTGCTATACGATCTGACAACCAAAAATTTAATCTCGGATACCTGACTCTTTCTTGGGAAATGCCAAGCACTCTCACAAGATTATGCTCATATGCCCATACTTGCAACAATAATAAAAATCAAATTCATGCAAGAATAAGAATGGAATTGACATTGGTGGAAGAAGAGTACCTCGAAAACCACCATAAAGCCAACAAAAGACTTCTTATTTCTGCAAATCTTATCAAGTTCATGGTAAAGACAGGCAAGGCCAGCTTCACCCCAACCATAAAGCGGTACCATACTCATATCAGTAAGGGCCCTCAACACCGACAAATAGATGGCAGATTTGGTACTGCATAAAATGGGTGACCCGAGCAAATATAGTAAAAATCCTCAAGCATATTCTTGGTTGTTTCCCTACAAACCTGTCCTTTGTAGTTCATCCAATAACTCCGAATCGGCTCAATTTTTATCTTGAAAGGCTCTTTAAATGATGGTTCCATACTGATTAACTGTTGGACTTCTTCGAATGTTAGAATATCATTGGTAAGAGGGACCGGAAGGCCATAGTACCAGATACCAGTTATGGCTATATAATCGACTAGACCAATGGTCATCTCTCCTATAGGTAGGTGAAAAGTATGGGTTGTGTCCATCCACCGCTCTGACAATGCTTGAACTACACTTTTGTCTATCGGACACTCCTCGGATGGTAATTGCAAGATGAAGCTTTCAAAACCGCAATCTCGGATAATCCGTTTTACCCGAGAAAGTGCTACATCATACCATTGTCGGGCTTTATAAACACACCCTCCGCCTCGGATAATGCAACGATCTCGCTAACACGGAGCCAGGTAAGTTAACACAAGGTAAATATATCATCATATCAATACCACTGATTTATAGACTAAATTTATTCGTTATGTTCTATTTTTAGTCTATTTATTTACTTGTTTATTAAATTCTTAAATATAGTCATCTAATTAATTTATTTTTCCTAAATCTTTAAAAAAAACAAAACAAAATGAAAAAATAATTTGCTATTAAAATAAATAACTGAATTATTACCTTGGTTTTTTTACTTGAACTGCGATGAAGCTGCATCCCGGCTAGTAGACTTATAGTTTCATTTTCATGTCGTCGAATAAACATCAATAACTCAGCATTAGATCGAGTTCTTGATTTCAAAGCATACATTTTCTCCTTAGCTCTATGCTAAACCATCTGATTTCAAAATATGTGTGAGTATGGATGAAAAGAAGAGATGAGCTGAGGTTTATATAGAAAAATTGCAAAGGAAAAAGACAAAAAGAAAAAAAGAAAAAACAGTATTCCCGTGGAAAAAAAAAGTAAATGTTACTATTGATAAATAGTAAATAAATAGTTAGTAAATAGTGTATAAATAGTGACTATACAGTGAATGAATAGTAAACTCAATTATTCAAATATTTGCGTGTATATAAATATTTTTGTACTTTTAAAATATTTTTACATGCAGGGGGCAAGAAGATATAGGCATGGTAAAAAATAGCTAAATTTTTTACAAATTTCTTTAGTATCCTACTGACTACAATTATTTTTTGCAGATAATCAAATTAATTTTAAGTCCAGAACTTAGCTTAAGTCCAGAACCTAAAATCTCTCTTAAGTCCAGAACTTAGCTTAGGTCCGGAACCTAAATTCCCTTTTAAGTCCAAAATTTAGCTTAGGTTTAGAACCTAAAATCTCTCTTAAGTCCAGAACTTAGCTTAGGTCCAGTACCTAAAATCTCTCTTAAGTCTAGAACTTAGCTCAAATTTCTCTTAAGTCCAGAACTTAGCTCGGGTCCAGAATCCAAATCTCTCTTAAGTCCAGAACTTAGCTCGGGTCCAGAACCCAAATCTCTCTTAAGTCCACAACTTAGCTCGGGTCCAGAACCCAAATTACCCTTAAGTCCAGAACTTAGCTCGGGTCCAGAATCAAAATTATTTTTAAGTCCAGAACTTAGCTTAGGTCCAGAACATAAATTCCCTCTTAAGTCCAGAACTTAGCTCGGGTCTAAAACCCAAATTACCCTTAAGTCTAGAACTTAACTCAAGTCCAGAACCTAAATTACCCTTAAGTTCAGAACTTATCCCGGGTCTAGAACCCAAATCCTCAATCTAGCTCGGGTCCGGAACCCAAATTATTTTTTTTTTAGTCCAGAGCTCAAACCAACCTTGGGAGTCCAGTATAGCTCTAAACCCAGTCAAAAATCACATTACTTTTCACTCTCTTTTTCCATAGTCTCAGATTGCTCAAGCAGGGGACAAACTGTAGACCCTTAATTTTTTATGCAGTCTGGTCCAATATTTTTAAAATAGTCCAAAATAATTTTTGTGATATTTTAATTAAATAATATTTATTTTAATATTTATTACTTATAATTTTTAATAAAAATAAAAAAGGTAATATTAGAAAAGTTAAAATAAATAAATAAATAATTGGCGACGAAAGAATCGCCGATGAAAAATTTCGTCGCTGGCGAAATTGGCTTGGGCCAATTCACCGCAGGAAATTCCTGCAGCAAAATGGCTAGCCCGCGCCCCAACTCGCACGAAACTCTAGCAATTCTCGTAGCTGGCCCGCAGCAATTTTTCTAGCGCATATTTTTCCGAAACCAAATTCTATTTGGTTTTATTTCTTTTCCTAAATGGTTTTTATTTCCTCAGACAATTAGAATTAGGTTTTGATTTTTTTTTCTATAAATACCACATTAAAACACACAGAAAGGGACTTTTGATTTTGAAAAAAAGAGAGAAAACTCTTGAACTGAAATTTTGAACAGAACTTGGGACTCTTGAAATCTTGGAGCCAAAAGAAAACCCTAGCAAGCAAGAAGAAATCCAAGACACAGCAACCAAAGGAGGCAACAAGCAATCGTCTCCAGATTGCTTTGCTGAACCAAAACCAAATCTGAAGCAGGCAACAGCTTGGTTCAATTTTTTCAATTTGGTGGAGCCTTCAAATGTAGGTAAATTGCTCTAAATTCAGTTTATTAAATCATTAATCATCTTCATCTTTTAAGCCATCATCACACTGCCTTAGTTATTTAATTCTTCCTTTAATTTAGTTTATGCAATAACATAAATTAATTCATACAATACCTAAGGTCTTAATTAAAGTAAATAACATAATCATTCAAAACACAAATCTAATTTCTTAAACCCTAAGTTATTCAAACCCTAAATCTTAATTAATTCTATTTTCAAACTTTTACAGTAGTTTTTATAATCTTATTCATTGAGTTATTTTAATCTTTTGATAATTAATTTGGCTTTCTATGTTTGTTTCAACTAAAAAAATACTTAAATAGTTATTACAGTCAACATTAAAAGCACACTTAACTTTGATCACGGTAAAGCATCAAATCCTAAATTAAAAATCATAATCTACAGAATCAAGGTTTCAAACCATAAAACTCTAATTAAATCAACTTTCCAAAATCTTCATAGTAGCTTCTTCTTTCAAAAATAAATTTGATAGTGTTAGTTTTCTTAGAAACCATAAAACCCTAATTTAAAACCATGAGCCCTAAACCCTAATATCTTAAGGATCCAAAACCCTAATTTTATGATTTTAGCCCTAAACCCTAATTTGATTAACTAAAAACCTTACTACTTTCTTAAAATTATAAAACCCTAATCAATTCCATTTTTCCAAAAATCCTCACAGTAGCCTAAATAACACTAATAATAATTCCAAAATCCCAAAACCCTAAATGTTAATTAAAGAACACTAAATTGAGACATAACCTAAATTTGTATCTTTATTTGCTTTATTTAATTTTAGATTTGATTATGTAGTTTATTATATGTTTTGATGGTTGATTTAATTTCAATGCTTGATTTATTTAATTTATCATGGATTGATATTTTCTTTATTATCATGATTACCATGTGTTTATTTTGGTATTAAAATTGTAAGAGGTATATTTTCACTTTGTGGGTACCTCATTAGTTAAATTTTATATAATTTAAATTACTTTTATATTTTGGACCAATGTAAAGGACATGTTTTCACCTTTCAGTGGGTGTCCTATTTAGTTTTAGACATGGTCGATGTAAGGACATGTTTCCATCCTCGGATGGGTGTCCATTTATTTATTTTGTTTGGACATTGCTTTGATTTTAATATTATGATGCTTTATTTTAATTGTTGCATGCAATATGGATGATATTGTTATATTTAAGAATTTTATAATATTAAGACCTGCAAAGGAGGCCAGTTCCAATGAACCGGGCATTGTGGGGGTGCTGGGCCATTTCTCACCTTCCTCACACGTACCTAAATTTTCAAACCCATTAAGGGGTTGGGAATTTCTTAGAAATCGAGTCATCCAGCCCTTTCTTTTTCCCAGCTCGTCCAAGTGGAGACTCCATTTTCTCCGGGCTTAGGCCCGTGTTCTCTAAGGCCCCGAGCTTAAACAGTGCCAAAGTAGTAAGAACTATTTCACTGGGAGTGGGGGCAAAAATCCCCGCTCACACATTGGTTAAGATAACAATCACACTTTCACATTCAATTACCAATACAATTCATTATAAATAATTTCAATGCACTTCTCATGTTTCAGTAAATTTCACTTATTTTGTCCTTATATACTAAGTTTCATACCCTAGACTCGGATAACGGGTTTAGTAACAATAATTAAATGCCTACTTTTAGAGTTTAAGATGAGAAGAGAAAACTCAACATAAGCTTTGTAGCACTTATGCTTATGTCAATCAATATGGACAATGGCTTGATAATGGCATAAATTCCCACTATCAATAGTGACACAAACTGTCTAATAATGGCACAAAGTGCCCACTAATACTGTAGACGTCCACCCTTTAACTAGCCATTTAATCCGATAATTAGGTTTAGTACCAGTATAATTCGGGCAATTTATTTGCTTTCTTAATTTCAATCACTTTCACAGTCAATAATAACAATATTTGCTTAAAACAATTCTTCAAACTTTAATAATTCAATAATCCATTGATATTCAAACTTCATTAATTCAATTAAGTAAATTCCATTCCAATTAAGCCTAACATATTTCATAAATATTTTTAAATCCTTCACTAATCAGCTTTCCATTCATACATTTTTAAAGATATATGTTAGGGCCTAGCCCAGCTATCTATAAGTGTACATGTCATATCAAGTAATAAAGTGATAAGTAGAGTATCGTTCCCATGAGGAGGGAAATTCTAAGTACCAAACAATTAAATTGTTTATTATTTGGATAACAAAATTTTATTTATGATTTAACTATAGTTAAATAAAATGAGTTATTTTGAAATTAAATTTAATGATATAAAGCTTAGGGTTAAGCCACCTTCATTGATTTGTTATGGATTCTCTAAAGTATTGATTTAGTTCAGTTTTCCTTGATTAATGGTTGGATTCTCCTAAATCAAGCTTTAGTCTCTCTTGAGTACTAAAATGAATATCAATTTAATCCTTATGTCTACTCTCGTGATCATAAGTAATTAAATGAATTTATTAATTTTTGTGAGAATTTTGAATCAACCTATTAAGAGTATAACATTATCTTTAAGTGAAAAACTTAGTTAAGATTGTTACCTCCTTAGACTAATGTTATGCTTCTATTCTTACTCCATCACACAACATCTTAATTCAATTAATTATTGGCTAGATAATCAAAGCATTAAGTTCAAAGATACAAAATAATCAAGGATAAACCTAATTAAATAAAATAAGATATATTATACCATAATAAATTCAATATAAGAGACCAACCCTAAATAGAGTTCAGTTTCTCATATTTGAAATAAAAACACAATAAACATTAAAGATAACAAATGAAGGCATAATTGAAATAACAAGAAAGATCAAACTCTAGTTCTTTGGATTAAAGAAGAACTTCACTTGGAACTTTAAATCTCTTCCTTGAATCCTAATTTCACTCTTCGCTCTAAATAAAGACTATAATTTACTTTATACAAGCTGTAATATAAACTATGATCAAATCTTTAATCTCACTCCAATCTCTCTTGCCTCTAACTTCAATGCCTGAAACCTTGGAGGATGTGTGTTTATAGAGAGTGCTTGGAAGCTTCTGGGTGAAGGCAAGTTGGGAAATATTGGAATACAACTTTCTACAGTTGTTTGGTTCTTCAATTTTCAAACTTTTTCACTTAAAGTCATAAATTTTAGCCCCTTGGTCGTGGTATATGTGTGCCACAGTCGTGGCCTAGGTTGGAATGGACTTTTTTGAGAAATTTTTAGCTATAAATGGTGGCTTAGTAAACCACAGTTGTGGTATTTGAAAGCCACGGTGGTGGATTTTTGAATGCAAGCTATAAACTTTGACTTTTCTTCCTTTTCTTCACTTGGACAGTAAGCAAATTGATCCCATGGGCATAGTCCTTAAATTCCATAGTCGTGGCATTTCTTTCTCTTTCGGAACTTGTAATATCCTCATGTATGCCCTAGAAGTCTTGGTGATAGTGTTGTTGTTGTTGTTGTTGTTGTTGTTGTTGTTATAAATTGGATTGAATGTATATTATGTGATAAGAAAAGAAATTGAGAAGAGAATGCTTGTGTATAAGTGTTTTGGGAAAGGAAATAGGGTTTAGAGAAAATGGTATATGTTGTGTATATGATGATATATATAACATATAAATGGGTCAAAGGAAGAGTCAAAGGAAAAGAGATATTTTTGTGTTGAGTGTGTAATTACTTATATGGGCTTATATGAGACAAAAGGTGAGTTATTTGGTTGAGGGCATTTTGGTAATTGCTTGAATTGAATCACATGGTGGATATTTAAAGAAGGTTTGACTTTGTTTCTTCATCATTTTCTTCTTTCTTTCATGAAGTGGCCGGCTCCTCCATAGACAAAGAGAAAGAAAGAGACAAGAGAGGTTTTTGATGAGTTGAGTTCAAAATTGAAGGAAGATTAAGTGTTCAAGTGTTGATTCAAGAAGTTTTTAACTAAGGTAAGATCTTTCCTTTGATTTCTTTCATTCTTTTAAAGTGGTATTGGAAGTTAATTAGGGTTTGATGTTTTGATGATGAGATGTGTTTATGATGTGTTTTCAAGTGTTAAATTGATTTTAAGTTATGAGTTTAATTAGAGGTTGTTGTTGGAAATGGTGGATGTTGATTTTGAAGGATGTTGGTTTTGGGGTTTTGAGATGATATGTGTTTAATTGTTATATTAATGTGTTGTGAAGTAATTCTTGTGATGAATATGTGTTTAGAACATTGATTATGTTCATTTGAAATATGTTATATGATGAATATTGTGTTTGTGTGCATTTGAGAAAGGGTTGGTTTTGGTTAGGGTTTTGGTTTTGGGTGACACGGCCAAAAAGGGAAAGAGAGACACGGCCAAGTCAAGGGATTTTGGGCGTGTTGGATTGGTTTTTGGAGTGACACGGCTGTGTTCCCTAACCGTGTTAGCTACTGTGAGTTTTGGATTGAGAGACACGGTCACAAGCTTGGCCGTGTCCCTTGCCCGTGTTGCTTACTGTCCAATTGGTTTGAGTGACACGGCCACAAGCTTGGCCGTGTCCCTCAAGTGGTGTTGCCCGTGTCCCTCAAAAATGTTGGTTACTATTTTTATTCTTTGTTCTTTTTATATGGTTTTGGTTCTTCTTATATGATTGGAATTGAACCCATATTAGATAATGCATATGATATTACATGAATAAGATTATGTATTGTGCATTGTGAGGCTTGTGAATGGTGATGTGTATTATGAATAATGTATTGTGAAATGTGATACCAATAATGTTAAATGCACAATATGAATTGAGATATGAAATTCTATATCAATGATGATATGTGCATAAGATGAATTGAGATGGGAAATGTGATGCAATTGAAAGAAAGAAGGCATGTTTGCCTAAATGATAATGATAATTGATTAATGAATGAATTGTGTGGCTAATGTGTTATTCCATTTTCAGAGTTTGTTATTGGTGGCATGCCTAATGATAGTAACAATCTCTTGAAGTTAGGTTGGATTGAATCCTTGAAGTCTAATTGAGATGTTACAACCCTTGAAGCTAGGTTGGGTTGGTTCTTGAAGCCAAGTTGGGTTGAAGCTTAGCATGCTTTGCTCCCCTTGAAGCTTGGTTGAACCTAATCCTTGAAGCCTAGTTGGGTATATGATATTGATAAATGTGATAACAAACCAAAGCATTAACTCTGAAAATTGAATGGCATATTAGTGTGTCTTGGGCCCAATGCTTGTCTTTATTTAATGTGAGTCATGATTTGTTTAATGTTGTTCATGAATGGTTAAATGAATAACTATTGAGGCATATGAAATGTAAAGGTATGTTGTTAGCCTTGCATATATGATGTTACATGTATAATATGGATTGAGAATTGGCATTGCATTGCATTAAAGCATAACATTAGCATGTTTTATCTTACTAAGCCGTTGGCTTAGCGCGATAGTGTTTGATCGCGCAGGTAATAGGGTTGAACCCGAGAGCTCTTCGAGACCGAGTGAGAGTAGACAGTGAAGAGTTGATTTTGGGAACTTAAAGATCAGAGGAGATTTGCCAATCATGTATAACTCTTTTATATTTTGTAAAGATTTTGTTTATATTGTAAATATATATGTAACGATAAATATGTACTCAAATGTTTTCATATGTGTAAATATTTTATAACTTCCGCTGTGTACTACTTAAATGTATTTATATATTTATTAGGTTATATTACAAATTGAGTATTTACTATCTATAATGTATATTGAGAAAGATGATGGTATTATATAAAAATGTTTTGAATGTTGATGAAAAGCTGTAGCACTCCTATGTTCGGTGCACATATGCTACATTGTGGTGTTGTAGTGTGTGTGTATTGAATGTGGGGGTGTTACAGAACTTGTATTTTTCTTCATTTTTCGATATGGCAGACTCAAATTGAAGTCTAGGGTCATGGCCTTGAAGAGCCATGGGAGTGGCTTTTGAATTTTCTTCACTTTTTCATCAATTTTATACCACTTATCATTAAAAACCTTGTATCTTGTCTTTTCAAACTAAAATAAGAGAATTTTAATTCAAACAAACAAAATTCATTAACTTTAATTGGAAAACGATTAAAATCAAGGTTAGAATTACACCAAATATTAATCAAAATTTCACTCTATCAATATATACATATAAAATTACTTTCAATCAAATATTACATATAAAAGTAACATCAATCATACATTACTCTATACACATAAAATATATATGTGAAGTATATGTTATGTATATATAACATATAAAAGTCAAAGTGAATATTAAAGTCAAAGGTAAAAATAATAAAAAATTCAAAAATTCAAAATTAAAATTAATTTTGAATGGAAGATAGAATTTTGATTTTTAAATCAATTAATTAATTAATTATAATAATTAAATATTATATATGTGTGGTTGAAATATAAAGGTAGAATAAAAAGTCAAAATAATAATAAAAAAAAACTATTTACCTTCTTCTTCTTCTTGAAGTCGGTCACCATGGTTGGAGGAGGAGTGGAGCTTTTATCTTTACCAACACCAAATTTTTGAGAGATTTCAAAGGATTGAAGTAGGTTTTGGTGATTTCTTCACAAGTTAGTAAGTTTTCTTACTTAATTTTTTAATTTCTTTGGAATTCTTGGTTCTGAGTGATTTGGGATTTTGATGGATGATGAGATAATTTGATTAATGGGTATGGAAGTGTTACTTTGATGAGGAGACAAATATTTTATAGTTAGATAGTTGATTTGGTTAAGTTTAGATTAGTTTGGAAGAGTTAGTGACAATTTAGGGTTTTGGAAAAGTATTGATAAAGAAATGATGTTCATTTGATTTTATGGTTTTAATCATGTTATTAAATGATTTTAATGATAGAAATGAACTTAGAACACCACTTAGAATGGATTAAAGTGAAGTTCTAGAAATAAAGAAGGTTAGGGACAATTTTGAAAAATTGAAAGAATGTGATTTAATTTATGTTTAATAGTTAAAACACCTAGAAATACGATTCTAATCTATGATATACATTCATATTTTGATTAGGTGTAGAGTAGAATCAAGTTGTCCATGCCTAGTGGTGAAGGAAAATTGAGAGAAGTGAAGGAAAAAGTGTGCATTTTAGCTTAGAAGAGGTGGTATCAAGAGCTTAATACATACGTTGATTGATATGTGTTTAAATGCATTTATTTGGCATGTTACATTGTATGTGCAAATGTGCACTATGCTACATTGATGTGTGGAGTCACATATAAAGTTCATAGTTATGTGTTTAAAGGTATTAAATGCATAATGTATGAATAATTAAGCCATTGTAAGATGGCTTATGGCATTGTTAAATATGTTTGCAAAAAGAATGTATTTATGTCAATTTCATGGAATAATTCGGCCACCATGAAAATGTGGTATAGAAAATAATGTTTGTAATGAAAATGTATGTAAATATGGTAAATTGATGGAAAAAGTACAAAAAGAATGAAAAATTGTATAATTTCCAAAGTATTATAAAAATGTGAAATGCTTATGATAAAAATGTGAAATGCATTTAAAATGTGTGAAACCTTATGTAATATCATTTTTTAGAGTATTGTGTTTGGTGTTTGGTGTTATACAGCATGTCTATGATTTGCCTTCGGGCCACACGCTGGGCATCATTATTATTTACTTTCGGGCCAGAAGCTGGGCATCACTATTATTTACCTTCTGGTCAGACACTGGGTGTTATTATTTGATGAATTGCCTTCAAGTCTGACGTTGGGCGTCACTATTATTTACCTTTATGTCAGACACTGAGTGTCAGAAAAATTGGTCCAAAACAATAATTATAGAACTTGAATATTATATAAAGTCATTTGGGTCCAATGCATGTGAATGTAATATGTAATGACTTCAAAATGAAAAATGTATATGATTTAAAATGCTATTGCATGTCACATTGTAAATTTTATTTGTAAAAGCATTTTGTATTATTCATTAAATTTTTATTATTATCAAAGTATGTACTGCTAGAATGCTAGCTTAGCGCGATTTGTTTATCGCTCAGGTGACAAAGTTGAGACAGAGGACCCAGTTAGACCTAACCAGATCTAAAGTTTTGGAATTCTACTAGAATATTTTTGTACTGCCACATGACTAGAGCCACTTGCAAGCATGTATACATTTATTTTGTGTACTTTGATATTTTTATGTACATTATATTTACATAAACATGAAAATATTGTAATTTGTGAAGTTTTTGTCTAAATGTTATGAACTTTTATATTTATATATGTATGTAAGTATTTTGGGGATAATTGAATATTTTTTAGTCATTAGGCTTTCTTGGAGAAATGGTGGATTATATGTATATTAGGAGTGTATTTCTTTTTACAGGTTGAGTAAATTGATTTTTTGAAACGTCCAAAAAAAAATAAAACTCTGGCAATTTTTTTTCAGAGTTTTTCTTTAAATTCAATATTTTTGATAATTAAACACTTTAGAATGTATTTATTTATTTTGTTAAATTATGTTTTAAGGAATAAATTGTTTTATTGGAATTTTTATTGTAATTTTCTAAAGGTTGGAATTGTGATATTCTTATATCCTGCGTATGTATTTTATACATACGGAGTATATATATTATACGCATATAGAGTATAAGGTGTTACATACAAGCACATACCTCTTTGCAATTTGCTCTTCATTTACTCTTCCCTTCAAACCCTCAGTTTTATGCTGATTTTCTTGAGAAAATACACGTAAAATCACTAAATTCTAGGAAAATTATGAGTTATTTCAATGAAACCTTTGATTTTTAAGTAAAGAAATGAAAGAAGAAGAAGAGAAGAAGAAGATGTGGTAATGGAGATGATGGGTACAGGTTGAATGAAAAGAAGAAGAAGAGTATAGAAATCATTTTGGCCTTTTTTTGTAGTATTTAGGGTTTATATACCATATATTATATGTAAATTTGTTTCAGTACACTTACTTTCTTTAATTATCTTTTAATTTATTTTTTAAATTTCATAAAATTATAAAAATAATTGTTTTATTCTTTTAAAGCCCCATCTTTCATATTTCATATGCTAATTATAGTAGAATTTGATTCTAGGTCTATTGGAGTATTTTCATAATTTTCTTTTCGTTTTAAAATTTTTTTTGAAAATACTGATTCAATCTATAGCTATATTTAATTTTCTACTTATTAAGCCTTAATCAACCTTATTTTTACTAATTAAAAAATACATAACCATACACAATATCACAATCAACCCGATATATACTTATATATACACGTAATAAAGAAAATCGTTACTTAAAATTTTCATGCATTACACAACTAGACATAACCAATATATTCTTACTAGAGATTTGGTGGAAGAAGTGTATATGGTCTAGTTTTAAAGGTCCCAAAATCGAGTCTAGTATGAAAATTGACAAAGTCTCTTCATGGCCTCAAACAAACCAGCATGAAGTGGTATGCTAAGTTATCTAGTGCTCTTATGTCAAGAGGTTTTTCTCAAGCATCATCTGATTCTTCTTTGTTTGCAAAGAAAATCCTCAATATTCATTGTCTTATTAATTTAGGTCAATGATATGATTTTGGCAAGTGATTCATTAGATGAAATAACCTCGATGAAGGATTTTCTTAATGCAACCTTCAAAATAAAAAATCTGGGTGCACTTAGATACTTTCTAGCTAGTTTTTCAAGTTGCAAGAAGCTCCAAAGGAATTTCAATCTGCCAGAGAAATTGTACACATTTGAGTTGTTGGAAGAAACAGGATTATTGGGTTCTGAGCCTTGTTCAACTGAAATACTTCCCTCTCTCAAAGAAATCTACAGTAACACAATAATAATTGAAGAAATTTCATTTTATGGGAAATTGATTGGCAAACTTCTCTACTTTACAAACACTAGACCAGATATTTGCTTTGTTGTGCAATATCTCAATTCCTTGACAAACCAACATTTATACGTCTTTCTGCTACTCATAGAATCTTGAGATATCTCAAGTCTTCTTCTGGTCAAGGTCTATTTTATCCAGCGAATTCCATAATCCAGCTTTAAGGGTTATCTAACTCAGATTGAGCAACTTGTCAATTAACAAAAAAAGTCAATAACAGGATTTTGCTTTTTTCTTGGTTCATCTTTAATATATAGAGGTCTGAAAGGGAATGAAGAGACTGAATTAAATCCAACAGATACTGAACAGAAGAAACACAATTTAAGATCCAACGGTGGAAACCATTCTGAGTTAATTAACCAATAAGATTAGTTTACAAAGATTGTTGACCAGTACAAAACAGTTACAAGAGTTTTTTATACTATACATATACTCACACACTTAGCATATAATTCTTGTATATAAACAGATGTATATGGCAGAATAATATACATGAAAAATATTTTCTAATTTTCTCTGTGCCTAAAACTGTTCATGGTATCAGAGTAGTTTCCAGATCTACCCTTCCTTGCTACCCAAGCTTAATCTCTTTACTTGATTTTTCATCCTTACTATTTCCCGATTTTTTTTTCCAAATACCTGAAACAAATCATGGCAGACATTACTGAAAACATAAGAATTAACGAGGAAGAAGATGATACTTACAAGATTTCTTCATCTGATCAATCAACAACTACACTAGTAACCATATCTCTCACTGAAAGAAATTATATGTCCTGGAGTAGAGCAATGATGATTGCATTGAAAGCCAGAAACAAATTTGTCTTCGTCAATGGTGAGAAGGCCAAACCTGCACCAGGATCGCAACTCTACAAGAAATGGGAGAGAATTGATAGTATGGTAACTACTTGGATTCTTAATTCAATTTCAAAAGATATAGTATAAGCTTTCATTTACACTTCTAGTGCTAAAGACCTATGGGATGAACTATCTACTAAGTTTGGAGAAAGTAATGGCCCTCTCATTTACCAAATTAGAAAAGATATAGCTAGTATGTATCAAGGAACACAATATGTCACTACTTATTACACTAAAATTAAAAAGCTATGGGATGAGATGCAGTATCTTAGACCTAGGCGTGTGTGCAATTGTGTGTGTGATGTGGCTGATTCTATTACTAGCTTAGAGAATGAAGAGAAGTTAATGCAGTTCTTAATGGGTCTTAATGACTCATATGACAACACTAAGAACCAAATTCTGTTGATGGACCCATTTCCTACTATAAACAAGGCTTATGCTATGGTTTTAAGTGTTGAAAAACAAAGGGAGGTGAATACACCAAGCTTTGAATCTCATGACCAATCTGCAGCCATGTATGTACAGAAAAACAACAATTACTCTAGGTTTAATACCAGATCTGGATCCAAACCAGACAGATATTGTAACATCTGCAAATCTAACAATCATTCTAGAGAGACATGCTTCAAATTAATAGGATATCCAGACTGGTTCTTCGAACTAAAGAAGAAGAGGGCACAATCACAGGCTCATGCTGTTATGAATCAGGAGGAGACTCCTTTTGCTGATAATATTGCAAGCCATGGGACAGAGATGAATGATGTTCTGACTAGAATGGTACAAATGGAGGTTAAAACTGTTAAAGGAAATGTAACATCCCGAATTCCAGATTGGTAAGAAACAGACATAGAGGATATGATTTAGGCTTAGAATAAAGGAGTTTAGAACATGACCTATAACTTGAGCTCAAATTTCATCCAAGTTAATGATAGAATTAGAGAGTCTCAAAGAAGACTTAATTGTTTATTTGTGTCTTAGCTAGAAGTATATCTTGAAATTACTCAATTTGGAGTTGTACAGAATAATATATGATGGATTTAGTAGACAATGTGCAAGCTGCCTCAGGACAGCATAGTAGGCTTGACTTCAAAGGACCGTCAAAAATCATATATAGCTCGGATTGACCTGAAATTTTGATACGATATATCCCCGGATGTCTAGTTTCAGTGGGAATAAGAATTACTTAATTTGGAGACGTGAGTAAAAAGATATTAATAAAGAAAGACAGCAAGGTCAGGAAGGGATATCAAAAGGACCTAAGTGGAAATTTCTCAAAAGTTAGGGGCAACTATGTAAACTTAAAAATTAAGTGTCGGAAGTTCTTAATAGTGCCCATATCTGACCCCGGAAGAATATTCTCGAGATTAATCGGGTCATAACCATGGGTTTCAATTTTTCCCGAAAACGCACGGTTTAAAAGTTACAATCGATTAATCGTTGGAGGGTATTTTGATATTTTCACACCCTAGACTATAAAATTACAGCACAAGAAAGTTGAGGGGGTCAAAATATGAATAAAAGGAAGCCTAAGGGCTTGCCAAATAAATAAGATAAAAGAAGGAGGCAAGTGGGCCAATCATAAGTAGCCATTTAGCATTTATTAAAAGAAGAAAAGAAAAAGAGATGGACAAATGGCCCTAAGGCATTCATCCACCCCAAAAGTGGATCATAAATAGGCCATATAGCATTTATTAAAAGAAGAAGGCAAGTGGACCAATTAAAAGTGGCCATTTTTGTTATAAGGTGTACCAATTAGAAGAAGGCAAATGGACCAATTAAAAGTGGCCATGTTTTGTTATAAGGTGTACCAATTGGAAGTCAACATCTATTCACCACTTATGGCTGCCATTTGGATCAAAATAAGCTAAAGGAAAGAAAGTATAAAAGCCCCTCTTGCATGGTGAATTCGTCCAAAACCATAAGAGAAGGAAGAAGGAGGTATTTTTCCTAAGTTTAAGGCTTTTGATTTAAAAAGTTTGGTGACAAACAAGATTATAAGGAAATCAAGGAGACAAGGAAGGAAAGGAAGTGAAATAGAATAAGGACTAAGGAAAAGCAAGGTTTGGTACTTCAACATAAAAGAAATTTTATTTTCTTACAAACTTTGGTTTATGTTTGGTTTATGGAATTTTTGAAGGTTTGGTACTTTAACATAAAAGAAATTTTATTTTCTTACAAACTTTGGTTTATGTTTGGTTTATGGAATTTTTGAAGGTTTGGTACTTTAACCATTGAACTCCATTTGAAAATTTTTCTGTTTTACAATTAGTAAAATGCTGTGACTTGTATGATTTTTAATTAAATATAGAAAAATTATATTGCGTTGAATTTTGGATATGTTGTTGTTTAATAAGTCTAGTATTTGAGAAAAATAATTTGGAACCACATTGATTGAATTTAATTTACGGAATTTATAAAATTCAAAACTGCTGCCAGGATGCAGGGTAACTGGAGCAGTCTGGTTGGGTGAACTATTTGACCAAGATTTTGTGTCCATTTTGATCTGAAATTTTAAAGGAATGATTTTAGCATGTAAAAATAAATTCTGTAAAAATTTTAGAATTTTTACCCAAGTGGATTATTTTATACGATTTTTCAAAATAAGGATCGAATTGAGTTGGGTTGTGAATATAGAAGTGTGAATTCTTCTTGCAGGATTTGTAGTTGAGGTTATAAGGGTGGATTATTGGGAATGTGCTTGTATTGAATTGTGAAACAAAATATTTTTCAAAAATAAGAAAAATTAGTTTTGTCGACACTTGGGACCTCCATTTTTAGGGGAGGTTATGGCAAATTTTTTTTAAAAATCGGTATTTAAAATTGGCGAAGTAAAATATTAAGACATAATCACCATGAGATAACAGTCCATCTTGGTCTATAAACATAGGCTAAGATGGGGTGTTACAGGAAAGAACTCAATGGAAGACTCTGAGACAGATGGGGTGCAAACTAATACCATCAGTTTTGCAGGTATGAATGCTAACCATAATCTAAATGCTATGGATAAAGGAGACAAAGGCTTATGGATCCTGGATACAGGTGCTACTGACCATGTCACTTATACACTGCAATTTTTTGACTCTGTGCATAGACTACCTAAACCAAAACTCCTAAACCTACCAGATAATACTACAAGACCTATTACTCATGTGTGAACCATTAAACTGCATAACAAACTGATTTTGCAGAATGTGTTCTATATTCCCAGTTTTACATGCAACCTAATTTCAGTAACTACCCTAGCCTCTGTTAATAACATTTCTATACTAACTTTACCTGATTGTTGTATTTTACAGGATATACAGACTGAAGAACGGTTTGCCAGTGGAAGAGCAATGGGGAAACTTTATTACCTCACAACCAATTCCTTCTATCCAAATACCAGTAATGTTCATCATACCTGTATTGATCACAAAAATCATATTAGTAAACTGTGGCATACTAGACTGGGGCATATATCCCATAAGAGAATGTTACATATCCCTGATATTCCTATTACAAATAAAGTGGATTATGACTGCAATGTATGTCCACTATCAAAACAACAAAGACTTCCATTTTATCCTAGTAACTCTATAGCAGAAAAATGCTTTGATCTAATACATGTTGATGTTTGGGGACCATATTCTATTTTGTCTATTACTGGTGCTAGATATATGGTGACATGTGTGGATGACAAAAGTAGATATACTTGGGTGTTTATGATTACAAATAAACAACAAGTTTTTTCAGCTTTAAAGTGTTTCATAGCCCAAGTTGAAACTCAGTTTGGTGTTATTATAAAGACTATTAGAAGTGACAATGGTACTGAGTTTGTCAATGCACAAATAACTGAATTACTACAAAACAAAGGAATTACACAACAATTGAGCTGCACTTACTCACCCCAACAGAATGGGAGAGTTGAAAGGAAACATAAGGAAATTTTAAATGTTGCTAGATCCATTATGTTTCAAGCTAGTTTACCTAAAGAATTCTGGTCTGAATTGTTTCTTACAGCCACTTACATCCTAAACAGAGTTCCATCTGAACTCTTGTCATGGAAATCTCCTTTTGAGATCCTTCATAATACCATTCCTTCTATCCATCATTTCAAAACCATTGGTTCATTATGTTATGCTACAAACACTAAACCTCACAAAAATAAACTAGACCCTAGAGCCACACCTTGTATTCTACTAGGATATGCACCACAACAAAAGGCATACAGACTTTTAACTTGCAGTCTAGACAAATTTTTCATTCAAGAGATCTTATTTTCAAAGAGCATATTTTCCCTTTCAAACTCAAAAATCCAGTTCATGCTACAGAATTTTCCTTACCTTCTTGTATTGAAGATACTACTATTGATTCTGACCAACCTATAACCATTTTTTCAGAAACAGATCTTGAAAATGATGAAAATATCAGTATTTTACCACCTTCCCAACCCCAAAATCATATTTCAGAAACATTACCAGAAAATTCAATTCAACCAGAAAACCAAACACAGCCAGAAACTTTAAATTTACCTTACACCAGGAAAAGCACCAGAATTAAACACCCACCAGCCTAGATGTCTGATTTCGTTACCTCATTTGCTCATCCCAGCAGCAGCAGTTCTTCATCTGCATGCTCTGCAAATACATTTTCAGGTATGGTTAGTACTTATCTTTCTAACTTTACTTCTTTCTACACACCTTCTCACGCAGCATTTCACACAAATATACAAAAAATTCATGAACCATGTTCATACCAAAAAGCAAGCACATATGTCAATTGGGTCAAAGCAATGGAGACTGAATTAACAGCTCTAGAAGCCAATCACACATGGGATTTGACAACTTTACCTAAAGACAAGAAACCTATAGGGTGCAAATGGGTTTTTAGGGTAAAGTATAAGACTGATGGGACTGTGGACAGATTTAAGGCTAGACTAGTAGCCAAAGGGTATAACCAGAAGCTAGGGCTTGATTACAATGACAGTTTCTCACCTGTTGCCAAATTAGTGACTGTCAGAATACTCTTTACTATTGTTGCTAGCAATGGGTGGCCACTTCATCAACTAGACATAAACAATGCCTATCTTCATGGCTACATTGATGAAGATATTTACATGTCCCCACCACAAGGCTACACTAAAGCTGTACCAGGCTAAGTTTGTAAACTTAGAAAGTCCCTATATGGCTTAAAACAAGCAGGCAGACAGTGGAACAAGGAGTTCACCACTACTCTGCTTCAATTTGGTTTTAAACAATCCACCAATGACCACTGCTTGTTCAAAATGGGCAAAGGTCAGGACTTTATTGTTTTATTAGTGTATGTTGATGATGTCCTACTCACTAGTCCATCTCTACAGCTCATTTCTAAAGTCAAATCTTTTCTACATGCAAAGTTCACAATAAAAGATTTAGGATCTGCAAAATACTTCTTGGGACTTGAGTTAACAAGATGCAACACAGGTTTATTTTTGGCACAAAAGAAGTTTATATCCAGCAGATTGGTATTCTTACCAAACTTCAGTAATTTGATATCCAAGCTTGGATTGGTATTCTTACCAAACGCAAGCTTGAGGGGGGAGTGAAAGGGAATGAAGAGACTGAATTAAATCCAGCAGATACTGAACAGAAGAAACACAATTTAAGATCCAACGGTGGAAACCATTCTAAGTTAATTAACCAATAAGATTAGTTTACAAAGATTGTTGACCTGTACAAAACAGTTACAAGAGTTTTTTTATACTATACATATACTCACACACTTAGCATATAATTCTTGTATATAAACAGATGTATATGGCAGAATAATATACATGAAAAATATTTTTCTAATTTTCTCTGTGCCCAAAACTGTTCAAGGTTGAAAAAGCAGCATACGGTAGCAAAATCCTCTTCAGAGGCTAAGTATCATGCCATGGCAGCCACAATAACCGTAATTTAGTGGCTTCTTTATTTGTTAAAAGATCTTCATCTTGAGCATAATAAACCAGCACTTTTGTTTTGTCTCTTCACATAGCTCATAATCTGGTCTTTCGTGAACGTACCAAGCTCTTCAAATAGCTCACAATCTGGTCTTTCGTGAACATACCAAGCACATTGAGATTGATTGTCATGTGGTTAGGGAGAAAGTCTTAGCATAAGTTATTAATTTGCTCCCTATTGCAAGTTCTCTTCAGTTGGCAAATTTCTTCACAAAAGCACATCCCAGCTCCACCTTTATTGATTTTCTGTCCAAGCTGGGTGTACTTAATCTCCACACTCCAGCTTGAGGGGGGTATTATATGTATATCAGAGAAGTTTCTCTGCTCCATCTTCTGCTCTCACTTTCAAAAGAATATTGTGCTACATCACTAGCTATTTGGTTCTGTTAGTTGGCTGATAGTTAATTATTTCTGTCCATTAGTGAGTTAGAATGTCTAACAACCAATAGCTTCTCACGTGTTCTTAGAAGTACTATATATGTGATGTTTCTCATTTTTCATTAGTTAAATTCTTCAATACAATTCAAATCAATCTGATTTTCTCTCAATTCGATTTTCTCATCAATTTTGAAAATATTTAGCGTAAATTATTATTTTGTTTTTAAAATTGCACTGTGAGCGGGGATTTTCGCCCCCTCTCCCGGTGGAATGGTTCTTGCGACTTCGGCACTATTTAGGCTCGGGGCCTTAGAGAACACGGACCTAAGTCTGGAGAAAATGGAGTCACCACCGGGACGGGCCGGGAAAAATAAAGGGGCAGATGACTCAGTTCCTAAGGAATCCCCAACCCCCTAATGGGTTCGGAAAGTTGGGTACGTGTGGGGAAGGTGAGAAATGGCCCAGCACCCCCACAACGCCCAGTTCATTGGAACCGGCCTCCTTTACAGGTCTTAATATTATAAAATTCTTAAGTATAATAACATTATCCATATTACACACAATAAAAAGAAAGCATCATTATATTAAAATCAAAGCAATGTCCAAACAAAACAAAACAAATAAATGGACACCCATCCAAGGATGGAAACATGTCCTTACATCACATGCCTAGATAGGACATCCACCAAAAGGTAGAAACATGCCCTTTACAAAGGTTCTAAAATAGAAAAGAAAATTAAATTACATGATGTTTAACTAATGAGGTACCCACCAAGTGGAAACATACCTCTTACAACTTTTGGAAGTCTAAATTGATTGATAAAAGTAAATAATCATCCATAATAAATAAATCATTCATTAAAAGTATTAACCAAAATATAAAACAAACATTCATCCATGATAAATTAAATAAATCAAGTATTAAAATTAAATAAATTAAAGCATAAGAAATAAATCAAGGAATAAATAAATATGGAATTGAATAAAACAAATAAAAGTTCAAGTATAGCTACTATTTCTATTTAGGGTTATTTATCTCATGTGTTAAGGCTTTGGAAATTCTAAAGTTTAAGCTACTATGACTTTTTAGGTAATTAAAATAGATTAGGTTTTATGTTTTTTAAAGTTAGCAAGACACTTTGATTAAACAAATTAAGATTTGAATGATGAAATAATAAAACTTGAGTTTTTGACACTTTTGAAATATTTTTAATTCATGTTTTTAAAATAGTAAATTGAGCTACTGTAGCTTTTTTGAGTTTTTTATGTTTTTTATGTTTTAAAGGGTTTAAAGTTTAGAAAAAGTTAGGGTTTAAGGTTTTAAAGGGTTAGGGTTGATTATTTTAGGTTTAAAAGTTGATTTTTGGATTTTAGGCTTTCAATTTGGGGTTCTCGACCAAAGTATTTAAATTAGAGTTTTAAATAGCAATTTGATATTTTATGAGATTTTATGAATTTAAACACATGGATTGAAGTTTTTATAAGTAGAAAAGATGTTTTTTAAGGTTTTTTGAATGAAAAAGAACCTAATTTAAAATTTTAATAGAGACAGAATTTTATTTTGGTTTTGTTGAAAAATATGTTCAATTAAAGTTTAAAGATTTTTAAGAAGAAAAAATAACAATTTTAAGTCTTTCTAGAAAAGAAGGTCACGTTTTTAATGTTCTAATCTTGGAAAAATTAAATTAAAGCTCTAAGATTTTGATTTAAAAAAAACTTAAAATTTGTGGATTTTGCTATTGTAAAACATAAATCAAAAGAATTAAAACATACCTTCTTTTGTTGATTCTCCAAAAAATAATTCTTCTTGGATGAACTAGCTCCAAAGACAAGCTTTGATTCTCTCCTCTTTTTCTGTTTCTGCCGTGCTACTACTCTATTAATATCCTGAATTGAGTTTTTCCTTTTCCTTCCTTGATTTGGTTTCAAATCCTAAAGTCTTTGTGTATTTTCTTTCCTCCTTTGATTTGGTTTAATTGGTCCTTATTTATAGTGGTTTTTAGGTTGTTTATTCCTAATTAATTAAGGTAAGTAATAATAATAATAAAAAAGAAATTAAAACCTAATTGGATTAGAATTCTAAAAATTGCATCAGAAAAATTTGCGCTGGCGAAAATTCTGGCGACGGGCCCGTGGGCGTGCCAGCCCGCAAGAAATTCCTGCGGGAGGTTATTTCGCCCGCAGGAAATTAGCCCGCAGGCCTGCGGGCGAGTTGCTGCTGGCCCGACTGGCCCGCGCGACCACTTTTTGCTGCCGATTTTTTTTCCGACTCCGATTTTTATTTTTATTTTTTTATTTTCATTTTTTTATTAATAAAAATTAGATACTAAGGTAAAAATTATTTAATAAAAATTATTTTGGACCAATTAAACAACAAAAATCAATTTGGACTAAATAAAGCATATTGGATCGGATTGGGTCAAAAATTAAGGGTCTACAGTTTGCCCCCTGCTTGAATGATCTGAAACCTTAGTGAAAGAGAGTGAAAAGCAATAAAACTTTATTTTTGAGGTGACGAATTAAATTTGTTTTGGGTACTTGGACCAGAAATCGGGTACTTGGACCTGAGATTGATTGAATTTGGGTACTTGGACCCGGGATTGGGTACTTGGACCCGAGATTGATTTGATTTTACTAACCTTTTAGTTGGGAAGTCTGACTGCTCTGGCTGTTTTATGCATTGTGATTCTTCACCCTCAGAATGGATCTTCATCCTTGGAGATTGGGTCTTTACCCTTGAAAATGGATCTTCATCCCTTGAGATCGGGTCTTCACCCTTGCAAATGGATCTTCATCCTTTGAGATCGGGTCTTCACCCTTGAAAATGGATCTTCATCCTTTGAGATCGGGTCTTCACCCTTGAAAATGAATCTTCATCCTTGAAAATGAATCTTCATCTTTTGACATCGGGTCTTTACCCTTGAAAAATGGATCTTTATTCTTTGAGATCGGGTCCTCACCCTTGCAAATGGATCTTCATCCTTTGAGATCGGGTCTTCACCCTTGAAAATGGATCTTCATCCTTTGAGATCGGGTCTTCACCCTTGAAAATGGATCTTCATCCTTTGAGATCGGGTCTTCGCCCTTGAAAATGGATCTTCATCCTTTGAGATTGGGTCTTCACCCTGGCTTCAGCTCTTTTAGCTGGATTGGTCTTTTGTCTTTTGCACCTTCATTCTTTTGAGAGTTCTATTGTTCCATTCTTTTGTTCTTTCTTTTTGAAAAGATTTAGTTATTTTTAATTGGACCTTATATCCTCTCCTTGCCCCCCTACGTGGCAAAATATTTGTAAGTGAGTTTAAAAATATTTGGTATATAAACCCAAAAAATTGAAAAGGAGAAACTTTGCCCCCTGTGTAGGCTCAAACTCATGATTTTTCTATGCGGACTCTGATTGATGTTGTTGTTGTCTAGTTCTTCACACAAGCATGTATTTCTTCTCTTTGCAAATTACTGGAGCTTTCTCAAGCAATGGGCTTTCCATGCCCCCCTGATTTGACATCTTCTTTTGATTCTTTACTTCGCGAGGTGTTTGCTGTTCATTTTGCCAAAGAATAGACAACACAAGACAGGAAAGTGCAATGTGATATGCTCATGTATGCATAATATGCATGAATAATACTTACAGTGGTTCCATGACTCACATACATAGGCGATCAACAGAAGTATTCTCATTGGTTCCGTTTTGACGCTTGTTCAAGTCTTGCATTGGAATGATTGAAAGCTTTGCATTTGTGGCTTTTATCTTCAAGATGTTGAAAACATGAGTGGTGGAGATCCCAAGTTGCAGAGTCAGGGATTCATCTATTTCAAGCTATATTTCAGCATGTCAGTTGGTAGTTTCTTCATAACTTTGCTAATAATAATTTTCTTTGCTCAATGTGTCCTTTGGAGGTTCAACATACTTCCCTTAACTTGAAGGCTTTGTTATGACAAAACATTTTTTTTTGAAATTTTTGAATTTTTCATTTTGAAATCAAATGTTGGCTTTGCCAAATCAATGTCAATATACCTCAGGACTTGATTTTTCCAAACTAACATATCTATAACATGACAACCCTAGTTACCGTACTAAACTCGGGAATCATTTCTATTTAAGCAAGAACTGTTGCACTTCAGATAGGCACATACACATTACTTGGCCAAAGGTCTCATTGAGTTTAAATACTGTCTATCTCATATGCATGCTTATCCAAACTATCTCCACTAATAGACTCTACCTACCAAGAGAGATCAACAGGTCTTTGATAGGCTTAAAATGGGGTCTATGAGGGAAACAGGCTTAAGTGAAGGCCATTTTGAGATTGGAGCTGGTGTGACACAATGGACAAACCTTCACACTACAAATTTCTTTTTGGAATTTTAGGCAGCTTGGAGGCAACCTTGCCAGACTCCAAATTTCTTCTATCTTCTTAGCATTAATTTGGATCTTACTAGGACAGTTTTTGCCCTTGCAAAAAGTTTGGTTCCCAAATTCATTTCTTTTCTTCTTCTCCCTTTTCTTTATTTCTCTTACTCTTCCCTTTTCTTTCTCTTTTTGTCCTTCTTTCTTGTTGGACTACAGAACTTTCAAGAACTGGGTGGTCTTCCTCCTTTTCTCCAATTTTAATTGAATCTTTGGTTGGGTTGGACCAATTCAAGTCAAATCGTCCTTATAAACCAAATGGAAGCCTTTTGTTGTCTTAGGTAAAAGAGAACTCAGTTGGCTTTTTGAACCATTTTGGGTTTTTTTTTTCTTTTCTTTCTTTTTTTTCTCTTTTTTTCTTTTCTTTTTCTTTTCTTTTGTCTGGCTCTAGCTCTGAAAGAGTTATCTCATTTATATTAGCTTGGCTTCAAATAATGGATGAGTGGAGTGACATAAATCTTCTTTAACAGGGATAAATCATTTGTTACTCTGATGTTGATGTTGTCTTGATATATTAAGGGAACTTCAACTACCCTTAAGGTTTTGAGAACATCAACTATCCTTATGGTCTTGAAAAATCAACTATCTTCATGGTCTTGAGAGCTTCAATTATCCTTAAGATCTTGACTAATCATTGCTTTCTTTGATCTTCTTGCCTCTTCATTTTAGTGATCATAAGACTTGTCAAAAGTATCACAACAGCTCAAGATAGGTTGTTGAGGTTTGTATGCCAATGAAAAGAAAGCTAAAATTTTATGAAGGCTCAAAGGGACAACTAGGGATTGATATTTAATAGGGTGGATACTAGTTGTTGGCTTATCAAACAATGCCTAGATCATTTCTCCCTTAAATAAGCAGAGTTCAATTTCGCCTCAAAAATTTGTCAAAGCATGTTCTAAGACTGACTAAGACCTAGACAAAGATAATTATGCAGGAGCCCTCTCTAAGTAAGCATACACAACTCAATGCTATAGAGTAATTCCCTCATCTAGTAAAGTCATTCGAGTCATGATGCCTAGACACATTAATTTATAAACATCAAACTAAATTCCTCATTGGTTGAGCACCAAAATGAATAAAGACCGACAAAATTTTTTGATAAAAGTAATTTATTCAAACAAATTTAAATTTGAAAAACATGATAGTTCCAATTAAAGAAAGTAAAATCGAAAAGCAACATTCAAGCTAAGGAAAGTTTATTGAGTTGGAGTCAAAGATGCTCCATTCATCAAGGGCAAGGATTTTTTTCCATCATTAAGGATCATGGCTTCATCATCCATAGTTAATCCAAACTTGTCTAGTAGTACATCATCTTTAAGTAGCTTCTCTATCCATATGATGAGATGACAAGATAAAACTCTTCAAGAGGGTTGCAAGCGGTGGCGCCCTTCCAATTTTAGGCTGAGGATTATTATTAGTGTTGGGCTTATCAGGTTCAAGCAGCTTTCCACTGTCAATTAAATCTTGGATTTCATGCCTTAATCGAACACATTTATCTGTCTCATGCCCTTGCATTTGATGGAATTGACAGAAGACCTTGGCATCAAAATTTGGCGGTAGAGGCTTATGTAGAGGCCGAGGTGCCAATGGTTGTAGCAAATTCATTTTCATTAGATTTTCTAGCATCTTTGACAAAGGCTCCCTTAAGTTTGGAATTTTATGCTTCTTTGTAGACTCAGTTGTTGCATTTTCCTCAACACCTCCTTTTCCTCTTTGACATTGCACACTAGGGTGATAGCCTCTCTTATTGCTCCACTTAGATAGCACATGGTTCGGTTGGTCTTGTAGAATAGGGATTGATCTCTCATTTTTCATTCGATCTCTATCAGTAGACATGCTCCTTGTTAATGCTGTCTTTTCCTTCTTTCTTATGTCAATGGGAGATGCCTCATTAGCATTATTGATGATTTCTAGAATTTGAATCAACTGGGTCTTCATAATTCTAACCAATTGATCTTGTAGCTCGGCCATCCTAGCTTTGACAACTTCATCGATTATATCCCTTAGCTGGTTTGCATCCATCCTTCGAATGAAGCACTTGAATAAAAATTCAATGATGTAGGTGATATCGTTGTATGCTCTTGAATTGCTGTACCTCAGGTCTATGAGCCAGAAAGGATCAATGATATGAGATGCAAATGTATGCATGTATGCATGTATGCGCAAACAAATAAGAACAAATTAGGACGTTCCTTCCAACCTTATAACATCCACACACGAATGGCGAGTCTCTTTTCCTAGGTATATGGTTAACCAAAATACCAACATGGGGTACCTTGCTTTCGAATAATTTCCTCGGACGTTTCAACCAATAGTTATATTTTCAAAAATGGAAATCAATCCATGATAATTCCTATTAATTAGGTTTTAATCCATTCAACCAACTAAAATAGCTTTTATGCTATGTTGGATTAAAACGAAATTAAGAGGTTTATTATAAATAGATTTCTCACTTGAAAAAGTAACTAATGATTCATGCCAAAAACAAGCCCATGGTTAATTTGTTCTTAGTGTAAACTAGGCCCACAATTGATTTTTGGTATTTCATAATTGACCTAAATATTTTTGCAAGCTTTTAAAAAAAGGTTGGGTGAAAATAGTTTTGTTTCTAAGCCCATTGTAAAAGATTTTAGAAAAATGGATTTTGGGCTTAGTATTTGGGCCATGAGCCAAAAGAATTTTTGATTTATTTTTAGAAAAGTATTATGTCCAAAGACCATCTTAAAAAGTTTTGAAAATAGTTTTGGTCTTTTGGATTTTAAAGAAAAAATTTATTTTGAGCTTGCAAATGTACTTGGGTCATATTAGAAAAAGAACAAACCAAATAAGCCATGATTTAGACCAAGATAAATTATCCATAGTCAAACAACATGTATTTGGGGTAAAAACCTAAGGAAAGTAACTAAGCCAATTACATGAGCTTTAGTCTTTGGGTAAAAAGGCTTAGGTTCCCATAGCAAGTATATACCAAACGGTGCAAGTCTATGAGTGGTTATGCCATGCTCAATCTCCATACCTTGAGTGAAAGTATGGTATCACTTACATAACATAACACGGGTAACACGGGCGTCCTAACTCGCGCACACAATGCAATCTAAGATGATGCAATGGATAATATCATTATAAGAAAGAATAGAATAATATAAAGACCAACGGAATCAACTTCTCTTATCCCCAGTGGAGTCGCCACTGTGAGCGGGGATTTTTGCCCCTACTCCCTGTGGAATGGTTCTTACGACTTCTGCACTGTTTAGGCTCGGGACATTAGAGAACACAGACCTAAGTCCGGAGAAAATGGAGTCGCCACCCGGATGGGCCGGGAAAAAGAAAGTGGTGGATGACTCGATTCCTATGGAATCCCCAACCCCCTAATGGGTTTGGAAAGTTGGGTACGTGTGGGGAAGGTGAGAAATGGCCTAGCACCCCCACAACTCCCGGTTCATTGGAACCGGCCTCCTTTACAAGTCTTAATATTATAAAATTCTTAAGTATAATAACATTATCCATATTACACACAATAAAAAGAAAGCATCATTATATTAAAATCAAAGCAATGTCCAAACAAAACAAAACAAATAAATGGACACTCATCCAAGGATGGAAACATGTCCTTACATCACATGCCTAGATAGGACATCCACCAAAAGGTAGAAACATGCCCTTTACAAAGGTTCTAAAATAGAAAAGAAAATTAAATTACATGATGTTTAACTAATGAGGTACCCACCAAGTGGAAACATACCTCTTACAACTTTTGGAAGTCTAAATTGATTGATAAAAGTAAATAATCATCCATAATAAATAAATCATTCATTAAAAGTATTAACCAAAATATAAAACAAACATCCATCCATGATAAATTAAATAAATCAAGTATTAAAATTAAATAAATTAAAGCATAAGAAATAAATCAAGGTATAAATAAATATGGAATTGAATAAAACAAATAAAAGTTCAAGTATAGCTACTATTTCTATTTAGGGTTATTTATCTCATGTGTTAAGGCTTTGGAAATTCTAAAGTTTAAGCTACTATGACTTTTTAGGTAATTAAAATAGATTAGGTTTTATGTTTTTTAAAGGTTGGCAAGACACTTTGATTAAACAAATTAAGATTTGAATAATGAAATAATAAAACTTGAGTTTTGGACACTTTTGAAATGTTTTTAATTCATGTTTTTAAAATAGTAAATTGAGCTACTGTAGCTTTTTTGAGTTTTTTATGTTTTTTATGTTTTGAAGGGTTTAAAGTTTAGAAAAAGTTAGGGTTTAAGGTTTTAAAGGGTTAGGGTTCATTATTTTAGGTTTAAAAGTTAATTTTTTGATTTTAGGCTTTCAATTTGGGGTTCTCGACCAAAGTATTTAAATTAGAGTTTTAAATAGCAATTTGATATTTTATGAGATTTTATGAATTTAAACACATGGATTGAAGTTTTTATAAGTAGAAAAGATGTTTTTTAAGGTTTTTTGAGTGAAAAAGAACCTAATTTAAAATTTTAATAGAGACAGAATTTTATTTTGGTTTTGTTGAAAAATATGTTCAATTAAAGTTTAAAGATTTTTAAGAAGAAAAAATAACAATTTTAAGTCTTTCTAGAAAAGAAGGTCACGTTTTTAATGTTCTAATCTTGGAAAAATTAAATTAAAGCTCTAAGATTTTGATTTAAAAAAAAACTTAAATTTTGTGGATTTTGCTATTATAAAACATAAATCAAAAGAATTAAAACATACCTTCTTTTGTTGATTTTCCAAAAAATAACTCTTCTTGGATGAACTAGCTCCAAAGACAAGCTTTGATTCTCTCCTTTTTTCTGTTTCTGTCGTGCTACTGCTGCTATTAATATCCTGAATTGAGTTTTTCCTTTTCCTTCCTTGATTTGGTTTCAAATCCTAAAGTCTTTGTGTATTTTCTTTCCTCCTTTGATTTGGTTTAATTGGTCCTTATTTATAGTGGTTTTTAGGTTGTTTATTCCTAATTAATTAAGGTAAGTAATAATTTAAAAAAAGAAATTAAAACCCAATTGGATTTGAATTCTAAAAATTGCATCAGAAAAATTTGCGTTGGCGAAAATTCTGGCGACGGGCCCGTGGGCTTGCCAGCCCGCAGGAATTTCCTGCGGGAGGTTATTTCGGCCGCAGGAAATTCCTGCGAGCGAGTTGCTGCTGGCCCGACGGGCCCGCGCGACCACTTTTTGCTGCCGATTTTTTTTCCGACTCCGCTTTTTATTTTTATTTTTTTATTTTTTATTTTCATTTTTTTATTAATAAAAATTAGATACTAAGATAAAAATTATTTAATAAAAATTATTTTAGACCGATTAAACAACAAAAATTATTTTGGACTAAATAAAGCATATTGGATCGGATTGGGTCAAAAATTAAGGGTCTATATGCACCTAATTAACATAGTTGGATTTTTCAAAAAAAAAAAAAGGAACTAAATAAGTTTTAAGGTGTAATGCTGTTAACAAATTCGTTTTATCATCCTTTTTTTTCTAAAATTTTCACCATTACATATAAGTTAGATGACTAAATTGACCTCACTCTCAACATTTTTTTTTTGTTTTTTCTTATCCTTTTCACTTCTTTTTTTTTTCCTGCACTTTTTTATGCATTAATGAAATACAAGAACAACCGATGTAATTTCAGGTTGCTTTTTATTTATTAGTGTTCTCTATGATAATGCTTTATGAATCTGGTGAGATAGAACTATGATTGAGTGAGAATTATTTATTAAGCAAATAAATCAAAATTAAATATTAATAGAATTAAAAATTTTGAAAATAGTAAAGTAAATGAATTAATTAAATTTCAGTTAAATTTGTTAATTTGTAATCTTTCGGTATTAGAAACAAATGATAATATGAGATATTTATTTATATAAGAAAATAAAACAATAATTAAATCATTATATAAAAAAATTAAAAGTATTTATATATAAGAATTCAAACACCAAGATTTGGTTTGATAGACAGAAACATACATTGATTCTATTTAAATTTCGAATTCGAGTTCTAAGTGTTTCTTTCTCCACATGTAATCAATAAATATATAATAATAATAATAATAATAATAATAATAATAATAATAACTTCATACTACAGAAAAATATCTCTAATATATTTATAAAAAAATAAAAAATATTGGTCATCATTTAGAAAAATTAATTTATGTAAGAATTCCTAACTTTTATATAAAAAAAATGAAAAATATATGTCAGTTTGGTTGGTTTAATTCAAATAAATAGAAGTTTTTAATCAAATCGAAAAGTAAAATTTTTATTTGTTGACACAATTAAAACAAAATCAATTTAACTGAATTAAATAGGTTGAGTTTATTTTCATTTTTATTTTTATTTTTATTTTTATTTTATTTTTATTTTTATTTTTATTTTTATTTTTATTTTTATTTTTATTTTTATTTTTATTTTTATTTTTATTTTTATTTTTATTTTTATTTTTATTTTTATTTTTTGCCAACTAATATTCACCCTACTAATGGCCACAAAATCAACGAGAGTAGTCATAAATGGAATGTAAGCGAGGAGGAGGTGAGGTCCACAAACGGAGATGAGTAAAAAAAAGAAAGAAAAATTTTAGAGACAAAGATAAATTGTAATATTATTGTCATAATAAAAATTTGCTAGAAACAGAGCACAAATTGTTAGAATTTCTCAATTGATAAAATTATCATTTTAATTAATGCTCTCAACTTACCTTTTATACATTTAAAAAACATTTTATTAATTTTAATTATATTCTTTCCTTTTATATCAATCTTCATATTTAAATTTTAAATTAAATATTTATTTTTCTAAACATGTAATCATTAAAATTTAGTACTTATTTAATTAAAAATTAACTTCTAAATTAAATTAAAAAATTAATAAATTAATAAATTAAAATAAAATATTAAAAATATATCAAATTGAAAATTAATGTTAAAACAAGGGAATTTAACAACAATTTTTTTGCAACGGCTAATGTAAATCGTTGCTACAATTTTATTATTGAAACCGTCGCAAATTGAATGCGTTTAGTTGCGGTTTGGTTTATTTTACGATGGTTTTACCGTCGCCAATTATAAATATGATTTATTCACTTTAACTTGTTATTTGCAGCAGTTATAGCCATCGTAGAATAACAATCACAAATGTTTTTAGTTAAAACAATGTAATTTTAACTGTATTTGTCAGTTATCGTATTTTTTTTATCAGTGTCAGTTACCTTATCGGCTCCTGAAATGCCACCTCCCTAGCTAAACAATCGATGTTGTCTTCATCTCCAATGTCTCTCACTTTGAGTTCTCTATTTTCTCTGTCATTTGCTCTTGCTAGCCATTCACTGAAGGAATCTTCGGCACTGGAAAGCAAGCATTGATTAAAAAGTTTGGGTTTCGGATCTTAATTTATTATCAAAGAAAAACTACATATGGACGATCCATTTTGCCAATAATTATATCTTGCAAAATATAGGGAAAAAATGGAAGGATAGTAGGCATAAATTATTTTATGAGTTTTATGATTATATTATGTCTAGAGAAGCCAAGCGCCCACCAAGGATTAATCATTATCAATAGACATTTTTCTTGGATTATCATCTGAATGAAAAGACAAAGGTAATATTAATTTACATATATGGTTCATATATCTAATTAACATATTCTTAATTATGGATTGACAAAAAAAATGTGAAAAGAATACTAAAAATTGAAAAAAGCTAACTATCACATATACTAGAGGATCTAAAAGTAATTTTAGGAGAAAAGTTGAGCTGGTAAGTAATACTTTACTTCCCAATTTAAAGCTTTAGTTATATATAAATAAGTATATTTATATTGGTATAGGAACATGAACGTAGAAGACCTGTGAGTAGAGGAGATGTATATATAGTAACACGCCAAAAAAAAAAGAAAATATGGAACTTATTTTTGTGATGAAACTAGAGAAATAAGTGTAAGTATTTTAATTACTTGCATTTTTTCTTTGAATTTTATTACTCTATAAATAAACATTTACATTCAAATTTGGATGGTTGTTTTTCTCATTTGTATAAGAGAAAATTCAATAGTTTGAGCCTGAAGATACTTCATCTTGATTCCTTTCACATGGAGATTCTCTAGCTAAAGTATTAGAAAAAGAGTATCCATGCCAAGTTTGAGGATTGGGATTTTTCCCATCTCCCTCTCAAGTCTTAAGCAGCATGAATCATACTTACAGTGGGATGTTATCCTCACAATCATCAATTGTCGATACTCAGCTACAAGAAAGGATGCAAAATTTAGAGTCTCAATTGGAAGCTAAAATAGTTATACGACGAGAGCTTCCAAGAGTATTTACTTATCTTTTATAGATGGTTGATTAGGATGTGCCTGCTGAGTTTATAAATCTGTTTTCTAGAAGGTATGCTCTTTGTATATATATTATTTGAATTATTATGTTTAATTATTATCCATAAGTTAATTACTTATTAAATATTTGAAATTTAAAGTAATAATTTTAATTCTCTATATTTAGACAAATGATAGAGGGAGTAGGCAAGCCTCACCCGCAGTTGCAAGACCATCTTTATCTACTAGCTAAAATAATCATAAAAATGTTAATCGACTTAGTGTCCCTTAATATTATCCGTCACTTGGATGGATATGAGATTCGTTATTTTGTTTATTTTCTATTTATATTGAGAATTGAATTGTATATTGATTGTTATTTGGGGAGTTAAGTGCTTTGAGATAACCTCTTAATGTTGGTTTTTTTATATTGAAAACTTGATTTAAATTTTTTGGTGTTTTAAATATAATACTATTGAAGTTTTTTTATTATGGAATTTTATTGAGAAATATTGTTGGATATAGATTTATTAATATGGATACAAGTTGAAAACCGTCTCAATTATTAATATTAAAAAATATTTAAATTTTGCAACGGTTATAAAATGTCGCAAACTTAATAATGTAAATTATAAAATAATTTCATGATAGTTATAAGTTGTAGCAAAAAATAAATAAATATATTATAAAAAATACGACGGTTTCTATATTCATTAATGAAATACTATATTTTACAAAATAAAATGTGTATTGACTTTGCCAACAGTTATACAAAGTGAAAGTTAGTGTAATTAATAATCCATTGCTAAATATCATTTTAACTATGGTTATGCTACCTTTTGGCCAAAATCATCACTAAATAACCTACCTATACCTTTATTAGTGGCTATTTTCATATCATCAAAAAAGGATTTAGCAATGGTTGTAAATACCGATATAAACATCTCTAAATTTCTAATTTTTTGTATATTGAAAAACTATATTAATAATTTTTATAATAATTGAAAAACTATTATCTAATTATTTTTAGAAAATATTATGAAAAAATAATTTTTTTTCTTTGTAAATATTTACTTTTATTTTTTATTAGTAAGTATTAATTAGAGAGTAATAGTATACATATAAAATATTATGAAAATTTTTGATACATTTAATTTACTTTTAATTTATATAAAACAAATAAATAATTTTAAAGTTAACAGAAAAACAAAAGAAAAAGATTTTAGAGATGAAACAAAATCTTGACGATCCTCATCAAGTTTGGATTTTTTCTTTTTTTTTTTTAATTATAAAAAAGCAATTAATTATTATTATTGCGTAATGTTGATTCCTTTCTGCGCTGCAATTGTCTAAGGAACGAGATGAGGATAATTTTGATATATTTTTATTAACGAATTTCATAAGAAAAAAAAAAACAAAAATTAATTGAACGACTATTTTATTGACAGAGTAAAATTTCTCAGGCTATATAATTAGTTTATAAAAAAGGATTATTTTAATAGATTTTTGACAAAACTATCCTTAAAAAATATTTTTCAAAAATATTACAAACAAAAATTTACAATTTTAGAAAAAAATTAGATCAAAATTTTAAACATGTCTCATTTACCACTAAAATAATTTTTTTTTTCAAAAAATATATAATCTCTCACTATAAATAATATTTTACTTCAATTTTATTTTTTATTTAAAATTTACTATTAAATAAATATATTCAAATAAAATGCTAAAAATTAATATTTTAAATTATATCTTCAATATATAAAATGTATTAATTTTTATAAAGCAAAATTTTAATTTTAATTATAAATAAAAAAATCAATCACAAAAATAATATTAGTAAAATATAAAAAAAATTTAATATAAATCATTAAATTTATTTTTAATATATATATTATACATATAAAAAATAAAATTAAAAATATTTATTGTATTGTATGAATATTGAATATATATATATATATTACGCATAAACTGTGTATATTTATAAATATTGTATAGATATTATATGTATATTATATATTTATTGTGTATATTTGAGTAAAATTTGGTGTATATAAAATTAAAAATTAAATAAATTGTATAAATTTTCTGAGGAAATTGAGTGTATATTGCGATTACATCCATATTTATAGTTTATATGTAACATATTTATATTCTATATATGTATAATACATACATCATGTTTATATAAAATACATATATAGAATACAAAAATGTCACTATACTTGTTATTTGAAAATTTTACTACAATTATAAAAAAATATTTAAAGAATAAAATATATATACTTTATTAGATAAATAAATATTAACATAAATAATTTATATATCAAAAATATAAATTTTAGAGTAAAAATCTCTGAAAAAAATTCACCAGAGTTTTATTTGTATTTTGAATATTTTTAAATTCAAATAATACAATTTGCACGAAATTCGAACTTCCAAATTATGTATATATAATCAATCCCCTTCATTTATCCAAATCTCCAATTTTATTTACACTACCCACATTTTAAAAGCCTAATAATCACATATATATATATATATATTGTATTTAGACATTACGATTATATTAAGTTTCAATACTTTTACAATGGATATAAATTATATAAATTTTATGAGACTCAATATAAAAAAATATATTCACATGCTATGCAGTGACACTAGTCTAATGGCGAACCAATAAACTTTTCGATTATCCGACTCTAACATGCTACCTGCGTGATGAACAAATTGCGCTAAATTTTTCACCTAGCAATACATAATTTGATAATAATAAAATTTTAATATAATGTCAATGCATAATACTTTTGTATGTTATGTCACCATGTGGCACTCAATTTCACTTTAAAACATAATCTTTTTATGATTCATATAAACACATATACAAGCATGGGCCAAACAAACTAATATATTATTGAAATTTTAGAATTACTGTTTTGATCCATATTAACACTAAATGTCTAGCCCCGAAAGCAAATCATATATCAGTGACGTCTAGTGTCTAGCTCCAAAGGTAAATCATATATCAGTGACGCCTAGCGTCTAGCTCCGAAGGCAAATAATGAGGATAACCTCATAGACATGCTGCCAAACACAAAACTCTGAAAATTGAATAACATATTAGGCACACAAATAATTCATATTTTCCATAATCACTTTTTCTCATCACATTGTCTCATTTATCATTTTTCTCATTCACATCAATGTCAATTTATTTTAATTCATCACATCTCCTCATATCATCATAATGTATGTCATCTCACATTAAAATCACATAACCCAAATATTTTTAGGTCATTTTTACATAATTCATATAAATCACATTTCATTCATTTAATCTTATCACTTTATCACAATGTATATCATTTAGCAGTACAATCATATTACCCAAATATTTTTGGGCTATTTTCACATTTTTCTCATTTATCGTATATTACTCATTTTAGCGATTTTTGCATACTTTTCTGTTATAAACATCAAATGTTTTGCCACATTATCAATGTGGCTAATTTATGCCTTAAAATTGGCATAAATACATTCTTTTTACAAACATATTTAACAATACTACTAGCCATCTTAAAATGGCTTAATCATTCATACATTATGCATTTCATGTTTTTAAACACACATATATACACTTTTTCATGTGAATTCATCTATCATAGTAGCATAGTCTTAATTTCTAAATATAATGTATATGCCATTTTTAATACATTATAATATCATTCTATCAAAATATGTACTAATCTTAGTTTATACAACTCTCAAGCTATAAAGCAATCTTTTCTCACCACTTTCTCAATGTGCCCTTCACCACTTTAACCACGTAACTTGGTATCACTCGCCACCTAACTATAATGTGAGTGTATACAATACTTTAGAATCACATTTTAAAACATTTAAACTATTAAACATTATTCCTTCAATTTTTTAAATTTTTGCTCTAACTCTCTTTATTTTTGAAATTTCCTTCTAACCAGCTCTAATTAGTAATATAAGTTCATTTTCATCATTAAAATAATATTAGAACATGATTTAAATGATAAAATCAAATGAACAAACATTCTTCCACAAAACTCTTTCTACAACCCTAATTTAGAAACTTTCTCTTTCAAACCCTAACCAAACCTAAACTTTTCTTTAATCCAACCTTAAAGTCATAGTTTACTTATCAAATTAACACCATACATGTCCATTCTAACAATTATAACATGCTCTTTTAAAAACTTAATTTATACATATTCATAACTTTCAACCAAATTTTAAAATTAAGAAAAGAAACTTATCAACTAGTGAAGAATCTACCAAAACTCATTCCAATCCTTTGAAAGCCCTTCAAAATTGAGTGATTTGATGAGGCTAAACTTTCTTTCCTTCATAGCTTTTTTGGTCACGACTAGAAGAAGAAGAAGAAGAAAGAAGAGCTTTTTTTTTTAAAAAAAAAAATTTGACTTTTTCTTTCATTTAATAGCTATATGTATTATTATATTACTTTAATTAATTATTTATAAGAAATTCTAATTTCTTTCTTTCATTCAATATTAATTTTTTTATTTAACTTAATAATTAATTAATTAATATTTAATAAATATTTAACTTTCAATCATTTTTTACTACCCAAAATTATTTTAATTTTAATTTATTTTAAAACATCAATTTTCTATCTTCCACTTAAAAATATTTTATATTAATATTTAATAAATATTTAAATCTCTTCATCATCTTTCATTGGCCAAAAATTATTTTAATTTTTATTTATTTTTTAACTTTTCACTTTTTATCTATTTTTATCATTTTGACTTTGCACTTTACTGTTCACTTTGATTTTATCTTTTAGTTATATTCTATATATATTTTACATATTCATTTAGTCATTTCTTACTTCTAACTCTCTATTTATTTCCCAAATTATTCATTTAATTTAATTAAATTTTATTTTAGTGAATTTACAGATGTTATTTTATATATATTATGTATATATTATTATATTATATATATATTATAAATATGAAAAAAATAAAATTATTTATGGAAAAATATAAATATAAAAACAAAAAAAATAAAAAAAATACCGTGGTTTTTAATGTAAGAAAAAAAAATGAAATAAGGTATTTTTGAAAAAAAAAAAAAAAGTGAACTGCCCTAACTTTGAAAATAGAGAATCAGTAAACTGTGTAAATTACTCTATTTTAATTGGATAAAGTTTTAAGGATGAAATGGCGAGTTTTCAAAATATTATAAATGGTAACACTATTGTCTTTATGAAAATTGTTAGAAACAGAGCAAGAATTTTAAGAAATTTTCAATTGATAAAATTATCATTTTAATTAATGCTCTTAACTTAATTACCTTTTATACATTTCAAAAACTTTTTTTTTTATTAATTTCAATTATATTCTTTCCTTTTATATCAATCTTCATATTTAAATTTTAAATAAAATATTTATTTTTTTAAACATATAATAATTGAAATAATATTTATTAATTAAAAACAAACTTCTAAATTGGATTAAAAACTGAAAATTAATATATTAAAATAAAATATTAAAAATATATCAAATTAAAAATTTGAGAGTTTCACATAATTTTTTTAAAAAGAAAACTACAATCTTATTCCTTTTTCATATTCGTTTTTTGTTATTTTTATTAAACAAATATTTAAAATGTGTAATTTTTTTTTTGCTATTAAAAAATTATTTGATATTTATAATTTTTATAATCATTGAAAAACATTGTATTTAATTATTTTTACAAAATATTGTGAAAAAATAAAAGTATTTTGTTTTATTTGTAAGTATTAACTAAAGAGTAGTAGTATACATATAAAATATTATGAAAATTTTTAATACAATTAATTCACTTCTAATTTTATAAAAGTAAATATATATTTTTTATTTTTTAGTTTTATATTAATTTAATACTCTTCAAGAAGTTGTATAATTTGTTGTATTATTTAATATTAATATTAAAAATTATGTGGAAAGTAATTTATTACGAAGAAAATAATTCAATTATTAATTGTTTATAATAGGTGGAAAAATTTTCATAAGTATAACATAGCAATTAACTTTTTTTAATTTATAAACAAACTTATTTATCTTTCTATCAATTTTTTCTTTTTCTGAGTTAAAATCCATATAAAGAAATACTTAATTTTTAGAATAGAAACTCTATGGTTATAAGATTGAGTCAAATTTATTTAAATTATTTTTATCTTAATTTTAATTTAAAAAAAAAGATTATATAAAATAATTGAAGTCCGCATAAACAGAGAATCATACATATCGACAAATATATGATTTATTTTTTTTGGATGATTGATATTTAAATTGTTAAATCATGACACTAAACCTTATACAAATTAATAATAAAAAAAGTCATATATTTTATCAGATTAATAAAGGTGTTGTAAAATATGAAGAATTCATTTTCATATAAATGAAAATTATTATTTTTCATAATACTGTAAAAATAATATTTAAAATTGAAAAAAAATAATAAAAAAGGAAAAATTAAAATAAAAGTTCCATTAGCATTTACATGCACAATGGTTATTTTCTTACTAAATCATAATAAAAATAATATATTCATACTTATGACAATAGTTTAAAGACGATAGAAATTTGAATTTTTTTTAAAGGAAAAAATTAATTATTTCTATAAATGAAAAATAATTAGATGAAATAAAAGTATAATAATATAATTCAAGATAATTTCTTTTAAACGTGTAATAAACAATATTCAAAGTTAATAAAAAAGCAAATATATTAATTTATAAGTTAATCGCTCTAATTTCTAAAATGAATGCTTTAATTTATAAATTAAGAACATTAATTGGTCTAATTTTGCTAAGAAAATATTACTAACTAAAAATATTAAATTATTTTACGTATTCAGATGTGAATTTTGATCCTCATGCTTTAAAAGAAAAAAATAAACAAAAATTAACGTAGTCCAGTCACAAAGAGGAAGCGCCAGCGTGATTCTCCAGCTCTAAACACGTAAAAATGCCATAAAAGGAATAAAAAAAATTATGTTCGTATGGTCACAATTAATAAATATCAATTTTGATTATATCACCATACATTACACTATCATCTTCTGGCGGAGTGATTCTCCATTCCCAAAACGTGAAAAAATAAAAAATAAAAAAAAGGCAAAACATTTGGTAGTAAGTAGGGATGTTTTGTTGTTGAGCGGCGGTTTAAGAAAGCGTATCTTGAAACCCTTTGATTCCACAAAAAAAGAGGCCCCACTTGTCAACTCTCTTTCAGCTATAAATAGGAAAGTTGGTTTCTCTTTCTTTCATCCAACACTTTACCTTTCAACTTACAGTTACTGCTGGCCATGTATTCTTACAACAGCTCTACCGCCACTTTCTTCTCTTTTTCTACAGTTTCAGGTTCTCTCTCTTTCTACTTTCTTATTTATTTTGATTTGGATCTGTTTCAATCTTTTCAATCCTTTCTTTTCATCTCAGACTAATGCATGTTCGTCGATCATTTCTTGTTCCTGTGAATGTTTTATATCTAACGCGTGTGTTTGTATTTTTTTTTTGGGATAAATGTTATATATATATATATATATTTTATTTGGTTAATGTTAGAAATATATCTGAATTATTCCAACCACCTAGATCATGCAAATTACTAGATCTCAATAATTAGATTGATCAAGGATAGATTGCGTACCTGGCATCATTGTTCGTCAATCTTGATTACAAAGAAGAAAATAGGTTTGCAGCCTTCCAGAGAATCCAGAATCAATCTTTTAGCGGAAGCGTTACCAAAGGAAAGTAAAACTCTAATTGATACTGTTTCTCCGGAGACCACGACCTTTTATATATCTGTAGGGTTAGCACAATTCATATTTCGGTCCTTTAACAAAATAGTAATTATATAAGAGTCTCTACACTTAATCCCTATAATCAATTAATACCTCAATAGTCAATAAATTATAATTAAGACCACAATTAAATTGAATATATATAATCAAGACTGCCATATGTATTTAATTTCACATATTTAGCTCACAATAGAAAATTAAATCCAACAATCTCCCACTTGGGCAAACATATATTAAATAAAATACATACATCATAAGTGCGCGCAAAATGCAGTCATTCAAGGTATTCATAACAATTCCGTCCATTGGTCATATTGATAAAGAACTGAAGAAACATTCGTCATATCTCATGACTAAGTTCATCATCAATCACATTACCAATACCCTCAAACGACATAGATTCATTATAGGAGTGTAGCATGGAAACTACATGCAATGTGATCTTATCATGCCTGTTTCCAACTGGTCACAACAAAAGTGAGATCAATCACAACAATAATACAAAGTGTAATAAAGAACAAAATGAGTACTCAAGAAATTGCATTAACATAAGAAACATATCCAAAACAAAATAGAGCATTCAAGAACATAATGAAAACATAAAGAGCAAACTCCCACTCAAACTAGACAGTCTAAAACAAAATGACACCCATATGAGCGGTATGCTCATGAAAGACTTTTGGTATCATTGCCTTAGTAAGCGGATCTGCGACCATGGAGTTTGTTCCAATATGCTCTACGGATATTTGTCCACTCTGTACTCTCTCCCTTACAGCCAAGAACTTAATCTCAATGTGTTTTGATCGAGAAGAGCTCCTGTTGTTGTTGGAGAATAAAACGGCTGATTTGTTGTCACAATACAACTTTAGTGGTCTTTCAATTCCACCTACTACATGCAGCCCAGTGACAATATTTCTCAGCCAAATAGCTTGATTGGATGCCTCATAAGATGCTACAAATTCAGCTTCCATAGTGGAGGTTGCAACAAGAGTTTGTTTCGCACTCTTCCAAGAAATAGCACCACCAGCCAAGAGAAAAATGTAGCCTGACGTGGATCTTCTACTGTCTTGGCATCCAGCGAAATCAGAATCAGTATACCCAATGATCTCAAGCTGATCTGATCTCCTATATGTGAGCATATGTCCCTTAGTTCTCTGAAGATATCTCAAGACTCTTTTGGCTACTCTCCAATGATCCATTCCTGGATTGCTGAGATATCTACCTAACATGTCGACTATGAAAGAAATGTCTGGACGGGTATAAACTTAAGCATACATAAGACTTCCAACTGCTGTCGCATATGGAACCTTTTGCATTTGCTGAATCTCAAGTTCACCCTTAGGACACTGATGAAGACTGAATTTATCTCCTTTTGCAACAGGGGTATCTATTGGTTTACAATCTTGCATACTAAATCTCTTGAGCACTTTCTCAATATAGCTCTTTTGTGATAATCCAAGAATACCCCGAGAACGATCTCGATGTATCTGAATCCCTAAAACAAAAGAAGCTTCACCTAAACCTTTCATCTTAAAATGCTTTGAAAGAAAGACTTTGGTTTCATGCAACAAGTCCTTACAGTTAGCAGCAAGAAGTATGTCATCCACATATAAAACCAAAAAGATAAACTTACTCCCACTGAACTTGTGATACACGCAATCCTCAACAGTATTTGCCTCAAAACCAAATGAGACAACTACTTGATTGAACTTAAAGTATCACTGACGAGAAGCTTGCTTGAGTCCATAAATGGATTTCTTTAATTTGCATACCATTTGTTTTGAATATCCAGATACAAAATTTTCTGGTTGCACCATATATATGGTTTCATCAATGTCTCCATTGAGAAACGCAGTCTTAACATCCATTTGATGAAGTTCAAGATCAAAGTGTGCAACTAAAGCCATGATTGTCCTAAAAGAATCCTTCGAAGAAACTGGAGAGAAGGTTTCTTTATAGTCAATCCCTTCTTTCTGAGTAAAGCCTTTTGCTACAAGACGAGCCTTATATCTCTCCACATTACCTTGAGAATCCCTCTTGGTTTTAAATATCCATTTACAACCAATGGGTTTCTTTCCTTCAGGTAATTGAACAAGGTCCCAAACATGATTGTCTTGCACAGACTTATACTCTTCGTTCATTGCCTCAATCCACTTATGAGAGTTGGAACTCTGCATGATATGATAGAAACTGACTGGATCATCATCTATCATATCTACAGTATCCTCATGTTCCTGAAGAAATACTAGATAATCATCTGGAATAGCACTTCTTCTCTCTTTAGTAGACCTTCTCAAAGGCATTTGAACTGGCTCTAATTCTTGAGGTTGTTGAATTTGTTCTTGAGGAAGAATAACTTCTCCATCCTGTTGGAGAGGTTGTTCAACATTGTCTTGTATTGGATCTTGAATTGCTTCTTGAATAGCGACAGGAGCAGGAAACTGAGCGCTATCAGAAACAATGATGGGAATAGAAACTGAATGTTCTTTACTTGATCCTTCCTCAAAGACAATGTTTCTTTCTTTATTTCTCCCCCCAAAATCAACATCCTCAAAGAATATTGCAATTCTCGTCTCAAAAATAGTTCTAGAAGTAGGATTATAAAACTTATAACCCCTTGACCGCTCAGAATATCCAATAAAGTAGCTGCTAGCAGTTTTGGAGTCCAATTTTATTTCATTCGGCCTATAAGGCTTTTCTTCAGCAGGACATCCCCAAACATGAAGATGCTTTAGACTAGGCTTACGTCCAGTCTAAAGTTCATAAGGTGTTTTAGCAACTGCTTTAGTTGGAACCCTATTGAGAAGATAGGCTGCTGTCTTTAATGCATCTCCCCACAGAGACTCTGGTAAAGAAGAATGACTAATCATACTTCTTACCATATCCATAAGAGTCCTATTACGTCTCTCAGATACACCATTCATGCTGGGAGTACCAGGCATTGTATATTGAGGGACAATTCCACATTCCTGTAGGAAAAGCGCAAAAGGTCCTGGACGCTGTTCGCCTGAACCGTCATATCTACCGTAGTATTCACCACCACGGTCAGATCGAACAGATTTAATCTTCTTTCCTAGTTGATTTTCAACTTCGGCCTTATAAGATTTAAAAACGTCCAAAGACTCTGATTTTTCATGAATGAGATATAAGTACCCATAACATGAATAGTCGTCTATGAATGATATAAAATATCTTTGGCCATTCCTAGATGCAGTAGGGAACGGACCGCAAATATCTGTATGAATCAATTCTAAGACATCAGAAGACCGAAAGGCACCTAATCTCTTTTGTTTAGTCTGTTTTCCTTTAATACACTCAATACAAAAATCAAAACCTGTGTAATCAAGTGTATCTAAGATACCATTAGAAACAAGACGTTCAATTCTAGATTTGGATATATGACCCAAATGTCTATGCCAAAGTACAGCTGAGTTATCAGTATTCAACTTTCTTTTGGTACCTTTTGTAGTAACATGCAGAGATTCATGATAACTAGTATCAACATCCAACATATATAGATTATCACATTCATTCAAGAAACCAGTACCTAAAATATTTGAATCCATAGATAAAGTAAATACATTGTCTCCAAATGAACAAGTAAAGCCAGATTTGTCCAAATAAGAAACAGAAATCAAATTCCTTCGAAAAGAGGGAATAACAAAAGTATCTACTAGATCCAAAAAATAACCAGTTCTTAAACATAATCTAAAATGTCTGATGGCCTCAACTTCAACCGGATCGCCAGTTCCCATATAGACGTATCTTTCACCGTCAGTTGGCTTTCGGTAGTTCAGGCAACCCTGCAAGGAAACACTTATATGAGTGGTTGCACCAGAATCCATCCAATAAGTATTTCTAGGAGCTGAAGTTAAATTAACTTCACAACAGACTAAAACAAGGTACTTACCCTTCTTTACACGCCAATCAGCGTATTTGGGACAGTCCTTTCTCAAATGTCCAGTCTTACCACAAAAGAAGCATTTAGGAACATAAGGCTTCTTTTGCTCTGGATCCACAACAGCAGCTTTCTCCACAGCCTTTACAGCAGTCTTTTCAGAATACTTCTTTCTTTTCTTGTTCTTGCCCTTCCCAGCTGAAGAAACTAAATGAGCACTCTCTCTTTTAGTAGAATTCATCTTTTCCTCCTCATTAACACAATGAGAAATGAGCTCGTTAAGAGTCCATTTGTTCGGCTGGCAATTATAGGAAGTCCTAATTTGCCCATATTGAGAAGGAAGAGAATTCATAGCCAAACGGACTAAGAGGTCATCTGGTAAAGCCAAATCCAGCGCCTTTAGTCTCTTTGCAATTTGAGACATGCTTAGAATATGCTCCCAAACACTACCTCTGCCAGCAAACTTCATGGAGGTTAGTTTCGCTAAAAGCGTCCCTACTTCAGCCTTGTCATTTTTGACATAAGCTCTCTCCAGCTCGGCAAGGTAGTTTTTAGCATTATTTTCTTCAGCGGAGATAGCACCCCGAACATGTTCTGGGACTCCTTGCTGCATGATCATCAGACCTAAGCGATTAGAACGCTCCTACTTCTCATACTGAAGCCTCTGAGCATCGGTGCTATTATCAGTAAGAGGAGCAGGTTTGTCCATCCTGAATGCTTGGTCTAAATCCATACAACCCAGATAAATCATCATGCTTGATTTTCAAGACCCGAAATTTGACCCCTCAAGCATAGGGACACAGTTAGAATTATACGGCATGCTAGCTGGCATCAAAGAAAATAAACAAAAAATAACAAACATAGGCTCACGATCCACAAATGAAACAATTCACAAAAGTAGAGATCAAATAATGGAAACAAGATACTGGCACAACATTAATACTTCCATCTTTGGATGCAAAACATTAACTGTAATTAGTATCTCAACGCAGTAATCAAATACTGACAATTCAGTCATGTCAAATAATAAACCTTCCTTTGGGCCGATTCATTATTCACATGGATAGAAAGCATAATAATTGTCACATATTATTGCCACATGTGTATTCAAAACTCAACCAGATAGCAACTTTCCTTTGGGCCGATTAACTACCCGCAACGAATTTTAATACACCTGTCTAATATTTCAAATAAATTAATTCAAATAATAGAGGTGACTTTGGTGACTTATTATTATAAATATTAAACACAATAAGGACTAAATATTCCAAAATTCAATCTCAAGTCAACAAATTAAAATTAATTAATTGCAATTAAAACAAAATAATTACAATTGAAAAATTAATTGTCAATAATATAAATACTTAAATTTATTCAGCCCAAAAAATTATAACTAAGTCTTTAAGCAACTAAATTTAGAGACTAAATTATAAAATTAGGCTAAATTAATCAAAAATAAAATTCTGGGGTCCTAAAATAATATATTCTAAGTTCTGTAGGCCTAAATGTGGAAGAAAGAACCTAAAAAAAATTATTTCAATAGACCAAGCCAGGTCTTGGCCCAAAATAACAAACCAGGCCCAAGAACCCAGCTCAAGCCGCAGCGCAGCTCAAGCCACCAACATCAAAACGGCGCCGTAATGGCAAAAACGCAGGAAAGCTGAGGGACAAAACTGTAAATTATCCATCTTCTTCCCTTCGACAGACCAACCCAAGCCGCCTCACTGCCGATCGTCGAACCAGACTTCCCTGCCATTATCCATAGCCGGTGACGTCCAGCAGAGGGCCACGAAGGCCTTCCGCCACGATCAATCACCCAAAACAGCAATGAATGGTTGCCGGAAAGTTATACATGAAAATTTGTAATATTTTAAAAGAATTTTGTTACAGATAATGCCCATTATTTTAAAAGAAAGTTACCTTGTAATCACACCTCTAAATGTGGTTAGCTGCTGTTTGGTATAATGTATGCTTCTCATTTTTTTTTTTTTTTGTCTTTTTGCCTGCTTCTCATTTGTTTGGTATAATGAGAATGTCTTCTCATTTTTGTGTAACAAAAATTATTCTTGAAGAAAGAAAAAAAATCAGTTTCTATGATTTTCTGTTGTTGTGACTATCATTGGTTTTTTTTCCCCTTCCTTTTCAAACTCCAAATAACCAAAAGCTTCTTTTTCAAGTTCTGTTTGGTTGTTGAATAGTTGAATTGAAGCTGAACTATAGAAATGGGCTATCAAAACTTAGTCTGTAAAATGATCTTGATGAGGATATATCCACAGTGGACAATAGATAAAGGTAGAATTATAATTCACAGTGAGTTAAGCAAAATTAAAAAAAGCCCCGTAATGCGGGAGTTTAGAGAAAGGTCAGACCCATTGTGTCTACTTACATAGTCTTCCCTTGCATTTGCAAGAGATTGTTAACCCGTGATCTTAGGTCATAATAAGCGGAGCCAAATTTAAAAAAAAATGGATTTTATTGGGCCATGAAATCACTACTGGCAAGATTAAGAGGAGCTGTATTGTATGGTATAAATGGTTTAATGGACAAGCGCAAAGGCAATGAGAACTTCCATTGGCACAGTGAGAAACCATGTTGCCTAGCCTTGAATATGTTTCAATGTGAAAATAGTTTATGTTAAGGCTCTTTTATGATTGCAATTTTCTTTTTCTTTTTTATTGTTTACTTGTGTTGAGCTGGTAATGAAACAGTGAACCAGATCTATCAAGTCATTGAAAAAATTGACATGAAATTTTACCCAAATAAATACTATGAATTTCTTAATTTTCTCATGTAATTAACAACGCCCGTGTTTTCTATTTCTAGCTTCTCAAGTTCACTTTGCGTAAGCATTACATCATGGATAATTAATTTTTGTTGCCTTTTTGTTTTCTGTGCTTAATATTCTTTGGAAAGCAAATTTGAGAGACCGATCAGAATTAGTTACAGAAGTCAATACAGCAATTCAGGTATCTGATTCTTAACCTACCATCTATTAATATTATTTCTTTTAGCTACTTGCACTAGGAAGTTGAATATCTTACAAGTTTTGGTGCTTTTGATTCATCTAGTTGTTTGATTCCACCAAAGACAGAATTAAGAAGATGTTTGATAAGACTGGAATTTCGGTTTCTTCGTATGACACTGCTTGGGTTGCAATGGTCCCATCTCCAAATTCCCTAGAAGTTCCTTGTTTTCCTGAGTGCTTGAAGTGGATAGTTGATAATCAACTCAGCAATGGCTCTTGGGGGCTACCTTATCGCCATCCATTATTAGTTAAGGATGCTCTTTCATCTACATTAGCTTGCATTATTGAGTTAAGGCAATGGGTTATTGGTGATAAACAAATCAATAAAGGTACATATGTGTTTTTAGTTCACAATATCGCCATAAATGTGAAGTGAATATATATTCTTTCTTTTTTGTTGCAGGCCTGCAATTCATGGAGTTGAATTCTACTTCATTAACTGATGAGAAGCAATACACACCAATTGGATTTGATATAATATTTCCCGGTATGCTTGAGCATGCTAAAGATTTGGCTTTGAATCAGAGAATATCGATGCAATGCTCTGCAGGAGAGATCTGGAGCTTAGAAGGTATACTTATTCTCATGCTTAAACTTTACTTGCACGTATATTGAGAAAGTCTCTTTTCAAAACAATATGCAAGAAATTTTCTGGATCTATTTTCTACAATCTTAAAATGTGAGGTAGCTCAAGCTTAACCAACCTTTCAAAATTTGGGCTGGCTGATCGCTTGTTTGGTAAGTAATTTAGTAATTTTTGAGACTAGGTAAAATAGTCTTCATTCCTTGCAACCTGAAAAATTGCACATTTATTTATTTATTTTGACTAATGGAATATGGTTAACTGTTATCAAAAGAAATGTGTATTCGTTTTTGAAGCACTTTAATTGGGGAGGTCTTATTTTATTGTGGCTTCTGTCTAGTGGTTGTGGCAACAATACAGAGGGAAGGGAAGCCTATTTAGCATATGTTTCAGAAGGAATTGGAAAATTACAGGATTGGAAAATGGTCATGAAATATCAAAGAAAGAATGGATCATTGTTCAACTCACCATCCACCACTGCTGCTGCTTATTGTCATCTTCAGAATGCTGATTGCCTTCATTATCTGCGATCAGTCTTAGATAAATTTGGAAATGCAGGTCCCTACACACAACACGGCATAGAGCCACACATATGATACCTTTCTACTTTTTTGACTAATGACTTTCCATTGATTTTTTCAGTTCCAACCATTTATCCTTGTGATATGTATGCTCGTTTTTTAATGGTTGATACTCTTGTAAGATTGGGAATTGATCGACATTTCAGAAAGGAAATAAAAATTGAACTGGATGAAACATACCGGTAATATTCCATGTTCACTTTGCAAAGCAAATGCCATCATGTTATATTTTGTCTGTTGAAGTAGCATTGTGGATGGTTGAATTCTATTACCGCATTGGTTAAAAATTCTGGCTAAACTAAACTGGTTTTATTTAGACTGTCTACATATTTTCTGGAAGAGGTTGTGATCAATTCTAAATAATACAATTGAATCCATCTCTAGGTTTCTATCAATAAAATTCGTCTAGTGTTTGACATATATTGGACAGAAGTAATCATCATATTCTTTTCACCACCATTAAATTCATCATTTGACCTTGACAGTTCTTATTGACAGATTCCTACTGATGGATTCAGTAACATCTAAAATTGGTCATGACAATGTTCTTAAAATTTTAAAATGTGGTCAAAATTTTTTTTTTTTAAATACTTTCTGGAATTTTAGGTAATTTGGGCTTTTATTATTACTGGAAACCATGAATTAACAAACAAACAGATACTGGCTGCAGGGGAACGAAGAGATATTTCTAGATTGTACTACCTGTACAATGGCATTTCGATTATTACGTCTCAACGGATATAATGTCTCTTCAGGTATCTTGCTGAGATAGAAGAGTTGGTGTTTGGATATTTCAAAATTGTCCTTTTATCGATAAAGGTATAATCAGATTAGCAAATGGTGCAGATGTATTTGCTCGATTTACTGAGGAATGCTTCTCTAATTCCCTTGGAGGATATTTAAAGGACGCAGGGGCTGCCTTAGAGCTATACAAGGCTTCACAGATAATTTATCCAGATGAATCACTCCTAGAAAAACAAGATTCATGGACAAGCCATTTCCTGAAACTGGAAATATCCTGTGGTTCGATTCATGCTGACAGACTCAATAAACAAATTACTGCAGAGGTAGTTTCTTGTTTGTGACTTGGTAATAGTTAAACCCCTCAGGCAGCTTTGTTGCAGTAGCCATTTTATGGTCCCAATGGAGCTCCTAACAAGCTATCTTTCATTATTTCAGGTGCAGGATGCTCTGAATTTTTCATACTATGCAGATTTGGAACGGTTAGCTAACAGGAGGAGCATAGGGCATTATAATGTAGATGGAACAAGGATTTTAAAAACATCATATCGGTATACTTCAATTGTCTTTTTCTTTCTTTCTTTTTGGTTTCATATTTTCGGAAAATATTTTTCTAGAAAAATTTTAATTGAGGTAGAGAACCATATGTATTGCTTGCCTCTCAGTATGCTTACTTTCATATCATCATATGCTAGTTGTTCAAGTTTTGGGAATGAACATTTTCTTAAACTGGCGGTAGAAGATTTCAACATCTGCCAATCAATGCATCATGAAGAACTTGAATATCTTGGGAGGTACATATTCTTATTTACTTTGATATGTGGTTGCTCATTTGTTCATGACAGCAAGGTTAATTTCTGACATTTACTGAGACAAGGGAAAATGAAATTTAATGGAAGTTGGTCAGCTGAACAAAAAGTCTGCTCCTTTTGCTGCTATTTTCTGCAACTTGTTTGGGTATCATAGTAGCATTGAAATTCATTAATTATGGTCATAATGTAAAATTCGCTAATGGTCATAATGTGAAATTCGCTAACTTGTACTGATCACTTGTATTCATTATGTGATGTGTGACAGGTGGGTTGTGGAGAAAAGATTGGACAAGCTAAAGTTTGCTAGGCAGAAGTTGAGCTATTGTTACTTCTCTATTGCAGCTAGTCTCTTTGCTCCTGAACTATCTGATGCTCGTATATCATGGGCAAAAAATGCTGTGCTTACCACTGTTATTGATAATTTCTTTGAAGTTGGAGGTTCTGAAGAGGAACTGGTAAACCTTATCCAATTGATTGAAAAGTATGTCCTTTTCCTCTTTTGCGTCCTCAGTCTAGATCATTATCTCCTATTCAAGGAAATGGTTTATAGAAAATGAAATACAGGTGGGATGTGGATGGGAGCACTCGCTTTTGTTCTTAGCAAGTTGAGATCGTATTTTCAGCACTTCACAGTACCATTTGTGAGTTTGGAGACAAAGCATTCAGATGGCAAGGACGTAGAGTGACAAGTCATATTATCAAAGTTGTGAGATAAAATGCCTTGCATCAAATTATGTTTATTATGTATACTAAGGACGTATTGAAGTTTTGGCAACAGTATGACAATTTTATATTTCTAGAATTAGTATAACTAATCTGACTGGTTTATAATTTATATTATTTGATCCATGCAGAAACTCCTCTGACATGGGAGCTTATACACCATAGCCATTTCCTAGACTAGAGATAATTTGACTTATCTTTGCATTGCAGTGGTTGGATTTGCTGAAGGCAATGTTTACGGAAACTCTGTGGTCGAGAAGCAAGTTGATTCCTACACTTAATGAATATATGGAGAATGGATATGTTTCATTTGCTTTAGGACCAATTGTCCTTCCAACTTTGTATTTTGTTGGGCCTAAATTGACAGAGGAGGTTGTTAGAAACCCTGAATTGCATGATCTATTCAAGGCTCTTAGCACTTGTGGGCGTCTACTCAATGACTGGAGAAGCTTTCAGAGAGAATCCAAAGAGGGGAAATTGAATGCTGTCTCATTGAACATGATTCATGGAAGTGGTAGTGTAACAAAAGAAGAAGCAATCAGAATGATAAAGGGTTTAATTGGCAGTCAGAGGCAACAGCTGTTAAGACTAGTTTTACAGGAAAGGGGTAGTATTATCCCAAGACCCTGCAAAGAATTGTTTTTGAAAATGATCAAAGTGTTGCACATGTTTTACACGAACGATGATGGATTCACTTCAAATGAGATGATGAATGCTGCAAATATAGTAATTAAGGAACCCATCTCTTTTCATCAATTGTAAGTACATGCTACAGATTTCTCAATTCTATGTTAAAACTTGCATACAATTTTTAGCTTGTAATTGCAATTTTATTATAATCCATTCATTTTGTTATGAAAAAATAATTAATGGATGTACATAAAATCTATATTTAATCAACAATTTATGAAATTTATTTGAACTCATTTTTATTTAATGTTATAACATAATAATTTATTTCTTATTATCTAACGTATTAATAGAAGCCTATATATCATGAAAGTAAGTGAAATAAAAAGAATAAAATATTATTTAATATTCTCTCACATTATCTCTAAATTTTCTTTTTAAATTTTTCTAATTTTATTATTATTCTTATAATATTTTATTTATTTTATAACACTTCATCAACACTACTTTGCTCTGCTCCACAGTTTGTAGTTCAATTTTTTTAAATTTTATTTTAATTTACATTGTGTCAAATCTCATCAAATTCGAGTTTGTAGCTCTTGACATAACTGATAAAAATTATTTATCATGGGTATATGATACTAAAATTCATCTTGATGTTAAAGAGTTTGAAAATATAATTGTAGCTAGAAATGAAGCATCTAGCCAAGATAAGGCAACGACAATGATATTTTTATGCCATTATGCTATATGAAGGGTTAAAAATTAACTAAAGTTTATTTTGATTGGATGCATTTATGGTTTCAAGATTTTAAAACTGTAAGTGAACATAATTTTATATTTATAGAATTAGTTCTAAATTAAAATTGTGTGGTGAAAATATTAATTATAAGGACTTATTAGAAAAAATCTTTTCACTATTTTATGCTTTTAATATGCTTTTGCACAACAATATCATGAAAAATGTTTTAAAAAGTACTCAATTAATTTTGTGTTTACTTGTATTTGAGCAAAATGAGCAAAATAATAAGTTGATGAAAAATTATTAAATTCGTCCTATTGGATTTGTTTTATTCCCTGAAGTGAATATAGTCATAGAAAAACATGGTCGTGGACATAGTGGTTGTAGTTATGGCTATAGCCTTGGTTGTGGTCATAGCTGTGATTGAGGACGAAACACTTACCACTATCATAGTGGTAGTAAAAGTAATTTCTCCTACTACCAGAAGTGGAAGAACAGCGGAGAAAAAGATAAAAATGGGCAAAGTAACCCCTTAAAGAATATAGAAAATTTATATTATCAATGTAGCATGAAAAGGCATTAGTCCCATACTTATCGTATGACTGATCATCTCGTTAAACTTTATCAAGCATCCATTAAAGAAAAAGAAAAGAATGTTGAAGTAAATTTCATTGGTCAAAATAATGATATTGAGACAAACTTGGATGATAATTTTAGTGGCTTTGTTGATATTACAGGTTTGGATGATTCAGATTTTTCCAAGAACCATGAAAGAATATTAGAGAAAAATAAAAGATAAGAATATTTATTTATTTATAATTTGATATTATGTTTTTGTTTTATTACTTTTCATGTTCTCTTTATTTTCGTATTTGCTTAATATGTTATAAATATTTGTTATATTTCTAATTATGTATTTTGTTTTCCCATTTATTTTAATGAAAGAATGAATGGTTTTTATTCTTTGATTGGATCCACACACAACAATGAAGATATATATCGTGTTGCCAGTTCTACAACGCATACCATACTAAAAAAAAAGTATTTTGATTATTTGATAATGAAGGATACTATTGTTAACACTATATCAGATAGTGTGAGATTAATTGAACGCTCCAGAAGAACTATTATTTTATTATCCGATAGAACAATATGTACCATAAATGATGTACAATTTTCTTCTAAATCTCTAAGAAATTTATTGAGTTTTAAGGATATTCGTTCTAATAGATATCATATTAAGAATGATGATGAGAAAAATATTAAATATTTTATATATTGCAAATAATGCATCATGGAAGAAAGGTTTCTTAGAAAAATTACAAACTCTTTCTAATGATTTATATTGCACAACGATTAGTACAATTGAGACACATGCTACAGTAAACCAAAGATTTATTGATTCCTAAAATTTTATTATATGGCATGGTCGGGTAGGTCATCCTAGATCAATTATGATGCATCAAATTATTAAGAATTCACATGGTCATCCATTGAAGAACTAGATTATTAAATATAAGGAATTCTCATGTGCTACTTATTCTCCAAGAAAATTGATTATTAGACCATCATCAACTAAATTTGTAATTGAATCCTCTCCATTTTTAAAACACGTTCAAGGTAATATTTGTGGACCTATTTGTCCATCATATGGACCATTCAAGTATTTTGTGATTTTAATTGATGTATCAACAATATGGTCATTTGTATATTTATTATCAACTTGCAACCTAGCGTTTATGAGATTACTGTCCCAAATAATTAGATTACAAACATAGTTTCATAATTATACAATCTAGTTAATTTGACTTGATAATACTAGTGGGTTTATGTCTCAGACTTTTAATGATTATTGTATGTCAATTGGAGTAACAATTGAAAGGCCTATTGCACATGTGTATACACAAAATGGTCTAGCAAAATTATTTATTAAACGATTCCAGTTGTGATGTAGCCAAAGTTAAGAACAAAAGGGGATAAAAGTGCTATTAATTAAACTGTTTAGTCAAAGAATGCCAGCTAACTAGACGAAAAGAGAGAAAAGCTTCTTTGTGAAAATTTTATTCAATTATGAAATTACTATTACTTTTCTAAAAAGTTACAATATATAGGGTCAGGGTTACAAAAACTCTATTTATAAATAAGGAAACTTTTGAAAAAGGCAATGGGCTACTGAAAATATGAGCAATTACATATATAGAAAGAAAATATTTAATAAGAAAGATAAAATGCCAAAATAGTGTCTCAATTCGAGATTCCTACAAATAAATAAAAAAAGCAAATATTTGCCAAAAGCTGTTACAAATTGAAAAATGCATTTTCAGATACCTAAATATTAGAATTTAGCCGAAAAGTGATGGACCTCATTGTAAAGCTGTGATTTTGACTCGTTGGCGTTTTTTTATTGGGCTAGGGCTAAAGAATGCTCAATTCGCAATTTTAAAATTTGGTAATAATTATCAAACTGTTTGTAAAACTGTTTTCTATCAAACCGCTCCATGAAAGTTAGGTCTCTGTTCCGCATCAAATTAATAGCTAAACCATTACTTATGAGAACAAAAATCTCTATTTTTGGGTCACATCCCAGATTTAGGGCATGACCATCTTAGGGTTCATGTCAAAAATGATCATTGGAACCCGTGTAAAACACAGTATTACAGAAAAATAGCTAAGAATTTTGCTAATTTTTTCATCAATTACATAACCATTAGACTTATTTCTACATTACAACTTCTATATTCTTATTTCAGTTGTCTTTTCTATTGCTATTGGATACTATAGTGCTGCTACCACCAAAGCTACCTTTTCTACAAAACAACATTGAAAAATAAAAAAGCGAGGAATGAGCTGCCAACTCAAGGAATGTTCAGGCTTTTTAGTTTGATTTATTTTCACCTTTATTTAAGTATTTTAAAATAGCTTATTAAAGCTTCTACTTTGTGCTCTAGCCCAAGACTAACCTTATTCGAGACCTTTTTAATTGTATAATATATCTTTCTTTTTTCATTTTATTATTACTATGTTATACAGAATACAATTTCCTTGAAATTAATTTTAACTTTGCTAATATATACAACCTACAAATTATTTTCCTATGATGTCCAAGCATATCTTAAATATACCAACTCTTCTCCCATCATATCAAGTACTGTGGTTTATCAAATTTAAAGGCTTAATTCCTCAATTATGCTTTTATCTCATTTTAGCCAAAATTTTCCTATTTCAGAATTTATTAATACTATCACCACATTATTTTATTATTGTTAATACCCATTTCTAACGGGTGGGATTTCTACTTAAAGCATTTATAAATAATCACTTATCTCCGTATTTATGCCTTGTGTACTTACATAATTTTTTAAATATTTCTGTTTAGAAGGAAAGACAAGCTTATAATAATATGTGTAGCCAGTCAAAATTAGAACAATAATTATTAATGAAAGAACTTTTAAAAGCAAAAGATAATAATTAGCAGATAATTGACAGTGTGGCATTTGAAATAGAGCATTCATAAGCTGATAAACAGAATAATTATAAGTCGATAATTAGGGTGATAACTTTCCCCTTTTGTGCAATACAAAATTCAATATACATTGTCTGGTGGTTTATCCTCCGTCAGATTCCGGCCATGTCATAAAGTCATACATTATGCTTAATAAGGTAGTTGGGTAAAATCAGGTGTAACAGTCCATAAAGTTAATGAACAATAGAAGTTCAGACTAATATTAATTCTTCAGAATTAAAGACAATGGCCATTCAGACATTATCAGATATTCGAGAGTGTTCAACTTAGTAATTCTAAGGTAACCAAAAACTATTTCACATGAGTTAACAGTAGCAGTTGTATTCTTCTCACTTGTGTCTTCTATCGTTTATGTTACAACCCTATTTATATCTCCCTTTTTATTTGTTTGTTAGGAAATTTCAGTTTTAGTTATTATTCAAATATGTTTATTCAACTATGTAACATTGTCTTTAGATTCCATATTATGTATAATTCTCTATTTTATCCCCATCATTTTATGGAATTTTCCTTGCAAAACTTAAAAGATATATCAAGTTTCTGACATAGCGGAAGGTAAAATAAACAAAGGTAAAAGAGTGTTATTCATGTTTAGTCTGTGAATGCCCAGAAAATAGACACACAATGAGAGAAAACTTCTCTTCAATAATGTTATTAAAAAAATCTCAAAACTCCTTACAACTTCTCAAATAATACAATATATAGTATTAGGGTTATAGAAAACTCTAATCCCAAATAAGGAAAGTTTTCCAAAAGGCAACAAACTGCCAAAAATAACAACAATTACAAACATAGAAAGATATTATTTACTAGACAAACAAAATTCCTAAACGACGCCTCTATATACGAATTCTAAATAAGAAAATAAAATTTAGCCATAAGCTATCATAACAGTAAAATGCATTTTCGGAGACCTAAACGATGAAATTTGGCCGAAAAATGATGGACCTGGCTCATTTTCCATTGGGCTAGGCCTTTAGAATGCCAAGTTTGCAACGATAGCTTTTGGCAGTAATTGCTAAATTGCCACTATGACAATTTTTGGTCAAACTGCTCCATGAAGGTCAAAGCTCTCTGTTCCACATCAGTTTCCTTATGGTAATTATGCTTATTATATTAGATTATTGGTATGGTTCTTACATTTATTTCTTTTAATCCTTTTCGCTATTGACCAAAACTATGTCAGCGAGTACTGTGTTCATTGTTTCTCAACAACCAAACTTTTGTTTCCGTCATTTCAATAGCCAACATGATTAAATCATTTCAAGACCCTTTAGGCTTTTATGTTCTATATCTTTTCATCTCTATTTCACATTGATCAACAAGTCATACGCAGTTATGGTCTTTTAAACTTATTTACAGTCACAACTATACAAATTCCTCTTATTTAAAGTCCTTTCATTTCATATCATATGCACACACACACACACACACACACACACATATATATATTCACTTTATAGCCAAGCCAACAACTAGCATGCTTCAACTACCACGTGATGGTATATTTTATCCTTTTTATTCTTTTTTTAATTGAGTCATAACTCCTTTGCTTTACCTTCTCATTCAAACCACAAGAACTATTTGTTTATTCGAAACTTACTATATTTAAGCTAGATTATAAAAGTGGCATCTAATTGGTTTATCTCATAATTGACTCTACCTCTTTGTTGCGCTCGATTTATTACTACTACAAGCGACACTCACAAGTATACGAGGTAATTGTAGCAACGGTGATCGCCCCAAGATCATCTCACAAGGAAGGAATTATTTTACAATAATTTAATTAGCAAGAAATTTAAAAACAAGAGTGTGATGTATGAAGTACTGGTGAAAAGCAATTAAAATTAAAAGGAATGTGTGTAATGGTTGTACAAGCTTATTTCAATTCTAGGAATGGTGAGATCAATTTAATCAAAGCTTAATTCTCAAATTATCCATTAATATGACCTTGTATTTTAATTTGTTCCTTGAGTTTAATTAGTAATTACTAATTCATTAGTTTTTCACATTCATGAATTAACAACAACCAATTATTTTGAAATTGTAAATTAATAAAATCCTAGAACTTATATTTCTAATTCGTTCTTAAGGTAATTGAATGCATAATTTCAATATCAAATTTCACCTCTCGGTCCTTCATTCAATATCTAGAGATCAATAGGAAGCTAATCTATCAACCTAACATTCAATTCAATACAATCAACCAACAACAAGGTATATTAATGAAAATATCAAATCAAGTCATTCAATCAAATCTACTACAAACCCTAGACATGAGTAATTTAGCTCATCATCATCAATTTAAAATAAATATTCATCTCAATATAAATCAAGTCACAATTGTACATTCAAATATTAATTTTCTTAACAAACAATAATAATCTAGAAATGAATTAAAAGAGAGAATATAAAAACCCCTTTGAAGATGCTAAGAGTTGAACTTCTAGTCTTCCTCTTAGCTCCACCTTGAAAATGATGAAGAACTAACAAGCCTTCTTCAATCAATGGCTCTCTTCTTAAAAGATGGAATGGTCACTCTCTCAAGCCCCTAACTCCTAAATCAAGCTTTCTTCAAACCTAACCTTCACAAGAGCTTGCTCACCCAATTTTATCCCAAAAAATGTTAAGAATCATGTTTATGGAAGATGAAGATGAAGGTGATGTTCATGGTCTCTCTCAAGACCAAGAACAAGATGATGAACCAAGAGAGTATTCCCTTCTGAAGATGCTCCAACGTGTATATGTATTTCCCTCTTCCATTCTTTTTAATTTCTTAAGACACAAAGCATGCTTTCCAACTCACACACTCTACTTTGTCTCCCACTTTCTCATTATTTAAGTCTTCATCCCATGAATTAGGCAACCTTTTTCCTCTTTTAATATTTCTTTTTAAAAGATGGCACTTGTTGTCCCCCATTTTGTCTCCCATTTCATGTAAAATAATTGAAAGAATTTTCACAAGACACGGCCAAGTCATGAGTGACTTGGCCGTGTCACTCATTTTCTTGTGGACACGACCAAGCCATGTGGCCGTATCCATGGCTGTCCAAATATTTTTTTCTTTTCCAAGTGGAACATGGTCAATGGCTTGGTCGTGTCTCTTGAGTGTGTTCTGCACTGCATTTCCTCCTTGCTTCTTCTTTGCTTTGTTCAATTGGTGAGACATGGCTAAGGCCTTGGTCGTGTCATGTGACATGGCCAGTGGCTTGGCCGTGTCTCTTGGGTGTGTCCACTTCTACCTTTGTTTCTTCTTGTTTTGTTCTTTGGCTTCATTTGGTGAGACACGGCTAAGGCCTTGGCCATGTCTTGTGACATAGCCAGTGGCTTGGCCGTGTCTCTTGCTTGTGTCAAGCTCTATCAAAATTTCTTGCCTCTTTCCTTGGATGAGGGACACGGCCAAGCCATGAAGTGTCTTGGCCGTGTCTCATATTTTTCCACCTTAATAATCCATCAAATTGAATTAAAGCTCCATCGTTTTATTCTTCATCCTGGATCAAATACTTTAAACAAACTTTAAACATAAATTAAAAGAAAAATCAATCAAAAGCCAATAAAATCACACTAAAAATAAACACATAAATGATCAAAATAACTACCCCATACTTAATTCTTTGCTTGTCCCCAAGCAAAGTCAAAATGAAAACAAACTAAACAAGATAAATTTAGTCAAGTTCAAGAGTTATAAGGATGTATCAAGACTCCCATTTTTTTAAATCCACAATCATTATCAAATCAAGAACAATTAGTACTCAAGCAATTTGATGGCCAATTCATGCATACCAAAAATTATCACTCCCTCACAAAACCTCTTAAGTGTTTAATCAGGTAATGTTTAAGCTCTCAACAATCAATAAAAGATTATCTCTATAGGCTTGCTTATCAATCAAATGTTCACCACCTAATTACAATTAAGCATCAATCATAAAGTCTTTCATCGGGTTGTAGTGGGGCTAAGGTAAAGGCATGGCATTTAGAAAATATGAGCTTATTCATTAAGTACAATAGCACTTCAAGAATGAAGTAACCAATCATATGTATAACCCAACAATCCCAAAACACCTTCCTCTCACCTACCCCTTGACATTAAAGAGTTTTTTAAGGGAACTCACTTATTAAATCTTGCAATGATTATTCTCAAACTTATTCCAACCCTACGAAAAAGAACTACTTCTATTATTTTGATTTTTCTCTCTTTTTTATTTTTTATTTTTTTTATTATTATTTTTAAAAAATAGAGTTTGCAACTAAAGAAGATAATAATTTATAATTTTGAACCTACTAAATTTAACCCCACAATTTATTTAACACAATACTCAATCATAAACGCTCTTAAAATGTTCTTGACCTAATGCTAGGGTAATAGTTAAAACAACAAGGTTCAAGCTAATGGTGTTGTAAAAAAGAAAGAAAAGAAAAAATGAAATAAGCTCAAAATTGGCTAACTAAGGTCAGCTATTAGGTTGGTCTTTTTAAGCCAAAATGGGTTCACCTAATTGCTTTAATCATATTGATGCCTAATTTAAATTTTTATGTAGTCTCAAAATGCATGTCAAAGCAAGTTCTAGCAATTCATCAATCAAAGATGTTTACACACAATAAAGAATAATAAGTTAATATCCAACTTAATAGGCTCAATTTCTTACTAGTTTAAAGGTGATGCAAGAATAACAATCAAAATTGACAATAAGTACCAATTATAATCAATTCTCAAATTCATGCTTCAAAATTTCAAAGGTCATCTATCAACAATCTTATAACAATTAAACTTTTCAAAATTTATTTATTCAAAGAAAAACATTAACAAAACTTAAACAAAGATAAATTAAAAGTAAAAACTGCACCCTACACTTAAAGATTCGTATTATTCCCAATGTGAGCATGCATAAATTAAAAGAGCAGAGTTCAGATGAAACCTAATTTTCATCATTCCCATATGCGATATGAAGTGCTCCTTCCATCCTTAATGAAATTGTCATCCATGTTTGAAAAAATGAATAACATGCAACTTCGAAAGGTACCCAATGTATTGCAAAGCCTAAGTAGCATCCTTTGAAGAGCACGTGTCCAAAGGGAATGTGTGAAGGTTGTCTTAGGGCGATCCTCCAATGTTATAGGAACTTGGTAAAAATCTTTTTTAGTCTGCAACATGGTTATATTCAATTTTTGCTCTTCCTCACCACTGAGAGTGGAAGAGATGATCTTGGTTGCATACTGTTCCCCCTAACCAAAACATATTTCAAAATTTTTGGGGTCTTTTTAAGTTCAACCAAGTTTGATTGAATCTTTTTCTCATCCTCTTTAGCACTCTGAAGTCCCCTCTCAACAACCTCAGCATTTAAGATTAACTTGCACTCCTCAATTGTAATATCCTAGATTATACCCTAAAAGTGTTGGGATTATTGTTGTATTTGAATTCAATGTGTGTATTGAAGGGAAAGAGAAAAGAAGTGAAGAGAAGATTTGGGAAATATAAATGCAATATATATGACATATACATATACTTACATATACATCACATATACATGATATATATAATGGTGTAGGAAAAGTGAGTTATATATATATATATATGTGATTAATAATAATGATAATAAGGACAAAAAGAAAAAGAAGAAGAAAGTCAAAAGAAATGGTGTGTGGTGGAGATTTAATTATATTAATATTAATATTAATATTAATATTGTTATTATTATTATTATTATTATTATTGTTATTATTATTATTATTATTATTATATATATATATATATATGATAAGAATGAAAGAAAGAACGAGATCTTTCTTTCTTCTTCTTCTCCTTCGTCTTCTTTTTCTTAGTGAACGAGAGAGAGAGAGAGAGAGAGAGAGAGAAGCTAGAGAGAGAAAGATGATTTTGCTTCTAATTACACCAAAGATTGAGGATATCAAAAGATTTGCAAGTGGAGTTGAAGATTTGGCAAGCTATTCATGTAAGTACTTATCTTTTTAGTTGATTTTATTGATTATGTATATATAAATCTTTCTCTTCTTGTTTTGGATTTCTTTTGGATTGAGGTTATGATTGGTGTATAAGATGATGGAAATGAAAGATTGAAGTATGTAATTGTGTTGAATTGATAGTTAAGTGATGATATTGGGGTAATTGTGAAGATGGTGATGAATTGTTGAGTTAGGGTTTAGTATGAATAAATTGGTATTTGGAATAATTGATTATAGTGATGTATATATATATATTGATTATTATGATGATATAATGAAGATATATAAATGTTAAAGTGATAGGGAATTGATAAATATGATTAAAGATGATGATTAAAAGGGTTGTGGTATGAATTTTGAAGGGCTTGGTCTTTAAATACTTGAAGGACACGACCAAGATATGAGAGACACGGCCAAGTTAGGGCAAACTTGGCCGTGTTGGATGATTTTTGGAGAGACACGGCCACTGGCTTGGCCGTGTCCCTTGACTTTGTTTGCCACTGCCTATTTTATGTTGACAGACACGGCCGTGTCCCTTGCCCGTGTCTGCTACTGGATTTTTGGTGTTGAGAGACACGGCCACTGGCTTGGCCGTGTCCATTGCCGGTGTTTGCTACTGTTTGAATTGGTGTTGTGAGACACGGCCACAAGCTTGGCCGTGTCCCTTGAGTGTGTTGACTAAGGAAATTTATTCTTGATTATTCTTACATTGTTGAATCCTCCAAAGGTCTTTTTGTATCTACACTTTAAATATACTTGAACAAAGATGACCTAAACTAATGTATATTGAGGATTCCAAATCTATGAATAAGGTAAATTATATATGTGTATACCAATGATTGATCATACTTTTGATGGTAATGAAGATGCATATGATATTATATAAACAATGTTATGTTATATGCATTGTGAATCTAGTGAATTGTAATGTGTTATATGAATGATGTACTTTATAATGTAAAGGATATGATGAGATAATTGATTATGTATAATTGAATAATGAAATATTATAGTATGATTTGAGACATGATATGATGTGAAGCCATTGTTATTGGCTATGATGATTCAAATGAGATATGAAGCCATTGTGATTGGCTATAGTGATTCAAATGAGATGTCAAGCCATTGTTATTGGCTATGATAATTCAATTGAGAATGAAATGAAAATGAAAAGATTTTGTGTCTAATATGTTGATTCAATTTTCAGAGTTCTGGATTTGGCGGCATGCCTAGAAAATGTGAAAATGTAACAGTCTTGCCGGGTTGAGGATCTCTTCAATTTGAGTGAATTGAGGTCCAAGAGACTGGGTCTGTTACACTATGTGAATTATTGATACGAAATACATGAAAGGTAACAGTCTTGCCGGGTTGAGGATCTCTTTGCATTGAGATGAATTGAGATCCAAGAGACTGGGTCTGTTACTTGATAAAATGTGAAATGTGAATTGTAGTAACAGTCTAGCCGGGTTGAGGATCTCCTCGAGTTTAGCCGAGTTGATGATCCAAGAGACTGGGTCTGTTACGCTATCCATGAATAGAGATATGAGATATATTGCCTACGGGCTTGATCATTGTGATTATGGACCAATGCAGAAACTCTGAACTTTGAATAACATATTAGTGTTTGTTGGGCCCGAGTCTGTCTTTGTTGTCAGTGTGATATTTAAATGTTGAAATAAATGAGAAATGAGATCTATGGTTGCCTTAATTGCAAATGTGATTCATGATTGGTATGATATATAATATGATGTGTAAATGTGTATGAATGTGGAACTTGTAAGAATTGTTTTCATGAAGGTTTGGATAAATCATTGAATGGTGACTTGTTGAAATAACATATATGGATATGTATATGAGATAGAAATGGTAAGTATTGCTTAGTGAATGTTCTGTGTAAATATGTGTATAATTTATGAGATTAGTAGGAATATGTGAAGAATGCATTGAGAAAGGAAAACGGGGTAAGAGAAAGAAAATAAAATATGATGCTAAAAATATGAGGTATGATTCTTTAGTAAGGTATATTTTATTGTTATTTATATTACTAAGCTTTCGGGCTTAGCGCGGTTGTGTAATCGCGCAGGTGGTTGCGGTTGATCTAGAAGTCCAGCTTTTTGCCACGAGAAAGGTATGAGTGTCTCGAGACCAACTAGAAGGTGATGCATACATGTGTGATTTTAAATTATATTGTATTTTTGAGTTAATATATATATTCATATGGATGAATGAAGTTTTGATAAATAAGAATACTGACTTTTGTAAATGTGTTTTAAATTAATGTTCAATTTTATGAATCTGGATAAAGGTTTTTAAATTGAAACTAAAAGTAACATTCTTATACTTTATATATGTATTGTATGTATACTAGGTATATGTATAGTACTTATATGGAGTATCAGGGTGTTACAATTATTTTGGTATCAGAGCTTAGATTCGAGATTCTCGACCTAAGTGAAATTAAAAAGAGAAAGTTTTGAAAAGCTTAAAGAGAAGAAAAAAGAAAAGTTTTGAATTGAAGTTTGTAATACATGCATATGCATTCACATCTAGGTTGGTCTCGAACGTGGCATTATGTGATTTGTGATGTTTCTGAACAATAGGAGATGGATGATAGTGTGTAAATGAGGTTTCATATGGAAGTAAATTTTGAAATGTTGATAATTGAGACGTGATTGTGATATAAAGAATTGATATGGAAGGTATAAGTAAAAAGTTTGATTATTAATATGTGTATGACATTTAAAGAAATGGTTAGAAGAATAAAGTTGGAAATAAGTTAGAAATAAAATTAAGATTAAAGTATGTAATCTTTCCTTTATTATTTGAATCTCTTTCTAATAAACTTTATGTTTGGATTTCTAGAAAGAGGAAATATTGTTGGATGGGTAATATGGAAAGATACATTATTTAAATGCAAAGAGTACAGTGAAATATTGAATGATTTGATTGGTATAGATTAAGTGTGATAATTTAAAGTGTGGATATGTAAAGTTAAGGTTTTGTTTAAAGGAGAAAGAGATGACGTTGGTCAAGTACGAAGACATATTGGTGTTGTTTGTATTGTTATTTCAATGCAAACATGGTGATTTCAATGTTAGAAATGCGATAGGTTTGAATATAGTGAAAACTCATATTAATGGTGGTAATATGTAACATTTAGATTTTTGGAATGAGCTTAATAATTGTGAAACTTATATGTATTGATGTTGCTTTGTGGCATATACATATAAGATGTTTTTAAAATTGATATTGAGAGAATGAGATGAATAAATTGAAGTTCAAGTAAATTAGTAAGTTGAGATTTATAGTTTTAATGGAATGTGGATAAAGACCATTGATATATTGATAGTTTAATGTATTTAATACATGAGATATATGAAATGAATATTAGTGCACATGAAAGTATTAGGAATTGGGAGATGTGATTGTTAGTAGGAAAATTTGGTTTGAAAGTAAAAAAAGGAATTGAGCAAAAGAAAGTGAGTTACTTTAAGTAATTTGATTGGAAAGGATGAAAAGGACTATGAAAGATGTGTTAAAGATAATTATAAACAAATGTGAGAGAGATATCACATTGGAAATGTGATTAAGCTCCTTGTGAAATAATATTATAAGTAGAGTGTATATATTTATTGAAGTTAAGGAATAACTTAAGTTATGATAAACAAATGAGAATGATAATAGTCAAAGGAAAGTGATAACTATTAAATTTGTATAAACTATATGCAAAAGGGAAATTTAATAAATTGCATAATTATGTGTTTATATAAAGAGGATTTGTGAAATGAACTTTTTGATATGAATGTAATGGTTATATGTGAGAAAGGTGGGAAGTGAATCACATTATGAACGTGACCTATGAATGTGTATATAATATGTTTATTATTTTATACCAATACATGTTTAATGGTATTAGAAATGAGAATGGACTTGGGTAATATTGAACAGTGAAATTGTTATGTCAATAACTAAATGAGGCTATCATAAGATGTTTTGGAATTCAAAGTATTTGTGTGTGGAAATGTTTTATATATAAGCGTATAATAAGAAATTGTAAGGAAAGAATATTGTATTTGAAAATTTTTAGAAGAGATGGTTTGGAAATGGAGTAATGAATGAAACTTGTGTAAGATTTGTATCTGATTAAAGGATAGGCGTAGAAAATGTTAAAGATAATATTATTGAACATGAGTTGGGTTAATGATGATTAAATAATCAAAAGCAAATTGTTTTGAAATGGAATTAAAATGTGTTAATTCTTGGTGTAATACAAGTTTGGAGAATAAATATATAATTTTTGTGATACAATCTAGCCTTATAATCGTAAAGGCTGAAACTCGAATAATAGAAGAACAATATTGAATTACAATCCCTAAGTGTGATTGTTAATTTATTATGATCATATGACTTGGTTAGTGTGATTAGTGGTTAGTTTTATTATCTTCAGAGTTAGAACTGAAATGATATGATTGTAATACCGATTTGGTGAAACTGAAATTTTGTTTGAAAAGTATAGTTAAAAGTTATGGTAGATAAAGTTGTACCTTAACATTTTATGTTAAGAATTTGGTTATAAATTATGAAGGTAAAGAGAGAAAAAGGAAAATTATGGAAATGTGTTGAGATATGGATAATATGACAAAAAGGTAATTAAAATAAATATAACAATGTTTTGCAATTGATTATATTGTTAATATAATGTGACTAGTATTATGACTTATATAGTGTGAAAGAGGCGAGGATCATTCAAAAGGTACGTGTAATGTAATTTGTTTTGATAAATGTTTTAATAATAAATGATGTTAATGTGTCTTGAAAAATGATGAAATGTGAGATCATCATGGTTGATGATATATGTGTATACTATCTCGATGTGATGAGAAATCATGATTGTTGACAATGATGTTAGAAATAAATTATAATTGAGGTATAATGCCTAAATGATTATGAAAAATGAATTGTGAAAAGACAATTGAGCGGACTTATCTGCCTCCTGCGGAACCATGCGGACCCATTGTGTTGGGCAACCGAACTTGGACTACCGACCTGGTTGGGGGGAAAGTTCGTATTTGAAGCCATAGTTGTTGGCTATATTGATAAACTTTGAATGAGTATGAGAGATGATGATATAATTATAATAATAATGAAATGTATATTTATAAGCATGATTCTTATTGATGGAATATATGAATCTGAAAAGACTAGAATTTGAATATAAGTTTGACCTAATGGAATTAGGTTATATATATGTATATATTGTGAAATCCAATAATAAATTTTGATAAGTTAATTGTTGGTTTGAATCGAATCAGGTTGAAATGTTAGTATATTGTGATAGATAGATTGATTGATCTAAGTTTCACTAAAGTTGCGAGTTAATATTGAGATTTAATATGTACAGTTGTACTGGGAGTATAAAATTTAAATGGTAATGTGTATGATATAATCTTCTGGCTTATGAATGAACTTAAATAAATTGAATTATATCATTTGTATATGATAAGGAAAAAGGGAAATGTTGTTTACCTGTTGAGTAAGTTTAAAGGTATTGTATTAATAATTATCTTAAGTGAGAAGCAAGCTAAAGAAAGTAAGGATATTGTTATCCATTGAGGTTTGGTAAATATTTATTTTGAAAGTGATTGTAAGAACGGAATAATTAATGCTAAGATATTAATTAGTGACTTTTGAGGTTAAAGTTAAGAGGATATTTATAAAGAGATAATGTGATAGTCTGACTCAAATACAAAGATAAAATTCATTGGAGATGTTATGAGATATCTTGATTGTTTTGTTGAGAAAGTAATATGATGTAAAGATATATATATATCTATACAATGATGACTTATGAAAGTCAGAGAAGATGATTGTTTCTAGGAGGGAGAGTAGAAGTTATGTGACTTGATGAAATCTTAATGTAAGAATATGATTATTTTCATATGATGGTGATTTGTTTTAAATGAGTTGTTATTATGCTGGATAATTTCGAGGACGAAATTATTTAAGGGGGAGAGAATTGTAATATCCTAGATTATACCCTAAAAGTGTTGGGATTATTGTTGTATTTGAATTCAATGTGTGTATTGAAGGGAAAGAGAAAAGAAGTGAAGAGAAGATTTGGGAAATATAAATGCAATATATATGACATATACATATACTTACATATACATCACATATACATGATATATATAATGGTGTAGGAAAAGTGAGTTATATATATATATGTGATTAATAATAATGATAATAAGGACAAAAAGAAAAAGAAGAAGAAAGTCAAAAGAAATGGTGTGTGGTGGAGATTTAATTATATTAATATTAATATTAATATTAATATTGTTATTATTATTATTATTATTATTATTGTTATTATTATTATTATTATTATTATATATATATATATATGATAAGAATGAAAGAAAGAACGAGATCTTTCTTTCTTCTTCTTCTCCTTCGTCTTCTTTTTCTTAGTGAACGAGAGAGAGAGAGAGAGAGAGAGAGAGAAGCTAGAGAGAGAAAGATGATTTTGCTTCTAATTACACCAAAGATTGAGGATATCAAAAGATTTGCAAGTGGAGTTGAAGATTTGGCAAGCTATTCATGTAAGTACTTATCTTTTTAGTTGATTTTATTGATTATGTATATATAAATCTTTCTCTTCTTGTTTTGGATTTCTTTTGGATTGAGGTTATGATTGGTGTATAAGATGATGGAAATGAAAGATTGAAGTATGTAATTGTGTTGAATTGATAGTTAAGTGATGATATTGGGGTAATTGTGAAGATGGTGATGAATTGTTGAGTTAGGGTTTAGTATGAATAAATTGGTATTTGGAATAATTGATTATAGTGATGTATATATATATATATTGATTATTATGATGATATAATGAAGATATATAAATGTTAAAGTGATAGGGAATTGATAAATATGATTAAAGATGATGATTAAAAGGGTTGTGGTATGAATTTTGAAGGGCTTGGTCTTTAAATACTTGAAGGACACGACCAAGATATGAGAGACACGGCCAAGTTAGGGCAAACTTGGCCGTGTTGGATGATTTTTGGAGAGACACGGCCACTGGCTTGGCCGTGTCCCTTGACTTTGTTTGCCACTGCCTATTTTATGTTGACAGACACGGCCGTGTCCCTTGCCCGTGTCTGCTACTGGATTTTTGGTGTTGAGAGACACGGCCACTGGCTTGGCCGTGTCCATTGCCGGTGTTTGCTACTGTTTGAATTGGTGTTGTGAGACACGGCCACAAGCTTGGCCGTGTCCCTTGAGTGTGTTGACTAAGGAAATTTATTCTTGATTATTCTTACATTGTTGAATCCTCCAAAGGTCTTTTTGTATCTACACTTTAAATATACTTGAACAAAGATGACCTAAACTAATGTATATTGAGGATTCCAAATCTATGAATAAGGTAAATTATATATGTGTATACCAATGATTGATCATACTTTTGATGGTAATGAAGATGCATATGATATTATATAAACAATGTTATGTTATATGCATTGTGAATCTAGTGAATTGTAATGTGTTATATGAATGATGTACTTTATAATGTAAAGGATATGATGAGATAATTGATTATGTATAATTGAATAATGAAATATTATAGTATGATTTGAGACATGATATGATGTGAAGCCATTGTTATTGGCTATGATGATTCAAATGAGATATGAAGCCATTGTGATTGGCTATAGTGATTCAAATGAGATGTCAAGCCATTGTTATTGGCTATGATAATTCAATTGAGAATGAAATGAAAATGAAAAGATTTTGTGTCTAATATGTTGATTCAATTTTCAGAGTTCTGGATTTGGCGGCATGCCTAGAAAATGTGAAAATGTAACAGTCTTGCCGGGTTGAGGATCTCTTCAATTTGAGTGAATTGAGGTCCAAGAGACTGGGTCTGTTACACTATGTGAATTATTGATACGAAATACATGAAAGGTAACAGTCTTGCCGGGTTGAGGATCTCTTTGCATTGAGATGAATTGAGATCCAAGAGACTGGGTCTGTTACTTGATAAAATGTGAAATGTGAATTGTAGTAACAGTCTAGCCGGGTTGAGGATCTCCTCGAGTTTAGCCGAGTTGATGATCCAAGAGACTGGGTCTGTTACGCTATCCATGAATAGAGATATGAGATATATTGCCTACGGGCTTGATCATTGTGATTATGGACCAATGCAGAAACTCTGAACTTTGAATAACATATTAGTGTTTGTTGGGCCCGAGTCTGTCTTTGTTGTCAGTGTGATATTTAAATGTTGAAATAAATGAGAAATGAGATCTATGGTTGCCTTAATTGCAAATGTGATTCATGATTGGTATGATATATAATATGATGTGTAAATGTGTATGAATGTGGAACTTGTAAGAATTGTTTTCATGAAGGTTTGGATAAATCATTGAATGGTGACTTGTTGAAATAACATATATGGATATGTATATGAGATAGAAATGGTAAGTATTGCTTAGTGAATGTTCTGTGTAAATATGTGTATAATTTATGAGATTAGTAGGAATATGTGAAGAATGCATTGAGAAAGGAAAACGGGGTAAGAGAAAGAAAATAAAATATGATGCTAAAAATATGAGGTATGATTCTTTAGTAAGGTATATTTTATTGTTATTTATATTACTAAGCTTTCGGGCTTAGCGCGGTTGTGTAATCGCGCAGGTGGTTGCGGTTGATCTAGAAGTCCAGCTTTTTGCCACGAGAAAGGTATGAGTGTCTCGAGACCAACTAGAAGGTGATGCATACATGTGTGATTTTAAATTATATTGTATTTTTGAGTTAATATATATATTCATATGGATGAATGAAGTTTTGATAAATAAGAATACTGACTTTTGTAAATGTGTTTTAAATTAATGTTCAATTTTATGAATCTGGATAAAGGTTTTTAAATTGAAACTAAAAGTAACATTCTTATACTTTATATATGTATTGTATGTATACTAGGTATATGTATAGTACTTATATGGAGTATCAGGGTGTTACATCAATTTTAAAATTAAAAATTTTAAGCTTTACTTCCAAGGTCATGGCCATCTCAAGCTTATCTTCACTATCTTTCTTTATAGGGCATGTTATAGATTTCAGAAAGTTGCTTACCTTGCTTCTCATCCTTCAATCTATTTGGGAATGGAATTGGTGGTATATAAGGATTTAGAGGTTCATGCAATTTTGTTGAAGTTGATGCTTCCAATTCTCCTCCTCCTTTGATTGACTTGGCTCCTCTATGTTGGGTTGTATCTCCTCGCCATTTTCTTCTTGATTAGTACCTGCATCAAAGGAATCACAAAATTTGTTATATATCAACTGTTCATTCATCAAAATTGTGATTGCATTGACTTGCTCTAATTGGCTAGAAAATTCCACTTTTTGGTGTGCTTGGAGTTGATTTGCTAGTTGCCCAACTTGAGTTTCCACCTTCTTCAATGATATCTCCAAAGAATCAAACCTCTTATTGCTCCCTTCCTGATTTTGTGTGCTAATTTGAATGAAGGCATTGAAATTATCTTCCAATGTGGGTTCCTTAAGTTGATCTTGATTTTGTGTGCAAATTTGAATAAAGACATTCAAATTATCTTCCAATGTTGGGTTCTTAAGGTGATCTTGATTTGAACATTGTTCTTGAAAGTAAAAACTTCTTTGGTAAGGTTGAAAAAATTAGTGAGGTGGAATTTGCTGTTGGTTTTTTCAAAAAAAAATTTAGGTAGTTTCTCTAACTTGGATTATAAGGATCGGAATGTGGGTTATTTCTACCCCTTGGCTGAAAACTTTCAAAGGCATATTCTTCCTCTTGCCTCTCTTGGTATTGTTCAAAACCAAATGAACACATGTTTGCACTATGTCCTGCAATGCCACATGCTAGACATACTTTACAAGTAGGCATAGGTGCTCTTCCTCTTGCATTTAGCATCTTAAGTTGACTTGTTAATTTTGTTAATTGCCATGCCATTTCAGAATTAGCATTCACATCATAAACTCCCTCATGCATTGAAAACTGCATCCTTACAATAAACACTTATTAATTCAAAAAGAAACACTTTAAACAATTAAACAATTTAAAAAAAAATCAAACTACTAACAACAATTGTCTTCCCCGACAACGATTCCAAAAACTTGTTACGCTCGATTTATTACTACTACAAGCGACACTCGCAAGTATACGAGGTAATTGTAGCAACGGTGATCGCCCTAAGGTCATCTCACAAGAAAGGAATTATTTTGCAATAGTTTAATTAGTAAGAAATTTAAAAACAAGAGTGTGATGTTTGAAGTACTGATGAAAAGCAATTAAAATTAAAAGGAATGTGTGTAATGGTTGTACAAGCTTATTTCAATTCTAGGAATGGCACTTAGGGTTGTAGATCAATTTAATCAAAGCTTAATTCTCAAATTATCCATTAATATGACCTTGTATTTTAATTTGTTTCTTGAGTTTAATTAGTAATTACCAATTCATTAGTTTTTCACATTCATGAATTAACAACAACCAATTGTTTTGAAATTGCAAATTAATAAAATCATAGAACTTATATGTCTAATTTGTTTTTAGGGTAGTTGAATGCATAATTTTAATATCAAATTTCACCTCTTGGTCCTTCATTCAATATCTAGAGATTAATAGGTAGCTAATCTATCAACCTAACATTCAATCCAATACAATCAACCAACAACAAGGTATATTAATGGAAATATCAAATCAAGTCATTCAATCAAATCTACTACAAACCCTGGCATGAGTAATTTAGCTCATCATCATCAATTTAAAATAAATATTCATCTCAATATAAATCAAGTCACAATTGTACATTGAAATATTAATGTTCTTAACAAACAATAACAATTTAAAAATGAATTAAAAGAGAGAATATAAAAATCCCTTTGAAGATGCTAAGAGTTGAACTTCTAGTCTTCCTCCTAGCTCCACCTTGAATATGATGAAGAACTAACAAGGCTTCTTCAATCAATGGCTCTCCTCTTGAAAGATGGAATGGTCACTCTCTCAAGCCCCCAACTCCACAATCAAGGTTTCTTCAAACCTAACCTTCACAAGAGCTTGTTCACCTAATTTTATCCCTAAAAGTCTTAAGAATCTTGTTTATGGAAGATGAAGATGAAGGTGATGTTCATGGTCTCTCTCAAGACCAAGAACAAGATGGTGAACCAAGAGAGAACTCCCTTCTGAAGATGTTCCAACGTGTATATTTATATCCCTCTTCCATTCTTTTTAATTTCTTAAGACACAAAGCATGCTTTCCAACTCACACATTCCACTTTGTCTCCTAGTGGCTTGGCCGTGTCTCTTGGGTGTGTCTACTTCTGCCTTTGCTTCTTCCTATTTTGTTCTTTAGCTTCATTTGGTGAGACATGGCCAAGACCTTGTCCATGTCTTATGGCACAGCCAGTGGCTTGGCCGTGTCTCTTGCTTGTGTCAAGCTCTGCCAAAATTTCCTGCCTCTTTCCTTGGATGAGGGACACGGCCAAGCCATGAAGTGCCTTGGCTGTGTCTCATGTTTTTCCACCTTAGCAATCCATCAAATTGAATTAAAGCTCCATCGTTTTGTTCTTCATCCTGGATCAAATACTTTAAACAAACTTTAAACACAAATTAAAAGAAAAATCAATCAAAAGCCAATACACTAAAAATAAACACATAAATGATCAAAACACTCTTAAACACATTTTTCCCTACATATAAATAAATTCCAACCTACTTTTCACATTTGCGATACTTTCTTATGTCTTCCTATTCATTCCCTATTAACAGATGTATTCATATATATATATATATATATATACACTGATATAGACTAGTAAGCCCCTGATGTTGGGTAAATTTCACATTTTTATTTATATTGCTTTACACTTTTAAATCCCTAATTACTAGTACTAGTCTATAGGCTCAACAACAACTACTCATTCAACTTTGAAACTCTTTAACTTCAATTTGTTTCCTTTTTTGGTGCAATATTTCATATGAATGAATGCATATCATTATAAAATCAGTCGTTACTCTCCTAAATAGGGTTTACATATGCATCTGCCTTTTATATATCTATATTTAAACTCTCAATGGAACCAAGTTTATTGTTGGCTTAGCTCACCATTATATATATGCATATATATATATGCATATGTAAATATGTATAAATATATACATGAGGATCGTTTACACAAATAAGCTCTGACACCAACAAAATTAAGCAACCTAGGGGATAATCTAAGCGACAGGCAATGCACACTCTTAGATTTATACAGTATTTAAATCAAATTTAAAGAAATAAAACAAATATAAAGAAAGAATTCATTAAAAACATATCATATTATTTATAATAATCTATTTTTACAAAAAACAATAACCACTCAACAAGGCTACAAGGTTATACAAATAATTTTACAAAAATATTAATACGTAAAATTATTATACAGAAGTGCAGACAGGACTACTGTCTATTTGGATTTATCTCCTAAATTTATGTATGAGTTTTCATATGATATACCAATAATTTATCACTACAAGAAAATGGGGAATTAGCGACGGACAAATCCATCGCTAATTCTCTAAAATCTGTCGCTAATTATGATTAGCAACGGATAAGCACCTGTCGCTAAAAAATTAGCTATGGATAATTACTATTGACACTAATTAGCCACAAAATTTTCTATCGCTAATTATAAATATCTGTCTCTAATTTTTCAGTCATCTATTTATTTGGAGATATATTTTGTGACGAAAATTTCATCGTAAAATTTATATTTATTTTTTTAAAAAAATATTTTTAGAAAGTAAAATAAATAATTTTAAAGAAATAAAATAAATTATTTTTTATTTCTTTAAAATAATTTATTTCATTTACTAAAAATATTTTTTAAAAAAATAATTTTATTAAATAATTTCTAAATTATTTATTCTAAAAAATTATTTATTCTATTACATAATCTATATATTAAAAAAAATAAACTATTTATCAAATAATTTCTAAAAAAATTCTTTCTCTAACAATTTTCTTAAACCAAATTATTTTACAATATAATTTCTAAAAATTATATATTCAATAAAATAATTATTTAACTAATTTTATTTATTTTAAAAATTATTATTCTAAGAAATAATTTACTCATTGTAAAAGGAAGAAAGAAGAAAGAAAAAGAAGAAATAAAGAGGAAGAAGGAAAAAAAAAAAAAGAGAAAGAGGAAAGAGACAGGAGAAATAAGGAGGAAGAAGAAATAAGGAAGAAGAAGAAAGAAGAAAGAAGAAAGAAGAAAGAAGAAATAAGAAGGAAGAAGAAAGAAGAAGGAGAAAGAGGAAACAAAAAGGCGAAATAAGAAGGAGGAAGAAGAAATATGAAGAAGAAAGAAGAAAGAAATAAAAATGAGAAAAAAGGAAGGAGAGAGAAGAAGTTAAAAGGAGGAAGAAGAATGATAGAAAAATGAAAAGAAGAAAGAAAGAAGAAAAAATTAAGAAAGAAAAATAAAAAATGAGAAAGAAAGAAAGAAAGAGAGAAAGAAAAATAAAGAAGAAAGAAAAAAATGAAATGTAGAAAGAAAGAAGAAAGAAGAAAGAAATAAAGGGAAGAAATGTTAGTTGGTAAGTTTAAAAATAAAATTTTAAATTTTAGCGACGGATTAGCTATGAAATAGCGACTGCTTAGCGACAAATTAGCAAATAATTAGCGACGAATTAACGATGGATTCAGTTCTGTTGCTAAAAAACAATGTAAAAGTTTGCCTTTTTTTTAAATTTTTATTATTAGCGACGAAATATGCTTCATCAGTAAAATTTTGCCATGAAATCCTGCCCAAATTTTCAGATATTTAACATTAGCTACGGATACTTACCATCGCTATTTTTTCTTTTTTATTAATTTATTTTAAGTTTTAGTGACGGATAATTTTCGCTGCTAATTATTTTTATAAGTTAAATTTGAAAATTTTGATTATTAGCGATATTTTTCTTCCATCACAAATTTTTAGCAATAGAATATTAAGTCTGTCGCTAATTTTTAATGATGAATTTTTTTCATCGCTAAAAACTTGGTACATCAGTTGCCGCTATTATTAGCGATAAATATCCATGGCCGTTGCTAAATTCAAGGTACCAATTGGTAGAATCAGAATTTGGTGATGAATTTAGTTACGGATTAATTTATCGCTAAATTCGTAGCTAATTTATCGCTAATCGGTCTTTGATTTATTTTTGCTGCAAATTTGTCGCTATTTAGCGACGGAAGCTTATCTGCCACTAATTTTCGTCGCTAATTTATATTTTTCTTGTAGTGTATGTATAATAAAGGGCTTTAAAGAAAAGATAATACAAAAATTTTAAAATATAACTTTTTGATACACCAGATCAAACTGAGTTGCAGGTGCAGAACATACTTATACAAAAGAAATTTTTAAATATAAAATGCAAATACAAATTTAAAAATAAATAAATAAACTTACAGAAAAACTTTACAGTAATGGAGGGAGTATAGAAATGGAAAAAGGTTTGTAGAAGAGAAAGGAAAGGAAGACCTAAACTAAAGCTTGGAGAATTCTTCAGAGTATCCTCGAGTTGAGAGGGTTCTGAAAGATGTCCTTCAGTTTCAGAACTAGCTTCCTTTTATAGACAGAGACTCTAGCTTTACATTTTTCTTTTCACATAACTGGTACTGTGGATGAATAATAATCTATCATTACTATTTGCTTTATAATGTATCTTCACGCATCCAAAACTATAGAAAAATAGTACCTTGTCGGGGTACTTTTTACTTTACTGTGGATAACTATGGATAAACAGTTCTTTTGACTTTATTGCAATTTGATCAAATTTTTCACATGGTAGACACTGTAGTTGAACAATATCTTGTCGATTAGCACCGATTTTATTGACTTTATAAAAATTGAAGGAATAAGGTTCCTTCTGCCTTAATATGATGAGCTTGAATCAGATTTTTTATTTTTATGTTTATTTTTTTCTTTTCTTCTTTATTTTTTCTCTTTTCCTTTCTTTTTCTTTTTTTTTATTTTCTTTTTCTTGTTTCTTTATTTTTTCCTTTTTTCTTTTTATTTTTATTGGAGGTAAAATACCATAGCAGTCATCCTCATTACTGAGTCCGAGTCAGATGTTGTATCAGTGGAGGATGACATCATGGATGATGTAGAAGAGGAGTCAGAAGAGGAAGGTGATTTCTTTCTTCTGAAATGGGTTTTAGATTTTTTATATTAGGCTTTATTGAAGGAATCAACAGAGTTAGTCTTACTGGGCTTTATGGGCTCAGAGGTTGAAGGAATGGACTCAATCATCTGTTGCATTATGACTTTATAGTCTTCAATAGCTTTTGCTGCTACAAGGAGGGCTTGACAATGGGCTTTTTGGGCTCCAAAGAAAACAACTAGTTTTGGATCAATACCAGCATGATTTCTCTTTAGAATCCAGTTCTTTACTATATGCTCATGAGTGAAATTGCGAAAGAAATTCCACCATTTGACTTTAGCTCATCTTAATACCACAGATATATTGGTACCTGATTGGTAAGAGGTATCAAAATACCATTGGTATACCCAAGGTATAAAGAAGGTCATACAAAAGAGAAGTATAGGAGAAAATTTCTTCTTATATGTGCATCGATTGAAGTGGACTTTAAAATATTAAAAAGCTAATAGTACTTCTTGTGATAATTTTTTATCATCATTACCATAATAATACCACCAGTCAACAAACTACATGGGTATGTTGTTAGCTTTAATATTGGTATTAAAATATATCAACCAATAATGAGTTTTACTAAGGTTTTGAAAAAACAAGGCTTTAGTCCAGGCTTCTATAATTCCAATAGTTATAAGAAGGGCAAATTATTTTAGAGGAAAGGGCTTTAAATTGTTTATGAATGTGCAAGGATTTTTTCCATTCAGAAGGATGGAGAATTTTATTAATTTTGATTGAAGAATAAGCTATAAAAGTCTTATCCTTCTGATCATAATTATGCTTTAAATAAACTGATCTTAAATCCTCTAAAATAGCTAAATAGTATTCTTGAGGTTTTGACAAATATGTAGACATGAAATATTTTTCACTTTGTTTTACTATGCTAGTATGGACTTCAGTTTATGAGCTAGTATTATTTTTTAACCTATCATGTAAGGGTTCTATGAGCCTATTAAGGTTTGGATAAAATTCTATAATAAAATTTAAACATTCTAAAAATCTTTATAATTGAGCTTTATTAAGATCTGGAAACTTATCTCCAAATACTAAATTCTTTTCTATAGTTTTTATAATTCTGTGTTCTATATAATGCCCTAAGAATCTAATCTTAATTTGAAACAGAGACATTTTAGTTTTACTAAGAATTAATACATTCTTATTTACCATCATAGAAAGGTTTTTAGATGTTTAAAATATTCATCTAGGATTTCACTGAATCTTAATACATCATCTATATATACAATTAAAATTTTAGTATAATAATTAAAGATATCATTCATTATTCTTTAAAATTCAGAAATTCTTTAATTCAAAAAGCATTACGTTCCATGCGTACTAACAAAGTGAAACAGTAAATGTTATTTTGTATCTGTCTTTAGGATTAATCTGAATTTGCCGAAATTCAGATTTCATATCATATTTACTAAATATATTTACTTAATATAGCCTATTTAGTAAATCTTTTTTATTTGAATAGGATACCTAATCTATTTTAATGCTCTATTCAATGGTTTATAATTTATTACTAATCTAGAGGCTAATCTTTCTATTTTAAAGGCTTTGTTAACATAAAATGCAGCACAAGACTATGTGCTTCTAAATTTAGCAATTAATTTTTTATTTTCTAAGTCATTTATCTCTCTTTTTTTTTTATAGATTTCAATCATATCATACGCTATTTGAATGGACTGGACTTTAGTTGTAATAGATTTTTCATCAAAACCTATTTTATAAGGGAATCAACCATATGTTATTTTTTGTTTCAAAATACATTTGGAAGATCAGCACATAATTTATTTTCTATTTGGGCATTAATTTGATCCTTCTTAGTTTTTACTACATTTGTTTTTATATTTATTTTTTGTAAATAAAAATTATTTTTTAAATTACAAAGTTGTTCAGACTCTGCTTTTATTAATACATTTATTTCTAGTTGAGAAATAGAATATGCTTTTAATAAATTTAAATTCTTCTTTTTGGTTTTTCTATAAATGTAAATATAATCTTTTTATTTTTTATTTTAAAGTTATATTATTATATTTTATAAAATATGGCGTAATTAAATTCATAAATGGAGTTTCTAGAATTACTATATGGTGAATTTCAGTAGCCAAAATAAATATATTTTTTAATTCTAAATTTTTATTAATTATAGAAGCTTCTGTTTTACCAAGAATTTTTAATTTAAATTTATTGACAGTAGACAATCTTTCATTTGTTTATTGCTAAAATATTTATGAACTAAGCTAGATTTTGTACAGTTTAAATCTGCTCCTGTATAAAAAAGCTATAGTTTCTATTGTATAGTTATTTGAAAATTTTAATTTTAATTTTATTAAATATTTTCTTGATGTTAAAAATTATCAGGCATATTATCTTTATTTAACATACTAAGTACATTTTTTATATTGATTTCATTATTATTATTATTATTATTATTATTATTATTATTATTATTTTCTTGTTCTTCTTCTTCCTCCTCGTCAGAAGATTCTTCTTTATTATTTAATAGTAGTTATATTAATTCAGAACAATTTTGTCTTTTTAATATTAAATCTTTTAATTCTATTTTAATTTCCTTAATTTCTTTCGATAAATTATTTATTGTGGATTTATTTTTTACCTGTTTATTTTTATTTAATATTAATGTTGAATCATAAGTTTGTTTACTAGTACTCAACAATATAGGGAATTTTAGTTTATCTATTGTGTAATTATTAAAGCTTTCTAATAATTTATTTAAGAATTTTTCTTGTATTTTACTATCATTTATAGTCTTTATAACTTCTAATAACGATTCTTGATCTTTAGATAGAACATTTATTGATTTACTACTATTAGTTTCAGAACTAGAATTTGAACCTATATCATCTATTTATTTCTTCAGAATTTAATAAGCTTTCAAAATCTGAATATTTTAAATATAATTCATGGATTTCATTTAATACTGATTCTTCTAGATTAAATTCTTATAAATTTTTATTGAATTTACAAAATCTAGAAGTGTGTCTCTTTTTATCTCAATTATAACATTCTAAATCTTTATAATTTTTAGCATACTGTTTATATTTCTTTTTAAAGAATTTCTTTTTACCAATTTTTTTTAGATTTACAAGGTTTTTATTTTTTATAATAATTTTCTTTACTATATTTCTTCCTCTAATTTCGTTTATAAGATTTTTTTATAAGGTTTTCTAGAATCTTTAGAACAATATCCTTGACATTCTCTATGACTCTGAGTTATACTATAATCAAACTGTTTACATAATGGTCCTAATTCCTGTTTAGTTTTTCTCATTCCATATTTTAATGATTCTTGAAGTTTAATATCTTGACATAATTTTAATCCTTCCTTTTGGACTATGCTAATCAATCGACCATAAGTCAACATGTTATAAGGAATTGGGTTTCCAAATTCCTGTTTTATAAGATTTCTAATTCTTTCTCCTAATAAGAAGGGCACTCCTACTAGAAATTTTTTCTTCTAAAAAGCTTGGTTGAAATCTTTCCTAAGCTTTATCCTAGTGAGAAAGGTTGTTTTATAAAATTAAAAATCACTAAGTTTTTCACACATAAGGTTACTTAGTAATTTTGCATTTTTATCCTTTAAGTAAGTAGGATCTCCTATAAAATGGAGTGATATTGTCAAAATGAGTATTGTCACTGCATCTTGAATAACATCACCATGCTCATTTAATATAGGGGTTCCATCCTCATTTGTCTTAATAGCATTTAGGATATCTAAACGTCTTTCTTCAGTGAGATGATTATCCCACTAACCTTTTAATTGGCTTGTGAAATCAGCTATAATTAATTCTGATATAGTCATATCATAAGTTTCTGTTTGGGTTCTATAGGCATTAGCAACTATAGTCATCTGCTGTAGAAGACTAAGGATGTTATATTCTAAAAGACTATCTATATTCCACTCATAAACAGAAGAGGCATTATATTTATACTGGGATAATGTATTTAGGCTATCTATAATGCCAAGGTCTGATGTTGTCATCCTAGGTACTATAGATTGATTATGTGTTATATAATTTATTTGTGAGGTTATATCTTTACTAAAAGATTCAAAATCATCAGTTTCAGGATGAGAATCCTCAGTTGATTCTGAATCTTGATCTTGGGTTATTATACTAATTGTTTTAGATAGTAGAGTCTCTTGAACGACGTGTTTTGACTTATAAGTTGACTCAATTTTACTCAACTGATTTTTAATAGCTTTTATAAATTCAGTATCTTTAGATTTTATTTCTTATTGACCAATTTTAGAAACCTCAAAAGGTTCAGAAACATGAGTTTTTAATTTTTTTTTTATCCGAAGAAGGTTTTTCAACAAGTTTTACTATTTCCTTATCTTTTATAGAATTTTCTATACTATTTAATTGATTACCTATACTAAGTAGATGTGTATTACAAAAATTATTCTGCTCTAAGATTTTCCTATTTGGATCATCATCAAGAACAATTTTAAAAGGTGTAATTTTAATTTCTCTATCACCATGCACAAATATACTTATAGTTTTAGGTGGATATTCACTTTGTATAATTTTATCATTTACTTTCCATTATGTTTCTTTTTTTCCTAGTTGTTATAGGATTTATAGATTTTTTTCTATTTTTATTTTGTTATGCATATATTCTTTTAAACAAATCAAAAAATTTTATATTAATTTCATGTTGTTTTAAAAAATCAATGTAATTATTTTTTATTATTTCAAAATCATTTTCTTTAATTATTTTCTTTAAATTTCCTAAATTTTTAGTTGTTGTTATTTCATCATAAAATTTATCTTCATCAAATTTAAACTCTTTACTTATAACATTTAATTCTCTATCTATGTTAGCTACATTTTCAGTTATGGCCGAAGCTGTAGGAGACATAGGTGGAGAAGGTGACTGTTCTTTATACTATTTTTTTATTGCATCTAGGGTCTAGCTCTATAGGGTTCATGTTACCTGTATTGTTATAAAAAAAAAATGGTACAACCATACTGTAACATACCCCTTTTAATTTACTACTAGATTCATGTATGGCTCATGTAGAATACTTGGACTTTACTTCAATTTGTAAAATAGGTTTAGGGTTTGCTTCTAGATATAAAACATATATTGCAGAAGGCAATTGAGATGCTCTTCCTATATCTACTGTCGAAGTAAAGGAAGAGAAATTAAAATACCTACTGCTTATACTATGTCTACTAAATTTTTATTTTTACTTTACCATCTTCATACTGTTCTATTTTACTAATGTCTACATTAGGTTTTAATTTCTTTTCAGGTTATGGAGGAGAAACTGTTTCTTCTAAAACTCATTTATCAGGAAGACTAATGTCTTCCCATTGAATAGTTTTAGGGATAACAATACTGGTTTTACTAAGATCTGTCTGAAGAAACCTAGTTTCTCCTGTTTTAGGATCTGTTTTATATTTACTAGCAAAGGCAGATACTATTTCTTTATAATGTATTTTATATATCAATGCTACATGAATTGATCATTTTAGAATCTTATAATTATGTGTTTTAATTTCTAATACTACATATTTTAATATATTTGCATCATTTAGAGATATTGTAACATCATGATGTATTTCAAAGGAAATAGAACCCTCACTTAAGTTGATTTCCATATATCCTAATAAAGAATCCTAAAAATTTACAAATCTTGCATCTCTAACAATAGCTAATATACTTGTATTTAAACCTTCCTTAGTTAAGAATTTTATACCAATTTGTATGAGTCATATATGTATATATGTATATTTTTTATTCTTATGATACTTTATAGTTTCTAGAGATAAGAGTGTTATTTTTTCAAAGGGTTTACTTAATTATACATCTCTTTCTTCAACTTTTATTATATAATTAGTTTTAAATATATTTAATTTATGAATTTTATATATTTGTTCTTTATCTATTTTAGGTATTATCCAATCATCTATTGCTTTACAAAAATCTTCTAAAATTACTTCATTTTTGTTTACTATCCTTTTAGTTTCTGAGTTATCAGAACTATCAGATTCAGTTATACTAGTAGATTTACATAAAAATAATTTTATTTTTAATTAATTGAAAAATAAATTTTAAAGTGTTATCTTTTGACTTTGGTAGCGACCACTGACTTACTGTCCTAAACGGCCAACATTTGCCGAAATTGGGACTTACTGCATTTTCAATTCCTAGTCAACGATCTACACTTTTAGATATATAGTTCAAAGACTTAAAAATAGAAACAGTTATATATATATATATATCTACTACCACTCCTAAAAGATTGGTAGGCTTTGATACCAACAAAACATGAGGACTATTTACAAAAATAGGCAAACTAGGGGATAATCTAAGCAACAGGCAATGCCTACTCTTAGATCTATGTAGTATTTAAATCAAATTTAAAGAAATAAAATAAATATAAAGAAAGAATTCATTAAAAACATATCATATTATTTATAATAATTTATTTTTACAGAAGACAGTAAGCCCTCAACAAATTCTACTGGGTTATACAAATAATTATATAAAAATTTTGGTACATGAAATTATTATACCCAAGTACAGACATGACTACTATTTATTTAAATTCAGCTCCTGAATTATGTCTAGATTTTCATCCGATGTACCAATAATTTTTATATAATAAAAGGCTTTAAAGAAAAGATAATATAGAAATTTTAAAATACAAATTTATGATGCACTATATCAAATAGAGTTACAGGTGTAGAGCAATCTTATACAAAAGAAATTTTTAAATATAAAATACAAATACAAATTTAAAAACAAATAAATAAACTTACACGAGAACTTTACAACAATGGAGGGAGTACAAAAATGGAAGAATGTTTGTAGAAGAGAAAGGAAAGGAAAACCTAAACTAAAGCTTGGAGAATTCTTCAATGTATCCTGGAGTTGAGAGGGTTCTGAAAGATGTCCTTTAGTTTCAGAAGTGGCTTCCTTTTATAGACAGAGGCTCTGGCTTTATATTGTTCTTTTCACATGATTGGTGCTATGGATGAATTGTAATATATAGTTACTATTTGCTTTGCATTATACCTTCGCACATTCAAAATTATAGATAAATAGTACCTTCTCGAGGGTATTATTTACTTTACTATGGAGAGCTATGGATAAACAATTCTTTTGACTTTACTATAATTTTATCAGATTCTTCACATGGTAGATACTGTAGTTAAACGGTATCTTGTCGATTGGCACCGATTTTATTGACTTTACAAAAATTGAAGGAATATGATTCCTTCAACCTTTAATTTGATGAGCTTGAATTAGATTTTTTATTTTTATTTTTATTTTTCTTTTCTTCTTTTTCATTTTTCTTTATTTTTCTCTTTTCTTTTCTTTTCTTTTTTATTTTCTTTTTCTTTTTCATTTATTTTTTCCTTGTTGCTTTTTAGTTTTATTAGAGGTAAAATACCATAGCAGTCATCCTCATTACTAGGGAAAAAATTTGAGTTTGAGTCAGATGTTGTATCAGTGGAGGATGATGTCATGGATGATGTAAAAGGGGAGTCAGAAGAGGAAGGTGATTTCCTTCTTTTGGAATGAGTTTTAGATTTTTTAAATTGGGCTTCATTGGAGGATCTAGTAGAGCTAGCCTTACTAGGCTTTATGGGCTTATAGGTTGAAAGAATGGACTAAACCATCTGTTGCATTATAGCTTTACAATCTTTAGTAGTTTTTGCTGTAACAAGGAAGGCTTGACAATGGGTATTTTGGGCTCCAAAGGAAACAACTAGTTTTAGATCAATACCATCATGGTTTCTCTTTGGAATCCAGTTCTTTACTATATGCACATTAGTGGAATTGTGAAAGGCATTCCGCTATTTGACTTTAGCTCTTCTTAACAGCATAGATATATTGGTAACTGATTGGCAAGAGGTATTAAAATACTATTGGTATACCCAAGGTATAAAGAAGGTCATATAAAAGAGAAGAAGAGCAGAAATTTCTTCTCTTATGGGCTTGGATTGAAGTGGGTTTTAAAAATGCTAATAGGACTTCTTATGATAATGTTTTATCATCATTACCACAATAATATAGCCAGTCAACAAATCACATGGGTATGTTGTTAATTTTAATATTGGTATAAAAATATATTAGCCAAGAATGAGTTTTACCAAGATTTTGGAAAAATAAGACTTTAATCCACGCTTCTATATAATCTTAATAGTTATGAGAAGAGCATACTGTTTTAGAGGAAAGAGTTTTAAATTGTACATGAGTGTGCATGTACTACCCAAAATTTATAATAATAATAATAATAATAATAATAATAATAATAATAATAATAATAATAATAATAATAAAGAGAAAAAGAAGGGGAATAGAAAGAGAGGAAGGAGAGAGAGAGAGAGAGAGAGAGAGAGAGAGAGAGAGAGAGAGAAGAAAAGAGTTAAATAAGAGAGAGAAGGAGCAGAAAATAGAAGGAGAGAGAAACAGAAAGCCAGTTAGAGAAAAGGGTTGATATACCACAGTCCAACCAATTTTCGATGACATACAATGCTTGGGATGAAACGTCGTCCGACGAAGAGTCCAGTGCCACCTAAACCGGCGCCAACGGCAATCGAACGGCGGCGTACGTGCCGTCCAGTCGTCTTGCCAGCTAAACTCTTCGATTAGATTTTTCATTTTTGACCTCCTTTCATGGTGATTAAGGTACTATTTGACTCCTCTCCTCTTGAGCTTCATTTTGGTATATCATTTGCTAATTTTGGGCCAACTTTATTTTTAGCCAGAATCCAGAGATGGCAATGACTTTCGACATGTTTTTTAGTAAACTTTCAATGAGTGAGAGACAGTGGTGTATATATTTAGAATCCTCTTATTGAGACGAATGCGTGGGTACCAATTTTGCTACTGGATTCTTCTGTCAAAAAAATTTTCAATGAGACATCGGCGAGAGGATGACGAGTATTAATTTTTGACAGAAAATTATCACATATTAATTAATTAATTTAACGAGATTTAAATAAATAAAATTTGTGAGATTGATGAATAAATTCCAAAAATCAAATTTAAATTGTTACATAAATTAACAAACATTAATAATGTTAATTACCGAAATTTTGGGACCGAACTTTAAATAAATGATATTATTGTTCAGTCAATTTTAAATTATAAAAATATTTAATTTTAGAGTCTTAAATTGTATCATCGTAATAATTTTTTATATTTTATTATGTAGATCGTTCGGTTTCAAATTTTAACACTCTTGGACCGAGCAGTTGTTTGGGTCTTTTCTTTTGAATTGTGAGCGATACTTTTTAATATATTTTTCTGAATTTCATGCATTAACATTTAATGCATGTAAATATATTATCAATATTATGCATTAATTAGGGTTTAGATTTTCGACATCTATTTGTGGTTGTTCATTTATATTTTAATATTAAAATGTGTTTGCTGGATATAATTGGGATGATATGAAAACCATCATGATCATGAGTGAGTTATGATTTGTGGATGAGTTTAGGACTGGTATGACGGCGAGGGTATTTTATGCTCATTGCTGCTTTTTAGTCGGATAGTGCTGCTTGGTTTAGATTGTGACGACGGATCCCATATATGTTGGAATTGAGAGACCATATTGGAATAAAGAATGCCAGATAGGGGATCGGCTCCCCAAATTTGAGGTTTAGAGTGATTTTCATAGACTAAATTCTATCCATGTGTGATTATATGATTTGTTGTATGATTTTCATGGTAAATTGGCATATTATTTATAATATTAGTATAAAGCCAGAGTAAGACACCAGGTAGGTATATTGGATGGTATCATTCACTGAGTTGAGATGCTCACCTCTGTCTTATAATTTTTTTAGGTTCCCAGGGTGAGTGCTTGTGATCTTTATTCAGTGACACTGCCTTCATTCTCCGGTAGTGGACTTTATGTATTAACTAATCATACTTTCAATTTATTGTGTAATGGTTTGTATGTTTATTTTATTTTAGAGACTTCATAAATTTTAAATGTTGAGATATTATATTTGGGATGTAATTTAATGAATAATGTGATGGTTTGGATGTTTCTACTATTATATTACGTCAGGCTGACATTGAAGTCTGGTGCCTCAGGTTTCTTGCCCCTCAGTATCGATCACGTGCCCTTAGGATCGGGTCGTGACAAAGTTGGTATAAGAGCTTTTGGTGTTTGCAATAAAAGACAACTAACTTAGTAAATTAAAGTAAAGAAAAATTGAATGTTGTGCAAAAAGAGTTGATGATGAAAATACTATTAAGATATTGAATCTCCCTAGCCATAAAAATATTTATGAAAATCAATTCAATTAAATCAAATAATAGAGCTGAATTGACATTCTTCTAAATTAGACTAAAAACCCCTCTCAAGTGAATTAATTCCTTATCACTAAGTAGAATGTTTGAATATCTTCTCAAACATAATTAAATATATCTTGCAATAAGATCATGGAATCATAAACAAAAGGATATTGTAAAACTATCTCTAGCACTCCAATCATCCCTCAATCATAATAAGAATTCTATTCATATCAAGCTTTCTCAAGTCAAAAATAAGAAAATCGCTACCAATCAATAAGCATGCTATTATCAATTGAAAATAAGAAATTAAGAATCAAAAGGATAAAACAACTCAATTAAATGATTAATTTAATAAGAACTATTCAATCCATACAATAAAGCTAGGGTTAATCAATATCTAGATAGAGATGATTTAGTTCATGTTCATAACCAAAAAGCCAGAACAAAAGAAATAAGTAAAAGAATTCAAATAATCCATAATGAATGATTTGTGTTTCTTCACTTTAATCTTTGATTCAAGATTTAAATCTTGATAAACTTGGATCTTCACCTTCAATCTCAACTGCTAAACTCTCTTTCTTTCTTAGGAAGTAGGCTCTAAGTTCTAAAAATTGGATCCCTAATTCGCACTTCAGTTCAGCTTTTATAGCCCAATAATTTAGCCTGACACGTCCAGTGATACGAACATGTCTCTAAGCGTATCAATGATACTGTTTTTACCATTGATGACACGGGCATTGACACACTCATGTCCTTGGGCGTGTCATTTCTACTGTAATGCTTGATTAAGGGCACGGTCAGTAACATGCTCATGTCCTTGGGCGTGTCACAACTTCTGTAAGGCAGGATCAATGGCACATCTAGTGACACGCCCATATCCTTGGGCGTGTTATAGCTTCTGTGAATTAGTTGAATGATATGACCATTGACATGGGCGTGTCACTTGAAGAAGTTGCCCAAATTAGCTCTTTTCTTCATCTTTCATCCGCGATTCAAACCGAAATGACAATAAGGCCTCAAAAATAAAAAAAGTTCCAAATCAACCCTAACAAACACTTAAGCAAACAAATTAAACTCAATTTAATAATAATTATACTAAGAAATAGGGGCAAAAATATCATCAATTATACACTTATCAAATTCTCTCACACTTGAGTGTTTGCTTGTCCTCAAGCAAATTAAATGACAATAATAAGCAGAAATAAATGATCCCTCTATATCCAAAAAGAAAAGAAAAGTTTTACAATACTTGAATCAGAAAACTCGGCATTCTCAACTAAAAACTAATTCACAAACATGACAGCTGACTTAAGAAGTTTCAAAACAAAAATCCCGCAGACCTAAAATTTAAAAATTTAGAGTTAAAAGATTGAGCATGAAATTCCAAGAACTCAAAAGTCATAAACAAAGTAAGAAAGTGTAGATTTTTTCTTAAGTTCTTTGACCCCTTTTTAATTGTATTGAGTGAACCATTTTTCATTTTTTTTTCAAATGAGCTTGACTTGTTTGAACTAATACTAGCCTTTTGACGCGAATGTAAATATTTGTGATGCCAACCCCCAGTTACTCAGCTAAAATCACCATTCAAATGGCTACTAGCACTATTCATGATTCCAACTCATTTGATTCACTTCAAAAGTTAAAATCAGCAAAACAAGAACAAATTTTCAAAGCTCCTGAAACAAATTATTATTATTCTTATTATTTAATTTTGCATTTTTTTAAGACAAGTGGTTAGGAACTTAAGATACTAAAGATGTCATACTAAGTTCGACTCAAGTATCTAAGGAATCTTAACATGCTAAAAAAATGTAACTAAGGTTTTAAACTTCAGATGTGCAATTCTCATCAATCAACTACCTAATTCGAACTATCACATTCTGTCCACAACAACTGATTAAGAAAGCCTAGTTAACCGCAACAAGATATTGTCGTTCATTAAATCAACCATTAATTTAATATAGAGACACCATTACAATTCATACAATCATGGCAACCTAGTTTACTTGAATCCTAAAAATATTGTTAAAGAAACTAAATGAGACAAATGAATTAAATGGCAAGAGTGAAATAATAAAAGCTCAATCCAGAAAATATGCCTCCCCCCACTTAAGACGTACATTGTCCCCAATGTGTGTAAAATAAAAATAAAATAAAAGAGAGAGAGAACTATCCTGCCATGTCCTGAATTGACATATATGAACATGGTTCCAACAAACATTCCGAAGTCGAATTAGCTACAGGACAAAAATTGACATGCAAAATGGTGAAGATTCGTAAATATATAAAAAGATTGAAAGAAAGAAAGAAATACATAACTAAAAATAAAAATAAAAGAAAATGAAATGAAATGAAACAAAAATATAAATAGTTTAAACGTAAATTCATCCAAGAAATTAATTAAATAAGACAATAAAAATAAACAATCCACTAGATGAGAGAGAAAATGTGGGCTAGTTAGACATGCGTACAGCGCTGGTATCATCACTGCTGGTATCCTCACCACTGGCACTAGCATCATCACTAGTATCACTATCCGAAACAACAACATGAGGCATTGGGTCCTGATATGGCAGAGGCGGTGGCTGCGAAGGAGTAAACCCCTGAAACCTCCAGAACTCAAGCTGGACTACTCCAGCCATTGCCTTCGTAAAATCTCGTGATCCAACTAAGCTTGAAACGAAGAAGAACGTTGCTCCATGTAATGCTAGATATGATCCTGTTGAGATAATAACTTATTCTTATTCAACTAGATGTCCCCTAATTTGCCCTCTATCCTACAGATCTGCCGCTCAAAATCAGTGGGCTTCTTGTCATCATTCTACTCAACATTATTCAAATGTCGCCAGTCTCAAAAGGTAGGAACTGGGGGTAGAGTATGGTCCAGCTGAAGAAGAAGGTCCAACAACAGTAGATGGTCCCTAAAAATCTGTCGGTGGAGGTATGTTCGAAGGAGGAGCAGGAGGGATCGGCTCAGGGGGTGTCCATACCCAATAGTTTGGGAAACCCATCCACCATCATGGGTAGGCATCCATCCAATACACCCAAGTTACGAGCCAGCCGTGTGACATATATGTCACCATGCAAATTACTTGGTACTCCTTTCTTTGACTGCTCATAAAAGAAATGTGTAATGGCGTGCGCGACATTGCATCAGGTCTTCTGAACAATGCATTTCAAGAAGAATATATCTCACAAGTTAACCACCTCTGTGCTACTTTATCGAGCTATAAGAGTGTGAACCAACAGATTATGCACCACTCGACAAGGGAAGGACTCAAAATTTGATACCTTAGACACCTTAGGCCGGTATCTATATGAATTGGGTGCAAATGTCCTCCAAACTTGGGGAGGAACAACTTCATACTCTACAAAATCCATCTCTGAATCAAGATAGTCAGAAGTCTGCACCTCCTCTGCAGTGTATAACCCTAAATGCAAACCAAGGTCATTAATGCTCATATGAAATCTCTGCCCCCAACCTGAACTTCACTGTTGCTCGGTAATTGAAATCTTATTCTTGTTGAACTGAAAAGTGCAGTAAAATTCCAGTGTTAACTCCCTATAAGAAGGCTCATTGATGAAAAACAGTTGTTCTCATCCTGGTTGATTTATTAATTCTCGAATCTCGCACCACAATATTGGCATGTTCCATAGCTTCCCAATCCAAAACCCTAGGTGGAGACCAATCCTTGTTGCCTAATAGCTCAAACCGCTTTCGTTCCTCGAAATGCGAGAATCGAAGGCACTTGTGGCTTGCCATGAATTTGGAGGTCGTTCGTGTAGCGGGTTGGCTTGAACTGCCTTCCTCTCTTGCTCGTTTGGCGGGTAGCTTGGAAGATGGTTATTTGCGAGGGCCCATAATCTGCAAAACAAACAAGAATATCCTAAAAAATAATAATAATGCCAAAACACCGACATTGGATAGGGTTACCAAAATACCGGCATTATAATGACAGGGCACAACATATACTCCAACAAAATTAATGTCAAGTATACCAATAAAATTGAACCAACATATACCAATGCATTTAAACAAATAAGAGCAATGAAACTAAACCAATAAGAGCAATGAAACAACTCTAAACAACAACAATTATTTAAATCCACACATTAAACCGTGTGTCCATGGCCCAACAAATTAAAACCAAGCAATTGCTAGATGTATGCATAAATAACAATGAATAAATCGTAAACATGCAAACACCAAAATAAATCAAAATAAATAAAAAATATGATTGATAAACTAAAATAAATCTCTCAAAACTAGGAATAACCCTCATCATTCCTAAGAAACTTGAAACATGGCAAGAAATCTCGAATGAATTTCAAAGAAATTAAAGCAAAATGGCAAAAGTGAGAGTTCATAGCTTAGAATAGCAGTGGAGAATGTGGTAGAATTGAACAAAAAGCGAATAGATCTGCTCAAAAACTTGAAATGGGGATGGAAATCCCTTCTAAGGTGAGTAGGTGTGTGATTTCGAGTGTGAGGTTGAGAAAAATTTGAGAGAAAAATCAAAAACTAGGGCAAGAGAAAAGAGAAAGAATTTTTAAAATAAACTTGGGTTCGCTTTAAAACACGTTGACACGCCTACTAACACGGGCGTGTCGATTGGCATGTTGCAACTACTGCAAATCAGATCAAACGACATGTCCAGTGACATGGGCGTGTTGTAGCTACTGTGACTCAGATTAAATGACACGTCCAGTGGCATGGCCGTGTCACTAGACGAGTTGTCGCTATTGTAAATCCATAATTTTATCTAAAATGACATGACCAGAGACACGTACATGCCCTTGGGCATGTTGTTCCTACTGTAGTGCCAGTTATGTAGCTACTGCCTCTGAAAATGAATGACACGCTCATTAACATGAGCATGTCTCTAAATCAAGCTCAAGTTCCCCCTCAAAAGAAAAATTCCCTCTACATATTCAAGTAAACTCAAAAACAATACACCACCAACCAATGATAAAAGAATTAAAAATCAAAGACACAAACTAAAAACATAAAAATTAAAGAAACAAATATTAAAAACAAATAAAATGGTGGGTTGTCATCCACCCAACACTTTTTTAACATCGTGTTAGTTGGACGGATAGGGGTAATTTATCTCTAGTCTTGGAGGTATAAAACCTCCTTCAAATCATGCAATTCTCCCCCTAAATATAATTTGAGTCTTTGCCCAATCACATTAAAATTTTCTTTTTTCGGATGAGTTATTTTAATTGTTCCATAGGAGAAGACTTCCTTGACTGTAAAAGGACCATACCATCCAGATTTTAACTTACTTGGAAAGAGTCAAAGCTTCGAATTATACAATAATACCTGATCTCCGGCTTGAAACTCTTTCCGCTTTTTAATGCGAGCATCATGTCATCTCTTAGTTCGCTCCTTATACACCCTCGCATTATCATAAGCTTGCAATCCCCATTCATCCAGCTCATTAATATGCAATTTTCTCCTTTCACCTGCACTAGCTAGATCAAGGTTAACCTGTTTTATAGCCTACTAAGCATTATGTTCAATTTTTACAGGTAAATGACAAGCATTTCCATATACTAGCCTAAATGGTGTAGTACCTAAGGGAGTTTTAAATGCCGTCCTAAAAGCCCATAGAGCATTGTCTAATTTCCTAGACCAATCCTTTTAGGATCGCTCTATAATTTTTTCAAGAATTCTTTTTATTTCTCTATTTGTGTTCTCAATTTGACCACTAGTTTGGGGATGGTAAGAAGTAGAAAATCTATGTGTGATGCCTAGCCTTTTGAAAACTTTTTCAAGTTGAGCGTTACAAAAGTAACTACCCCTATCACTTATGATCGCTTTTGATGCACCAAATTGAGAAAATAATTTTTTCAAAAACTTCATTACTATCCTAGCGTCATTCGTTGCTAAGGCTTGGGCTTCATGCCATTTAGAGACATAGTCTATAGCTACGAGAATATATTTGTTACCAAAGAAACTAGGAAACGGTCCCATAAAGTCGATGCCCTATACATTAAAGACTTAACACTAGAATTTCGTTTTGGGGCATCTCATCACGAGATGAAATGTTTTCAGTTCTTTGACAACGATCACAACATTTCACAAAGTCATAGCTATCCCTAAACAAAGTGGGCCAATAAAATCCTAATTCTAGTACATTTTGAGCAGTTCTATTGGCTCCTATATGACCACCAGCTAGTCCAATATGGCTATGATAGAAAATATTCATCATTTTAGGCCATGCCAGACACCATCGGATCATGTGGTCCTTACATAACCTAAACAAAAAGGATCCTACCAAAAATAATATTTAAAAATGGAAAAGAATTTCTTCTTTTCTTGATAAGTTAGGTCCTTAGGAGTTCCCTAACAACCAGGTAGTTACCGAAATCTGCAAACCAAGGCATTTCAAAATTTAAACTACTTACCTCACTTACCATGGCATACAGCTGCTCATCGGGAAAATGATCATCGATGTCCCCTTCTTCAAATCTCTCCAAGTTTGGATTCTCCAAGCAAGAAAGGTGATCTGCTGCCAGATTTTTAGCTCCCTTCTTATCTTGAATCTTTAAATCAAATTCCTATAGTAACAAAATCCAACAAATTAGCCTAGGTTTTGCATTAGTTTTTGCAAATAAATACCTCAAAGCCGAGTGATCTATATAAATAATCACTTTTGACAAGATAATATATGATCTAAACTTGTCAAAGGCAACAACCACAGCTAGAAGTTCTTTCTTTGTAGTTGTGTAATTGGCCTGAGCTGCGTTCAAAGTCCTGCTTGCCTAATAGATAGGCTAAAAAAAACTTCTCCTTGAGTTGACCCAAAACTGCCCCACTGCGAAATCACTCGCATCACACAATAGTTCAAACGTTAAATTCCAATCGGGAGCCACCATGATTGGAGCATGGGTCAATTTCTCCTTAAGAGTTGTGAAAGCTCTTAAACATTCCTCGTCAAACACAAAATCAACATCCTTCTCAAGGAGTCTTGTTAGAGGGTGAGCTATCTTAGAAAAATCTTATATGAACCTCCGATAGAAGCCCGCATATCCTAAAAAACTTCTTATAGGTTTAACCGATGTGGGTGGTGGTAGTTTCTTAATGGTTTCCACCTTAGCCTGGTCCACCTCAATACCCTTGCTTGAAATCTTATGTCCCAACAAGATTCCCTTTTGAACCATAAAATGATACTTTTTCCAATTAAGCACCAGGTTTATTTCCTCACATCTTATCAAGACCCTCTCATGATTTTCCAAACATCCTTCGAATGAGCTAACATAAACTGAGAAATCATCCATGAACACATCCATAACATCCTCAATAAGCTCATCGAAGATTGCCACCATGCACCATTGAAAAGTTGCAGGTGTATTGCATAGTCCGAATGACATTCTTCGATATGCTAATGTCCCATATGGATAAGTGAATGTAGTTTTCTCTTGGTCTTCTGGGGCAATAGGAATTTGGAATTAGCCTGAAAGACCATCCAAAAAATAGTAATATTTATGCCTGGATAACCGCTCCAACATCTGATCAATGAAGGGCAAAGGAAAATGGTCCTTCCTAGTTGCATCATTCAACTTCTGTTAGTCGATGCAAACCCTCCAACCGATAACTGTTTTTGTTGTAATTAGCTCATTATTTTTATTAGAAACCACCGTCATCCCTCCTTTCTTTGGTACTACCTGAACCGGGCTCATCCAAGAGCTATCCAAAATCGGATATATGATTCCTGCATCAAGTAGTTTGATCACTTCAGCCTTCACTACATCTTTCATCTTTGGGTTTAGTCTTCGCTTTGGTTGCACTACTAGCTTGAATTCATCCTCCATCAGTATCTTGTGAGTGTAATAGGATGAATTGATAACCTTGATGTCTGCTATCTTCCAAGCTATAACTTTCTTATGCTTTTGTAACAACTGGATGAGCTTTACCTTCTGCTCAGAAGATAGGTGGGAACTCAGAATTATGGGTAACTTATTTTCTTCCTCCAAAAATCCATACTCAAGGTGATCCAGAAGGGTCTTAAGTTCCAAGTTGGGTGGATCAATCACCGATGGTTTCGACTTCTCTTTTTTTGGAATCTCAATTGTTTCATATGTCTGACACTTAAATGATTTGCCTGCTTCAAGATAAGCAAGCTGCTCCACTGCTTCTTGATCCTCAACATTATCCTGCAATAAACACAACTCAAGGGGATCCTTGGAAACAATGTTAGTAACAAAATTTACGGTTTCATGCTCAATAATATCATTGCATGAATCCGCCTCATCGAATGTAAGTGGGTGTTTCATAGCCTCTTATATATTAAAAATAACTTTTTTGCTTTCCACTCTCAAAGTCAATGTGTCATCATGGACATCGATAAGGGCAAGGGTTGTATTTAAAAATGGCATACCAAGGATAAGCAAAACATTCACATCCTCATCTATATCGATGACAACAAAATCATTTGGAAAAAAGAAAATTTTGACTTTTACCAACACATCCTCTATAATACCATGAGGGTGGAATACTGACTTATCAGCAAGTTGAATAGTCATGAGTGTTGGTTTAGGTTCTCCAATACTTAACTCTTTAAACATCTTGTAGGGCATAACACTTATGCTAGCCCCCAAATCAGCTAGTGAATTTTTAATTTCAAGATTACCTATCAAATATGGAATAGTAAAACTACCAGGATCTTTTAACTTCTTAGGTAACCTCTTTTGCAAAATTGCCGAACTCTTTTCCGACAAATGCACCAATGATACTTCCTCAAGCTTCCTTTTATTAGAAAGATCTTTCAAATATTTAGCATATTTGGGCATTTGCGATAAAGCTTCGGCGAATAGAATATTAATGCGCAATTGCTTAAAGAGTTCAAAAAACTTATCAAACTGAGCAACCATCTTGTCCTTGTTCAATCTTGCTGGGTATGACACTCAAGGTCGGTATTCCCTCACTATTGGACTGGGCTCTTGTGGTTGGTTCCCTTTCTCATTTTCTACAGCAGCCTTCTCTCCCGAAGTGACAAAATGATAATCTTCTTTTTTCTCTTTCGTATGTCTCAACCTATTCCTCAACCTCTTCTTCTCTTTTCTTAACCACACCACCCTTAATTTTCCTTTCACTCCTCAGAGTGATTGCCTTTAGCTGCTCCTTCTGGATTGCCTCAGCATTGCTAGGCAAACTCCCTTTTGGTCTTTCACTAAGTAACTTGGCAATTTGCCACACCTAATTTTTAAAATATTGAATAGAGGCTTGCTAATTTCTACGGGTGGTTTCAGTTGATTGAAATCTGATTTCCGAAGCTGCTATGAACTTCTCCATCATGTCTTCCAAATTGCTCTTTTTTGGAGGATCAACTTGTTGATGTTGAGGCTATTGAAATATAAAGGGAGGTCTTAAATTGTTTTAATTACTCCAGGAGAAATTTGGATGATTTCTCCACCCTCGAATTATATGTATTGTTGTAGGGGTTGTTCTACTATTGCCTTGGCATATTCCCAACATAATCCACCTGCTCCTGTCTAGCAAAGATATTGCCACCTTGGCAATTCTGACCTTGATCTCCACCCCCACACCATTCTTAAGACATTATCTGCATTGAATCGATCTTTTTATTCATGGCTTCTAATTGTGCTGTCAAAGTCACCACATAATCCAATTGATGTGAACCAATGACCCTCAGTTTTCCTTGTTCCTTTGGAGTTTGCCACTGATAATTGATAATAGCCATATCTTCAATCAAATCCCTTGCTAGTGTCTTGTTATTTATGGTACACCCGACTGCTGCATTAATGGAGTGCTTACTTGCATAATTCAATCCATTGTAAAAAGTTTGAATCTGAAGCTATAGGGGAAGCCCATGATGAGGACACCTTCTCAATACATCTTTAAACCTCTCCCAAGCATCATAAAGGGTCTCACCATCCTGCTGAAGGAAAGATGAGATACCATTCCTCAACTTGGCGGTCTTGGATGGGGAAAAATATTTTTCTAAGAACTTTTCTGCCAACTGACCCCATGTGGTGAAAGTGTTTGGGGGAAAAGATTTCAACCATTTCTTCGGTTGGTCTCTAAGTGAAAATGGGAACAACCTCAGCCTAATTACATCTTTATCTTGAACGTGTCACATATTTCTAGAAAATTCTCAAGATGTGCATTAGGATCTTCATCTGGCAACCCATCAAACTGGCAAGTTTGCTACACCAATTGAATTACATTTGCCTTTATTTCAAAGTTGTTCGCAGCAACTGTCGGCCTCTAAATGCTAGAGTCAGCCCCATCGAGAGTGGGCTTAGTATATTCCTGCATCGTTCTTGGCTCACCTCCTTCCATCACTTCTAATTCTTCTTATGAGCTTGAATCTTTCAAGTTTATTTCTTCCAAGTTTGTTTTCATTTCTGCCAGAACTGCTTCCCTTTCTTCCTTTTGCTTTCTCCTTAATGTTCTCTCTACTTCTTGATCTAATTCAAGTAATTGGGAGAAGCTAGCTTGGGTCATAAATGGGAAGAAATACCTAAAATGACAGTCAACAAGCAAGAACCAATGTTAAAATAAATAAAAATAAAAACTAAATCAACAGTCTTGATTATATTACTAATATTGAAAACCGTTGTTCCTTGGAAAACGGCACCAAAAACTTGGTGGCAAACTTATGCTATTGCAATCTTACCGCAAGTGCACGGGTCGCACAAGTAATAAAGTAGTGAGTGAGATATCATTCCACTGGGGGACAAGATCAATTACTAGTGTAAATTTTAACTGATGTTTAGCAAATCAGTAGTTTTGTGATGCTTGTAATAAAAGACGAGTAACTTAATAAATTAAAGTAAAGAAAAATTGAATGTTGTGCAAAAAGAGTTGATGATGAAAATACTATTCAGACATTAAATCCCCCTGACCATAAAAATATTTATGAAAATCAATTCAATTAAATCAAATAATAGAGCTAAATTGGCATTCCTCTAAATTAGACTAAAACCCCTCTCAAGTATATTAATCCCTAATCACTAAGTAGAATGCTGGAATCTCTTCTCAAACAAAATTAAATAGATCTTACAATAAGAACAAGGAATCATAAAGCAAAAGATCTTGTAAGTCTATCTCTAGCACTCCAATCAACCCTCAATCCTAATGAGAATTTTATTCACATCAAGCTTTCTCAAGTCAAATATATGAAAATTACAACCAACCAATAAGCATGCCATTATCAATTAGAAATAAGAAATTAAGAATCAAAAGGATAAAATAACTCAATTAAATGATTTAATTTAATAAGAACTATTCAATCCGTAAATAAAGCTAGGATTCATCAATATCTAGATAGAGATGATTTAGTTCATGTTCATAACCAGAAAACCAGAACAAAAGAAATAAGTAAAAGAATTCAAACAATCCATAATGAATGATTTGTGTTTCTTCACTTCAATCTTTGATTCAAGATTTAAATCTTGATAAACTTGGATCTTCATCTTCAATCTCAGCTGCTAAACCCTCTTTCTTTCTTAAGAAGTAGGCTCTAAGTTCTAAAAATTGGATCCCTAATTCGCATATCAATTTAGCTTTTATAGCCCAATAATTGAGCCTGACACTCCCAGTGACACGGCTATGTCTCTGGGCGTGTCAATGATACTGTTTTTACCGTTGATGACACGGTCATTGACATGCCATGTCCCTGGGTGTTTCATTGCTATTGTAATGCTTGGTTAAGGGCAAGGTCAATGACATGCTCATGCCCTTGGGCGTGTCGCAACTTTTATAAGGTAGGATCAATGGCACGTCCGGTGATATGCCCATGTCCTTGGGCGTGTCATAGCTTCTGTGAATGAGTTGAATGACGCGGCCATTGGCACGCCCATGTCATTAGACGTGTCACTTGAAGAAGCTGCCCAAATTAGCTCTTTTCATCGTCTTTCATCCGTGTTTCTAGCCAAAATGACCATAAGGCCTCAAAATATAAAGAGTTCCTGAAATCAACCCTAACAACCACTTGAACAAACAAATTAAACTCAATTTGATAATAATTATACTAAGAAATAGGGGCAAAAATATCATCAATTATACACTTATCAACCAAATCCATTTATTTGACTTGTCGGAGACTACAGGGTCCTGCACAGGCATGGTATAAGGATTACATACGACCCCGATACCAGAAGATGACTTAGGAGGATTTTAAGAAGGAGTTTCTTGCTTGGTTTGTTCCCTCGAGATTTATGCATCAAAAAATAGTAAAGCTTAACAGTTTCAGGAAGGATGAGCACACTTTAATAGTAGAGGTTACCACCAAGTTTTTCAGGTTATGTAGGTTTGTCCCCGCAATGGTAGCTGATGATGAGCTTGAGAAATTTAAATATATTAGGCTTTGGGTGAGGATTATACCTCTTTACTCAGTGGATGCCAAAGCTGACCTTTTAGTGAGTTGGTTGATACTGCTAGGGATATAGCATTTACTTTAGAAGAAAGAAAGAAGAGGTCAAGAGATTCTAGACAGCAGGGAGGACATAACACTCACAACTTTTCTGGTCCTAGCGGTAATTTTCATATGGCACCTATAGAAGGGCAAGAATAAAGGTGGCTCTAGACACGTCGAGGTTATAGTGGTAGCATTGGGGCCTCCAGTTATAGTGGATTGGATTCTGGTTCAGGTACTTCCACTTGTGCTAGATGTGATAAAGCTCATCAAGGTCAGTGCATGCAGGGATCAAATGTTTGCTTTAGGTGTGGCCAAACAAGTCATTTTGCTAAGGATTGCTCCTTATCAGGAGGACAGAGAGTTTATAGTTAGGGGTACACTCAGGGTTCCATGCCTAGTGTGGGCTAGCCTTTATAGACATCTTTTTCATCTCAGTTTGGGGGATGCATGAGTGGCCAGTAGGGCTATGGTTTTAGGGGTAGGGATAGAGGACAGAGTCAGAGCTCAGGGTATTCAAACAGAGGTTGGAATCAGCGACATGCTTAAGTTTTCATCCTTACCCATCAGGATGCTTAGGCTTCTAATGTTATGGTGGCAGGTAATTTTCTATATGTTCTCTTATGGCACACGTGTTGATAGACCCGATTTCTATTTACTCCTTTGTGTCCCCCCGGTTTGAAGTAAAACTTGACATGATGCCAACCAGTTTAGATTGCCCCTTGTTGGTTGCAACTCCTATGAGTGATTCCTTATTGGTACATACAACCTTTCTATTGTGTCCAATTCTAGTTGAAGCAAGGATTTTGCCTACAGATCTAATTCTTCTAGATGTTATGGATTTTGATGTAATTCTTTTCATGGATTGGTTGTCAACTCATTATGTTACCGTTGATTGCCGCAATAAGGAAGTCATCTTGTGAGCGGAGATTTTCGTCCCCACTTTCGGTGGAATGGTTCTTGCCACTTTGGCACTGTTAGGCTCGGGGCCTTAGAGAACATAGGCCTAAATCCAAAAAAAATGAAGTCGCAACCCGGACGGGCCGAAAAAATAGGAAATGATGGATGACTCGATTCCTAAGGAATCTCCAACCCCCTAGTGGGTTAGAAAAGTTAGGTATGTGTGGGAAAGGTGAGAAATGACCCAACACCCCCACAACGACCGATTCATTGGAACCAACCTCCTTTTCAGGTCTTAATATTATAAAATTCTTAAATATAACGATATTATCCATATTACATTTGATCATAAGAATAAATAAATACTTTATTAAAACCACAATAATGTCCAAATAAAATAAATAAATGGACATCCATTCGATGATGGAAATATGTCCTTGCATCGTCCATGTCTAAAACTAAATAGAACACCCACCAAAAGGTGAAAACGTGTCCTTTACATTAATTCCAAAATATAAAGATGATTGAAATTATATAAAAACTAATTAATGAGGTACCCAATCATGAAAACATACCTCATAATTTTTTTGAAACCAAAACAAATCAATAAAAATAACAATCATTCATCATAAATAAATTATTCATCAAACATATAAATCAAAGATATGAATAAACCATTAATCAAAACATATAACAAACATGCTTCTAACTTAAATAAAGCAAATAAAGATACAAGTTTAGGTTTTTGTCTAAATTTAGGGTTTCTTAATTAACATTTAGCATTTTAGGATTTTGAAATTAACACAATTATTATTATTATTTAAAATACTTAGTCTACTATAAGGAATTTGGAAAAATAGAATTGATTAGGGTTTTATAGTTTTAAGAAAGTAGTAGGGTTTTTGGTTAATCAAATTTAGGTTTAGGGCTAATACCATGCAATTATAGTTTTTAGAAAGAAATTAATTAGGGTTTGGTATTTATAAAAAATAATGTTTGTAGCTTAAGATTTTACATGAATTAGCATTTAGGGTTCATGAAAAACTAATCAAAGTTTAAAGTTTATGTGAACTATGAATATGTTTAAAGAGATTAGAAGTTAATGTGAAGTTTTATATGAAAACCTTAATGTGATTTTGAGTAATATATTGATTAAATAGGCATAAGATAATAAATAAATAAATAATCTATGTCAAACAAGTCTACTGGTTATAATTATTATGACTTATCAAAATAATAATATGCACTTCACATAAACTAACATATGAACTGATTTTAGAAGAAGTTGTATACTGTAACTTTAATTAAATGAAGAATGGGCTCATGTAATATTTAAAACAATCAAAACATATAGTATTTATTTAACTTAAAGCATGTCATCGTTTGTTGACTCCACCAAAATTGTTAGAACGAGATTCTGGATGAGCTTTGGCAAAGACAATGAGTACACTACCTTTGTAGAGTTTTGTGTTGTTGATCTTCCTCATCTATCCTTGTTGTTTCTTTTTGTTTATCAAGTTTGCTAGGATTTGTTGGTTAATTACTGAATTTTCCAGAGTTCCAGCAGCCAACCAAAAGCCAACGGTTCCAAGCATCCCCCTTCAGGTTTTTCAAACCAGTATTTATAATCACTCTCTTAGGTTAAATCTCAAAATTATCTTGTTTAAGAATGATCTATTCTGATACATGTCGAATTCACGGGTTCGACACAAATCGATTCCATATCGAATTACAATTACTTGAATTCGATATCGACCGAGTCCGTCTCGAATTAAAATGACTTTATTTCGGCAGAAACTGAGCCCATATCGATGTAGGTATCCGGATTCGACATGGAATTGAAAAACAATTGCCCATATCAAATTGGGGTTTCCAATTCGATATGGGGAGCACCATATCGAATTGGGAGGCCCCTAATTCGATATGGGGCTTCCCCATGTCGAATTAGAAGCCCTAATTCGACATGGGATACCCCTACTGCCAAAAACCATCCGGATTAAGTGAAAAAGCAATTAAACCTTCGAATCGAACCCGTTTTAGGGTTTAGTGCATCGGTATCGTATAAAAACCAACCAAATCTTCTAAAACATACCTAATTAGGATTTTAAAAGTTTAATTGGCTTATTTTAGGTCATATTGCAATACATTAGTCCAATTAAAGGTTTGAAATTAACACTGGACTAGCTAGGGCTAAAATCAAGAGTATACAGTTTGCCCCCTGCTTGAACAATCTTGAATTTATTCAAAGAGTGAAAAGCAACATGGTTTGAATTTATTTTGGATAAGGATGGATTCTTGACCCAAGGTTCGAGTTGGTTTGGGTTTGGACCCAAAAAAAAATTTGGATACTTGGACCCGGGACTAGGTTCTTGGACCCAAGACTGAATTTAATTTAGGTACTTAGACCCAAGACTGAATTGAGTTTGGGTACTTGGACTCTAAATTGGATACTTGGACCCGAGATTGGGTACTTAAACCCGAGATTAGGTACTTGGACCCGTGATTGAATTGAGTTTAGGTATTTGGACCTGAGATTGGTTACTTGAACCCGAAATTGGGTACTTAGACCCGAGATTAGGTACTTGGACCCGAGATTAGGTACTTGGACCCGAGATTGGATACTTAGATCCGAGATTGGGTACTTGAACCAGTGACTGAATTGGGTACTTGGACTCGAGACTGAATACTTAGACCCAAGACTAAATTGGATTTAGATACTTGGACCCGAGACTGAATTGGATTTGGATACTTGGACCCGAGATCAAATTGGGATTGGGTACTTGGACCCGAGATTGGGTACTTGGACCCATGACTGAATTGGATACTTGGACCCGAGACTTAGTACTTGGACCCGAGACTGAATTGGATTTGGGTACTTGGACCCGAGATTGAATTAGGTTTAGGTACTTGGACCGGAGACTGGGTACTTGGACCCGAGATTGAATACTTGGACCCGAGACTAAATTGGGTACTTGGACCTGAGACTGGGTACTTGGACCTGAGACTGGATACTTAGACCCGAGATTGGGTACTTGAACCCGAGATTGGATACTTGGGCCCGAGAATGAATTGAATTTGGATATTTGGACTCGAGACTGGTTTGAATTTGGGTACTTGGACCCAAAACTGAATTGAATTTGGGTGCTTAGACTCGAGACTGAACTGAATTGGGTACTTGGACTAGAGATTGAATTGCGTACTTAGACCCGAGACTGAATACTTGGACCTGAGATTGAATGGGATACTTGGACCCGAGATTGAATTGAATTTGGATGCTTGGACCCGAGACTGGGTACTTGGACTCGAGATTAAATTTTGGATGCTTGGACCCAAAACTGGATACTTGGACTCGAGACTGAATTTAATTTGGGCACTTGGACCCGATATTGAATTTGGTTTGGGTACTTGGACTCGAGATTGAATTGAATTTGGGTACTTGGACCTGAAACTTAATTTTGGATTAACATTTTATCAGTTGAGAATTCTGGTTGTTCTATTTTTTAATGGATTGTGTGTCTTTACCCACCAAAAATAGATCTTTATCCTTTTGGACATTTGTCCTATATTTGCTTCCGCTCTTCTAGCTGAATTGATATTTTGTCTTTTGCATCTTTATTCTTTTGAGAGTTCTAATGTTCCATTCTTTTATGCTTTCTTTTGCAAAAAATTTAGCTATTTTTTAGCTGGCCCTCATATCTTCTCCTTGCCCCCTGCATGGAAAAATATTTGAAAGTGAGTTTGAAAATGCTTTATATACACATAAACTTAAAAATTGAAAAGGAGAAACTTTGTCATTGTGTAGGCTCAAACCAATGATTTTTCCTATGCGGGCTTATATTGATGTTTGTGTTGTCTAGTTTCTCGCACAAGCATGCATTTCTTCTTTTGCGAAATGACCGGAGCTTCCTCAAGCAATGGGCCTTCTATACCCTCAGATTCAATATATTCTTTTGATTCTTTACTTTCATAGAGTGTTTGCTGTTCATCTTGACAAATGATAAGTAACACAAGATAACAAAATGCAATGTGATATGCTCATGTACGCATGATATGCATGACTAATACTTACAGTGGTTCCGTCGACTCATAGACCGAGGTGATTAGCTTAAATGTTCTCATTGACTCTTTCTAGATGCCCGTTCAGGTCTTGCATTGGAATGACAAAATGCTTTGTATTTATGGCTTTTATCTTTAAGATGTCGAGGACATGACTGGTGAGACCCAAGCAGCGGAGTCAGGGATATATATGATTCAGCATGTCAATTGGTAGCTTCTTCATAACCTTGCCAACAATCATTTACTTTTCCCAATGTGTCCTTTGAGGTTCGACTGTTCAACATATTTTTCTTAACTTAAAGGCTTTTTAAAACAAGAAAATAGTTTTTTTTTTAAATCAAATGTTGACTTTGTCAAATCAGTGTCATTGTACCTCAAGACTCGATTTTTCAAATTAACATATCTATAACATGACAACTCTAGTTACCGTACTAAACTCGGAAATTATTTTTATTTAAGTAAGAACCATTGCACTTCAAATAAGCACATATATATTACTTGGTCAAAGATCTCATTGAATTTGAATATTGTCTATCTCATATGCATGCTTATTCAAACTATCTCCACTAATAGCCTCTACCTATCAAGAGAGATCAATAGGTCTTTGATAGGATTGAAATGAGATCTATAAAGGACACGGGTTAAACGAAAGCTATTTTGAGATCGGAGCTAATATGACACTGTTGACAAACCTTCACGCTATGATTTTCTGTTGGAGCCATAGGCAGTTGGGAGCAAGAAAAAAATAGAGCTTTTGATGTTCTCCCATCTTCTTGGCGTTAATCTGGATCTTGATTGGGAGTCTTTGTCTTTGTAAAAAGTTTAGTACCATTATTCATTTCTTTTCTTCTTTTCCCTTTTCTCTTTCTTTTTCTTACTCCTTTTTTTTTTTAGAATTTTATCGTTTTGTCCTTCCCTGTAGGACTATCAAGTACAGGACTTTCAAAAACTAGATGGTCTTTCTTTTTTTTTTCTCTGATTTTGTTTGAATCTCTGGTTATGTTGAACCAATTCAAGTCGAAATGTCCTTATAAACCAAATGGAAGTCTTTTGCTGCTTTTGGTAAAAGAGAACTCGATTGGCTTTTTAAACCGTTTTGGATTTTCTTTTCTTTTCTTTTTCTTTTTTTTTTTTGGTTCTAGCTCTAAAAGAGTTATCTTATTTGTACCAACTTGTGTTTCTGATGATGGATGAATGGAGTAGAGTGAGTCTCTTCAGTGAGGATAAATTATTTATTGTTATGATGTCATCTTAATAAACTGGAGATATTAGGTCTAGCATCGGGTGAACTTTAACTACCCTTATGATTTTGAGAACATCAACTATCCTTACGGTCTTGGCTATGCATTCCTTTCTTTTTGATCTTCTTACCTTTTTCACCTTAATAATCATAAGACTTGTCAAAAGTATCACAACAGCTCAGGGTAGATTGTTGGGTTTACTAGCCAATGAAGAGAAAGCTGAAATTTTATGAAGGCTCTAAGGGACAACTAGAAACTGATATTTAATCGGGTGGATACTAGTTGTTGGTTTATTAAATAATGCTTAGATCATTTCTCTCTTAAATAAGCAGAGTTCAATTTCGCCTCGAAAGCTTGCCAAAACATGTTCTAAAATTGACTAGGACCTAGACAAAGGTCATTATGCAGGAGCCCTCTCTAAGTAAGCATACACAACTCAATACTATAGAATAATTCCCTCATCTAGTAAAGTCATTCAAATCATGATGCATATATGTATTAATTTATGATTATCAAGCTAGACTCATCATTGGTTTGAGCACCAAAATGAACAAAAAACTTTCCATCCTTAGATTCTCTAGATTTAAGATCATTGGTTTGGTATCAAAGTTTGGAGGCAGAGGATTCGGCAAGGGTCGAGGAGCTAATAGTTATAGCAAATTCATCTTCATTAGATTCTCTAACATTTTCGACAAAGATTTCCCCAAGTCTGAAAATTTACGCTTCTTTGCTGGTTTAGTTGCTGTGTTTTTCTCAACACCTCTTTTTTTACTTTGATTTTGCTCATTGGGGTGGTAGCCTCCCTTATAACTTCAGTTAGACAACACATGATTCGACTTGTCTTGTAGAATAGGGATTAATCCCTCATTTTTCATTCGATCTCTATCAGTAGACATGTTCCTTTTTAATGTTGCCTCTTCCTTCTTCTTTACGTCAATGGGAGATGTCTCATTAGCATTGTTGATGATCTCTAGAATATGAATCAACTAGGTCCTCATAATTTCAACCAATTGATCTCGTAGCTCGGTCATCCTAACTTTGACAACTTCATCGATTATATTCCTTAGCTGGTTTGCATTCATCCTTCCAATGAAGCACTTGAATCAAAATCAATGTTGTAGATGGTATCGTTGTATGCTCTTAAATTACCGTACTCTAGGTTTGTGAGCCAGAAAGGATCAATGATATATTATGCAATGCGTGTATTCATGTATGCATATATGCACAAACAACAAACAAAGAAAGGTAATTAGGACGATTCTTCCAAACTTATTAACTTTCACACACAAATGGTGAGTCTCTTTTTTTAAGTATGTGGTTAACAAAATACCAACACGAGATATTTTATTTTTGAATAATTTCCTTGGACGTTTCAACCAATAGTTATATTTTTAAACATAAAAATCAGTTCATGATAATTTTCATAAATTAGGCTTTAATCCATCCAATAAACTAAAACAGCTTTTATGCTATATTAGATTAAAACTAAATTAAGATGTTTATTATAAATAAATTTCTCACTTAAAAAAAAATAACTACTGATTCATGCAAAAAAAAAACCAATGATTAATAATTCTTAGTATAAACTATACTCATAATTGATTTTTAGTATTTTCAAAATTGATCTAAATATTCGTAAGCTCTTTCAAAAGGTTATGAAAATAATTTTATTTCTAAGCCCATTGTAAAAAGATTTTAGTAAAAATAAATTTTCGACTATGTATTTGGGTCATGAGAAAAGAATTTTTGATTTGTTTTTTAGAAAAGTTTTATGTCCAAAAATCATCTTGAAAAGTTTTGAAAATAGCTTTAGTCTTTTGGATTTTAAAGAAAAATTTATTTTGAGCTTACAATGTACTTAGGTCATATTAGAAAAATAACAAACTAAATAAGCCATGATTTAAACCAAGATAAATTAACCATAGTCAAACAATAAACATTTGGGGTAAAAATCTAAGGGAAGTAACTATGTTAATTGCATGAGTTTTAGTCTTTGGGTTGAAAGGTTTAGGCTCCCATAGCAAGTATATACCAAAAGGTACAAGGCTATGAGTGGTTATGTCATGCTCGATCTCCATACCTTGAGTGAAAATATGGTATCCCTTACATAACACAATACGAATAACACAGGCGTCCTAGCTCACGCATACGATGCAATCTAAATGATGCAATGGATAATATCATGATAAGAAAGAATAGAATAATATAAAGACTAACGAAATCAACTTCTCTTATCCCCAGTGGAGTTGCCACTGTAAGCGAAAATTTTTGCTCCCACTCCCGGTGGAATGGTTCTTGCGACTTCGGCACTGTTAGGCTCGGGGGAACACGAACCTAAACCCGAAGAAAATGGTGTCGCCACCCGAAGGGACCGAAAAAATAGAAAGGGATGGATGACTCAATTTCTAAGGAATCCCCAATCCCCTAATGGGTTCGAAAAGTTGGGTATATGTGAGAAAGGTGAAAAATAGCCCAATACCCCCACAACGTCCGGTTCACTAGAACAAACCTCATTTTCAGGTCTTAATATTATAAAATTCTTAAATATAACGATATTATCCATACTACATGCGATCATAAGAATAAATAAATACTTTATTAAAATCAAAATAATGTCCAAATAAAATAAATAAATGGACACCCATCCGATGATGGAAACATGTCCTTACATCGTCCATGTCTAAAACTAAATAGGACACCCACCAAAAGGTGAAAACATATCCTTTACATTAATTCCAAAATATGAAGATGATTGAAGTTACATAAAGACTAATTAATGAGGTATCCAATCATGGAAATATACATCTTACAATTTTTTTGAAACCAAAACAAATAAAAAAAATAACAATCATTCATTATAAATAAATTATTTATCAAACATATAAATCAAAGATATAAATAAACCATTAATCAAAACCATATAACAAACATGCTTCTAACTTAAATAATGCAAATAAAGATACAAGTTTAGATTTATGTCTCAATTTATGGTTTCTTAATTAACATTTAGGGTTTTAGAATTTTAAAAATAACACAATTATTATTATTATTATTATTATTATTATTATTATTATTTGAAATACTTAGCCTACTATAAGGAATTTGGAAAAATAGAATTGATTAGGATTTTATAGTTTTAAGAAAGTAGTAGGGTTTTTGGTTAATCAAATTAGGATTTAGGGCTAATACCATGCAATTAGAGTTTTTAGAAAGAAATAAATTAGGATTTGGTATTTATAAAAAATAATGTTTGTAGCTTAACATTTTACATGAATTAGGGTTTAGCGTTAATGGAAAACTAATCAAAGTTTAGAGGTTATGTGAACTATGAATATGTTTAAAGAGATTAGATACTACTGTGAAGCTTTATATGAAAATCTTAATGTGATTCTGAGTAATATATTGATTAAATAGGCATAAGATAAAAAACAAATAAACAATATGTATCAAACAAGTCTATTGGTTATAATTGTTATGACTTATCAAAATAATAATCTGCACTTCACATAAACTAACATATGAACATATTTTAGAAGAAGTTGTATACTGTAACTTTAATTAAATGAAGAATGGACTCATTCAATATTTAAAACAATCAAAATATATAGTATTTATTTAACTTAAAGCATACCGTCATTTGTTGGCTCCATCAAAATTGTTTGAACGAGATTCTGGATGATCTTTGACAAAGACAATGAGTACACTGCCTTTGTAGAGTTTTGTGTTGTTGATCTTCCTTGTCTATCCTTGTTGTTTCTTTTTGCTTATCAAGTTTGCTAGGATTCGTTGGTTAATTACTGAATTTTTCAGAGTTTTAGTAGCCAACCAAAAGGTTCCAAGCATCTCCCTTCAGGTTTTTCAAACCTGTATTTATAATCACTCTCTTAGGTTAAACCTTAAAATTTTCTTGTTTAAAAACGATTTATTCTGATGCATGTCGAATTCATGGGTTCGACACAAACCAATTCCATATCGAATTACAATTACTTGAATTCGATATCGACCGAGTCCGTCTCAAATTAAAATGACTTTATTTTGACAGAAACTGAACCCATATCGAAATAGGTATTCAGATTCGACGTGTAATTAAAAAACAATTGCTCATATCAAACTGGGAGAGCCCCATTTCGATATGGGGCTTCCCCATTTCGATATGTGGTTGTCCCATTTCGAGGTTCCATATCGAAATGGGACCCCATTTTGATATGGGAATAGCCCCATATCAAATTGGGGCTTCCAATTCGATATGGAGAGCCCCATATCTAATTGAGAGGCCTCCAATTCGATATGGGGCTTCCCCATGTCGAATTAGATGCCCTTATTCGACATGGGACACCCCTACTGCCAAAAACCATCCGGATTAAGTGAAAAAGCAATCAAACCATCGAATCAAACTCGCTTTAGAGTTTAGTGCACCGATGTCATGTAAAAACCAACAAAATCTTCTAAAGCAAACCTAATTAGTGTTTTAAAAGTTTAATTGGCTTATTTTAGGTCCTATTGCAATACATTAGTCCAATCAAAGATTTGAAATTAACACCGAACTAGCCAGGGCCAAAATCAAGGGTCTGCACATTTCAAATTCTGGGTGATTCTAGATTTTCCTTTAAGGGGAACAATGATAATGTCCCGTGTAGCCTCATTTCAAACTATCAGCACCGGGAAGATGTTATGTCGTGGTTTTCAAGGGTATTTGGCAATTGTTAGGGATGTTTCTGTAGATATTGGGGATTTAGCAAATGTGTCAGTGGTGAATGAGATTCCAGATATATTTCTTGAAAAACTTTTGGATTGCCTCCTAAAAGAGAAGTAGAGTTCTGCATCAATATAGTTCCCAGTACATATCCCATATTTATACCACCTAATAGGATGGCTCCTATAGAGTTGAAGGAACTTAAGGAACAATTGTAAGATCTTCTAGATAAGGGATTCATCCAACCTAGTGCTTCACCTTGGGGTGCTTCAATATTATTTTTGAAGAAGAATGATGGCAGTAAGCGCCTCTGCATTGACTACAAGCAATTGAACAAGGTTATAGTAAAGAATAAGTACCCCTTCCTAGGATTGATGACTTATTTGATCAACTTCAGGGTGCACAATGTTTCTCTAAGATTGATCTATAATTGGGGTACCATCAGTTGAGGATCAGGAGGGAAGATATACATAAGAGAACATTTAGAACTCAGTATGGTCATTATGAGTTCCTTGTATTGTCTTTTGGACTCACTAGTGCATCAACCATATTTATGGATTTGATAAATAGGGTGTTTAAGCCGTTCTTGGACTGATTTGTTATCATATTTTATTGATGACATCCTGTATATTCGAGGTCACTAGCAGAACATGCATGACATTTGAGGATGGTTTTGCATACTCAAAAGAATCATAAGTTGTATGCCAAGTTTTCCAAGTGTGAATTTTGGTTGAATAGTGTGAGCTTTTGGGGTCTGTTATTACCAAAGATGACATCATGGTAGACCATAAAAAGATTGAAGCTGTTACAAATTGGCCATAACCTATAACTATTACCGAGGTTCATAGTTTTCTAGGGTTAGTTGGGTATTATCGTCGCTTTGTCCAAGATTTTGCAAGGATATCACCTCATTTGACTTAATTAACTCACAAGAATGCCAAGTTTGTCTGGACTAATGTATATGAGGATAGTTTTCAAAAGCTAAAGAATTATCTTACTTCTGCTGCAGTATTAGCCTTACCATCTGGGATGGGCGGCTATATCATTTATTGTGATGCTTCTAGAGTTGGACTTAGGTGTGTTTTGATGCAGCATGGTAGAGTAATTGCTTATGCCTCCCATCAATTGAATAAGCACAACTAGAATTATCCCACACATGATTAGAGATGGCAGTGGTAATTTTTACTCTGAAAATATGGAGACATTATCTATATGGTGAAACTTGTGAAATATACACAGATTATAAAAGCTTGAAGTATATCTTTGATCAAAAGCACTTAAATATGAGGCAAAGAAGGTGGATATAACTTCTAAAAAATTATAATTGCACCATCCTTTATCATCGTGGCAAGATAAATGTAGTGGCTAATGCTTTGAGTCTGAAATCTTCTAGCTCATGTTATAGTGGAAAGAACGACCCATTATTAAGGAATTAGTGGAGTTATTTGATGAAGGATTGTAGCTTAAAGTGAATAATTTAGGTTATTGGCACATTTCTAGGTTCATTCAATACTTATAGAGCAAATTAAGGTGGCTCAGAGATGAGATCTATAACTATACAGAATTAGAGAAGAAGTACAGGATGGTAACTCTAAAGACTTCATGATTGATAACAAGGGTGTACTTCGACATGGGTCCTGATTATGTGTAATAGATGTAGATAACTTGAGAAAGGAGACAATGGAAGAGGCACACCTTGCAGATTACAATATGCATCTAGGTTCTACCAAAATGTATCGAGATCTGAAAGATATATATTGGTGGAATGGCATGAAGAAGGATATCGTGGAATTTATTTCTAGATGCCTCACTTGCCGGCAGGTTAAGTTGGAACATCAGAAGCCTTATGGGCTGTTGCATCCACTCCTTGTCCCTGAGTGGAAGTGGGAAATGATTACCATAGATTTTGTAACTGGATTGCTTAAAACCACTTAAAGGTATGATTCTATATGGGTTATCATAGATCGATTGACCAAGTTAGCAAACTTTATACTGTTGAAGATAAATTATTTTGTGGCTAAGTATACTAAGCTGTATGTGGAGAAGATATTTTGTCTACATGGAGTTCCAATTTCTATTGTGTTAGATAAAGACATGCATTGGAGACCTCATTAAAAAATTTAAAAAGACCTTTTGATTTTCCTTGTGTTATATCAGTGGAGAAAGTTTAAATAGACATACATATGAGATATGTGAGTTTATTTAAACTCTATTAAAATCTTTAATGATACAAGGAGTATATGTCTATCTGAAGTACAATAATTGATTGCAATTAGCTAAATTTTATGAAATGATGAAGTACAGTTGCAGAGCCTAATTGAGAATATTAAACCTATAATGAGGCTTGCTGTAAAGGTGATTATTGAGGATAAGCAATTATCAAAAGTTTGAGGAAGTTTGATAAGTTTAAGAAAGTTTGATAAAGCTACATTCTGCATATAATTTAGTAATTATTCTAATTATATTTTTATTATTATCAATTGAATTTGATGAATTTTTGTTGTGAAAGCTAGAATAATTATTATCTTGAAGATTGACTTTAAAAATGAGTTTAGAGTGCAAATTCATTAAGATGTGATGAAAAGATGAAGAAAGAAGATGTAGGAAACAAAAAGTAGGCAAAGTGGCTATGAGCAAGGATTTTTGCCCCCACTCCTAGTGTAATATAGTTTTTGCGACTTCGGTATTATTAGGCTATAGGCCTTAGAGAATACAAGCTTAAATTCGGAGAAGATAGAAGGGTGAATGACTTGATTCCTAAGAAATTCTCAAATCCCTAATGAGTTCAGAAAGTTGGGTATACATGGAGGATATAAGAAATAGCCTGGCACCATATAAAACCCAGTTTATTAGAACAGACATCCTTTTCAGGCCTAAATATTATTAAATTTTTATGTTATTATAATATCATTGATATTGATTTAAAAGTTTTGAATATTGATCTAAATATTATGAGTTAAAAGGAAAAGAGAGAATTTATATTGTATAATTAAGATATATATATATATATATTGATGTTGTCAATAACTTGGGTATCCATAGCTTGATTAGAAATTAAGTTGTGAATAATTAAAAGGGAGTGAAGATTTGATGAATTTGATGTTAAATGGGCTATTAGAGGTAAGTAAATAATTTTACATATTGTATTTGTTATGTTTTATCAATTGAATTGATAAAACATACTATAATGATAGTGAGATGTATATCCACGAATTATGTGATTTAAATATGAATTTGACATGAATTGTTTATGGTATGATTTAGCCATTTGAGTATGACTAATTGTAATAATAGTGTAAAGTGTGTTTAGTGCAAAATGTGCATTAATATATGGTAGAGAGCCATTTATGTATCGTATGTGAATTGTGAAAGAAATTTTGTACTGAATATGATGATGTTGTTGTCAAATGAAAATGTATGTAAATGTGATTTTTTTTAAAATTAAATGTATCAAGCATGATATTTCTTGATTTGTACTACTAAACTTTCGAGCTTAGCACGGTTGTGTAAATCGCGTAGATTAGTAGATTGCTATTCAAAAGATGTTGATCGATTCTTGCCACACAGAGATTTAAGGTACTCTGAGACCAACTTAGAAGGTGGTGCATTCATATATAGATATACTATTTTGTGATTTGACCATATGTATATAAGCAGTAAAGAGAAAAGTATACTGAGATTACAAGTTCAAATAAATTGTATTTCATAAAATTGTGTTTTATTTAAATCGTTTTCCTTTTTGTTAATCATACAAATATTTTAATGTTGAATAGAAGTAGTTCAAAATGTTTTGCAAAAATGCATTCTTATAATATGCATATGTGCAGTGTGTATATGAGTTATATATATTATATATATACAGAAAATGAGGATGTTACATAACATGCAATCAGGGTTTTAGATTGCAAAACTAGAATTTTAACATGCGATTAGAATTTTGGAATGTAAAACAAGGATTTAACATGCAATTAGAGTTTTGGATTGCAAAACTAGAGTTTAACATGCAATTAGGGCTTCAATTGTAGCATTACAGCTTTAATGTATAATCAAACAAACTAAAGTAACGTGAATAATCAAAGGTGTCAATTTGTTAAATTAAATAAAGAAGGGTATAAAAGACCATCCTGATGTTGTGGGTTCCACAAAAAATCTAAGTTTTAAAACGAGCCTTATAATTTGAACTGCACAATTACTTCTGCCTTGCATAAATCTTGTAGGTTTAGCTCAATTGTATTTTTGGTTGAAAGATTTTGTTCAAAGGTTTGCTTATGTGTTCACAATTACTTTCTGCCTCTTTTGGTTGCTACTATTCTTGTTTGAGTGATGGTTGCCTTATCTTAATTAGATATTGAAGCTCAACTTTTAATTTAATTGTTGTTTTAGCATTAAATATAGGACTTTTTATAAAACTACGTATAAAAATAAATTTTTAATTTTTTTAAAAAAATACAGTTGATATAAAAAAATTTACAAAAACACCTAAAACATCTACAAAATTATAAAAATATTATACATTATCATATTTTTATAATTTTTTTATATTATACATATATTATGTATATATTATAAAATTCTTTAAAATATATAAAAATTAAATTTATTTCAAATATTACTTTGTAAAATAATACTTTGAAGAGAAACTAATATAATTTTACAAAAAAAAAATCTCAAAAAAAATCTTAAAAACATCATTTTGAAATATAATTTTATATGTTTCAAATACATTATGCCCATGCTACAGATATATCATATATATATTATGCACATATTATTTTTTAGCTTTATATATTACACAATTTTTATATATAGCTTAATTGTAGCATCTATGTTATATATATGTTTTCTAATATTTATAAGTTAATTAATTATATTATATATATTATAAATATATTACAGATATTTTATATATGTTATATATATTGTATATATGTTATATATATGTTATGTATATATTTATTTATTTTTACATAATAAGAATATAAAAATAAAAAACTATTTATGAATAAAAAAAGAAAACAAATTAAAAAAAATAACATTGCCAAAAAATTCAAAAGAAAAAAAAACGTGTAAGATTTGAAAAAAAAAAGTTTTAACCTTCGTATAATTTAAAAAGCAAAACTATGGTTGCGTTGGTATTATTTCCCCTTGAATATTTGAGTCAACCACTCAAAATATGTATTCTTTTTAGTTCAAAGAGTTTTTGAATCAATAATCATACCTCCCACTCATGAACAAAAACAATTCTTTGTATAGCTCAAAAACATTGAACAGTAGAAGTGAGGGAAGAAATTGGTTAATGAATTTTGGAACGGTCAAATACCAAAAACATAACCGCCTGTTTTTCAAAACTCAAAAAATTGCAATTAAATGACCTTATTTTGGACGGAAAAATAGATATTTTAAAAGGGAATCTTGATATATAAAACCATAATTCAATGCTCTTTCATTCAAACTATGAGATCAACAAAATTCAGCCACACATCATTCAAAGGAAACTATAAAACAAGATTGTCCAAAAAGGTCCATTTAGTGTTCCGCCTTGACAATCCATTGCCCAAATACTACAATCTCCAAATAATAGCTCCATTAAAGTCATTTTGCAGCACAAACGTTTGAATTTTAGAAAACAAAAATGCCAACCAGCCAAAAATTTAAAATCCCTCCCAACAAGAATGAGGCCATTACCAGTTCTATCCGAAGAGGAATGAATGCCAAACAGGAGGTCAAAAGAACCAGTTTTATCAGAAGGTTAACACCAAACAAATGCCAGAATCCTTGCAACTATCCTAGTAACGATACCTCTCACTTTCCCGATCTCGGTCCCTGTCACCATATACTCTATCTCGATCATAGTCATAATCCCGGTCCCTATCTTTCCCCTTATCCCGCTCTCTACTTCGACTTCTGTGCCTATCCCTACCATTATGTTCTCTATTCTTATGATCCCTGTCATCCCGCTCGCTCCCTCCATCTCTGCTCCTCTCCCTCCCATCTCTGTCAGCCACACCTGCCAAAATAATCATCTCTGTAAGCATGATGAACAAATTGCTCCAGCAATGCAATCACCACAAATAACCCTTTCAAGTCCTCCTCAAATCCAAACAAAAAATAACCTCAGGTCAACATGCAAAATCTCACAGCTTGACCTTACAATAAATGCGTATCCACCAGATCAGAAGACCCATTTCCCAGCCCCCCTTCCTCGTTACTCAAAAACTAAAACAAAACAAAATAAATGCACAACATAATATACTTGTGAAATTTGAACAAGTCAACAGCATGGGAACCTAGAGGATACAAAATGCCAGCATTTTCATATTTCAAAGAAGAATAGCCAGAAACATGATAGAGAACAAACATCGAAAAAAAAGCAAATAGAAGTAACTACTTCACAAAATCTCAACATCAATCAACACTAACACAAGAAAAACCAAAACTACATTTATACATCAACTTCTTTTTATACCAGGAGCAGTAGACAGATAATCCCAAATACAAGTCAGTCTCACAGTCAAAGAAGCCATGCACCTTCACCAAATGCAAATGAAAACAAGCCCCTTCATCCCAACTCATCTACTCAAAGGGGCACATGTACACTCCCCTTTGAAAAGGTGCTTGAAATCAAGTACGAGGATATAGAAGACTTCCTGTTCTCGAGTAAGGGAACACTTGAATTGCTAATAGTTTAAACTTCCATTCATAATCTTTCAAAAATCCTACTCGAGTGCTTGGGCCAATAAAATCCTACCTAATGGAGAGAATGTTGGAGAGGTGACAAAACCCTATAATTTTCAAAATGGAAGGTTTGTCACCTCGTTAAGTTACGTTATGCAGGTAAGAATCCTATAAGCAAGTATATGCCTATAATACAACTGCTTCTACAACAAAATAAATGCTGAGGCATCTAGATGGTGAAGTTGTTGTTTATTCTGATGATAGATCCAATAGATGTCTTACTGAATGTATTGGCATCATCATCCCAATGCTATATAGATTTCTAAAATATCATCTTTCAGAATCTTAAGGGTTTATCTTATCTAGTAACTTGCTAGAGATAAAAGTTCCATTGATAATGAATGAAATTTTACCACGGACTTCTCATATTAGGATTTTTATAAGTTTACTTCCTATCATGTGATAGACTTTGGTGACAATACAAATTATCCTAGCTTGGAAGGGGCTATTGTTTACCCATAATTACTTGTCCAGAACAAATAAAGAACGAAATAAAAAATGTCCAAAAACTTGTTTTCTCTTAACTACTGGTTCTACGTTAAAATATGCTATAAGGAGTTCATATCAATCTTAGGCCATTGTGATGTGCTAGAAGCTGCTGTACTTTTAAGACCTTAATTGCATCTGTCAATTCTCAATATTTCAGTTGCAACAATTCATTGATATCTTTCCTAATCAAAATCCTTCAAATGCGCACAGATGGCTTTGAGCTCAAGATGTAATAAGCTATGAAAATTAACCAACAATGGAAAGGGAGTGGAATATCATGGCTCCAAATACTGTATTTCAGAAAAGCAATTTACCTTTCACATAAAAAATATTAAACTAATAGTATGAGAATATGAAAAAGAAATAAAGAATGCTTACGCACCTAATTCCTCAACCTCCCATCCTGCACGCCCAGCACCCGGAAGTGCCCTTCCAGATTCAGCTTGTTGGGTTTTGACACGGAACTTTTTCTTCAGGTTGCCAAACTCATCATATAACTCACCATCATCCTGATATTGGATTTTAAAGTGTGTAAAACAAGGATGTGCTAAGTTATTCCAAAGACATATAATATGCAAATTATCTTACTTCTTCAGCTTCCTTTCGTCGTCGCCTAGTTTCCTTTATTTCGTCTTCATCAAGTTCTTTGTAGCCACCACCCCGACCTCCTCTGCGCATTGGTAAATATAACCATATATCAGCATATTTTTGTAAAAGAGACTTAAGGGAGCATGTTATCTCAGTCATGTCAACTTAATAAAAGCACTTTCGCCACAAACACTCCTAAGAAAAAAGGAAAGAGACGAACAAGCACCAATATCCAAAAATTGAGGATAGGATGTGGTATGATTTGGAATGCAGTGTGGTATGATTTAGAATGCCCCATCATAATTAGTTCACACCAGCTAAGTTGAGAGGGAAGTTTTATTCTAGGGTCACAGTTTGACAAGCTATGACATATAGCAAGGAGTGCAACCCATATACAGAAAATCAACATGGCAGAAATAATAATATTAGGACATGTTTGAAAGCAGGTATCAGCCAGATAAGAAAAGAATATATTCACAATTTAAGGCTGGAGTGGCACCTGTTAAGAAAGGTTAGTGAAAAGAGAAATTCAGATAGTTGGGACATTGTATGTAAACCAACAAAGGCACTAGTGCAGAATGTTGAGCACATTGAATTGGTAGGAGATAAGAAAAGGAGGTGGAGTTAAGATGACATGGAAGAAAGCATTGAGAAAATTGTAGCGCAGAAAACTCTCATAAACACAGCACACGCAGGAAATTCAGATTCTGCAACTGAACCTTCAAAGGCTGTAATTTCATTCATTGTTCTAACTCTTATAGAATCAAGTATTTAAGTACAAAAGTGACAAACAACCATACCTTTCAGGCCAGGCTTTACCATTTTTATCATATTTAAACACATCTGGACAATTCTTAAACTAAAATTTGGCCATACCTCTCAACTAACACAACTAATGGAGTGGCTAACGCCTAAAAACATCTCTCTCAAAAACATCAAATTACAAGACTACAGTCAACAAAAAAGTGTCAACTTTCAACAAGGAGTGGAAGACTTAGCAACCCTAAATCTTTCAGAAAATGTAACAGTAAACAGGGTTTCAATAAAGGAAGAGAACAGCGTGTACATAAAATCAACTTCACAAAAAAGATATGGATGTGCAGAAATACAGGACATCGATCAAATAAGAATAACTGAATTCACAACATAGAAGTCCTAATACGGAAAAAAAATTGAGAGAAGAAATTTAGATCAAATTGAGGTGGTAGGAGATAGGGAAGGGTGGATTATTACTATATAGACATGGAGGAAAGGGATGAGAAAGGACTTATCAACCCTAAATGTTTTTGAAAGTATAGAAAAGTATAGCCCTAAACCACTTTCAATAGTGTTTACTTGAGTAACCTTACACCATCTATCCAATTTAAGCAATTGGCCTTTGTAATTGATCATGGATCAATTGACCAAGTGCGCATAAAAATATTGATGTATACTTTTTACCAATGACAATGCTAAAAGATAAAACCAAAGAACTCGCTAAAACAAAGCTAATCACAACTGTAATATATGCAACACGATATTAGTGATGCAGGCAAAAGGCAACGAAGCAAGGGTTAAATTAGATTGAGTGAGACTTGAAACAAAGCAATCGCATTCATCACCTTGATTCTATAACAATAAGGACAGGAAGATTGAGAATGTCACCTTTAGGATCAAGGCAGAATAGTTGAAATGAGAACTGCAAGTATCACATGTGACAATGTGACAAGCTAAGATTTATAACAGCGAGTATTGGATAATGAGAAAAACAGTCTCCATAAACCAAGCAGAGCAAACAATAGAAAGCTAAAATAGTATGCGGAGATGCAAAAGTACTTCATATAATACGAGGGAAAAAGGGAATGTTGATATGAAGTTCTACAAAACAACAAAGCGACAAGCTATGATGTGCAGCAACAAATGTTGGATAGTGAATGGGGGGAAGCATCAATAAAATGAGCACAAAAACAAGAAAATGCTAAAATTAATGTCTATAGATTTACTATGAATAATATATCTATATGTATAAAAGACTCTAAAGATTTGAGTGTACTTGTAGAAAGATAGAAAGTAGCTGATTGAAAAGTTTGAGAAAAGTCAACAGAAATTATTTCACCAAATCCAACAATCATCAATTCAAAAACAAATGTTGAAAGATTGAGTACATCCAACTCAACATGAGTAGAGAAGACGTGGTAAACCAAGATCCGTTAAGGAATGAAATGTTCAATAAGGATTTGACATCAGCAAAAGCTTTCTAGAATATAGTCTTAAACTAAACGACTTGAGGAAAAGAATCCATAAAGATGCCCTAGAGAAAATTGGCATTGAAGCTGAATTCAGTTTATCTGCCGAACACAAGAGAAAAGGATGAGGATGGACTAAGTTTAGAAATTAGGAGATGTTTGTCCAGAAAGAACGAGCGGATTCAAGGTGTAAAACTGCTGTCAATTACAAAATCCCCCTAAAGCTTCGAGATATATAACCAAAGAAACAAGTGAAAGAATAATATCCATAAGGCTAAAAAGGCAAATTTCCAACATTATTTTGTACACTTTTATTTTCATTTCTAACATTGAGGGCATGAAGAAGAGGAGGGCACCCATCCAGACTTGAAGTAAGATTATGCTTACATTTATTAATTACTTTTAGCCAAAGACACCATATACATGCATTACTTCACCACCCCCCCCCCCCCCCCCCCTCTCTGTTTCTCTTCTTGTTAATTTTTTTCTTTTACTGCTGCATATTTACAATAGTCATTAATTGTCAATCAAAATCCCCATTTGAAAATAAGATAAAGAGAGAGGTAATTAAAAATATTAACTTTAAGAAAATGTGAAAACCTAACTTGGAGTCATAAACAAAGGCTGGGAATTGTTTCACTCAAGAATCGAGATGTAGCAAAACCCCAAGTACCAGGGTAAATTCAAACACCTATAGATCCAAGCCTCTATCACCATTCAGAGCTACATCCTGATCAACAAATTCTGTCACATTGTTCTATATAATCAAGTGTGCAATCTTATTACCCTCCCACAAAAGTCTTATATTGATTAAACAATATGCACCAAATCGGTCCCTCCTGTTCAAATTGAAGACGGGAAAACAATTGATTAAAAATGCAATATAACATGTTCCTAATTTTAGGCGTGGAAGAGGATCTGTAAAAATGCAATTAATTAAAAAGTCAGGTTGCCAAAGGAAAACAGCTTTGCAACAAAATCTAACCATCAGAAATAATTTTCTAAACATTAATGGCAGGTACTACCAAAATAAACAATCATGAATACCTTACACCACCCTCATTATGACCAGGTTTATTGGTATTACAAATATTGCACTTTGTACGTTTTGCCCAATTGATATTGCCACACCTGAAAAAGAAGAATAAGAACCATAAGCAATGAGACTATGTTCAGATTTTATCATGCAATTCAGAAACTTTGACCACCAATAGTTAAGCAATTAGATATGAAGTCAAAAATTGATAAGTATCGTTGAATGGAAACTAGGAACATAAGATCTCACATTGGACAAGGCCAGTCATTAGGACCAAATAATCCAGTAGAAACACTAACAGACCGACCATGAGCTGCAGAGTTTTGACCGCTACGACCTCTCCCACGACCACCAGCACCTGCACTCCCACCAGAAGCACCAGAAGGTCGAGCACTTCCACAGCGATTGCACACACCACGGAATGCAAAATTTACATTGGAACAACTGGTATAAGAGCCATACAATGAGAAGATATCCACATAAAATCTATAATAAAAATTTTGAAAATATATATATATATATATATAATCCAAAGCTACAGAAGAGCAAGAAAGAGCTGCTCACCAATCTCACATCACAGACCTTGTATTTGGACACAACCAGTCTCCCTCCTGTTGCCATGCTTTCCCAGAAGCATCACCCCTGCCTCTACCTCTTCCAGCACCATCATTTACATCGCCAGCACTTTCCTCCAAACCACCAAAATCAGCAGCAACAATTGGATCACTCCCAGAGTTATAAGCATGATCATCTTTGCTTTTGGATTCTGCCATGAAGACTCCAATTGTACTACCATGAAAATCCTTGTTGTTGAACCATTCAACAGCAGCTAAAGCAGCATGCGGATCCTCATATGTAACAGTAGCATCCCCCTTTGGCTCATTTGTGATTTTATCCCGATAGAACCATATCTTGGGTCGACCAGTTCGCTTGTCTTTCTACTAAGCAGAAAGCACAAAAGTAAAACAACACAGATATAACTAGCAACATTATCCATCAATCTAAAACAATTTCTAGCAATACCTTTATCAAACCAATGGTACCAAAGTATTCAGCCAACATATTCTCGTCTGTACCCTCAGGCAAATTACAAACATAAACAGACCCATTTAAAGGAGCTCCTTTTCCTGAATAGCTTGCCATCATACTCCAATTTCATCAAATTAACAAGAACAAAACCGCCTCTCAGCTCTACAAAACAAAATTATTTTTAGGGTTTCAAGCAAATCGATATTTTTGTAATTTTTCAGAGAAATGACCTCATGAGTTCAATTCAGCTATTGCAGATTCGAGAAGGATAGTATTGGATTCAAAACTCAAAGACTAATTAAATTACAGTACCTGTAGATTGAAGATTCGAATCAGAAGAAACTGTCACTGTCACGATCAACTAATTTCAATTTTTGAGCTTTGTCCGTCTGCTTGGAAATCGAAGACGCCCGCCTGCTTGCTTCGTTTTCACGTTCTATCAATCTTTAAAAGAGCGACTCTCGAATGGGAGCGTTTCCACAATAGCTATCAAGTATCACTAGCGCTGCAACTGGTTCACGGAACCGCCGGTTTCGATTCACCAAAATCATAAACCTTAATTTTAACATGCATTTATGTAAGATTCACACCTTTGAATAATTTATCATTTAATAATATTAATTAAATTAAACCTAATAATATTAATTGCTAAATAATAATAACAAATTAATAATAATTATTATTTTATATTAATAATAAATATAATAACAATAATAATGATAAATTTTTACAAATAGAATTTTTATTTTAAAATATACATATAACTATGTATATTTTAAATATTTAATATTGCAATTGCAGTGTAAGAATAAATAAATAAAAATTAATTCTAAAATTTTAATTTTAAAACAAAAATTATATATAAATTTTATATACATATATTAAAAATTAATATATATATATTAATTATATAAATTAAAATATATACATAGTTTTAAAAAATATATTAATATTTATTTTTTTATTTTTTATGGTTCAACCTGTCGATTCCGATTTCGATTTAAGAAATTAAGAATATAAACTAGACCCTTATAGACCAATCTTGGTTCTGATTAGAGTCCATTTTTTAATTTCATTCTGATTCAATGAATCGAACTGATAATTCACAGCTTGATTTATAGTTCATACAAAACTATGGTCATAGTTAGCTACAACTTCAAATTATCAATTAATAATAAGTAAATATTTTGTATTTTTATTTTTTTTAGAGGAATTCACCAAAAAGTACTTTGGGCATTTGCATTAGTCCATTTAGTTTTCATTATGATTAAACTTTTATTGACATTTATATCCTTAGTATTAAAAAAGAATGCAAGACACCTATTAATTATTCTCTCAACTCAGCTCACCATTCCTCTCTATCTCATTTTTATTTGTTTTCTCATATAGATCTATTATCATTATTTGCACTTTTATATTTATCGCATATATTTGTTATACTATTAATCTCACCTATAGATATATTGTATTATCACTCTCGGATAAAAGCCATTGAAGTTAACTATTTTCGTTTTTCTTTCTTTCGAAGGAAATCAAAATTTCTACTTCAAATAGTAATTTCAAGTTTTCTCTTTTCTGTATTCATACTTATGGAGGAAACAAAAGGAAGACTGGGACAAATTGTGATATTATGTATAACTTTTCAAAAATAAGAAATTAAGCAAATATAAGGATTCAATTTAATTTCATCAAGGCTGTTGTTCCGTTCTCCATACTAAGAGCTATCTTATGAATTTGGCTTTGAATAGACAAGAAAAGTAAGAAAAGATCGTGTAGAAAATTCAAAAAAGAAAAAAAGCAGAGAAAAAAAAATTCCATAAAAAACAATAGACTTGAAAAAATTTGCATATAAAAGAAAAAAAAACTAACCTGGATGAAGGATGAAGGATGAAGGAGAGTACAACGATAGTTATGAAGGAAAAAAAATTGTCTTTTGAAAGCTAAGACCCTTAAAACTATGATATGTAGTTTCCATATTTAGTATGATAGCTTTTTTTAATAATTAAGAGAATCCAAAACTTACTAAACAAATTTTGGTTTTTTTCCTAAAAAAAAGGTAAAACTAAAAAACCAAAACGATAACGAATGCACCTTTAGTTTTTGCACAAATGAATTTTGTATAAATTATGATTATTTGAGTGCATGCATTCACTCGCATTGCTAATGCAGTATATTGTGGATGTCAATAATACTATCATGTATAAAAATGTCATGGCCATGTATATTTATTATAATACAGATATATAATACCATATTGACGTGTTTAGTTATCAATGGCATATTAAACTTGTATGATACACATATAAATTACATATTTTCATGTGTAAACAGACACAACCATGTCTAATTATTATGACCTATATAATTTATAAACTATAGTATTTTATTTGGAAATGTCATGTTTAATTTTATGTCACACATATAAATGTCAACTCAATTACTATATATATATATACACACACTACAATGAATCTATATATATATACATAACAATGAATATATTTGCAGGGATGGAAGTACTTATTGACTTACTGTATGGTGAAAATTTAGATTAAAAAAAGTGAATACATTAGTGGGATTAGTCAATTTTTGATAGTAAATAAAGACAATATTACATTGGCCTAAAGAAAATGATGGCAAGGAAATAGAATAATGAAAATGAAGCAAGTATTGGGTCAAAATTTATCTTTAGATTGTCAGCAACACCAATCTATGATGTTGTTGATATGAATAAGTTATGATATTTGATGACGGATCTATGCTATCGTAGTGTTACAGCAAGTGCATGGGTCGCTCAAGTAATAAAAAAGTGAGTAAAATATCATTCCACTGGGGACAAGGTCAAACATTAGTGCAAATTTTAACTGTTATTTAGTGAATCAATAGTTTGTGTGATGATTAAAATAAAAGACAAATTACTCAATAAACTAAAGTGAAGAAAAATTGAATATTGTGCAATAAAAGTTGGTGATGAAAATACTATCCAGATATTGAATCTCCATAGCCATAAGAAGTATTTATGAATATCAATTCAATTAAATCAAATAATAGAGCTGAATTGGCATTTTTCTAAATTAGATTAAAACCTCTCTTAAGTGAATTAATCCCTAATCATTAAATAGAATGCTAGGAATCTCTTCTCAAACATAATTAAATAGATCTTGCAATTAGAACAAGGAACTTTAAACTAAAGGGTCTTGTAAGTCTATCTCTAGCCCTCTAATCAACCCTCAATCCTAATGAGCATTCTGTTCATATCGAGCTTTCTCAAGTCAATAATATGAAAATTGCAACCAATCAATAAGCATGCTATTATCAATTGGAAATAAGAAATTAAGAATCAAAAGGATAAAACAACTCAATCAAATGATTTAATTTAATAAGAACTATTCAATCCATACAATAAAGCTAGGGTTCATCAATATCTAGATAGATAAAATGTTTAGCTCATGTTCATAACCAGAAAACCAAAATAGAGGAATAAGTAAAAGAATTCAAACAATCCATAATGAATGATTTGTGTTTCTTCACTTCAATCCTCGGATCTTGAATTAAATCTCGGAGCAATTGGGTCTTCACCTTCACTCTTGGCTGCCAAAAACTCTCTTTTTCTTGGGAGTTCGGCTCTGAAAAATAAACTTTATCGCTAATTCTCTCTTTAGCTCATATTTTATAGCCCATATATTATTGCCTGACACACTCATGGACACGCCCATGTATATGGGCGTGTCAACGATGCTGTTTCAAACTTTAATGACATGGACAGTGACATGCCCATGTCCTTGGGTGTGTTGTTGCTACTGCAATGTTGAGTTAGGAACACGGTCATGGACACGCCCGTATCATTGGGCGTGTCACAGCTTCTGTAAGTTAGGAGTAATGGCACATTCAGTGACACGCCCATGTCTCTAGGCGTGTCGAAGCTTCTATAAAGTAGTTGAATGACACGTCCACGGACACGTCCATGTCACTGGGCTTGTCACTTGAAGAATCTACCCAAAATAGCTTCTTCCCTTGTCTTTCACCCGTGATTCCGGCCTAAATAACCTTAAGGTCCCAACGTGTCAAAAGTTCTTGGAATCAACCCTAATAAACACTTGAACAAACAAATTAAACTCAATTTGACAATAAATATATTAAGAAATAAGACAAAAATATCATCAATTATACACTTATCAATATTCTTTTTTTATTTATAGTGAAAATAGTATAAAATATCTCTTGATTGTTAACATTGATGAGGAAGTATATAAGTTTGGTAAATATAGTAATGCAATAATTATCCAATAGAGCCTAACATACCTAGGGCATTGTGGGACTTGATTCCATAATAGAACTTGAGTCAGAATCGAAACATCTATAGGGAAATATATATATATATATATATATGACAAAGATTCAATTTAGACTCTATACTATAACGTGAAGTTATAATTGGATCTTTTTCTTTTTCTTTTTTTTTCAAATTCAAACCATTGAAGCTTTCATTTTCAAATTTAGGCCAATCTGGAACTATTTTTATAGAATCATTAAACTTAGCTAACGATAGGGTTTAATTTGAATTTCGGTCAAATATCAGAGTCCAATTTGAATTTCGATTAAATATTAGAGTCTAGATTAAACTTAAAAAAATATTTACAAATTATTAATTTTAATATGATATTTTTAAAAATTATTTATTATTAAATAATTTTTATAATATTATAATTTATAATAATTTATAATTTTAACAAATAATTAATAATTTAATAGTTTATAATTTTAAAAAATTATTATAATTTATTAACATTATAAATTATAATATTAAAAAAAATTAATATAAGGGCCACTAAATTTTTGTTATATTAATAATTTATCACATTATTAAATAATTTTTATAATACTATTAGTATTATAAATATAAATACAAAAATTAAAGAAAATTATAAAATAAACAAATAACTAAATAAATAAAAATACAAAATTTTTTATAATATTATTAATAATATAAATTAATATTAAAAATAAAAATATGAAAATTATAAAAAAAATTATAAAAAAATATCACTAGCATGTGACATCAACAATACATCAACATATAGTTTTATGATAGGTGTAATATGCTTGGGTGGTTTAAGTTGCATGGTTAGACTTTAATGGCTTGGCTTGTTGCATTGAAATGGTTGATAGTGATTGATGGATGACTGAATGTGATAATGGGGGCTTTAGGCGACGATTTTGATGGCTATTTTGGTCATCAATAATAACGATGAGGTTTGGAATGATATGTGCACCAAGAAGAATAAGGTTAAAAAAAGTTCTTTATTTTTATATTTTATTTTTTTCATAATTTTTATATTAATTTATAACATTAATAATATTATAAAAATTATTTATTAATATTATAAATTTTTAATATTATTAAATTTGTAGATCTTTATATTAAAATAATTTTTAAATTTTATAATTTATAATATTAATAAACTATAATATTTTTTAATATTATAAATTATTAAATTATTAATTATTTGTTAAAATTATAAATTATTATAAATTATCAATATTAAAAAATTTATTTATTAAAATTATTTATTAATAAATAATTTTAAAAAATATTATATTAATATTAATAAATTGTAAATACTTTTTAAATTCATTTTGGACCCTAATATTTAACCAAAATCCAAATTGGACCAGCTATTAGCTAATTTTATCAGTTTTGTAAAAAAGTTAAAAGTTACAATTTGGCCTAAATTTAAAAAGAAAAGTTCCAATTTGACTTGAATTAAAAAAAAAGGTTCCAATTGGGTCTAAAAGAACTTTAAAGTTCAATCATAACTTCACGTTATAGTACAAAGTCCAAATTGGACCTTTATCCTTTTATATATGAGTGAAATGAACTGTATAGTATTTGAATATGGTTTAGTTTTGGTGAATACTCATAAGGACAACAATGAGGACTATGATCACACATAAGACAAGATTTATTACAAAAAGATTTGTTAGAAGTTGCACGGTCTGTGGAATCATGTAATGCTCATACTTCTAACATGCAAGCTTCAACAATTTCTCTTACGCCTACTTCCGTCGATGATTATGTTACTATTCTTTTGGTTATAGAATTCCAAGTGAATTGCATGGAAAAAGTTTTATATTAGAAACCAAAGAGAGTAAACTTTTTAAATTAAAGAAAGATTTAATAACCACCTTGTTTGTAATATCGATGAGAGAAAAATTTCAGTTCAAGGTTTTCAAGTCAAATACATCATTCGTTATTGTCCATTGCATTGATAAAAACTGCATATGGACAATAAAGGTGAAGAGATTGGCGAAAAGTGACTCTTAAATGGTGACTAAATTTATGACCAAACACACTTGCACAACTGAATTTAATTAAAAAGACATAGGCAAGTGACTAGTTGAATAGCCGATGAATGTATAAAAAAGAGATTAATAAATCTAGGAAGGTTATACAACTTGAGAGATATTATAGATGACATGTGCAAGGAATTCGATGTGAAAGTTAGTTACAATGTTGCTTGGAAAGGATAAAAGTATGCTTAAGAGAACTTTCGTTTGGGTACCCTAGAATAATTTTTTAGTATTCTACCTGGATATTTACACGTCTTGTAAGAAAAACAATCATGTTATAATTCTTCATCTTAAATGCAATGATGAAAATAGATTTCAATATCTTTTCCTTGCTTTCGATGATTCAATGAAAGGTTTCGAATTTTATAGACTTATAATCAATATTGATGGCACTCACTTGGCAAGGAAATATCATAGGGTACTTTTATAGTTGTGTGCCATGATGCAATAAATAAACTTTTCCTTTGGCATTTGGGATTGGAGACTCAAAGAATGATGACTCATGGACATGGTTTCTCATGAGGTGGAAGGAAGCTTTTAGTGAAATACCCAGCCTTATCATTATTTATAATAGGCACTGCAGCATTAATATAGTAGTGTCTAAAGTTTTCCCAAATACATTCAATGGCTTGTGTATTTATCACTTTTTAAACAAACTAAAATGGCTTATGTAATTATCACTTTCTAAACAACCTAAAAGCCAAGTTCAGGAGCAAAATAAAGAAGTTGGATAAACATTACTTGTAAACATATAAAGAACACATAATAAATGATTTTTGAGTTACTTTTCAAGTCATTATACACTACAATTCCTGGGACCAAAGTGTATTCAAAAGAAGTGGGTTTGAAAAGGTGGATGCAAGCATACATGAGTAGAAAGAGGTGCAACATTATGACGACCAATATATCAGAATCAATTAATGTTGCATTGGTAAAGGTAAGGGAGCTTCCAATTACTTCATTTGTCAATGAATTTGACTATTATATCAAAAGTGGTTCTACGAGCATCGCCTCAAAGCATAATGGTGCAAAACAAATATGGTGATAGATGTCGAGAAAAAATTGCAGAAAAGATACATATATCATAACATCCTCTTCTTACAATTATTATATATATATGGTATAGTAATAACAATATTCATATTATTACCATGTTGCAGAAAAAAGCTGCTGAGGATTATAAATATGATGTGATAAATGGAAAACATAATTACTATGTTGATATGTTGATTTGGACATGCACTAGTAGGAAGTTCCAATAGATCAAATTCCTTGTGAGCATGTGTTGGTGGTGGTATGAAATATTAATTGTGACATATATGATTTGTGTAACACCCCTCAATAAACCCTAATTGAATTATTAAGGGATGCTACCAATATTGCACTCCTTATGATTTAAAAATAAACTTCCAACTTAGGGTTAAAGGACACAACCATAGTGATCTAAGATTTTATGTCAGTGTGATTTAAATTTCCACTGCCACTTGTATATATACCCAAAGAACACGACCGTGTCAAGCTAAGAGACACACCCGTGTGTTTTAATTTATTTCTACCATTGAAACCAACTTTCTTCAATAGTTTCCCTTTCTTACCACATGGCCATGTCTGTTGAATTGACATGCCCATGTATATGGAATCATTCCTGCCAAATTAAATTTTCTTTAACTGCTTTAACTATTTATAACACGCCCATGTATTTCCACAAACATGCCTGTGTTCACTTAAAAGACATGCCCATGCCAATTAAATCATCACTGCCTTTTCATTATTAATCAAATTTAACGTTTCTAATATATATCTTCAATCCTACTTCAGTTTTCACATATTCCCAATCATCATAAAATCTTAAACACAATTCTAACCTTTGATCAATGTATTCTTAAATGCATGGTAAGCAAATTATGTACTCTCTACTACTTAGCTAAATCAAATACTTTTAAGTATATTTCCTAATCACATAACATGTAGAGATTCGTAAATATCTTATTCATACAACCAACCTAAAAACCTAAAAATATGAAGTATTGCTATGTGAATTAAAATAAATATTTATATAAAATTTCCTTGAAGTCCACCTTTTTGCGATGTAGTTGATCTTGAAGCTCTAAATTCACTCTGCTGATTCAACTCTCCTCATCTAATCTGCACGTCAGAAACAAATCTAACACACTAAACAGTAGCTTAGTGGTGTTTGTATATTTACAATTTACTAATAAGTTTTAATGAAAGAGAATTAATAAAGGAATATTAACAAGATAACAAAACTTAAAGCATTACTTTTGTTCCTCAATAATGAATAATTCACATTGCTAAATTATAAAAAATTTGAGGATTATGAATAAAATTTTTATATTTAATATCATTAATAAGAAATCATTCATTCTATACAAAACTTTACCTTAAAGGATTTATTTACATTGCCCACACACTCACACTACATATTTAAACCCTACTCGGATAACGGGTTCAGTAGTGGTAAGTAAATGTCTAGTAAATCAATCAATATGGCCAAGGGTTGAGTAATAGTAATGACAAAGAGTGTCTGGTATCAGTAGTGGTATAAAGTGCCCAGTAATAGTGATGGCACAAAGTGCCCAATATCAGTATCAGTAAGAACGTCCACCCTCTAGTTAGCTATTCAAACCAGAACTAGGTCTAAATACAATATGAATTGGGGCAATCCAATTACTTATCTTTACAATCAATCCTTCACAATCACAGTAACACTTTGTCAAGCTTAACAATAATACACTTTAAAATCAATATATTTTCTCTTTTCATTCAATCAATTTATCAAGCAATATTTAAGTACGCTTAGGCATAAAACACTTAACAAGTAGATTATGAACAAATATTTTAATTTCACCAAACTTGAAACTTCATTATAAAATCTAGTATAACATGTTCATCAATACAACCTCTTATGAATTCAATGTTTTCTAAACTACTTTTGTTAAGATTACAAAAATATATTTTTCTTGATCATTTGCGAACTCAAGAATTAACTATTTTAAAGGACTAATTTTATTTTCTATTCTAGATTCTAATTTTGCCAAAAACCCTAGGTTAAATCATTTAGAAAGTAGAAAAAAGTTTTTTTACTAAGAATTATTCAAGCATATCTAATATCATTCAAAATCAAACCTTTGATCAATTTCACTTCCATTTAATTCCATATTCAAAATTTCTTCTTATCAAGCTCAATCATTTAGGTTCACAATAAGAGTTCAATTTCAATGATTTAAATAACTTTTATAGTCAATGAAAAATCAAAAGAAAATAAGTAATAGTAAATTGCTAATGCACAAGCACAAACCTCTTTTTTCCAAAAACTCTTCTTCTCTCTTTCTCTTTTCTTTTCAACCTCTTCCTAATACTTAATGATAATATCTCTTGCTTTAGTGAATTCTCTTAGAAATTTCAAGCTATATGCTATAATCCTTTAATTTCTCATGTAAGTAGATGGATGAAGAAAGAAAACATGGAGATATGGTGGAGAGAAAGGTGGAGGTTGGTTGGAGAAGAAGAAGAAGAAAAGAGAAATTTCTAGTTCCATCCATTTATAGCTTTTAGAGTTTTTATAAGGTGTGATGCTCGCACTAAAATTTAGATACTCCTACTTTCTTAAATTATTCATAACCTCGATTTCTAGTTTTGTGAAATGCTGTAGATAATTTTTTCATTTAATTTTATGCTTCATTGTTCACTTTTTTCATTTCAATCCCAATATAATTCCCAATTCTAGGGTAAAGAAGACATTTCTATGAGGCTTTACTGTTTAAAGATTCTTTTAAAAAATATATGTATTATCCATACCCAGATTTAACTTTCAACTCTTTAAATACTTAACTAACCCTATTTTCATTTTATATTAGATATCTAAGTCTCTTCCTACCTTATACACAGTTCCATCCCAATATAATTCAATATGCCACTGTATAAAATTTCAACCATTACAATTTGTGCCATCCCTATTATTTGCAAAAGTCTTGGTATCAATCATACAAAGACATCATTAATCCAATCCCTTACATAATAGATTGAAGATTAACATACCATTTCTCAACTTTTAGTCTTAATCCTTTGGATGTTCATACAATAATCTATCCTTGAAGAAAATGAGGAATTCCTTCTATGAGAGAAGAACAATCAAAGATTAGGTATAGTTTATGTAGGGAACTAGGATACAATAGATCCACTTGTTAAAACCTTGTACCACTTTGAAGCAGATTGAAAATGAATAACATGCAGTGATTTTTCTATTGAGTTCATTAAATGCTTATGTAAATTTCGTTGGCCTAAATGGATGGCACCAAGAAGGGAGTTGACTTGGTGTTTAGGATGTGCTTTGGAAAATTAAAAATACTAAAGAGAGATAGGGAAGAATAAGAGATGGGAGAAGAAATTTATAGTGGCTTAGGCAATAATCCTTATATTCACTCTCCTACCTCAATTGGGAATTGCATTATAATTTGAGTTTTGCGAGCTCACTCCTAACTTAATGTTTAAAGCTCATATCAAACTTAGTATTTTACAGGGTTACACAAAACCTAACCGATAGTTTTCCTAAAACTAACTCTCAAACTCTTTACAAGTGTTTTTCCTAAAGGCTAATAATCAAACTTTTACAAGAATTTTTGTCTTAGAATACCTCTCAATCTAAGTATTTAAGGCTTATATTAAACCTTTATAATAATGTTTAAGGCTGACAATCAACCTTCCAAACAGTAAAAAAGAAAGTTAAGGCTTAAGAAATAAAATTATAAGAGTTTGGACACTATAATACATTCTTCATCACTTAGATTCTTCTTTGAGGTTGTATTTATAAGCCTTAAAGCAATTTTTTTTGTTGGTGAAGTAGGTAGAAAAGTATAATTCTAGCAACCATAAAATCTTCTTGAATTTCTTTATCAGATGATTTTCGACCGAGGAAACTTTTTCACGGTCAGGACCTTTATATTTCTAACGGCTACTTTGATACCTGACATCTTCTCTTTGGTTCTTTAATTATCCATTGAAGTCCTCTAATGGATATATGAATCTCACGATCGCTATCTCCATGTCGCGGTCATGGTCTTCACATATCGATTGTAATCATCATCGTGATTGCTCTTATGTTCTTAGGCTTAATGTCTTTATCGTGATCACAAACCTCAGTTCATAATTAGGTAGCAATTTTTACTGTGAGAAAGTCATCGCGAAGCTCGACACAATCTCTTTTATTTGTTTTTGGCTTTTGGCTTTAGCATGATCATGGGTGCAAGAACTTAGGCACGGTTGCGACTTATACGTAAATAGTGTCACCCATTTTTGTGACTGCAACACCATTTTTGTGACCTCTACTGACAAAGTTCTTAGTACTACTTAATGAACTTCAATTCTTTTAATTTCAGCCTTTTCTAAGTTGTTTTTCTGGTATATATATACTTAATGAAGCGATTACAATACTTCAATTTATTTACCAATATCAAAATCAAAATTGACCTAAACTTAAATCAACAATCTCACCCTTTTTTTATTTTAGCAATCAAATTAAATTTGAAATAAAGATAATCATAATAAAGTATTTGTAAAAGGATAGTAAGTAATAAAAGTAATCAATTAAACTTAAAATGTGCAATAGTTCCTCCTTCAAGAAAAGACATAAGAAAATTTTAAATTTTAAATTCACCCTACGAAATTAGAATATTACAAAGGATGATCTTCAAATTCATCACATTTTCTCTCCCTGTGATAAAATTCAAGTAGAGTGGTGGAGAGATAAAAAAGCAATAAAATGACAAGTAGAGAGTAGAAAACAATGAAGAAACTATAAAGATAAAAGGAATCAAGATCAAAATCAATATTGGTGATTAGCTTTATATTGTGAGCCTCTCTCGAGCACCTATCTTAATCACTAAGGAATCAAAATTTCTCATTTGAATTTGGTTCATGAAAAACTATCGCTTTTAGTCCCCATTACATTTGGTAAGCACATGTTTGAAAGAGTTGCCACTTTAATTTTATTTTAGAGGAAAATATAAATTAAAACCCTTTATGACTCCATTTTGAAGAAAAGGTGCTAGTCTCGAATCCAAAAGATGGGCTCGGTATTAGGTTTTCCATTTTAAGCAAGTAGGTCTAGGCTTTACATAAACTAAGATTTACATAATAAATTTTACGATGACAATTGCACTATGAATAACAATTATATTATGCATGGCATCAATTCACATCTATAACAAAATAAGAAATTCAAAAAAAAAAAATAAGATAAAGAATCTATATTACATTTCAAAACTAGAATGGGGGATCCTAACTATAGCCCCTGTGGATACTCGAATGGACACACCTACCCTAAATGCATAAAGGCAATAATAATGAAGGATAGTGATGCAATGCATGCGACGAACCTAGGGTTGCTAAGTTTGTAAGCTTTGTAACACCCTTATACCCTATATATATCTAATACATACACACTGTATATGTAAAAAATATATACAAAATACAAGGATGCCCCTATCATTATCATTAGAAAATTTTTCTTAATTTTAATAAAATAGTTTATTCTCTAAAAGATAATTTAGTAGATAAATAAATATGTATATATATTAGTAATTTATTGTTAAAAATACAAATTTAAAAAGAAATCTCTAGAAAAATTCATCAAAGTTTTGTCTGTAAATTAGACATTTTCAAAAAAATAAAAACATAACATGCAAAAATTACACTCCCAATAATAAAATCAATCCCAAAACTCCAATATATCTCTAAAATCATCCGACATCTCAAAATCACATACATATGTACATATATAAAAAGTGTTCAAATATTTATAATTCTTTAACCAGACATTTATTTCACTACATTTTTACATTAGAGCATAACGTATATAATAATGAAAAAAGTTTAACAAATAGATATTTACATAATGAGAAATACTAATTACAGTCACTTTGGAGAGTGACTGTTCAACAATCTCCTTCCTATAGTTAGAAAATATTTATTATAATATATTTTTTTAATAAATGGATCTATAATAAATATTTTCTAACCAATAGAAGGGAGATTGTTGAACAATCACTCTCTAAAGTGACTATAATTAGCATTTCTCTTTACATGATTTGTAAATGGCTTGATCTAATGGCAAAGAGTTAGGTTTCTAGTACATATCTATTACCCTAGACCTAGTCAGGTCTATTAAGACTCTTTGTATATATTCTATCACCTGTGCGATGAACAAATCGCACTAAGCTACTAGCTTAGTAGTGCATACTTTGATAATAAAAGCAAATTTTAAAACATTGCAGTATGTTTTCTTTTTAATCACGAAATGTACTATATTTTAACACATGCATTACTCACATAAATCATCAAGGTGTCACAATCACATGTATTGTGCCTAAATAACCCCATACAATATTTAGATTCTAGAGATATTATTATGGTCTATAGCGACATCGGAGATCTAAGTGTCATGTCAATCCACTAGAAGGTGAGTCCCTTGTTGACACCTCTATGTCTAGCCTTGAAGGCAAATAATAATCACATCATAAGTGACACCACTATTTCTAGCTCCGAGGGTAAATAATATCTCATCTCATATCAATGACATGTCAATCCGATAGCATCAAACACGATTCTCTGGAACAAGATACTATATATGGTAAACACACATTTCATATACATTATCTTTGCCTATAATCATTTTCATCACATTGTATCCATTTTCCTTTTCTTTTTTATAAATTTGCATAATTTTCTCATTTCAACATAATTAATCACATTTTCAATAATTTTAGTCACATTTACAATGTGACCTCCTCACCCATATTCTTTAGGCATTTTTCACACTTTTCTCAAATAACACATCAATGATTTTAGCCTATCTATAATGGCTTAACATATAATATTTTATGCATTTCACACATCATTACATATAAAAATGCACACACATATAAATACCTAACATCAAAGTAGCTTAGCACATTTATAACATCAAAATGTGCTAGGTCAAATCAAATGCAATTGAATTACATAAAATCAAAGTATGTACTTACATATAAATGTGCCAAAATCGAAGCCTATTTCACCCTCTAATACCAACTTCACCAATTGCTCTTCAAATCTTTAAAATTGTAACTTCCCTTTACTCAATCTTAAACCACATTATAAGTTCAAAAATATCACCAGAGACCAATTTTAACACCTTTTAGCCATTCAAACATTAATTACATCAATTCTACCCAAATATCACCAAAAACCCTAACTTATCTTACTACCTCTTTCAAAGTCCAACCAAACCCATTTATTTCAATCATCCAACCTTAAAGTCTTTGCTTATTCATCAAAATAACATCATTAAAATCCATATTAACATTTATCTAAGCCTCCTTCAAAAATCAAAATTTTACACATTCATAAATTTCTAAGAAAGCTTCTTAAAATCAAGTAAATGTTACCTATTACTCATGCTTTCTTCAAAATCTCCTTAATTATTTTGATTTCTTTGTAGAATTTTTAGTCGTTGAAGAAGATGAGCTCTTCCCTTTCCTATAATGGTGGTTCGATCGTCCTTGAAAGAAGAAGAAGAAGATGGTTGTTTTTATATTTTATTTTCTTTTTTTCTTAACCATATATATAATAATAATATAATATAATATAATTAATTGATTATTAAAAATCAATAATTTTCCTCTTCCACCAAAAATTATTTTAATTTTTTGAATTATATTTTTAACTTTTTACCTTTTTACCCTTTTAACTTTGACTTCACCATTTTACTTTTTGACTTTTTCATTTTTTAGTGACATTTATATTTTATATATATTTAACATATGTCCTACATATACATTACTTATTTTGTTCTTTCAACACCTCACTTAACCCTTTGAAATTATTTATTTAATTATATTTAATAAAACTATGGACGTTACAACTCTTTCCCCTTTAAATAATTTCATCATCGAAATTACCTAGTATCTAACTCTAGAAAAGTTATGGATACTGGCTCCATATGATCTCCTCGCTCTCTCATGTCACCTCTTCAGTAGAATGATTCCTCCATAGAACTTTAACCAATGGTACCCTCTCGTTCCTCAGTCCTTTCACTTCTCGTGTTAAGATCGCTATTAGTTCTTTTTCATAAGTTAGATCCGGATTCATCTCTATATATCCCTATTTTTTTTTATATATCCCTAGGACACCCACCATAGAAATATGTCCCTTATAATAATCCCAAAGTCCTTAAATTAAAATAAACGATTAAAATAAACAAGGCACCTACGAAGTGGAAACATGCCTTTTACATCTTCCTTAACATCTCGAATAATAAATAAATGCAATTTAAACATTCATATAAAACAATTGATTTAAACATACAATTAATCAATAATCATAAAATTTAAACTATAATTAATAAAATTCGGGTTTTTAATAATAAACTAGGATTTTATTATGAAATTATGGTAGAATTAGGGCTTTTGGTACAAAATGAGGGTTTCTAGCATAAAACTAGAGTTTGAAAGATTAAATTACGGTTTAGAAAAGAATTGGGGTTTTACACCTAAAACTATGGTTTTGGAATTAAATTAGGGTTTTAAACCTAAAACTAGGGTTTTAGAATGAATATAGGGTTTTAAACCTAAAACTAGGGTTTTAACATGCATAATTAGGGCTTCTCATGCAAACTAGATCCTAAACTAGGGTTTAATCATGCAAAATTAGGGCTTATCAGATTTGTAAAGCCAAGGTGAAAATATGTAACTAGGGTTTCGAATTATAAGGCTATGATTAAAACTTGCAATTTAAAATAGTAAATAATATGTTTATGAAAGTTAAACAATGAGATGGTCAATAAAATAAACTAAGTTTATGAAGACCTCACCTGCATTGTTGGCTCCACCAAAATAATTCTATTGAACTAAGCTTTGTTTTAACACCACAATCCGCAGAGACTGGGGCTTGATGATGTTACTGCTTCCCTAGATCAAATCAAGTTTTGGCTTCACTAAAATAATCTGCAGATTAACCACCAATTTTAGCTACTGCTTCTTTTATTACTCTTTGTCCCTCTCTTTGTTACTTTTTGTTATTATTTTTTGTTTTGGTTCCTTACCGTGGCTACCTTTTTTTTTTGTATGCTGTTAATTAGTTGTTTATAAGCAATATTAGGGCAATCGTATTCAAAGAATCCTGACTTGCTTTGGAAAAGCCAGAACCATTTGAATCATGTTAGAACTAAAAATCTTTGAACTAGGGCTGGCCATGAGGTTGCCAATTGGACATGAGCATTAACTCATATCGAATTGGCCTTTGCCAATTCGATATGAATGCTGGCCTAACTGTTTTAACTTTTAGGTCGAACAAGAGTCGATTTGGGCCCTTTAATTGAATTTACATTTAATTGGGGCCCTTCTAATTGGAACTAGGTTTGATCGAGGCCTTTAAATTGAAACTAGATTTAATTTGTCCCTTTTAATTAGAGCTGAATTCCAGGCCAAAATTAAGCGTCTACAGTCTTGCCCCTTGCTTGAATGATCTTGAATTTATTCAAAGAGTGAAAAGCAATTTTCCTCAATAGATTGATGTTGTTCTTAGATACTTCAACAAATCCGAGATGGTTCGGGTAGTTCAAATAAACTCTAGCTGGTCTGGATGCTTTAATAAATTTAGAATTTTTGGATGCTTCAACAAATCTGACCTAGTTTGGGTACTTCAAATAAAATTGAGCTGGTCTGGTGCTTCAATAAATTTAGAATCTTAAGATACTTTAACAAATCTGAACTAGTTTGGGTACTTTAAATAAACCCGAGCTAGTCTGGATGCTTCAATAAATCTAGAATCTTCGGATGCTTTAATAATTCTAAATTGGTTTAGGTACTTCAAATAAACCAGAGCTGATTTGATATTTTGGATTAATTTGTGTGCTTCAAATAAATTCACAATATCTACAAAAAATTGATTTCAAAAGTCAACAAAAATTTTGGCTATTTTTTAACTGCATACTATGCTGGATATCTTCCCCTATATACTCTTGCATCCTGTGTAGAAAAATATTTTTATTGATAAAAAAATATTCTTAGACTCGCATAAATTCAAACCAACAATATATATCAATTTACTGTTGCCATGTGACTATGTGATTATGAATATTTGAACTTCTTGTGAGTCTTAGATCAGTTGCATTATTTATGCAACTATTCTTTAGAGTCAATAATGTATATATGGCCAAAGCATCTGATAACTTTCTTTTCTTTTCTTTTCTTTTTTGTTTTGTTACATTCTTTTCTTTTTTCTTTTTTTCATTCTTTTCTTTTACTTTTCTTTTACTTTTTTCTTTTGTTCTTTCTTTTCTTTTAGTTCACTTTTTGAATTTGGTGTCATCTTTAGGATGCCAATTTTCTATATAAATGGAGTTGATGTATTCATCTGCATTCATCACAGAGCTTCAAACCATCCCTTTGCCTTCAAAAATCCTTTTCATTTTTGTTCAAACTTCCCAAATCATTAGCTTATTTCTTACAAATGGTAGGTAATCAACATTCTTCTAGGACTGGACCCTATTCAAATGCCGAGTTTCTAGATTACATCTGAGCTAATAAGCATGAATGAGTCTCTCTTCTAGCTAGGATGCATCTTCACTGTAGCGGGAAAGAAAAGACTCGAGTAAGCGTCATTTTGCTGTAATTTAATTACTTGATGGCATAAAATTTATTAGTATAATTTATTGAGAAATGTTAATTTATAGAAAATATTCATGAATGAAAATTAATGTGCCATAAAATAAATTTTATGACCTATTTAGCAAAAACTCATGAGAAAACTAGACAAATCTAGTATTAAAGTAGACAAATTTATGTAACAAAAGGAATTATTCATGAAATTAAAATACTTAAAACAAAATGTTGGATTTTATGCATAAGGAAAGAATAATTAAAGTGTTAATAAAGAAATTTCTAAGGCCTATTGAGCAAAATAAAAAAAAAAGACAAATCTAGTATCAAAGTAGACAAATTTATGTAGAAAAAGGAATTATTTATGAGCACAAATAAAAATATTTAAAATAAAATATTGAACCTTATACACAAGGAAAAAATTATTAAAGTGCTAAAAAAGAAATTACTAGGGTCTCGCTTGGCTTACCTATTTTATGGCAGTATGATAGTTGTGTGATTCATGTTGGGGGATGCGTCTACAAAGTCCGCCAGTGCTATAATCAAGCGCCTCCTCCGGTGAAACTGATGGTTCGAGAGTGTGGTTTTGAGAATTTCACCCTACAGTTGTCATCGAAGGGATTTTAGAATGGTGGATGGATACCACCCATACCTTTCACTTGCCAGTGGGAGAGATGACCATCGACCAGTCAATTTTTCGGCCATAACAGGCCTTAGATGCCATGGGATCCCAGTCCCTTTAACTAATAATATTTTAACATGCGACGTAATTCGGCAGTTGATTGGCATCAGACTCTATTTAAGGGGCCATTTAAAATTAAATATGAGTCTCTCCAATAGTATTGGATGAATTACACCTGACTAATTCATGGGGGAAAGGGCCAAACATTATGCTTGTGAGTTTTTTTTCTGTATTTACTGGGATCAACTATTCTGTGTGGCACTGAGTTTGCCAACCACTTATTAGTATTACGGGTGCTTGCTAGTTTGGATCTTATAACAGTTTATGGCTGGAGGGAGGCCGACCTTCCATGTATTTATTATGGTTTTGACAAAATTTGCAGGAATAAAATTTCCTTCACCAATTTTATGGTTATTATCGAGGTATTAATTCCCACAACTACTAACTCGCATAATATGCATGCATGAACTTAACCTTTATTATTTTTTAAGGTTTGGGCATATGAGTACAACCTCGTGAGTCTACCCATTATTATCAAATAGTAGGTAGGACACTTGAGGCTAAACTTTTGGTTATCAAACCATATAGCAGTTCCTGGCACTCATCATGTGCATACACATTGCTATCATCTGAGCCACCTGACTTAGGACCAGGTAAAAGAAAATTAGTATTATGATGAAAATTAATGAGAGAGTCAACTTAACTCATTTTGTAACTCTGTAAGTGGATATTGCTTGGTGGAGGGCCGGTGAGAGGGCGAACTAGATCCATGTATGAATGCGGCACTACCCCTACAAAATTCTCATTGGGTTATTATCGGGCCAGTTTCTAGTGGCTGGTTCCTTGGTGAATGGTTGTATAATTGATTCCTTAGTCCTGACCAGCGAAGCGTGCCAATGGATATTCCAACATACATACAGAATAATATGTTCATGCTAGAGAACTCCTGAAGATGTGCTCGAAATGGATATGATGTCGAAGCCTTCTTTCTTTTATTGGATGTGTCATATGTCTAGTTTATCCAGGAGCAGCTTCTAAGTTTCCAAGTTTCTGTTGCTAGTGTATAAGGTATTCCTGAAGAAGAAGAAGAAGAAGAAGAAGAAGAAGAAGAAAGAGAAGAAGGTGATAAAGATGAAGATGATGAAGAGGAGGAGGAAGAGGATGAAGAAGATGGAAGTGAGGAAGATAGAGGAGGGTTTTCTTCCCATTTTTGTGGTGACACCATGAGTTCACTATAGAGCCCCCTATGGTGAATTAGCCAAGGCCAATCCGCCAGAAGCCATTCCATGGTGAATTGGCCAAGGCCAATTCACCATGGAGGCTTGGCAATGGCAAATTGGCCTTAGCCAATTCGCAATGGTCTTTTAATTTGGTTTTAATTTTGATAATTGGTCAGTTTAGGTTTCCTAATCAGTTTTAGACTTCGAATAGCTTTGAGATTAACTGCTTATAATTTTTAATTAAGCCATCTTAATTAAGGTGTTTGCTTATAAATACAGGATCAAAGGTCCTTAATTAAACAAAAACAACAGTAGAGATGAATTAAATAAAGAGCCAAAATCATAAAATAAAAGGGGCAGTAGCTTGATCTTCGGATCACCAAGGCACCAACCAAGACTTCCATTGATCCAGACTTTCAATCGTTTAAAGATATAAGTTTGGCTCAACAAATTTAGCTTGGTGGAGCCGACAAACGCATGTTTAATTTTCTTTAATCAATTCAATTATTTACTTCTATTGATTAATTATATTATTTAATTAATAAATATCATTACAAAATTTTCATAGTAAGTTACAAACTTAGGATTAAAACAAACAGAAAGCTTCTATTGCTCATGTGATCCTTAGTTTTATAAATCCTAAAACCCTAATCTTGCATCTTTTAATATCAAACCCTAGATTTGCATGTTTTAATTTAATTTGCACATTAAACCCTTTTTTTGTAAATAAAACCCTAATCTTATAATTAAAACCCTAATTTTGCATGTTAAACCTAGTTTAGGATTAAAACCTTATTTTGTATGATTAAACCCTACTTCCATAATCAAACCCTAATTCCACAACAAAACCTAATCCTATAAATTATCTAACTTTCAGGGGGTGCTGCCTCCTTGACCCCTGCCTACTAACCGGTTAGCAGGACCACCGTATGCTATCCCTCATCAATTGGGTTAATATTTATTTATGGATTATAATTCTTTGTGATTAATCTTTATTTCTATTTAATTAAAACCTAGTTTTTATAATTCTTTGAATGATTACTTATATGCATTTGGATTTGTGTTTATTTTGTTAAGGGGATTTTAAGATGTTAAAGGCATATTTCCACTTTGTGGGTGCCTTGTTTCTTTTGTTTCTTTTAGTTATTTTAAAGACTTTGGGATTATTGTGAGGGACATATTTCCATCGATTGATGGGTGTCCCATTTTATTTTTATTGTGAACATTTGAGGATTGTAAGGGTATGTTTCCATTTAAGGATGGATACCCATTTTATTTTATGATATACTGTTTTACTTTATTTTATGGATGAATCTATTTTTATTTTATTGCATGTAATATGGATAATGTCATAATAATATAAAATTTTAATAATATTTAAACCTAAAAAGGAGGCAGATTCCAATGAACCGGGTGCTATGGGGTGCTGAGTCATTCTCACCTTTCCTACATGTGCCCAACTTTCTGAACCCAATAGAGGGTTGGGAATTCGTTAAGAATCGAGTCATCTACCCTTTTTATCTTTTAGGCCTATCCGGGTGGCAACTTCATTTTCTCCCGGTTTAGGCCTGTGTTCTCTAAGGCCCTGAGCTTAATAACGCCAAATTTACAAGAACTATTCCATATGGAAGTGGGGGTAAAAATCTCCGCTCACAGTGGTGACTCCACTAGGGATAATAGAAGTTTATTCTATTATTCTTTATATTATTTTATTCTTTCTTATTATGATATTATCTGTTGCATAATTTAGATTTCATTGTGTGTATGAGTTAGGATGCCTCGTGTAACTCATGTTATGTTGTGTAAGGGATACCATACTTTCACTCAAGGTATAGAGATCAAGCATGGCATAACCACTCATAGTCTCGTGCCTTTTGGTATATACTTGCTATGTGAACCTAAGCTTTTCAACCCAAAAGACTCAAGCCTATGTAGCTGGCCTAGTAACGTTCCTTAGGTTTACCCCAAATGCTTATTGTTTGACTATGATTGATATATCTTGGTTTGAACCCTGGCTCATTTGGTTTGCTCTTTCCTAATATGACCTAATTATGGTGTAAGCCTAAAATAATTTTTAAAGCCTAAAAGACCAAATTATTTTCAAATTCTTTTTCAGGATGGTCTTTTGACATAAAACCTCTTTAAAATGGGTTAAAAAATTCTTTTCTACCTCATGGCCCAACTATAAAGCCTGAGATTCATTTTTAAAACAAATATTTTTTACAATAGACTTTAAAATACTTTTTTCACTTCATGACCCAAATTCGGATTTTTGTTACTAAAACCTTTTCTTTAAATGGGATTACAACTAGTTAGGTCAATTATAGAATATTAAAATCAAATGTGGGCCTAATTTATACCAAGATTTGTTAATCATGGGCTTGTTTGTGGCATGGATCATTAATTGCTTTTCCAAATGAGAAGTCTATTTATGATAAACCCATTTATTTAGTTTTAATCCGCAATATAACATAAAAGCTATTTTCATTTGACTCAATAGATTAAAGCTTAATTAGTTGGAAATATCATGGATTGGCTTCTAAATTTAAAAATACAACTATTGGTTAATCCATTTTGAATGAATCTTTTAAAAATAAAATATCCCATGTTGGCGTTTTGTTGACCATATACTTAGGAAAAAGAACTCGTCATTCGTGTGTGGGTGATATAAAGTTGGAAGGGTCATTTTTACTCTGTTGGTTAGTTTGCTTATTTTTTTACCTGTGCATACATGCATACACGTATTGCATTACATAACATTGATCTTTTCTGGATCATAGACTTGGAGTACAACAGTTCAAAAGCTTACGACAACCCGACCTATGGTTCAGAATCTAGTGAGAATTCAATCAATTTCACATCAAAAGAAATGGAATTTGAACAAGTTCAGAAATGGTAAACTATGCCCTCAACTCCAAGATGGAAGAATTAAAGGGAGCCCTAGCTGAGATTATAAGGAGTCAGTTACTCTCACTATTGGGGGACAATAATATTGAAGCATTTGCTAGCAACAAGAAGCTGAAGGATAAGGAAAAGGTTAAGGTAGCTGATACAACCTCTTAAGAAGACAAGGTAGTGATAGATGATTATAAATGGGATTAATATTTCCAAGATCCTCATTATAAGAAGAAAGAAAAGAAGCCTGTGAAGAAAACATAATGTAACACCCCTTCCCGACCTATGAATAAGCCGAGGAGAAATGCTACATCGGAATACGAGCTCTGGTTATGTCAGCTTACTTAATGTTCCTTATAAAAATTTTCCAAAAATTTTGACGGAGTCTCCCTTAAAATTCTAGGTCCCAAGTGTCGACAAAATTGGTTTTTCTGAGTTTTGAAAACATTTTGTTTCAAAATTCAACTCAAGCACACTCCCAATAATCCACCCTTATAACCTCAACTACAATCCTGCAAGAATAATTCACACTTCTATATTCACAATCCAACTCAATTCAAAATAATACAATTATTATACATTACTAGATTTACATGCTACATCAAGTTATCTCTTTGTATTGTTCAAATAAGTACATGCCAGTTTCTAATACCAAAATACAAAATGAAGAGCACCACCTAAGTTTGTTGATGACCAACAGATCGCAGGACTCCTCTGCTCGCTACTGGCTCCTTGCTAATAGCCTATGAGTTTAGAAGAAACTAAACTCACTAAGCATTGCTTAGTGGGTACTTTAACTAATTACGGAAAATAAAAAATAAAAGCATAATGCACTTTTAAAAGCAATGAGTCGTATTGAAAAATAATATCACAATAAAAACAATCCATACATGTCATATATTCAGTTATTATCATTTTAACAGTTCGCTCCACAAGGTAATTTGGTAGACTAACGTATGGTAAGGAACTAACTGAAACAACTGTATATATATTCTGTGGCTGTGGCCCAAAAAAATTGCGGACCAAGCCCTGTGAAATCTATGGCCGAAGCCCTCGGACCGGAGTCCTATATAACTCGGGCGATTGCCCTATATAACTCGGACCGAAGTCCTATATAGCTCGGGTCGTCACCCTATATAACTCGGACCGAAGTCCTATATTAAAGCAGCACTGCATATAGTATGATATATCATACTCTTACCCTACGTAGTACTATCCCAGATACTCAGTGGAGCCAAAAATTTTCATGCCATTTCTTAATCGAATATGCATTATACAATTATCGACTTATGTTTCTTATATTATTTCAACGTGAAATATCATATTTTGTCATTTTAATAACATATTATGCTCATTTATATGCATAAGGAATCAATTGGATTACTTTTGAAAAATGACCAAATGAATATTAGCAAAATGACCATATGAATAGTAAATTCTGGTTTTGGACTCAACTTGATCCTTATTTTGAAAAATTATATAAAATAATCTACTTGACTAAAAACTCTAAAATTTTTTACAGAATTTAGTTTTACATCTTAAAATCATTCCTTTAAAATTTCAGATCAAACTGGATACAAAATCTTAGTCAAGTAGTTCACCCAACCAGACTGCTCCAGTTGCCCTGCATCCTGGCAGCAGTTCTGAATTTTGTGAATTCCATAAATTAAATTCAATCAATGTGGTTCCAAATTATTTTTCTCAAATACTAGACTCACTAAACAACAACATATCCAAATTTTAATTGAATATTATTTTTCTACATTTTATTAAAAATCCAGAAAGATGGCTGTCTCAATCAAGGTACCTCCTAGAGCAGGTCTAACAAAAATAATTGTTCCATAATCATAACCATTCCGAATTCAACTCAAAATATTTTTCAGTCATTCTAGACGCATTGTGGCACAACATATCAAAAATTCACTTCAAGAAAAGTTTTCTATATTTAATTAAAAATCATACAAGTCACAGCATTTCACAATTCTAGAACAGAAAAATTTCAAGAAAATGAGCAAACAATTAGTTAAAGTGCCAAACCTTGCATTTTCTTAGTCCTTTATCTATATCACTTCCTTTCCTTCCTTGTCTCCTTGATTTCCTATGAAATTTAACATCACATATACAAAGGTAAGAACCCTAGGTATAGACATAGTCTTATCTTATGATGTTTCTAATGGTTGCTAGCTTATTTTCACCATTAAACACCATTATTTCTTTCATCAAATCCTTCAAATAATTATTTCTTGAATTTTCTCCAAATCTAGCTACATGAACTCTAATTTCAATCTCTTAAATTAACCATTAATCCATGAAATTAAAACTAGAGATAGGTTTCTCTTACCTTATAATCTTGTTTGTCACCAAAATCTTCAACCAAAAGCCTTAAACTTTGGAAAAATCACCTCCTTCTTCCTTCTCTTGTGGTTTAGACGAGTTGACCATGTAAGAGAGGGATTTTATATTCTTTCCTTAGCTTATTTTGATCCAAATGGCAGCTATGAGAGGTTAAGATGTGTTGGTGTAAGTGTTGATTTTCCATTGGTACACTTAAGTGGGAAAATGGCTAATTTTCATTGGTCCAAATGTCTCTTTCTTTTATTTATTTATTTAGCAAGCCATTAGGCTTCCTTTTATTCATATTTTGACCCCCTCAACTTTCTTGTGCTATAATTTTATACTCTAGGGGGTGAAAATATCAAAATACCCTCCAGTGATTAATCGATTGTAACTTTTAAACCGTGCATTTTCAGAAAAAATTGAAACCCACGGTTATGACCGATTAATCTCGAGAATATTCTTCCAGGGTCGGATATGGGCACTATTAAGAACTTTTGACACTTAATTTTTAAGTTTACATAGTTGCCCCTAACTTTTGAGAAATTTCCACTTAGGTCCTCGGCCTTTCGAAAAATTACCTTTAGGTCCCGTCGACTTCACGGGCCTCCTTTGCACACCGATTTTATTTTTGACAATCTCGAGCCTCTATTTGACCACTTATTTATGTTCTTCTTGCCTAATACTCAACTACCTAAACTTTGGGATGTGACACATAAACTATTGATATGGAGAAGTAAATTGCTAATTTGGAAAAGAAGTTTGAAAAGGAGTTGAAGGCTAAGGAGGTGTCAGACGTGGACAAGCTGTTTGAGCAAGATGAAAATGTCCCTTATAAGTTTAAGATGCCTGTTTTTGCTAAGTACAATGGTATAGGGAATCCTCATCTACATGTAAAGTAGTATATCACTGCCATGTAGTCTTCTAGAGCTACTAAGGCTCAAATTCTAAGGTATTTCATGCTCTCAATAGATTCTATTATGCAAAACTGGTTTAACATCTTAAAGGAAAGAACTCAAAAGAACTGGGATTTACTGTACAAAGTCTTCACTAGTAGTATAGGTATAGTGTTGAATTAGAAGTGACTCTGATGTAGGTGGAATCAATAAGGCAAAGGCTGAATGAGAATTTTATTGACTATATAAAGAGGTGGAGGAATAAGGTTGTACTATTTAAGAAGAGGCCAGATGGGTCTAATCAGATTAGGATGATAGTGAGAGGTGTCCTACCTAATCTTCATGAACAAATGTCTTGTACCCTTATTAGGGATTTCAAAGATCTCCTTCAAGCTGGCTTGCAAATAGAAGAATGGAAAAGAGAGAAGAACCATTTTTCTGAAAGAAGGAATGAGGAGGAGAATTATCAATATGGTAGTCAAGGTGTGCAGAAGGCAGTAGATGTCAATTCAACTAGTCAAGAAAATAGGAGACAGTTTTTAGAGTTGGGAAAACTATTGTCTTGGGTTTTCAACAAGCTGTAGAAGAAAGGGCTATTACAGTCATTGAATCATCAATCTTTGCCGAATCCTTTAACACCAAACTTTGATACCAAAGCCTTTTGTCAATTTCATCAGATACAAGGACATGAGATAAATAGATGCACTCGATTAAAGTATGAGATCCAAGATCTGATTGACAGTGGTAAGTTGTCGAGGCCGATAAATGTAGCACAAAGAACAACCCTTTGCTTAAGTTCAGAAGAGTACCTCTTCCAACAACCTTCATGATAGGCAGAGGTTTAGGGGAAAACTTTGTCTTGTCAACTTTTCAAGACATGGGTGGAGAAGCTAAAAGGGAGGAGAGTCTATTTTGCAAGTCTAAACCAGCTGCGAATGAGGAGACAATGATCGTTCATATTGTGAATGCATCTTAGGACTCAACTAATAGTGATGATGAATCAGAGACTAAGGAAGGAGGCTGGGCCTCTGAACTTAAAGTAGAAGAGGTATAGAGTGATAAGGTCCTCACCCCTGACATGCCCAAATAAATGAAGCATCTTCGACTCCAACTCAACAACCTTCCCTTGGCTTGTTTGGTTTTAATTTCATTTTCTTTCTTTGGAATTTTCTGAAATAATTATGTTTTTTAAATTAAAATTATTTGAATAAATTACTTTCATCAAATTTTTGTTTATGTTGGTCTTTGTTCATTTTGGTGCTCAACTAATGACAAGTCTAGCTTGATATTCATAAATTAATGTATCTATGCATTATAATTCGAATGACTTTACTAGGTGAGGGGATTACTTTGTAGCTTTAGACTGTATATGCTTACTTAGAGAGGGATCCTACATAAATACCTCTGTCTAGGTCCTAGTCAATCTTATAACATGCTTTGATGATCGTTCGAGGCAAAATCGAACTCTGCTTATTTAAGGGAGAGATGGTCTAGGCATTATTTAGTTAGCTAATACCTAGTATCCACCTTATTAATATCAATCCCTAGTTTATCCTTTTGAGTCTTCATAAGATTTTAGCTTTCTTTTATTGGCTTGTAAACTCTAATAACCTACCCTGAGTTGTTGTGATACTTATGGCAAGTTTGATGATCACTAAGGAACAAAGGGGAAAGAAGATCAAAGAAAAGGATGTATAGTCAAGACTATAGAGATAGTTGAAGGTCATTTAAATTAGAACTAATATCATAGACTTATTAAGATGACATCAGGGTAACAAAGGATTCCTCCTTGTTGAAGCAAACTGCCTCTACTCCACTCATCCATAGTGTGAGCGAGGATTTTTGCCCCACTCTCGGTGGAATGGTTCTTGTGACTTTGGCACTACTAGACTCAAGGCCTTAGAGAACATAGGCTTAAACTCGAAGAAAATGGAGTCGCCACCCAGATGGGCCGAGAAAAAAATGGGTGGATGACTCGATTCCTAAAGAATCTTCAACCCTTTAATGGGTTCAAAAAGTTGGGTACATATAGAGAAGGTAAGAATGACCCTGCACCCCCTATAATGCCAGGTTCATTGGAATCGACCTCCTTTTTAGGTCTAAATATTATTAAATTCTTAAGCATTATGATATTATCCATACTTTATACATTGGAATTAAAGAATTATTGCATTAAAATCAAAATAAGTTCAAACAAAACAATAAATGGGCACCCATACAAGATAGAAACACGCCCTTACAACCATGTCTAATGTCTAAAATAAATAGGACAGGCACTAAAAGGTATAAATATGTCCTTTACAATTGTCCCAAAATCTTTAAATGATAAATTAAATTACATAATAAAAATTGAGGACCTAAGAAGTGGAAACATACCTTTTACAATCTTAAAATCTAAATAAACAAATAATTATATCATTCAAGCATAATAATTAAAATAAAACATCCATTATAAAATAAAATAAAATAAGCCATCCATCATATAACAAATCAAATAATCAAATAAATAAGTAAAAACAGAGTTCAAATCATTAAACAAACAAAATTAGGGTTTAAGATTTTGAGATTATGGTTTTAAGGTTTAGAGTTTTGGTTACTGGATTAGGATTAGGAGATTTGGAAAATAAGGTTTTGGATTTCAGGGTCAAGAAAATATGGGTTTTGGAAGTAGGGTTTAGAATTTTAAGATTTGGATTTAAGGTTTTTTGGAAACTAGGGATTAGGGTTTTAAATTAGGGTTTTAGTATTACGGGATTAGGGTTTAGAAATAAAACTTGGATTTATGGGCTACTGGACATTTGGATTAGGGTTTAGTGGTTTTAGGGCAATAAGGTTTGGAAATTAGGTTTTGTATTTTGGATTAGGTCTTCGGAATTAGGTTTATTGGAACTAGGGTTTCAGATTTGCTTGATTAGGGTTTAGGTTTACTGGATTAGGGTTTTGGGAGCTTGATGAACTTGTCCTAGGGTTTGGTGTTTTAGGTTGGGAAATTTAAAAGTGGGATTACTGGATGAAGGATTCAAAATGGATTAGGGTTTTTCATTAATTATTTTAAGAAAACAATTTAGGGTTTGGGAAAATAAATTAGGGTTTTGATAATTAGAAAAACAATTAGGGTTCTGAAAATTAATAAAATGGTTTAGGGTTTTGGAAAAACAAGAAAACAATTAGGGTTTTTAGAATTGCAAAACAAATTAGGGTTTTGATGATTGAGCTAGTGATTTAAATGAAATTTTAAGTTACTGGATGAAATAACATGAATTGAACCTTGGTTTATAAAACACATGATTAGGGTTTAACAATTTTAAATTACTGAAAAAATTATAATCAAAACAAATAATTAAAGCATTTAAATGAAAAGATGCTATGGCTACTGTATACTTATGTAAATTAAGTTTAATATACAAAACCTGTGTTGACGGCTCCACCAAAGTGATTATTGGTTCCACACTAGTGCTTGCAACAATAGTTTTTTCTGGCCGAGCAAAGATCAAGGAAAATGGTTATTGCCTTTGATGAATTGATTGTTGATGAACATTGCTGATTGCTAATTGACTATTGCTGATTGTTGCTTATTGCCTGTTTATTGATCCTTCTTGCTCTTTTGATTGTTATTGCTCCTTTGATTGTTGTTACTGCTTGCTATTAGCATTAAAACTTATTATTTATAGGCAAATCATCAAAAAAACCCTAAACCTAATTTGTGTAATCCATCTTTAAAATGAATTCTAGCCTAATTAGGAAACTATCCGGCCAAAACTTAAAATAGTTTATGACCTTGTCGATCTGGTCTGCCAGATCACCAAATCGACATGAGCAATGGCTCAAGTCGCCTGGGCCACCCTGACTCAAATTAGTCTTGTATTTTTTTAGTTTCTAGACTGAAAAGTTTTAATTTGGGCATAACAAATATAATTTAGGGTTTTATAATTTTAATCAATTGAATTTATGCCTTTTGAAATCGGACCAACTTATTTAAATGTTATAAACTAGGTTTAAATGTTTTAAAGTCGGATTGAATTTACTTTGGCATTCTTTAATCAGGATCGCATCTACTTAGGGCCAAAATTAAGGGTCTACACATAGTCAGGAGCGTAAAATGGTGTAAAGATGATAACTCCCTTAGAGCTAGGACAAAACAAAACAAAAGAGAAGAAGAAGAAGAAGGAAATAAAGAAAAAAAAAGAAAAGAAAAGAAAAAAGGAAAGAAAGAAAAGAAAAGAAAAAAAAGAAAAAAAACGCAAAAAGGGCTATTCAGAAAGCCAACAAAATTCTTTTACTTGAAGCAACAAAAGACTTCCACTTAGTTTACAAGGACAATTTGACTTAAATTGGTTAAGCCCAGCCAAAGACCAAAATAAAATCAGAGAAATAAGGGAAAGACCATCTTTCATTTTGTCCAACATAGCTCCAAGTCTGCAACCTTGAAAGTTTTAGATTTGATATTCCAAAAAGGGAAAAAGAGCAGAATAATGGTCCTGAGTTTTTACAGAAGAAAAAGATCAAGATCATACTAATTAAATATAGATTTCTACCAAGAAGATGGAAGAACATTTGATCTCTGTTTTTTCATGAAGCCAGATAACAAGATGCCTAGAAGGAGGAAATGGTGCCCAGAATTTAAGAATGCTTCCAACAACATATAGTTCCAATAAGGAAGTTTATAATGTGAGGATTTGTCAGGAGTGTCACATTAGCTCCAATCTGAAAATACCTTCATTTAACCCATGTCCCTTATAAGACCCCATTTCAAGCCTATTAAAGACTTGTTGATCTCTATTGGTAGGCAGAGCTTATTAGTGGAGATTGTTTGAATAAGCATGCATATGAGATAGACAATATTTAAACTTAATGCGATCTTTGGCCGAGTAATATTTATATGTCTATCTGAAATGCAATAGTTCTTATTCAAATAGAATTGATTCCTGAGATTAGAATGGTAACTAGGGTTGTCATGTTATAGATATGTTAATTTGAAAAGTCGAGTCTTGAGGTATAATGACACTAACATGACAAAGCCAAAATATAATTTTAAGATTAAAAAAAAATATTTTTGTCATACAAAACCTTCAAGTTTATGGAAGTATGTTACATTGTCGAACCTCAAAGTATACATTGGGTAACTGTGCTGAAATGGATGTCTCTCTTGTCTCTAACTATGCTACTTGAGCCCCTACTACTCATGTTTTCATCTTGAAAATAAAGCCATAGATGTGCAGTCTTTTGTTGTCCTAATGCAAGACCTGAATGAGCATCTGGAAGGAATTAATGGGAACATTTCAGCTAATCACCTCAGTCTATAAGTCAATGGAACCATTGTAAGTATCAACCATGCATATCATGCATACATGAGCATAGTATACCGCATTTTGTTGCCCTGTATTGCCCATTCTTTGTCAAAATGAACAGCAAAATACTATGAAGCAAACATTGAGAAGCATATATGAAATTAGGGGGGCATGGAAGGCCCATCGCTTGAGAAAGATCCAGTCACTTTGCAAAAATTGAGATGCATGCTTATATAAGAAACAAGATAAAACACAAACATCAATCAGAGTCTACATGGGAACAAAATTAATGGTTTGAGCCTACACAGGGGGCAAAACTTCTCCTATTCAATCTTTGATTTTTATGTGTACACAAAATATTTTTAAACTCACTTTCAATATTTTGCCATGCAGGGGGGCAAAGAGAGGATATGAGAGCTAGCTAAAAAATAGCTGAATTTTTTACGAAGTGAAGAACTAAAAGAATGAAACAAGAATAAAGTAAGAACTCCCAAAATGAATGACGATGCAAAAGATAAAATATCAGTCCAGCTAGAAGAGCTAAAGCTAATGTAGGACAAATGTCCAAAGAATGAAGATCCATTTTTGAAGGGTGAAGACCCAATATCCAAGGATGAAGATCTAATTTGAAGGGTGAAGAGCTAATGTCCAATGGATGAAGATCCATCTAGAAGGGTGAAGACCCGATTTTCAAAGGATGAAGATCCATTTTTGAAGGATGACCACTAAATGTCCAAGGATGAAGATCCAATTTGAAGGGTGAAGACCCAATGTCCAAAGGATATAGATCCATTTTGAAGGGAGAAGACCCAATGTCAAGGATGAAGATCCATTGTAAAAGGTAAGGACACGATATTTGAAGATTCATTCTGAAAGGTGAAGACCTAAAGTTGATGGTTAGAAGAAAGCCAAAATTTCTAGATGACAGAAGGTCAGCATAATCCATTGAAGAATGGAACAACCAGTTAGAAAAAAGCTAAAACTCTCAGATGATAGAATGTTAGCAAAATCCATTGAAGAATGGAACAAATGGCTATAAGAAAGCTAAAATTCTCATATGACAGAAGGTTAGTAGAATCCATTGAAGAATGGAACCAATTGGCTAGAAGAAAGTCGGAGTTCTCAAATGACAGAGGCACAGTCAAGCTAAAAGATCTAAAATGCAGTATAGGGTCAAGAAACCAAATTCAGTCTCAGGTCCAGAATCTAGATTAGGTCTCGAGTCAAGAACTCAAATTCAGTCTTTAGTTGAGAACCCAAATCTAGTCTCGGGTTAAGAATCCAAATCCAATCTCGGGTCCTAAACCTAAATCCAATCTTGGGTCCTGAACCCAAATCTAGTCACGGGTCAAGAATCTAAATTCAATCTTGGGTCTTGATCCCAAATCCAGTCTCGAGTTAAGAACTCAAATCCAGTCTGGGTGGTCCAGAATAGTCTCGGGTCTAGAACTTAAATCTAGTCTTAGATCCAAAACTCAAATCCAGTCTCGAGTCGAGAACCCAAATCCAGTTTTAGGTCTAGAATCCAAAATCTAATTCACCGGTCTAGAATCCACCCTCATCCAAGATTAGCTTAAGATCATATTGCTTTTCACTCTCTGAATGAATTCAAGGTCGTTCAAGCAGGGGGTAAACTGTAGACTCTTAATTTTGGCCTTAAGCAAGTCTGATCCTAATTAAAGAAGGCTAAGCTAAATTCGGTCTAATTTTAAAAGCTTAAACTTAATTTATAGCTTTAGATTAGGTCAGTCTAATTTTAAAAGGCCTAAAGTAAGTCAGTTCAATTTTTAAATCCCTAAACCTAATCCGATTTAATATTAAAAGACAAAAATCAATTTGATCCAATTTTAAAATGTAAAACCAAGCCAGACCGAGCCCAAAACATATAGCCATGATGAACTGGCTTAGCCAACTTGCCATGGGGCTTGACCCATGGTGAATTGGCCTTGGCCAGTTTGCCATCGAGGCTTGGCCATGGCAAATCGGCCCATGGTCTTTTAATTTGATCTTAATTTTGATTATTGGGTAGTTTAGATTTCTTAATCAGTTTTAGACTTCAAATAGCTTTTGGATTAACAACTTAGGGTTTTTAATTAAGCCACCTTAATTAAGGTGTTTGCCTATAAATACAGGATTAAAGAATGCCCACAAGAGCAACAATTATGAAAGCAATAATTAAACAAAAAACAATAGCTTAAATAATAATAGAACAACAATAGAGAGGAATTAAACAGAGAGCAAAAAGCATAAAATAAAAGAGGTAATAGCTTGATCATTGGATCACCAAGGCAAAAACCGAGACTTTCATTGATCCAAACTTTCAATCGTTCAAAGATACATGTTTGGCTTAACAAATTTAGCTTGGTGGAGCCAACAAATATAGGCTTAATTTCCTTTAATTAATTAAATTATTACTTCTATTGATTAATTATATCATTCAATTAATAAACAACATTGCAAATCATTCATAGTAAGTTAGCAACTTAGGATTAAAATAGACAGAAAGCTTTCATTGCTCATGTAATTCTTAGTTTTATAAATCCTAAACCCTAATCTTGCATGTTTTAATATCAAACCCTAAATTTGCATGTTTTAATTTAATTTGCACATTAAACCCTAGTTTTGTAAATAAAACTCTAATCTTATAATTAAAATCCTAAATTTGCATGTTAACCCTAGTTTAGGATTAAAACCTTATTTTTTATGATCAAACCTTAATTCCATAACCAAACTCTAATTTTGCAACTAAACCTAATCCTATAAACCATCTATCTTTCGAGGGCACTACTCCCTTGACTCGGCCTGCTAACCACCTAGCGTAACTGCCGTATGTGATCCCTGGTCAATATTTATTTATGGATTGTGATTTTTTATGATTAATCTTTATTTCTATTTTTTAAGCCCTAGTTTTTATAATTCTTTGAATGATTACTTATATGGGTATGGATTTGTGTTTATTTTGTTATTTAGTTTTAAAGGAGATTTTACTATATAAAAGGCATGTTTTCACTTTGTGGGTGCCTTGTTTCTTTTAGTTATTTTAAAAACTTTAGGATTATTGTAAGGGACATGCTTTCATCGATTGATATGTGACCTATTTTATTTATATTGTGAACATTTGAGGATTGTAAAGGTATATTTCTATCTAAGGATGGGTACCCATTTTGTTTTGTGATGTACTGTTTTACCTTATTTTATGAATAAATCTATTTTTATTTTATTGCATGTAATATGGATAATGTCATAATAACATAAGAATTTAATAATATTTAGACATGAAAAGGAGGTCGGTTCTAATGAACTGGGCTCTATGGGGGTGCTGGGTCATTCTCACCTTCCCCATACATACTCAACTTTTCAAACCTACTAGGGGGTTTGGGATTCCTTAGGAATCAAGTCATCCACCCTGTCTATCTTCCCAGCTTGTCCAAGTGGTGACTCCATTTTCTCTGAGTTTGGGCCTATGTTCTCTAAGGCCCTGAGGCTAATAGTATTGAAGTCGCAAGAATCATTTCACATGGGAGTGGGTGCGAAAATCTCCTCTCACAGTATATCACAAAATAAAATGGGTATCCATCCTTAGATGGAAACATACCCTTGCAATTCTTAAATGTTCACAATATAAATAAAATGGGACACCCATCAATCAATGGAAACATGTCCCTAACAATAATTTCAAAGTCTTTAAAATAAATAAAATAAATAAAAGAAACTAGGCACCCATAAAAGTTTTAATTCTCTTCTTAAGAAATATGGAGTGCACCATAAGGTGGCAACACCTTATCACACTCAAACTAGTGGAAAGTGGAAATATCCAATAGGAAGATTAAATGGATTTTAGAGAATGGTTAGCACTTCAAGAGAAGGCTGGTCTCTTAAATTAGATGATTCACTTTGGGCTTATAGAACAACATTTAAAACTCCATTTGATATGTCACCTTATAGACTTGTCTTTGGAAAAGCATGCCACTTACCAGTTGAGTTAGAACACAAAGCGAATTGGGTAATCAAACAATTGAACATGGACTTAATGTAGCCGGATGTGAGCGGGGATTTTCGCCCCCACTCCCGGTGGAATGGTTCTTGCGACTTCGGCACTGTTTAGGCTGGGGGCCTTAGAGAACACGGACCTAAGTCCGGAGAAAATGGAGTCGCCACCCAGACGGGCCTGGAAAAAGAAAGGGGTGGATGACTCGATTCCTAAGGAATCCCTAACCCCTTAATGGGTTCGAAAAGTTGGGTACGTGTGGGGAAGGTGAGAAATGGCCCAGCACCCCCACAACGCCCGGTTCATTGGAACCGGCCTCCTTTACAGGTCTTAATATTATACAATTCTTAAATATAACAATATTATCCATACTACACACAATAAAAAGAAAGAATCATTATATTAAAATCAAAGCAATGTCCAAACAAAACAAAACAAATAAATGGACACCCATCCAAGGATAGAAACATGTCCTTACATCACATGCCTAAATAGGACACCCACCAAAAGGTAGAAACATGCCCTTTACATAAGTTCTAAAATAGAAAAGCAAATTAAATTACATGATGTTTAAATAATGAGGTACCCACCAAGTGGAAACATACCTCTTACAACTTTTGGAAATCTAAATTGATTGATAAAAGTAAATAATCATTCATCATAAATAAATCATTCATCAAAGCTATTAACCAAAATATAAAACAAACATCCATCCATGATAAATTAAATAAATCAAGTATTGAAAATAAATTAAAGCATAAGAAATAAATCAAAGCATATCAAGTATGGAATTGAATAAAGCAAATAAAAGTCCAATTATAGCTACTGTGACTTTTTATGGAATTAAAATAGATTAGGGTTTTTATGTTTTAAAAGGTTGGTAAGACACTTTGATTAACCAAATTAAGGTTTGAATGGTGAAATCATGAAACTAGGGTTTTGGACACTTTGAAATACTTTTTAATTCATGGTTTTAAATAGTAATGTAAGCTACTGTGTAATTTTAGAGTTTTTATGTTTTTATGTTTTTTTAATGATTTAAAAGGATTAGGGTTCATAAAAATTAGGGTTTAAGGTTTTAAAAGGATTAGAGTTCATTATTTTAGGTTTAAAAGTTGAATTTTGGATTTTAGGGTTTTGAAATTTGGGTCTCGGGTAAAAGATTTGAATTAGGGTTTTAGAAATCAATTTGATAATTTTATGAAGTTTTATGAATTTAAACAAATGGATTGAAGTTTTTATAAGTAGAAAAGATGTTTTTTAAGGTTTTTTTTTGAATGAAATAGAACCTACTTTAAAATCTTAAAAGAAACAGAATTTGGTTTTGGTTTTGTTGAAAAATATGTTTAATTAGAGTTTTAAGATCTTTAAGAAGAAAAAAATAACAATTTTAAGTCTTTTTAGAAAAGAAGGTCACATTTTAGTGTTTTAAATTTGGAAAACTAAATTAAAGTTTTAAGATTTTAACTTTTGAAAAACACAAAAAACCCTAATTTAGCTACTGTGTGAAAAATTAGAATTTAGAATTTCATACCTTCTTTTGTAAGTTACTCCAAAAACAATTCTTCTTGGATGAACTAGCTCCAAAGACAAGCCTTTTTGCCTTTGGAATCCCCTTTTCTCGTGATGCTGCTGTTCCAGAAAAATTTAAATTGAATTTCTTCTTTTCCTTCTTTGATTTGGTTTCAAATTTTTCAAACTCTCTTTTGATTTCCTCTCTCTTGGCCACCCTTAATTTCAATGCCTTTGGTCCTTATTTATAGTGGTTTAAGGTTATTTATTCCTAATTAATTAAGGTAAGTAATATTAATAAAAAAAGAATTTAAAACCTAATTGGATTAGGTTTCAAAAAAATTGCGTTGAAAAATTTTGCGCTAGCGAAAACTGCAGCAGCCGGGCCCGTTGGCTGGGCATGTGGGCGTGCCAGCCGCAGGAAATTCCTGCGGGCGGCTATTTCTCCCGCATGAAATTCCTGCGGGCGAAATGCCCACAGGCCTGCGGGTGAGCTGTTGGGCCGACGGGCCCCCGCGACCACTTTTCTCTGCCGATTTTTTTTCCGACTTCGATTTTATTTTTATTTTTATTTTTTAATTCTTATTTGTTTATTTTCATTTTTTATCAATAAAAATTAAATACTAAGGTAAAAATTATTTAATTAAAATTATTTTGGACCAATTAGACAAAAAAAATCATTTTGGGCTAAATAAAACATATTAGATCGGATTGGTTCAAAAATTAAGGGTATACAGTTTGCCCCCTGCTTGAATGATCTGAAACCTTAGTGAAAGAGAGTGAAAATCAATAAGACTTAATTTTTGATATGGCGACTTGTTTTGGGTTCTGGACCCGAGGATGATTCTAGGTTCTGGACCTAAGAAAAATTTGGGTTCTGGACCCGGTTTGAGTTCTGGACTCAAGGATAACTCTAGGTTCTGGACCTAAGGGAAATTTGGGTTCTGGACCCGGTTCGAGTTCTGGACTAGGTTCTGGACCTAAGGAAAATTTGGGTTCTGGACCCGGATTCGAGTTCTGGACTCGAGGATAATTCTAGGTTCTGGACCTAAGGGAAATTTGGGTTCTAGACCCGGATTCGAGTTCTGGACTCGAGGATAATTCTAGGTTCTGGACCTAGGGGAAATTTGGGTTCTGGACCCGGATTCGAGTTCTGGACTCGAGGATAATTCTAGGTTCTGGACCTAAGGGAAATTTGGGTTCTGGACCCGGATTCGAGTTCTGGACTCGAGGATAATTCTAGGTTCTGGACCTAAGGAAAATTTGGGTTCTGGACCCGGTTTTGGATACTCAATCCTAAACTAGACTTGGATACTCGATCCTAACTGGATTTGGATACTCGATCCTAGACTGGATTTGGATACTCGATCCTAAGTGGATTTGGATACTCGATCCTAAACTGGATTTGGATACTTGATCCTAAATTGGATTGGGATACTCGATCCTAACTTGATTTGGATACTCGATCCTAAACTGGACTTGGGATACTTGATCCTAACTTGATTTGGATACTCGATCCTAACTGGACTTGGGATATACGATCCTAAGCTGGATTTGGATACTCTATCCTAAACTGGATTTGGATACTCAATCCTAAATTGGATTGGGATACTCGATCCTAACTTGATTTGGATACTCAATCCTAAATTGGATTGGGATACTCGATCCTAACTTGATTTGGATACTCGATCCTAAACTGGACTTGGGATACTCGATCCTAAGCTGGATTTGGATACTCGATCCTAAATTGGATTGGGATACTCGATCCTAACTTGATTTGGATACTCGATCCTAGACTGGATTTGGATACTCGATCCTAAGTGGATTCGGATACTCGATCCTAACTGGACTTGGATACTTGATCCTAACTGGACTTGGGATACTCGATCCTAAGTGGACTTGGGATACTCGATCCTAAGCTGGATTTGGATACTCGATCCTAAACTGGATTTGGATACTCGATCCTAAATTGGATTGAGATACTCGATCCTAACTTGATTTGGATTCTTGATCCTAACTGGACTTGGGATACTCGATCCTAACTGGACTTGGGATACTCGATCCTAAGCTGGATTTGGATACTTGATCTTAAACTGGATTTGGATACTCGATCCTAAATTGGATTTGGATACTCGATCCTAACTTGATTTGGATTCTTGATCCTAACTGGACTTGGGATACTCGATCCTAACTGGATTCGGACACTCGATCCTAAGTGGATTTGGATACTCGATCCTAAACTTGATTGGGATACTCGATCCTAAATGGATTTGGATGCTCGATCCTAAATCGGATTTGGGTACTTGGACTCGAGCTGGGGCACTTGGACCCGAGATTAGGCACTTGGACCCGAGATTAGGCACTTGGACCCAAGATTGGATTTGATTTGGGTACTTGGACCCGAGATTGGGTGCTTGGACCCGAGATTGGGTACTTGGACCCGAGATTGGATTGAATTTGATTTGGGTACTTGGACCCAAGATTGGATGGAATTTGGGTACTTGGACCCAGGATTGGGTACTTGGACCCGAGATTGATTTGATTTGGGTACTTAGACCCAAGATTGAGTACTTGGACCCGAGATTGATTTGAATTTGGGTGCTTAGACCTGAGATTGAGTTTGACTGACCTTTTATAATTTGAGAAATCTAACTACTCCGGTTATTCCATGCATTATGGTTTTTCACCCTCAAAATGGATCTTCATCCTTTGAGATCAGGTCTTCATCCTTAAAAATGAATCTTCATCTTTTGACATCGGGTCTTCACCCTTGCAAATGGATCTTCATCCTTTGAGATCGGGTCTTTACCCCTTCTTCAGCTCTTTTAGCTAGATTGGTCTTTTGTCTTTTGCATCTTCATTCTTTTGAGAGTTCTAATGTTCTATTCTTTTGTTCTTCCTTTTTGCAAAAATTCATCTATTTTTAATTGGACCTTATATCCTCTCCTTGCCCCCCTGTGTGGCAAAATATTTGTAAATGAGTTTAAAAATATTTGGTATATAAACTCAAAAAATTGAAAAGGAGAAACTTTGCCCCCTGTGTAGGCTCAAACCAAAGATTTTATCCATGCAAGCTTTGATTGATGTTTTTGCCGTCTAGTTCTTCACATAAGCATGCATTTCTTCTCTTTGCAAGATTACTGGAGCTTTCTCAAGCAATGGGCTTTCTATGCCCCCCTGATTTGATATCTTCTTTTGATTCTTTACTTCGCAGGGTGTTTGCTGTTCATTTTGACAAGGAATAGACAACACAAGACAAGAAAGTGCGATGTGATATGCTCATGTATGCATGATATGCATGAATAATACTTACAGTTGTTCCATCGAACTCACAGACCGAGGTGATCAACAGAAGTGTTCTCATTGATTCCGTTTTGACGCTCGTTCAAGTCTCGCATTGAAATGATCAAAAGCTTTGCATTTGTGGCTTTTATCTACAAGATGTTGAAAACATGAGTGGTGGAGACCCAGAGCAGCAGAGTCAGGGATGCATCCATTTCTAATTATATTTTAGCATGTCGGTTGGTAGTTTCTTCATAACTTTGCCAATAATCATTTCCTTTGCCCAATGTGTCCTTTGGAGGTTCAACATACTTCCCTTAACTTGAAGGCTTTGTATGACAAAACATTTTCTTTTTATTTTTTGAAATCAAATGTTGGTTTTGCCAAATTGATGTCAATGTACCTCAGGACTTGATTTTCCAAATTAACATATCCATAACATGACAACCCTAGTTACCATACTAAACTCGGGAATTATTTCTATTTAAGCAAGAATTGTTGCACTTCAGATAGGCACATACACATTACTTGGCCTAAGGTCTCATTTAAGTTTAGATATTGTCTATCTCATATGCATGCTTATTCCAACTATCTCCACTAATAGATTCTACCTACCAAGAGAGATCAACAGGTCTTTGATAGGCTTGAAATGGGGTCTATAAAGGACATGGGTTAAAGTGAAGGCCATTTGTAAGTTGGGGCTGATGTGATACAATGGACAAGCCTTCACACTATAAATTTCTTGTTTGAATTTTAAGCGGCTTGGAGGCAATCTTGCTAGACTCCAAATTCCTTCTATATCTTCTTGACATTAATCTGGATCTTGATAGGGACAGTCTTTGCCCTTGCAAAAAGTTGAAGACCCAAATTCATTCCTTTTTCTTCTTTTCCCTTTTCTTTCATTTCATTTTTCTTACTCCTCCCTTTCTTTGATCATTTTGTCATTTTGTCCTTCTTCCTTGTAGGACTGTCAAGTACAGAACTTTTAAGCACTGAATGGTCTTTCCCCTTTTTCTCCAATTTTAATTGAATCTTTGGTTGGGTTGGACCAATTCAAGTCAAAATGTCCTTATAAATCAAATGGAAGCCTTTTGTTGACTTAGGTAAAAGAGAACTCAGTTGGCTTTTTGAACCACCTTTTCAGGTTTTATCTTCCTTTTTTTTCTTTTCTTTTTCTATTATTTTTTTTCTCTTTCTTTTTTTTTTTAAGTTCTAGCTCTAAAAGAGTTGTCTTGTTTGTACTAACTTGGGCTTCCAATAATGGATGAGTGGAGTAACATAAATCTTCCTTAACAGGGATAAATCATTTGTTACTCTAATGTTGATGTTGTCTTGATATATTGGAGACATTAAGGGAACTTCAACTACCCTTAAGGTTTTGAGAACATCAACTATCCTTATGGTCTTGAAAACATAAACTACCCTTATGGTCTCGAGAACTTCAACTATCTTCATGGTCTTGAGAACTTCAACTATCTTCATAGTCTTGACTATTCATTTCTTTCTTTGATCTTCTTGCCTTTTCACCTTTGTGATCATAAGACTTGTCAAAAGTATCACAACAGCTCAAGGTAGGTTGTTGAGGTTATATGCCAATGAAAAGAAAGCTAAAATTTTATGAAGGCTCAAAGGGAAAACTAGGGATTAATATTTAATTGGGTGGATACTAGTTGTTGGTTAATCAAACAATGCCTAGATCATCTCTCCCTTAAATAAGAAGAGTTCAATTTCGCCTCGAAAGTTTGTCAAAGCATGTTCTAAGACTGACTAAAATCTAGACAAAGATAATTATGTAGGAGCCCTCTCTAAGTAAGCATACACACCTCAATGCTATAGAGTAATTCCCTCATCTAGTAAAGTCATTCGAGTCATGATGCCTAGACACATTAATTTATAAACATCAAGCTAAATTCCTCATTGGTTGAGCACCAAAATGAACAAAGACCAATAAAAATAATTTATTCAAACAAATTTAAATTTGAAAAACACAATAGTTCCAAAATATTAAAGAAAGTAAGATTGAAAAGCAACATTCAAGCCAAGGAAAGTTCATTGAGTTAGGCTTCTTTTCCTTTCACATCTTCAATATCCCCACTTGAAAGGATGATAAAACAAAATCTTCTTCCAATCCTTTTCCCGGTAATGGATTGTCTTTGGTGTTGGGCTTATCCGACTTGGGTAGTTTGCCACTATTGATTAGGTCTTGAATCTCATGCCTTAGACGAGCACATTTATCTGTTTCATGCCCTCGCATTTGATGAAATTGACAGAAGGCCTCGGCATTGAAGTTTGGTGGCAGTGGATTATGTAGAGGTCGAGGAGCTAACGGTTGTAACAACCCTTTCTTTTGCAGCTTGCTAAAAACCCAAGATAGAGGTTTCCCCAATTCTGAGAATTATCTTTTATTCCCTTGACCGGTTACATTAACATCAACTTCTTTTTGTGTGCTTTGATTGTTGGGCTGGTTGTTCCCTTTCTCATTCCTTCTTATTGAAAAGCGATTCTTCTCCCTTTCCCATTCTTCAATTTGTAGACCAGCTTAGAGAAGATCTTTGAAGTCCCTTATAAGGGTGTGAGACATCCTTTCGTGGAGATTAGGCAGGACACCTCTCACGATCATCCTTATTTGATCAGATTCATCGGGCCTTTTCTTGAGCAAAGCAGCCTTGTTTCTCCATCTCTTGACATAATCTACAAAATTCTCATTCGGTCTTTGCCTAATGGACTCCACTTCCATCAAGGTAACTTTCAACTCAACATTATATCCAAATTGTTGGATGAAGGCTTTGTAAAGTAGATCCCAGCTCTTTTGTGTTCCATCATCTAAGGTATTGAACCAATTTTGGATAGCAGGATCCAATGAGAGCATGAAGTACCTTAAAGTTTGAGCCTTAGTAGCTCGGGCAGACTGCATGGCAGTGATATATTGCTTCACATGGAGATGAGGATTTCCAGTGCCATTGTACTTAGCAAATGATGGCATCTTGAATTTATAAGGGACCTCATCATCTTGTTCAAATAGTTTGTCTATCTCGGACACCTCTTCGGTTTTCAATTTCTTCTCAAATTTCTTTTCTAAATCAGCAATCATCTTTTCAATATTAGATGTCTTGGTCTTTTCAATAGTTGCCTTCTCAACAACCTTTGACTCCTTTTTGTCTTGAGGATCTTGATAGTATTGGGCCCAATCATCATCATCATCAATGATCACCTTTTAATCATCAAAAACCACTTCATTAATTTTAGTCTTCCCTTTGTCCTTTGGTTTCTTAGTGCTAGCAGATGCCTCGGCATGGTTTTCTAAGATTGCAGTCAATTGGTTCTTCATGGTCTCAGCTAGGGCCTCTTTGATTTCTTCCATCTTGGCATTGAGGGCCTCATCCACCATCCTTTGAATTTGTTCGGGCTCCATTGTTTTTGGTGAGCAAGTGATTGAGTCGCTGCTTGATGCTTCGTCTCCGGCGTAGGTTGGATTGTTGTAAGCTTTAGAACTATCGTAATCCAGGGCTGTGAGCCAGAGAGGATCAATGATATGAGATGCAAATGTATGCATGTATGCATGTATGCACAAACAATAGACAAACAAGGACAAATTAGGACGTTCCTTCCAACCTTATAACATCCACACACGAATGGCGAGTCTCTTTTCCTAGGTATATGGTTAACAAAATACCAACATGGGATACCTTGCTTTCGAATAATTCCCTCGGACGTTTCAACCAATAGTTATATTTTCGAAAATGGAAATCAATCCATGATAATTCCCATTAATTAGGTTTTAATCCATTCAACCAACTAAAGTAGCTATATTGGATTAAAACAAAATTAAGAGGCTTATTATAAATAGATTTCTCACTTGAAAAGAGGTAACTAGTGGTTCATGCCAAAAACAAGCCCATAGTTAATTTATTCTTAGTGTAAACTAGGCCCTCAATTGATTTTTGGTATTTCATAATTGACCTAAATATTTTTGCAAGCTCTTTGTAAGAAAATGTTGGGTGAAAATAGTTTTGTTTCTAAGCCCATTGTAAAAGATTTTAGAAAAATGGATTTTGGGCTTAGTATTTGGGCCATGAGCCAAAGGATTTTTGATTTATTTTTAGAAAAGTCATATGTCCAAAGACTATCTTAAAAAGTTTTGAAAATAGTTTTGGTCTTTTGGATTTTAAAGAAAAAATTTATTTTGAGCTTGCAAATGTACTTGGGTCATATTAGAAAAAGAACAAACCAAATAACCCATGATTTAAACCAAGATAAATTATCCGTAGTCAAACAACATGCATTTGGGGTAAAACCCTAAGGAAAGTAACTAGGCCAATTACATGAGCTGTAGTCTTTGGGTAAAAAGGCTTAGGTTCCCATAGCAAGTATATACCAAATGGTACGGGGCTATGAGTGGTTATGCCATGCTCGATCTCCATACCTTGAGTGAAAGTATGGTATCCCTTACATAACATAACACGGGTAACACAGGCGTCCTAACTCACGCACACAATGCAATCTAATATGATGCAATGGATAATATCATTATAAGAAAGAATAGAATAATATAAAGACCAACGGAATCAACTTCTCTTATCCCCAGTGGAGTCGCCACTGTGAGCGGGGATTTTTTCCCCCACTCCCGGTGGAATGGTTCTTGCTACTTCGGCACTGTTTAGGCTCGGGGCCTTAGAGAACACAGACCTAAGTCTGGAGAAAATGGAGTCGCCACCCAGACGGGTCGGGAAAAAGAAAGGGGTGGATGACTCGATTCCTAAGGAATCCCCAACCCCTTAATGGGTTCGGAAAGTTGGGTACGTGTGGGGAAGATGATAAATGGCCCAGCACCCCCACAACGCCCGGTTCATTGGAACCGGCCTCCTTTACAGGTCTTAATATTATACAATTCTTAAATATAACAATATTATCCATACTACACACAATAAAAAGAAAGAATCATTATATTAAAATCAAAGCAATGTCCAAACAAAACAAAACAAATAAATGGACACCCATCCAAGGATAGAAACATGTCCTTACATCACATGCCTAAATAGGACACCCACCAAAAGGTAGAAACATGCCCTTTACATAAGTTCTAAAATAGAAAAGCAAATTAAATTACATGATGTTTAAATAATGAGGTACCCACCAAGTGGAAACATACCTCTTACAACTTTTGGAAATCTAAATTGATTGATAAAAGTAAATAATCATTCATCATAAATAAATCATTCATCAAAGCTATTAACCAAAATATAAAACAAACATCCATCCATGTTAAATTAAATAAAACAAGTATTGAAAATAAATTAAAGCATAAGAAATAAATCAAAGCATATCAAGTATGGAATTGAATAAAGCAAATAAAAGTCCAATTATAGCTACTGTGACTTTTTATGGAATTAAAATAGATTAGGGTTTTTATGTTTTAAAAGGTTGGTAAAACACTTTGATTAACCAAATTAAGGTTTGAATGGTGAAATCATGAAACTAGGGTTTTGGACACTTTGAAATACTTTTTAATTCATGGTTTTAAATAGTGATGTAAGCTACTGTGTAATTTTAGTTTTTATGTTTTTATGTTTTTTTAATGATTTAAAAGGATTAGGGATCATAAAAATTAGGGTTTAAGGTTTTAAAAGGATTAGAGTTCATTATTTTAGGTTTAAAAGTTGAATTTTGGATTTTAGGGTTTTGAAATTTGGGTCTCGGGTAAAAGATTTGAATTAGGGTTTTAGAAATCAATTTGATAATTTTATGAAGTTTTATGAATTTAAACAAATGGATTGAAGTTTTTATAAGTAGAAAAGATTTTTTTTAAGGTTTTTTTTAAATGAAATAGAACCTACTTTAAAATCTTAAAAGAAACAGAATTTGATTTTGGTTTTGTTGAAAAATATGTTTAATTAGAGTTTTAAGATCTTTAAGAGAAAAAAATAATAATTTTAAGTCTTTTTGGAAAAGAAGGTCACGTTTTAGTGTTTTAACTTTGGAAAACTAAATTAAAGTTCTAAGATTTTAACTTTTGAAAAACACAAAAAACCCTAATTTAGCTACTGTGTAAAAAATTAGAATTTAGAATTTCATACCTTCTTTTGTAAGTTGCTCCAAAAACAATTCCTCTTGGATGAACTAGCTCCAAAGGCAAAATTCAAAGACAAGCCTTTTTGCCTTTGGAATCCCCTTTTCTCGTGATGTTGCTGTTCCAGAAAAATTTAAATTGAATTTCTTATTTTCCTTTTTTGATTTGGTTTCAAATTTTCCAAACTCCCTTTTGATTTCCTCTCTCTCGGCCACCCTTAATTTCAATGCCTTTGGTCCTTATTTATAGTGGTTTAAGGTTTTTTATTCCTAATTAATTAAGGTAAGTAATATTTGTTAGATAAATGATCTCAATTTTGATCCTTGACAACTCAAATGAATGATCCATTTAACATGTGTTTGGAGAATCTTGTTGCAGGCTTAGGTTACTTCAAATAAAGTTGAACAGAACACTTCTAGCGGTCGCACCAAACCTAAATACGACCGCACAATTCAATTAAAGGATGAAACCTTATCACAGTAGGTTTCGCGGTCAGAAGCCCGACCTCCATCACGACCGCGCATAAAGACGAGCGACCGTCCCAATTTATGGACGACCGCTACCTAAGGAACTCAAATCATTCTAATCACAGTAAGGTTCACGGTGACAAGAACGACGAATGACTCGGCCTCGCTTACCACTTTAGCGACCGCCCATTCAGAGTCGCGATCGCTCTACCAATTCAAGAAGAATTTGCTTAAAGAGACAGTAGTGTTCGCGTCCTCAGGTGAGTCCAGAAGTTCGACGCGAGAATCTCAACTCGACCGCGAGATGCTACCTAGGGCGACCGCGACATTAAAATTTTGGCGGACATCTCTTTTGCCCTGTCAGAGAATGACATGTGACATGACCGTTATAAACCCACTTCAATATTCAAAAAGGGTGACTACACCTTTGCTAGGCGTGACCGTTCCGACAATCACAGCATGGGCAAGATTCCTGCTGCAGAGCACTAAAATTTGACCGTTGAAGCTTTTTAAATGCAGTGACCATCCCTTGTCCAAGGACGACCGCGTGAGGCATGAGCGCGACCATCCTTGTATGAAGGACGACCGCTAAATGCTTCGGACAGTTTAAGTAAAGAAGGTCTAAACTGCCAAGACTTTATTCTCACTATCAATAACGGCTAGTAAGACCACATTGGCTATAAATACAGTGCTTCTACAAGAAAAGCAAGAAGACAAGTGAAGCAAAATAGAATTTGATAGCCAAGCAACAACTTTTCTTTTACTTAAACTTACATTTGAATTGTAATGAATGTTAGGTGTAAGCATTGAAAACACCATTGTATAAGTTTGAGTGTGAGCTTGGAAAAACACTTGGGTTGTGAGAGTAATCCTTGTAAAACTTTTGTTTGGGTTGTGAGAGTGAGCCTTAAAAACTCCTTTAAAGGTTCTTGAGTGTAAGCCTTAGAAAACACTTGTGAAGTTAGGTGTGAACTTGTGAAAACACCAAAGTTGGAAGTGAGCTTGTAAAAACTTCAAAGATTAGTGGAACCTTAACAAGTTGTTAAGGAAGTGGATGTAGGATTGAAGTAAATCCGAACCACTATAAATCTTGTGTGTTCTTTCTTTCTTCCATTACTCAACCATCTCTTAATTTCGCATTTCTATTTAGTTGAGTTTTTTTATTGTCATTATTTCTTGAGGAAACCAATTCACCCCCCCTCTTGGTTGCCATCTTGGGACAACAATTGGTATCAGAGCCTGAGATTTCTTAAACTTAATTGTGAAATTTGATCCACTATGGCAACTTCTTCTTCATCAAACTCTCATGGAAATCTTAACACTATTCTTAGACCCTACTTTGATGGAACTGATTATTCATACTGGAAACACAAAATGTATTTGTTTCTAGAAAGTGAAGGTATTGAACTATGGGATTTCGTGGAAAGTGAGTGGAAACCTCTCACTTATGAAGTTGACGGTATTCAAGTTCCACTTCCCAAAGCACAATGGTCAGCTAGCAATGTCAAAGATCGATTCAAGAACAATAGAGCCGCTTCCATCTTGATGAATTCCATTTCAAGAGAAGAAGGTGGAAGAGTTCAACATTTAACTTGTGCACATTGCATTTGGAAAACACTCGAAAACTACCATGAAGGTACGACTCAAGTGAGATTTACCAAGAAACAAATGCATGTCCATGAGTATGAGCTATTCAAGATGAAACCAAATGAAAATGTCACCGACATGACAAATCGCTTGCTTGCTATTGTCAATGAACTAAAGAAGTATGGCAAGGTATATGATCAAGGTGATGTAAACAGTAAAATCTTGAGAGCCCTAAGAGCTAGAAAAAACTTTGAATCAAAAGTATCATCCATAGAAGAAGCTCATGATCTCAGCACATTAAGAACCGACGAGCTAGTTGGTAAACTACTCACATTTGAGCTACACAGTGAGAAAGAAGAAGATCAAGGTGAAAAAGAAAAGAGAAAACTAATTGCACTCAAAGCAATCAAAGAAGTTGAGAGCTCAAGCAATGAAGGTACTGATGATGAAGATGAAATGGCAATGTTCTCAAAAAGAATCAATGAATGGAAAAGGAAGAAAAGATTACAAGCAAACAAAGGTACACCTCCAAAATTCTCCTTCAAAGATAAAGAAAAGAAAAATGAGGTAAAATGCTATGAATGTGGAAAAACTGGTCACATTAAATCGGATTGCTTCAAATTAAAGAACAAAAAGAAATGGGATAAAGAAAAGAAAAAGTCTCTCAAAGCCACATGGGATGACTCTTCCTCAAGTGAAGAAGAAGAAGAAGGAATTGCAAATCTGTGTCTCATGGCTATTGAAGATGACTCCAATGAGGTAAGTACTCAATCCTTTGATCTAGTAGCACAAAATTATACAAATGATATAGATGATAGTGATTTGATTGAGCACATGAACTTTAAAATAGAAAAATATTTTTCTAAAATGATGCTTTATAAAGAGAAAAACTCTAAGTTAGAAAAAGATTTTATATGCTTAAAGAACTCTACCTTAGAATTGAAAACCTCAAATGAACACTTGATGAATACGATAGGAGAGTTAAATAAAAACTCACATGACTTAGAAAAGATTATTAAAGAAAATGAAACATTGAAGCATGAACTAAAAGAACTAAAAGAATCAATTTCCAGATTTCATAAAGGAAAGGAAGCATTAAACACATTAATTAATAACCAAAGATCACCTTCCTTAAGATATGGATTAGGATTCAATGGCTCAACCAACATTGCACCAAGCAAACCAACATTTGTAAAAGCATCTACAATTGAAATTCCTGATGTTCATATCAAAGATGCTTGCACCAAGTCTAAAAGTACCACAAGAACTTCTTATGGTTTGCTAGGAAATAAAGCCAAAAATATTATGCATTTTTATACACTAAACTTGCACAAAAGAAATCACATACTTGTAGTTGTATGCATGATACCTTAAATACAAAAAGAAAAATGCAGAAGTATAGAATACCATGGCAATGCACATATTGCATGAAATTTGGACACAAAAATTTTTCTTGTTATATAAGAAAGGCTCATCTCAAGTTAGAAGGCACTTTTACTACTAACCATCAAGGACCCAACTTCATGTGGGTACCTAAAAGAAGATGATCACTATTGCCTTGCAGGTATGCCTAAAATCTACTATCAACGAAAGCACATGGCTTGTGGATAGTGGATGCTCAAGGCATATGACTTGAAATGCAAAGCTCTTTACAAGTATTACCTACAAACATGGAGGTAATGTAACTTTTGGAAACAATGCTAAAGGTAAAATTCTTGGTGTTGGCTCCATTGGTTCTATTGGTAAGGATTTAATAGAAGATGTATGGCTTGTTGATGGTTTGAAACATAACTTGTTAAGTGTTAGTCAACTTTGTGATAAAGCATACTTTGTCAATTTTGATTCCAAGGAATGCAAAATCACGAATTCAAATGATATTATCATATTTAAGGGTACTTGAACAAACAACACTTCTAATATCAACATTCATTCAAATCATACATTTAAATGTTTAATGTCCACTAATAATGATGCATGGTTATGGCATAGAAGACTAGGACATGCTGGTTGGATCAATTGAAATATATCTGCAATGAAAACTTAGTTGATGGCTTACCTAAGATAAAATATGATAAAGATAGGATTTGTGAACCTTGTCAACATGGTAAGCAACATAAAAGCTCATTTAAATCAAAGAGTGTTATAAGCACCTCTAGACCTTTAGAGCTCATTCATTTGGATTTGTTTGGACCAAATAGAGTTACAAGCTTAGGAGGCAAATCATATGCATTTGTTCTTGTTGATGATTACTCTAGATCCACATGGGTTAATTTCTTAGCTCAAAAGAATGAAGCCTTTAATTACTTCAAAACGTTTGCAAAAAGAGTTCAAAATGAAAAAGGATATGTGATCACATCTATTAGAAGTGATCATGGCAAAGAATTTGAGAATGAAAATTTTGAAGGCTTTTGCAATGAACTTGGCATTTGACATAATTTTTCTGCTCCTAGAACTCCACAGCAAAATGGTGTAGTTGAAAGGAAAAATAGAACTTTAATTGAAATGGCTAGAACAATGCTCAATGAATATGATTTACCATCTTATTTTTGGGCAGAAGCCGTTAATACAGCTTGTTACATTGCAAATCGTGTTTACAAAAGGCATTTAACTAATAAAACCTCTTATGAGTTATGGAATGGAAGAATACCCAGAATTGGATATTTTAGAGTATTCGGATGCAAATGCTTCATATTGAATACCAAGGATAATCTTGGAAAATTTTCATCCAAATCAGATGAAGGCATATTCCTAGGATATTCATCATATAACAAAGCATATAGGGTATTTAACATGAAAACTCTAGTTATAGAAGAATCAATGCATGTTGTATTTGATGAATCATCTAATCGTGATCAGAAGAAAGGTATTACTTTCAATGACCCTGCAGGTACTCTTGAACCTCTTGAATCTATTGATGCTCCAAAGATCAATCAGCATGAACTTGAAGAAAAGACTCAAGATCTACCTAAGGATTGGCAATACAAGAAAGACCATCCTAAGGAACTCATCATTGGAGAAATATCTAAGGGAGTAATTACTAGATCTAAAATTAATCATGTAGATGTTAATTTTGCTTTTGTTTCTCAAATTGAGCCAAAGACTGTTGAGGAGGCTTTAAATGATGAAAATTGGATAACTGCAATGCAAGATGAACTTAATCAATTTGAAAGAAATAATGTTTGGCAACTTACTCCTAGACCTACAGATCACTCTATAATAGGATGCAAATGGGTCTATAGGAATAAGCTTGATGAGAATGGTCACATTGTTAGAAATAAAGCAAGATTGGTAGCCAAAGGCTATAATCAAGAAGAAGGTATTGACTATGATGAAACCTTTGCCCCCGTGGCCAGATTAGAAGCTATTAGAATATTACTTGCTTTTGCATGTCACATGAATTTTAAGCTTTTTCAAATGGATGTTAAAAGTGCGTTTCTAAACGGACTTATAAGCGAAGAAGTTTATGTAGAACAACCTCCTGGTTTTGAAAACTACAAATTTCCTGATCATGTTTTCAAACTTACCAAAGCTTTATATGGATTGAAACAAGCACCAAGAGCTTGGTATGATAAACTTAGTGCATATTTACTTGAAAATGGTTTTTCAAAAGGAAAAGTAGACACAACTCTCTTTGTTAAAAAGGACAAGCATAACATTTTAATTGTACAAGTTTATGTGGATGACATAATATTTGGAGCTACTAATGAAGCCTTGTGCAAAGAATTTGCTTCTTGTATGACTAGGGAATTTGAAATGAGCATGATGGGTGAACTCAAGTTCTTCCTTGGACTGCAAGTCAAGCAATGTGAAGATGGGATCTTCATCAACCAATCCAAATATACAAAAGAACTCATCAAGAAATTTGGAATGGATGGCTGCAAAACTAGCAAAACTCCTATGAGCACATCCTTGAAATTAGGTAAAGATGAAAATGGTAAAGCAGTAGATGAGAAGAAATATCGAGGTATCATCGGATCACTACTTTACTTAACCGCTTCTAGGCCTGATATAATGTATAGTGTATGTCTTTGTGCTAGATTTCAAACTAGTCCTAAAGAATCACACTTGAATGCCACTAAGACAATTTTGAAATATTTGAATGGTACAATGCATTTAGGACTTTGGTATCCTAAAAATACATCATTTCATATCATAGGCTTTTCAGATGCAGATTATGCTGGTAGTATCTTAGATAGGAAAAGCACTACAGGAGCATGTCACTTTCTTGGTAATTGTCTAGTTTCTTGGCATAGTAAGAAACAAGCATCGGTTGCTTTATCCACAACGGAAGCCGAATATGTTGCAGCATGTTTTTGTTGCACACAAGTATTATGGATGAAACAACAATTGCTTGACTATGGTAAAGTATTTAACAATATCTCCATTAAATGTGACAACACTAGTGCTATCAATTTGTCTAAAAATCCTATCCAACATTCTAGATCCAAACATATAGATATTAGACATCATTTCTTGAGAGAAAATGTACAAAATCAGAATATAATCCTAGAATTTATAGATACACAAAATCAACTTGCTGATATCTTTACAAAACCCTTGAATGAAGATAGACTTAACTTCATTAAACTTAATTTAGGAATGATTGATGGAACCACTTTGAATTAATTGCCTATCAATGAAGTTTCTATGTGCATTTATTTATTTTATTTCTCTAAACATTAGAAAAATCTTTCATCTTTCCTTGAATCTTTCATTTCTAAGTCAGTCGCGTTCGCTCCAGTGTCCATAGTGATAGCTATCTCGTCTGCCAGATTCATTCAAACAAAAATCTCTGTGCGCGTCGAGAAAATTTATGCGCGGGCGCAATAATTTGAACAGTTTCGACCATTACAGATAGTTTCTTCCCCCGCGAGCATACTGATCGTGCTAATGGTCGCTAGACCGCATTTCGCGATCGCACCCTTCTAAATCTGCGACCGCACTCTGTAGACTCTGCTCGAAATTTTGTAACCGTTGGCTGTATGACAGGTCGCAACTCTTAACTTTCAACAGTCATAAACGACTATTTTCTTAATTTCTTCTATTTAAGAGTATGTTACATCAGTTTCTTGGATATTTTGGTTATTAAAGCATATAAACTTCCCTCTGAATCTCGAAAATCTTCTCAAAATCATCTGTTTCTCATACACCATTTGTTTTCCAGTTTTCTTCTTTTTCTTTCTATTCTAATGGCTCCCAAAAAGAAGACAACCTCCAAAATAAAAGGAAAAGCAAAGAGAGCTCCAGGAATCACAATAAGAGAACCTATAGTTGATCCTCCATCTCCTCCACAATCTAAAAGAGGTGAGAAAATTCACAAACCTCACCACCAAACTTCTGAGGAAGATGTTAGATATGCTATGCTGAAAAGAAAGAAGGTTGAGGGAACCAAATCTCCTTTTGGTGGGATGCTTTCTGCCCTAAATATCAAGGATGTAATATCCTAACGTATGCCTTAGAAGTTTTGCATATTGTTGTTGTTTGCTTAAATGGAATATATATGTTATGTGATAAGAAAAGAAATTGGATTGAATGTGTATGTATATGTGTTTTGGGAAAGAAAAGAGGGTTTAGAGAGAAGTGTATATGTTGTTTATATGATAATATATATATAACATATAAGTTGGTCAAAAGAGTGGTCAAGGGAAGAAGATATTTTCTTATGGGATTTGTGAAATTACTTAAATGGGCTTTTAAGGGAAAAGAAAGTTAGAACAATTGGTTAAAGGGTGTTTTGGTAATTGCCTTTGATAAAACACTTGGTGGGGATAAAAAGGGAAATTTGACTTTGCTTCTTTATGTTTTCTTCTTCTTTTTCCTTGGTGTTGGCCGGCTCTTTCATAGACAAAGGAAAGCAAGAGACAAAGAGAAGATCTTGAAGAGTTAAGCTCAAATTGAAGGAAGATTAAGTGATCAAGTTGATGATTCAAGAAGTGTTATAACTTTGGTAAGTTCTCTTTTGATCTTTTTGCTTATTTGGAATGGTATTTGAGGTTGATAGACTTTTAAGAGTGTGTTGGTTGATGTTGATATGTTTATGAGTGTTTGAATGTTTTGATTATGGATTTTAAGGATAAGTTGAAGGAAAGAGTAAGTTGGTTGGATGAGATGATTTGGTGTTTTGTGTTTGATGTGTGTTTTGGCTTGTTTTGGTGTTGTTGTAAGTTTGAGATGGGTTTTTGGGTATGTTTTGTGAAAATTGTTTGAAGAGGATGTTAAGGAATAGAGGTGTGTTGTTGAGTGTTTGGTTGTTTTGGCCGGAATCTTGATTTGTGGCCGGGCACGCCCATGAGCACGTCCAGGGTTTTTAGGCGTGTCAATTGTGTTGGAGGCAGTAGGTTTGACATGACTAGTAACACGCCCGTGTTATTGAACGTGTCATAGCTACTAATCTTGTGTATCTCTAAGCAAGTGTATGTTATTACTTTTGGATTAGGTTTTGAAGCAAGTGATTGATCATTGATTTGAGAAGTGAAGAATCTTGGTAAAGGAAAGTGTTTAGGGTTGTGTGATTTGTGATTGAGGTAAGTACAAATTACATAATTGCATACATTCATAAAATATTGAGATTTAACCTACATTTGCTCATGTTGATGATGCATATGAATAATGATATGTTGTGTTACAAAGTGGAGTGAAATGTTGATATTTATGAATGAAGCTATGTGGGATATAATGTGATCATTGTTGATGAATTACCTTAATGTTATGATTGAGGCTTGTTTGCCTAATTGATGATATAAATGTACACTTGAATAATGAAGAGTATATTGTGAATTAAGATGTAAAGCCATTGTGATTGGCTATGATGATTCTATTGAAAGAAATAAGGCATGTTTGCCTAAATGATGATGAGAATTGAGAATTGAGAATGATAATTGAATAATAAATGAATTGTGTGGCTAATGTGTTATTCCATTTTTAGAGTTTGTTGTTGGTGGCATGCCTAATAATGGTAACAATCTCTTGAAGTTAGGTTGGATTTGATCCTTGAAGCCTAATTGAGATGTTACAACCCTTGAAGCTAGGTTGGGTTGGTTCTTGAAGCCAAGTTGGGTTGAAACTTAGCATGCTTTGTTCCCCTTGAAGCTTGGTTGAACCTAATCCTTGAAGCCTAGTTGGGTATATGATATTGATAAATGTGATAACAAAACCAAAACATTAACTCTGAAAATTGAATGGCATATTAGTATGTTTTGGGCCCATGCTTGTCTTTGTTTAATGTGACTCATAAATGGTAACATAATTGATAAATGAGGTATATGATATTGAGAAATGTGATATGTTCATATATTGTGGTTTATGGAATGTAAAAGTATGTTGTTAGCTTTACATCTATGATGTTGTTCTTTTTAATAAGGTGTGTGGCATTGCATTGCACTAAAGCATAATATTAGCATGATTTGTCTTACTAAGCCGTTGGCTTAGCGAGATAGTGTTGATCGCGCAGGTGATAGAGTTGAACCTGAGAGCTCTTCGAGACCGAGTGAGAGTAGACACTGAAGAGTTGATTTTGGGACTTAAAGATCAGAGCAGAACTGCCAATCATGTATACTTCTTTATATTTTGTAAAGTATTGTTTATAATGTATATATATATATATTTGTAAACATGGATTTAAATGTTTTCATATATGTAAATATTTTATAACTTCCGCTGTGTATTAATTAAATGTATGTATATATCTAATTTGTTTTATACTACAAGTTAATGTCTTACTTTCTATAATGTATAATGATAAAGATTATGGTATCTTTTTAAATGTTTTGAGTGTTAAGGAACTTCGTAGCATCCTTATGTTCAGTGCATGCATACTACATTGTGGTGGTTGTAGTGTGCGTGTACCGGATGTGGGGGTGTTACAATTGTTTTGGTATCAGAGCCTAGGTTTGAGATTCTCAACCTAGGTAAAATGTAAGAAAAAGAATATTTTTATTTAAAAAGTCAGTTTTTGAATCACATACATGTGTGAGATTGGCAGTCTCTGATCTTTAATAAGATGTAATCTGCTGTGTTTGCAGACATAGGTTGTGATGGATTCTCACTCACGTCAGTCGGTCGAGGGTAGTGCCGAAAGTATAGCTCCGGAGGATAGAGCTAGAGTTGATAGTGCTGGGGAGGCACCTGCTTCGATGTCGGGGAGACCAGTTGGTGAGGAGGTTCAGCCAGCTTGGCTTAGGCATGTGGTAGAGGCTTTGAGGCAAGCACCAGTGCAACCACAGCCACCACCCCCTCAGGCTTTAGTATCAGTGAGGCACTATGACAAACTAAGGAAGTATGGGGCAGAGGATTTCTTAGGCACTGTTGATCCAGCTGTAGCAGAGCAGTGGCTTGATAAAATACAGAGGATCTTCATTCAATTGCAAGCCGCCCCAGAGGAAAAATTTGATTATGCCAAATCATTGCTACAGAAGGACGCATATGATTGGTGGAAGACAGTGCCACCTGCTATGGATGATCCACCAACCTTGTCCTATGCTGATTTCTTGAGAGAGTTTGAATTGAAGTATACTCCGAGGGAGTATAAGGACATGAAGAAGATGGAGTTTTTGAGCTTAAAGCAAGACAGCCGGACCGTAACAGAATATGAAGTTGAATTTATCCGGTTGAGCCAGTATGCTGGGGGCATTATATCTGATGAGATAGATAGATGCAGGAGATTTGAGGAGGGATTGAGGCCCTCTATCATGTGTTTGGTGGCTGGATCTAGATATCATGATTTTTTCCAGCTTGTGGCAGCAGCTCGGAGTGTGGAGAGAGCTCAAGTTATTGCAGCTGCTTCAGAGGAAGAGGTCAGGGTTAGGAGACCCCAGTTCGAGGCAGGGTCTTCAACTGCTAAAAGAGGTAAAGGAAGTTTTGTTCCTCGGGTTAGTAGGAGTCAGAGACCAGCGGGTAGGTCAGTGCAGTTTCAGAGGCAGAGATTTAGACCTACAGTGTCAGTGGCGAGTGCTCCGACCCCAATGATCCAGAGATCCACTCTACCCACCTGCATTCATTGTGGCAGGCCACATGGTGGTCCTTGTTGGAAGACTGGTGTAGCAGGGGTATGCTTCAGATGTGGATCACCTGATCACTTTGTGAGAGACTGTCCTGAGAGGCAAGAGCAGATGTCAGTTGATTCTGCAGCTTCTCGACCTAGTGTGAGGGGAGGTCGAGGAGGCAGAGGTGTCAGCAGAGGAGGTAGATCTGGGTTCAGTTCTAGAGGAGGTTCTACATCCAGGGAGAGTAGACCAGAGGAGGTTGGATCTTCCCAGAGGATATATGTTATGCAGAGGCAGCCAGATGCTTCGGCAGTCATAGCTGGTACTTTTTCTTTATTTGATACTTCAGTACTTGCTCTGATTGATTCCGGATCCACACATTTATATATTAGTGCATCTGTTTTGCCTTTGTCTGATATGCATGCTGAATTCCTAGGATTTGATGTATTGGTGATAAATCCTTTAGGGCATAGTGTGATTGTTAGCAGGGTGCACCAGAATAGTGCAGTAGTGGTGCAAGGTGAAGAGTTCCTTGGGGATTTGATTGAAATGCCTTTTAAGGAATATGATGTGATCCTAGGCATGGACTGGCTATCTCGACATGGAGCTGTGGTAGATTGTAAAAAGAAAATTGTTTCTTTGAGAACTGGTGATGGTAGAGAGGTGATAATATCTAATGAGCAAGGACAACTAGCATCTTTATTTGTTTCAGCTGTTGCAGCCAGGAGGTTGATTAGAAAAGGGTGTGATGATTATCTTGCTCCCGTTGGCTGGGCGTGTGGGAGTGCTAGCCCGCAGGAAATTCCTGCGGGCGGCTATTTCACCCGCAGGAAATCCATGCGGGGGAAACGCCCACAGGCTTGCAGGTGAGCTGCTGGGCCGACGGGCCCGCGCGACCACTTTTCGCTGTCGATTTTTTTCCGTCTTTGATTTTATTTTTATTTTTATTTTTTAATTCTTATTTGTTTATTTTCATTTTTTATCAATAAAAATTAAATACTAAGGTAAAAATTATTTAATTAAAATTATTTTGGACCAATTAGACAACAAAAATCATTTTAGGCTAAATAAAACATATTAGATCGGATTGGGTCAAAAATTAAGGGTCTACACCGGACAAAAATGACTTTTACAGCTGAGTAAATTGGATGAAATTAGGTTTCAAGCTTATAAAAATTCCAAGATTTATAAAGAAAGAACTAAAGCATGGCATGATAGATTTATCCAACCCAAGAAATTCCATGAACGAAAACAAGTTTTGTTGTACAATTCAAGATTGAGGCTTTTTCTTAGAAAGCTAAAGTCTCATTGGTTGGGACCATTTAAAGTTATAAAGGATTATCCTTATGGCGCAGTCGACATAAAAAATAAAGAAGAAGAAATTTTCAAAGTGAATGGCTAATGTTTAAAGCCCTATTTTATCAGTGATCCAATAGATATTGGAAGCATTTATCACTTCAACAAATAAGCACTCGAGCCAGAGATAGTCGAACTATTGACTCTAAACATAGTGTTTATTAGGAGGCAACTAAATTAATTTTATGTTTTTGTTATATTCTTTAGTTTGGATTGTGTTTCTTTTACGTATTTTAATTAATATTATTTTAATTTTCTTGTTTAGGTGATTTATAGTAAAAAAAACCATAAGAAATCCAAGGAAAATGGGTGCCACGACCGTGGTTAATCAACACCATGGTCGTGGATTCAATTTGAGGTTGTAAAAAGCAAGGAGAAGCAACCATTTTGAAGTAGGCAGTGGCTAAACACATGCTATGACCGTGGCTCAAAAGGCCCATGGCCATGGAAATGAAAACAAGACTACATAAAATGAACAAAGTCAATTCAAAGGACTGATAAAAGTAGATCCAATGCCACAACCGTGGCTGCACAGAGGCTACAACCGTGGCATACAAACCAAATCTGCCAAAAATGTTTCAAAGCCATTTTGACTAGTCAAAAGAAAGGCATGTCTGTGGTAAACCTGGTACTATAAAACATCTTATTTTCTCTCTCTCTTCACTTTTACAAACCTTGGCCGCCCATATTCAAATCCCACGACCCTAGCCTCTCAACCCATGACTAAATCAACCCTTTTAACTCAATTTTCATCACTTATCATGAAATTAACAATCAAATTGCCTAGAAGCAAGACTCTAGCTAAGAAATCAAGAGAAGTAAGTTTAAAAAGGAGGAGACAAGTGGAATCATCTTCATCGTCAACTCCATCTCCACCTTCATCACCAACTCCTCAATGAGCAAATAGGTTACCAAAATTTTGATTATGTCATGCTAGGAAAATAATTTTATCTAGATTTTATTGATGATAATGTGTTTATAAAGCTAGGATGGAATGATTTATTGCTTAAAATGTTCACTGATCTGTAATGGATAATTTTTTCTTCCATGCACTTTTCAACTCATGTTGAATTGACACTAGAATTTTTTTAGTGAATTTTAATTTATTCCACCTGATAATAATGATGTACATAATGGAAAGGTAGAATTTAAACTAGCCAATAGGAATTACAATTGGACTATGATTGAATTTGGCCATGCTATTGGTTTAGTTGAAATCCAAGGCATTAGTGGGAGAACTCATAGGTTTGATGAAAAGGAGACTTGGACTAGATTAATAGGATTTGGTAGATTTAATAGCAAAATCTCCATGACTTCTAATTTTACAAATCCTTTTTATAGATATATCCACCTTGTCTTAGCCAATGCCATTTTTGGTAGAGGTGAGAGTCAAGGCACTGTAAATTCGAATAAGTTACATTTCTTTTATTGCGCTATGCAAGAATGACCTTTTAATTCTAGATTTTGGTTTACAAAATGTTGTGAGGAATTTGTTAAACAATCTAAAAAAATTGTTATGAGAGGTATGATCACCAAAATTCCATAATACCTAGATATTAGTTGTGATCACCTTACACTTGTGCCTAATAAGACAACAATTGTAACACCCCCATACTCTATATAAGTACTATACATATACCTTGTATACATGCAGTACGTATATAAAGTATAAGAATGTCACTTTTCATTTAAGATTAAAAACCTTTACTATAGTTCCAAACAATAATACATTTTACTTAAAGAACATTTACAAAATCATTATACTTTCGATGATCTTACATATATATAAGGATCTTGTCTTTATCAAAATTCATTTATACATATGAATACATTTTTATCAGAATACAATATAATTAAATTGTACATGTATGCACCACCTTCTAGTTGGTCTCGAAATACTCTTACCCTTCTCGTGGCATAACGATTTGACTTCAGATCAACCACCTACTCACCTGCGCGATTTACACAACCGTGCTAAGCTCGAAAGCTTAGTAATACAAATAAATATTATAAACATACAATACAGAAAATCATACTCATATATTAACTTCATGTATCATTATTTTCTTATCATGTTTTCCCATTTCAATTACACTTTTCATATATTTCTACTAATCTCATAATTATATACATATACATATATATCATTAACACAAACCACAATTCCATAACTTATTAGAACATTCATAAAATAATACTCACAATGTCCACATCCATATACATATTACATGTCATATTGTACTTTCAGAATCTTATCTTTCAGCATAGCTTCTCAGGCCATATTTCTTTTCAATAATTTACTTATGTATTGTAATCATATCATACTTCATAACATTACATGTCATTATATTATTCAATTAATTCATTATTCATAGTTCACCTTTAAGCAAAGACAAGCATGGGCCCAAAAGACACTAATATGCCATTCAACTTTTAGAGTTAATGTTTTGGTTCAATTTTCACATTTATCATTATCATTATCCCAACTAGGCTTCAAGGATTAGGTTCAACCAAGCTTCAAGGGGAACAGAGCATGCTAAGTATCAACCCAACTTGGCTTCAAGAACCAAACCCAACCTAGCTTCAAGGGTTGTAACATCTCAACTAGGCTTCAAGGATTAGACCCAACCAAGCTTCAAGGGGAGTTAAGCATGCTAAACCTCAACCCAACTTGGCTTCAAGGATCAAATCCAACCTAGCTTCAAGAGATTGTTACTATTAGGCATGCCACCAACAACAAAACTCTGAAAATGGAATAACACATTAGACACACAATTCATTCATTAATTCATTATCAATTTCATTCTCATTTGCTCATAATCATTTAGGCATCCATGCCTCAATCATCTCATTTGCATCATTATAGCCAACAACAATGGCTTCACATCTCATTAATAGAGTATACATAACCAATTGCATTGGATATATATTTTAAATTCATAATCATCTAGGCAAACATGCCCCACTTATTTCATTTGAATCATTATAGCCAACCACAATGACATCACATCTCATCATATCTCAATTCACATTAAGCAATTCATCATTAAAGTATTCATCATAACCAATTGCATTGCACATACCTTTTGAATGATCATCATATCTTTCACATTATACAAATCATAATATTAATCAAATAGTAATAACAATATAGTAGATTACTTAACACATTTATAACCAAATGTGTTAAGTCTCAAAATCATGTAAATGAATGCAACCATGTAAGTTTGTACTTACCTCAAGAACAACTCACACCAAACTATACACTTCCTCTTCCAAGAATTCTTCACTATATGGATTAGGGCAACTCAATCTCTTCACAACCTAATCCAAAAGGAATAATACACACTTATTTATAAATACACATGAATTCCAATACATTATTCACCTATTAGTCTCATACTAGACCCATAGATCACAAATTATAAGCCAACACAACTAACTAGGACCCCACGGTCGTGTCCCTCACTTGCGACATCCATTTTGTCTCTGTTTCATACCAAACTCATGTATTCCGTGTTTTTAACTTCAATAAACACAAACATATAGAAAATCCAAGATAATAATTGGTCAAACTCATAACATACATCAATTACCAATTAATCTAACACTTATATAACTTCAACATATCATAATAATAATCATTATATACATCATTCATATATCAATTATTCAATTCCCCAACTCATTTATATTAAACCCTTACTAAACAATTTCTACAATCCATCATCATCCTCACAAATAACCATTTTATCATCATCTAAATACCAATTCAACATATCTATATACTTCAATCTTTCATTATCATCATCTTCACACACTAACCATATCAAATATAAGCTCAATCAATAGGAATTAATACAAGGAAATGAATACTTACTTGAATATTTTGCCAAATCTTCAATATCCACCTTCAATTCTCTCAAAACCCTTATGAATTTGATGTGTATGTAAATAAAATCACATCTCTCTCTCTCTCTCTCTCTCTCTCTCTCTCTCTCTCTTTCCACGTTCAAGAATAAGAAGAAAAAAGAAGAAGAAGAAAGAAAGAAAATCTTCTTTCTTTATTCAAACTTATCTTATATATATATAATAATATAATAAAATATCCCAAAAATCCTCCACCACAATTTATCCTTCCCTTTGACTTTCTTTTCTTCTTTTTCTCTTGTCATTATTATCATTATCATTATCATTATTATTATTAATTAATTATATACACTTACTTTTCCTACACCAATATATACATCATGTATATGTGATGTATATGTTGATATATGTATATGTCTTATATATTGCTTTTATATTTCCCACGTTTTACAATTACAATATATACTTATCATTCTTCATACACCTCTATCTCTTATAATATTTTCTTTTAATTAATTTATCTTCTTTTCTCTTTCCATTAAAAATATACATTAAATCCAAATACAACAATAATTCCAAAACTTTTAGGGTATACTTTGGGATATTACAACAATTGATATGAGCATTGTCTTAGGCAGTTTTTAGTTTTAGGACCACTTGATGCTGATATTAATATTGATGAAGGGAAACTTTTTAGAGAAGGAGATGAATTTGAGGAACCTATAGAACAACATCATTCTCCTCCTTGCCCTTCTGAGGCTGTCCCTTTTGCTCCACCCAACACATTTGATTATTTATCTAATATGCTTGATGCTTTTGAGAATGAGATGATTTGCAGGAATGGTGCTTGGGAGTGAAAATTTGTCGGTTCACATTGTCTCTACCCAGATGATTGGATTGAGCGAGCAGGTCAATACCTTCTTTACCCAGTTTGGACTGTACCATCCACCTCCATAGTAGTCCCCTCCACTTGGTGATCATGGCAGTGATGGTAACCACTAAGGATGGTGGTATTTAAAATTCGAGGGAATTTTCCCTTAACCAGGTCGAAAATGTTTCACATCTTGTGGTACTTTGTTACTTAATTTTACTTTGGTCTAAATTTTTCTTTTTGATACTTTATGCTTGTTTATATTTAGAATAATTGAGTTCTTATGATTTTATTTTATTTTGGATCTTCATTATATATTAAGTGTGGTTTAATATTAATTAAATGTGTGTAGAAAATATTAAGGATGAATGGACTTTTATATAATTTGTTCTAGAATAATTGAGTTCTTATGTGTTAAAATTTTTCAATTAAAATTTTTGAAATTTAAGGTCAAAATTTGGTAAAATAACTATACTTCATAGATTTTTAATCAATTGAGCTCTTGAATTTAATTCAAAGTGATTTTTTTATTAAATATTTAGAATAAAATTATATTTTTTACATTATTTTCTGCCTAGTCCTAGAATATGTTTAAAAGAGCTTTTGAGGCATTGAACCTTGATAAGTAGAGGAAAAAATGATTTAGGAATTGTTTGTTGAGCCAAAATCTTATTCCCACCAATTTTAACATTGCCCCTAGTTTTCCCCTTTGATCCTAAATAAAATTTTAGCTTGAGTTTTTCCTTGATTTGAATTACCAAAACAACTACCATTTTCAAGGTTAATTATCTTTTGAAAATTTTCTCAAATAAATTGCTCAATTATAGAGGAAAAGTATAGAAAATCTCTTCTAAAATCTATAGACTCCTAAGTTTAAAGTTTAGGGAAAATTATATTGAAATATAATATATGTTTATTTTATAGAAAAAATCCATAAATTTAGGAGGCAGACAAGAACCAAGAATCAAAGGATTATCCACATGAATAAGAACTACACACAATGGTATGCAAAATTTTTGAAAGTAAGTAACCTATTCCATGTAGCATTATTTTAACCTTCCCCTATATAGACCCCATTACAAGCCAATAAAAATCCTAATTTTTCTTGAATTGTTGAGGTCTATTAGTGGAGAAAGCTCAGTTAAACATGCATATGAGACTAGGCTAAGTTTGCATAAAAAGAATATTTACTTATCTAAAGTTTGATAATTAATTACAATTAATTAAACTTCTTAAGTAAAGGAGGTGAGAATGAAGTAAGTAGAGTTATAAAGCTAAATTAAGATCTAAAATTTAAAGTTTTAATTATTTAAATTTTTGCATATAAACTCAATAATATAAAGAAATCTATAGTGAAAAACATTAATTGCTTGAGGACAAGCAATGGTTTAAATTTAGGGGAGTTTGATAGAGTGAAATTTTGATCAAAATTTTGTGTAATTATAACCAGGATTTTAATTATTTTTCCAATGAGTTGGAATTCTCTTATTTTAGCTTGAAAAGGCAAGATGCAAGGTTTTTAATGATAAGTGGTTTAAAATTAAAGAAACGTAAGTAAAATGCCTATGGCTCTTTAAGGCCACGACCCTGGAATTTAATTTGAGTCTACCACATTAAAAAAATGAAGAAAAACACAAGTTCCATAATGAAATTGAATGCCATGACTATGGCATTTGAGGATCACGTCCATGGGATACAATTACTTACTGCCCAAGTGAAGAAAAGGAAGAAAAGTCAGAGTGTACTGCTTACCTTCAAAAGCCACGACCATGGCATTCAAACACCACGACCATGGCCTACTCAGCCGCCATTTACAGCTAGAAAATCTCTCGAAATAATTTATTTCAACACAAGACATGATCATGGCACTAATATGCCATGACCGTGGTGCTGAAATTTATGGCTTCAAGCCAAAAAATTGAAAATTGAAGAATTAAACAACTGTAGAAAGTTGTATTTCAACATTTGTCAACTTGCCTCCATAAAGAAGCTTCTAAGCACTCTATATATACACATTTCTTCTAAGGTTTTAAGCATGTAAGAGAGATTGAAGTTGGATACAAGAGAAATTGCAGTGAGATTAGAGATTTGGTTTTTAGTTTAATTACAGCTTGTATCAAGTAAATTCTAGTCTTTCTTTTGAGAGAAGAGTGAAATTAGGATTCAACGAAGATATCCAAGGATCCAAGTAGAGTTTGCTCTTTCTTGTTATTTAGATTATGTCTTCGATTATCATCTTTAATGCTTATTGTGTTTTTATTTCAATTACGATGAACTAAACTCTATTTAGAGTCGATCCCTTATATTGAATTTATTATGGAATAATATATGGTTATTTGATTTAATTAAGTTTATCTTTAATTATTTTACCATCTTTGATCTTAATGCTTTGATTATTTGGCCAGTAATTAATTGAATTGAGATGTTGTATGATGGAGTGAGAGTGAAAGAATAACATTAGTCTATGGAGATAGCAATCTTAAGCAAGTTTTTCACTTAGAGATAAGGTTAGAATCTTAAGAGGTTGACTTAAGATTCTCACAAAACTTAATGAATTGGTTTAATTACTTATGATCAAGAGAGTAGACATAAGGATTAAATCGATATTAGTTTTAGTACTCGAGAGAGACTAAAGCTTGAATTAAGAGAATCCAACCATTAATCAAAAGGGAAACTGAACTAAATCAATACTTTAGAAAATTCATAATAAATCAATAAATGTGACTTAACCCTAAGTCTTATATCATTAGATTTAATTTCAAAAGAAACTCATTTGATTAAGTCTATTTTAATCATATATCAATTTTTTTATCCAAATAATAAACAGTTTAATTATGTAGTACTTAGAATTACCCTCCTCGTGGGAACGATACTCTACTTATCACTTTATTACTTGATACGACCTGTGCACTTGCAGATAGATAGGCTAAGCCCTCACATTCACTCAAACCATAGTTTTGCTATACCCACTTTCTTTATTTGTCTCTTAATCTAACTTTTTAACTCCAAATAATTATATAAACCATTACTTTAATTATTTTTAAACCCTATCATTCACATAGACCTTCAAAATTTAATTTCCAAATTTGACTTAAGATATACGGTCGTGTCTTCTCATTGACGTGCCTGTGTGAATGTGACATCTTCTGTCACTTTGGAAAATTTCATCGAACCAGTCCTAAAACCTATGCCACACTTGTAAGGATGAAATAGCCACTTTTTACATATTCCAAACACTCCAAACAATCCCACTTATTGCATATACACTCATTATAGAAAAATCCGTACTTAAAATTTCTAGGGCATTACAAGTACATGCTTTGATCACTTCTATTTTAATTATATTTGATTTGGCATAACACATTATTGTGTTTGAGAATGTGTTATGTTACTTTGAATTTGGATTTTCATATGACATATGCATTGTACTATAAAAAAAATGAATTTAATGTATAGAGTTTGGAATTATAAGCCATTGTATAATGGCAAATGTTAATGTTATCTACAATTTTTTGAAAATGTGAGATATGTATTGGAAATGAATTTGGAATGTGAAAATGTGGAAAAAGAACAAATGTGATAAAATGTGTGATGCATGTATGCCTTATATAATATCTTGTTTCAGGAAATTGCATTTGGCATGGCAAATATTTATTATGACATTTTTATATGCTTTCGGGTGAGACACACTGGTGTCAGACACTACGGTATCAAGGAGGCAGCCTTCGGATGGTATTGTATGACACTTGACCTCTGGTGTCTATAGAGGATATGCCTTCAGGCGGTATGATATGGCACATAGATCCCCAGTGTCGCGATAGGCTAAATCAATATTTCTGGAACTTGAATATTATATAGGGACTTTTGGGCCCAATGTATGTGGTTGTGAAATATTAGTTTGTTTCATGAGTATTATGGTGTATTGAAGCATAATGCATTTATATATCATAAGATTATACATTGATGTTTTTCTTTAAAATAATAATTATTATCAAAGTATAAACCGTTAAGTTATTGATTTTATTGCACAATTGATAGGGTAGAGACTAGGAGCCTTGATAGACCTGACCAGGTCTAGTTTTTGTGTCGATCTTGAAGGTGAAGATTTAGCCTCGAGACTAAATAGTTGGTGTAGTATTATATGTATAAATCAATTTTAATGCATTTTGGTATTTGTACATATTAATCACTTTATGTAAAATGTTTTACTTAAGTAATGTCGTGTAAAATTTTATGAATATTAACTATGTTAAACATTTGAATCCATTTATCTATTAAATGATGATTTTTTGTAAACTCTTGAGAAGGTTGGGAGAATTGATGAAGTTTGGATAAATACACATATTGGGAGTGTAATTTCCTTACAGACTGTGTTTGTTTGACTTAGAAAATATTAAAATTACAAATAAAATTCTGGTAAATTTTCCAGAGATTTTCTTTTTTATATGCAAATTTTGACATTTAACTATTATATATATGTATTTACTTATTAAAATTTATCGTTTAAAAGTTAATTTATTTTTGGTAATGATTATGAGAATTTTTCTATTGTTAGTTATTGTGGCATTCTTGTATTAAATATATATTTTATATATATGAGGGTGTATGTATTATACATATATATGGTATACAGGTGTTACAATAGGAGCATCCATTCTTCAATAGGTTATCACCTTTTGAAATTGTGTATTGCTTTAATCTACTAAACCCTTTAGAGTTGTTACCTTTGCCTTTGAAAGATATTCCTAATTTATATGGACAAAAGAAGGCAAAATTGGTTAGATCCATACATGATAAAGCCAAAAAAACATATTGAGAAAAAGAATAAACATTATGCATACCAAACCAACAAAGGAAGGAAAGAAATTTACTTTGAGCTTAGAGATTAGGTATGGGTGCATATGAGGACGGAGAGATGTCCTAATCATAGGAAATCAAATTTTGATCCAAGAAGCGATGGGCCATTTCAAGTTTTGGAGAAAATCATCAACAACGTCTATAAGATTGATCTTCCTAGTGAGCATAATGTATCAACTTCTTTTAATGTTTCTGACATGAGGGAATGATGCAAGCATGGCTATGAAATCCATGGAAGGAGGTGATGGAACTTAAAGCTTGAAGATTCCTTATGGACCAATTAGAAGACAAAGAGCTAAGAAGATAAAGAAACCATTACAAGCTTATGTGCAAAGATTCATTGATGATGGAGCCATATGGACCAAGCAGAGGCAAAGAGAAGTTGGACATTTTATTGGAGGCCATGGATGATGAAAGCTAGTTGGGATTACTTGTTATTTAGCACAACTAGATATTTAATATTATTATTTTATTGTTAGTTATTTATATGACTTATGATTATTTAGATGACATTTAATAATTGGGTATTATTTGTATGCCCATTATTAGTGATTTGGGCCTTATTGTTTAAGCCTAAAGTTATTAGCTTATTATTAGGTTATTTTAGTTGGATTAATAGGATGAGGGTGGAGGTATTCTTGTATCCCATTGATTAGCCATCTAGGATCCTCAATCATAAAATTAATCTTGAATGTGATTGTTTTGGCTTTAACACCAAATGTTGGCCTGGATGGATGGCACCAAGAAGGGGGAGTTGAATTGGTGTTTAGGATGTGTAAAAAAAATCTTGAGAGATATAAGGAAGAGAAAGAGAGAGGCAAAAGATTTATAATGGCTTGGGCAATGATCCCAACATCCACTCCCTAACCTCAATTGGGAATTTCATTGGATTTTGAGTTTTGCAAGCTCACTCCCAACTTAGTGTTTAAATCTCACACTGAACTTACTGTTTTATAGGCTAACATAAAACATAACCAAGAGTTTTCCTATTTTTCCCAATGGCTAACAGTAAAATCTTTACAAGAGTTTTTGTACTAGGCTAACTCTCAGCCCAAGTATCTAAGGCTCACACTAAACCTTTATAATAGTGTTTAAGGCTAACACTCAACCTTACAAAGAGTAAAAAGAAAGTTAAGGCTCAAGAAATAAAATTACAAGAGTTTGGACACTATTATCACATTCTTCATTACTTCGAGTATTTTTTGAGGTTGTATAAACCTCAAAGAAATTCTGCTCACTGATGAAATGGGTAGAAAAGTCCAACTCCAACAACCATAAAATCATTTTAGATTTTTGTGACAGATGGTTGTTGCGATCAATGATCGCGATCTTCATGTCTCTAGCGGCTACTTTGGCACATGACATCTTCTCTTTAGTTCTTCAATTATATGTTGAAGTTCTCCATTAGCTATATGAATCTCATGGTTGCTATCTCTATGTCATGGTCGCGATCTTCACATATTAGTCGTAATCATCCCTACAATTGCTCATATGTTCTTACGCTTCATTTCTTTGTTCCATTGGACTCGTGAACCTCTAAGTTCATGGTCAAGTAGGAATTTTCACTCTGAGAAAGTTATCACGAATCCTAATACAATCTCTTATGTGTATTTTTGGCTTTTGGCTTTAGCAAGATCTTGGGCTCGAGAACTTAGGCTCGGTATATGAACATTATTATATTGTCAGACCCATTTTTCGCAGTTGTGACATCATTTTTGTGACCTCTATAGACAAGGTTCTCAACATAACTTAGTGAACTTTAATTAATTTCAACCTTTTCTAAGTTGTTTTCCTAATATATAGACACTCAGTAAAGTCATTAGAATACTTCAATTTCTTTTCTAATATCAAAATCAAGATTGAGTTAAACCTAGGTCAATGATCTAATTACTTGAAAATTATTATTATTTCTAAATAATTTGAAAACACTATTATTATATGCATCTTAATGAATGTTTTTCATGACTCAAAATCCTACCATGAGAAGGTTGTATATGCAGATGATTTTATAGTGGAGAAACTCTACGATAGAGCTAGTGACATCATTCGCATATATAACATTCTTGAGGTTTAAGAGCTTGTGCCGGGGAAGACATGATAAGATTCATAGTTGAGATATTATGCTTATTTGGTAATTCATATATTTTTTCCATGAATTGGAATCTTGGATTGAAAATGTTGCATATGCAAATGTTGCATCAATGAAAACAATTCTAAAATAGAGCCAATGGCATTATGTGCATGTATAATGTTTTCATGACATGGGATTTTCATAAATGGAAAAAAGAGATGGCGATTCATATGGTAAACATCCCATGTGATTTTAATGTGTATAATGGTTTTCAAGATTACTATGAGTTTTATATGATATCCATATATATAAACATGATAATGTTGCATGCGAATTGGTCATATTGATATAGCATGTGATAAATATGAGGTTCATTGTTTATTATCATCTATGGTCATGCTGATTATTAACAATGTCATGCTTGATTACTATGAGGCTTATAGCCAAATAACATAGACATGACAGTGTTATATGTGCAAATGGTCGTGTTGATATATCAAATGATAAATATGAGGTGCGTGTGTTATTATCACCCATGGATATATAAAATGATAAATATGAGTTGTGTGTGTTATTATCACTTATGGCCATAACGATTTTGGACAATGTCATGGTTGTTACTATATGGCTTATATGACTGCCATATAATATGACATGACTCTTATGATTACCATATAATATAGACATGACTCTTACATGTGAACATGGTTGTATTGGTATACATTGTGCTAAATATGAGGTTCATATATTATCTCCTACGGTCATGCTGATTGTCAATAATGTCATGCTTGATTACTATAATGCTTATATGATAGCCATGTAACTTAAATACGATAGTGTTGTATGTGAACATAGTCGTGCATGATTATTATGAGTTATATATAAAGGTTGAGCATATGTTTTATTACCAACTCAATAATATAAAAAAATTAAAGAAATCAAAATTATCAATTTAGAGAAATATTCATTTATTATCATATACAATCAAAATTAACAACAAAATTATCATAATAATAGATATACAAAAATTTTAAAAAATTATCATAGTAGTAATATTAGTCGGAAAGAGGCATTATTCTTTTGCACTTCCACGTTAAAAATGTCTCTATCTGAGTCCATCAGTTGAAAGGTGATCTCATCACCCCCTTCAAAGACAGAGGGTCCTTCGAACTCTTTTCCATCACTTCTCAAATTGTACCATGTATTTATTGTTCGTTCTGAAATGAATAACCCATAACACTCTAAATGATAATCCTTCATGGTTTTTGATTTTGTGCCACTTAAAGTCTTTGAAATCCAACCGATCTATGTGATACACAAAGAAAGATGGAGGGATTTTCTGCACATCTCATATAAATACAAGTTAATGTTGAAGAATATTCATGATGGATAAGATCAAAAGTAGTTTCAAATATTAATAAATTACAACTCTACTTTCCAGTCATCCCCATCCGGAACCACAATGAAACTATCAACAGGCATATTATTGTAATCTAGTTCTTCATCACTATTTTTGTGGTATATAGAGCTTTTATAGATACATTCTGCACTTGAAAAGCCATTACTTGGAAGATGTGTCAGTTGCATGGAAAATTGAACTGTCATATTGAATATATTTAAATGTTGTGAATGGTTCATGTAACCAATTGCTCATATATATTTGTGATACAGACACAGCCATGCTAACATAAGAAACTGCCGTTCTTAATTAGTATTTATTTTATATGGCATCCATACATCGTACACACTATAATGTCAAAATTAACATGATCGTGCTTGATTAATATGGGTAATAAATGATTTACATATAGCACAATCACGGTTAGTTTTTTTTTTATATAGAATATACGATTTCTACAGGTTAGACCACGATCAAGTAGAATTGAGACACCATCGCTTTCATTTAATGTAAGTTATATATGATATTTATATGAAATACAGATAGTCATATATAATAAATCTGGCATTGTCATGCCTGATTAATATGAGTTATATATTATATGCGTATCATCTATACATGATCATGTAGGAATACGACACGATTGTATTTAATGAAAATGTAGGTTAGCTATTCATGAAGCATGACGATTTTTTTTTTGTTGAAACTTGGTTGTAGATTACTATTGTTTCCTATGATATACACCATTTTTGTTCAATTCAAGTTCATTAAATCATTTATGTAGTCAAACTCCAATAATGGATCAAGAATCAAACAAATTAGGAATAACTGTACAAACCATACTTAGAAACACCAAAAATTTTCCATAAACACCACAAATATCCAACATAAACAAAATCTAAATAAATATCAATATCAGCTAAATCAACAACCCTATTAAAAGATCAAAAAAATCCCAATATCATGATTTTCTTCAACATACGCACCGGATATCACCACCTTGGATTGGACGTTCAGATCACCAAGCTAATCATCAAGTTCATGTATTGTTTTTGTTCACCTCTATATTGATGATGCCGAGGACTAGGTCCATCACTATAAATATAACTTTATCGCCCCTGAAAAGATGGAGGGTCCTGGAAATTCTTTTTTATCCCTTGTGAAACCGTACTTTGAAATCGGCATCGTTTCTTATGAAACAAACTTGCATTAGAACTTTGAATGATAGATCTTTAGCAGTCCTGATTTCATACCACTTATAGTTGGTGAACTCCCACTGCCTGAAGTCAAGGTGGTCCATAAAGAAATATTTAGAGATATTCTGAAAGTACATAAAGACAAGATTCACGAAGATATTTCAAAAATGTAACATCATACGGTTTTACAAAAATTTACCACTCCATGCTTTTAATCTAAAGCATTATGAACAACACGAAAACTGTAGAAAAACCGTAGTGGTTCTCCTCTTCAACAATTGCCCTATTGTTATGAAAGAAAAACAAAATGAAATAACCATGTAACATACAAATTTGAACTTTGACAAGTAAGAGAGCAGTTGGGGGTTCAAAAAAGAGAGATCGCTCCTTGTGAAACTACACAAGATCTTTGTAGAGGGTGTTGTTTGTGATGTTAAGTGAAAAAATTAAATTTGTTATGGTTTCACGCTTTCTTTATAAAATTATTAGAGTAAGGGAGAGAAACTGATTTAGGAATTTGAAATGATACACTACAACTCTAAGGAGGGCTTCTACTTCTTTTTAATGCAAAAGGGTATAAATGTAAAAAAAAATCTATTTAGGGTGAATGGGGTCTAAAAGAGCTTAATTCAAATCTCTAAAATATTTATCTAGTGAATGAAAGGTAGCCTTTTGAGTATTTATATTGACCAGTCATGTCACATACGCTTTAATTGGACATCCAATTGCTTCGATTTGAATTATCTATAAGATGTCTTATAAAATTTTCGAAAGATACCTTATATATTATATAAATTCTATATATTGTATAAAAAATTTTAGAAATTTTCAATTATAATATGTATATTATGTAATGTACAATATTATACAATATATAATAAATAATATTATTATATATTATATTATAATAAATAATCAATTAGTCTACCATAATTATCTTGGCAAAAAGATAAGAAAATGACTCAATTTGCTCTGATTTATGAATTCCCATTCGATAGCAATGCCAAAATATTTCAAAGAATGATTTATCCTGACATATGTCAATTTTTTTAATTTGTTAGATCAATTTAAATTAAATAGAATCTTCATGCCCTGCTTTTACTTAGAGAATTAAATATAAAACTTTATACACTTTAAAGTTGATAGGATAGGACGAAATAAAATGATTAACAAATAATATAGCATATTTCTATCATCTAACCAGTTTTTGTTTTTTTAATGGACATAATATATATATTATAAATATGTATCATATATATTATTATATAAATATATATAGGCCTCCAAAAAATTGTTAAGCTATTTTTTAAAATATATAATATATAATGTATATTATTATATAAATATAAATAATAGTATTCTTTTATAAATATATAATATACATTTATTTTTTTCTCAATTTATTATTAGCTTATTTTGTTGAATATATATAATATATCCACTTGTATAAAGATGTAACTCTTATTTTAACTCTTTTACTTTGTACTGCTACTACAAAACAATTCTTTTTAGCTATGGACATAATTAAGAATAAGCCTTGTAAAAAGGCTGAAAATAAATTTCTTTCTTATTATCTACTGTTATATATAGAAAAATAAACTATAAAAGAATCCGCTGTAAATTCAATTATAAATAATTTTAGTAAATTAAAAAAGCAATATGCACTTTATACATATATTACTTAGATATAACAGTTATAATATAATATAAAATTATTTTAAATTATGAATAATAATTATCATTTAATAAATATATGATCTTATTTTTTTATTTAGCGATATATATAACTGTTTAAATCTGGCTCCCCTGATATTCGTTTTTTGGGTCTGCCCTTGCATCTAATGCACTTTATTATTATTATTATTATTATTATTATTATTATTATTATTATTATTATTATTATTATTATTATTATTATTATTATTATTATGGGAATTCTTTTTTCAAAATTACCTTTAAAAATAAAATTATTCTAAAAAGACTATTTTCTTTTTTTTTTCTTTCAAAAATACGATTTTCAAATTTTTAATTTTAAAAATATTTTTTTCAAAGTTATACCTATACTACTAGTATATTTCTATTATAATTTTACCTTCAAATAGTATATATTTAATATATTAAAAATATATCAAAGGAAATTTTTCAAAAATACCCTCAAAAATAAAATTATTTTTAAAAATATCCATTTTTCTAAAAAAAAAAATACATTTTTCAACTTTCAATTTCAAAATATTTTTTAGAGATATATTTTGATATATATTTAATATATTAAAGACAAACTCTATTTTTAAAGACACATTTTTGCGTATACATTATTAAATATAAACCATAATATTTGAAAAAAAAAATTAAAAATAATACCATATAATGTAAATTTTTTTATATCAAAATAGTGAGATATTTGAATACACAGTTGCGTTAAAACTTAATAGGAAGAGCGTGGTCCCACTCAGTTCGATTCCAAAAAAAGATTTTAAAAAATAGTAACTTATTTTTTTTTAAAAAAATAAGAATGTGGCGTATAAAATTTGTGATTTTCAAAAAGTATAAAACACACTAAAACTTTTCACTTTTACATTTTGGTGTCAATTTTTATTTATTTTTATTTTTATCTCTTTTTTTATTTTATCTTTTTTATATTTTATATTTAATTTTTTAGATGTCGTATTCTCAATATAAACAATATATATATATATAGAACATATATAAAATACATGCAACAATATAAAAATCTATAACATCTCTTAAATATCTGCTACACATCTACATAATATTTTTAATATTTATTTATTTTTTTAAAAAAATATTCATGCAACGTTCACATAATATTCAATAATTTCTACATAAAATATACATAATTTAAATAACAAATATATAACATATACACAATATTCACAAAATATCTACAACATCTATAGAATATATATAGAACATCTATCAAATATTTACATAATAAAATTACATTTTTTTTATTTTTCTTATGTGTATAATATATTAAATTTATTTAAAAATAAATTTAACTATTTTGCAATGTTTAAAATTTTTAAGCAATGATTTTCTTAATTATATATATATATATATATATATATGAAATTGTCTATGTAAAGAGTGATTCGGATATTTTGAAAATTGGTAAAAAATAATATTAATTAAGTCTTAAAAAAAATTAAAATTCAAATCTGGATATGAAATATATTAGTATTTTTTTAAAAAAATCTTTATACAGTAAAACCTTACAAAAATTCTCTTTTAACCATGGAATTAGATTTTTATTGAAATTAAAATGAGAGACATGTATTATGGAGCTTTAAAATAACTAAAGACATTATTTTTATGATTTTACAGAATTAAAAGTCAAATTTAAAAATAAATTAAGAAAGTGAGTGCATTAAAGTTATGGTGAGCACACCTTATGGAATTAAACCCAAATAATATATATATATATATATATATATATATATAGAAAGCTTCTTCTTCTTCTTCCTCCAAACCCAAACCCAAACCAACCCAACACCACCCTAAGTAAAAATTAAGAAAAATTTCACATATAAGTTAAAATTTTTAGTAGAATTCATTAGAATAGGTTAGAAACACTAAAATCATCTCCAAAAATTCAAGGAAAAATTGAGAAAGAGAGAGAAAGCATCACTTGGTAAAGAGATTTGTGTTATGTGAGCTAATTATACTACTTTAATTGAATTTTTGTGGTAAAATTTATTAATTGAATTTATAGAGAGAGGAACTTAGAGTACCGAACTATGTGAAGAAAAAATTTATTTGAATCTAATTTTGAATAATTTTAAGTGTGTATGTATAGTTTTTAGCTTAAAATTATGTTTAAAACCACTTTTGATTAATAAAAGATTCAATTTAGGGTTATGGTAAGTTTAGCATTTAGAATTAGATATTGAACTAGTTAGGGAAATAATTGGTTATAAATTTATAAATGGATGGAAATAAGTGTATTGGTATAGTTGTTAATCTAAAATTATGGTTAGAATGATTTTTTATTTATAAATGTGTAGATTTAAGTTTTTGACAAATTTAGGGTTTAAGAGTAAGAATTGACCTAGTTCATGAAACAAATGATTGTAAATTCATAATTGGCTAAGAGAAAGTGTATTTAGGTGGCTTTTAAACATAAAAGAAAACGTGTGTTTATGTGGCTTTTAAACATAAATTAAGCTTAAAATAATTGTTGAATTTATAATGTGTGGAATTTAATATTATATTGAGTTTAGGATTTGGAGATAAGTTTGGAGCTGATTCTTGAAAGAATTGATTTTAAATTTATAATTGATAAAGGATAAGTATATTTATATACTTTTTAAATAAAACTATGTTTAAAGAAATTTTTGAGATTTCAAAGTTTGGAATTTAAGATTATGTAAATTTAGGACTTTGAGAAGGTTTAAGGTTTTAGGATTAGAATGATTGTTTATAATATTTTTAGTGAATATATTTTAAATACAATGTGTTTGAATTTAATCTAAGAAATATTTGTTTACATGTATACTTAAAGTGAAGATATTTGAATGATAAAGAAATAAGTTGTATTTTTTAAAGAAGTGTTATCTATTTTAACAAAGTGACACTAAAATTGTAAAATTGATTGGAAATGAGAATGAAATAAATTGTTCGAACCATACTGATATTAAACCTAGCTTTTGGATTGAATGGCTAGTCAGGGGATGGACTTCCTTACTATTACTAGACATTTTATGTCACTACTGCTACTGGATATTTTGTGTCACTATTGTTACTGGACACATTGTATCACTATTGTTACTAGACATTTTGTCTTTATTGGGCTATCGACCATGCTAATTGATATTAATGGGCATTTACTTGCCACTACTGACCCACTATCTAAATCTAGGATTTAAAATTCAGTGTGTGAGGGCAAAATAAATGAAATTTATCAAGATAAGAAAATTGTACAAAATGATTAATTTTTATTTATTATGTGAATCTTAAATTAGTTAATATTAAAATAAGTTAGTTTGGTTTTATTTGATTTTATATCTAGTTATTATATTAAAATCGAAATTTTATTTGTATACATTATTTTTGATTATTTTTCTATGTTATAATTTTGGTAAATTATGAATATGCAAGTACAACTAAGCATTACTTAGCATGTTAGATTTATTTTGACACGCAGATCAGATGCCCCGGACAGATCTAGCTGAGTGAGTTATAGAGTGTCAAGATCAACTGCATAACAGAAGGTGTTTAAAGAAGGGCTTTGAATTATCTATTTAATTTTGTTCACATAGCAGTGTTGTACCTACAATGACAGTTGTGTAATTATGATAAACCTAGAGTTTTGTATACTTTATAATTATGGTTTGGGTTAAACTTTGTAGTAAAATATATTAGTTATGGAAAATATTTAATGTGCTAACATATTGATAAAATCAAAGGTAGTTGAATTAAATTATGGATGATAGATGGATTATTAAAATTGGAGTTGAGATTGAATTTGAAAAATATTGGGAGTATTTTCTTTTGCAGGTTGTATTTTGATTGGAGAAGATATTGGTGATGTCAAATTATAAGGAAGAATTTTCCAAAATTTTCATAGACATTAGCTATGTACTTATTAAAAATTGAATGAATAAGTATATATGTATTATGTGACATCTTTCGATAAATCATAACAAGATTATCAAGAGGTGTTACATTTGGTGGTATCAGAGCCAGGTTTAGACAATTCTAGTGTGTGGGTTATGGGAAAAAAGTGAAATACAACTGGCGTTGCTATATGAACTGCATAAGTGAATAAGTATTTTGATGCAGTTGATTTTTAAATGCTTATAGGTATAGCATGGCCTCTAAAACTCTCCAAGGTACATAAGAAGAAGTGGTGTCCTCACACAGTCAGGCAAGAATAGGGAACCAGCACCAGTAGAACCCTCTATAGCATAGCCACCATTAGACCCCAAGTTTGTGAGGAACATGAGGGAGACCCTTAGACAGATTACAAGAGTAGTTCCTCCAGCACCATCATAGCCACCGAAACCATAGAGATCTCTATTAGAGAGAATTAGAAAGTAAAGAGTGAAAGATTTTAAAGCTCATGTTACAGATAAATCTTCTACAACAGAGTTTTGGTTGGAGAGGATTGTAGGGTTTTTGACCTTTTTGACTGCACTGATGAGATGAGGCTGGAGTGTGTAGTTTCGTTACTATAGGAACAAGCTTATGATTGGTGGGATAGAAAGGTGAAAACTACTCCAGCAGACAGACTCACCCGGGCATTTTTCTAGGAGGAGTTTAAAAAAAGTATATTAGTGAAATCTATATGGAAGAAAAGAGTAGAGAGCTTTTATGTTTAAAGCATAGACAATTGTCCATGTCAGAAAATGAAAGGCAGTTTATCCATCTTAGTAAATATTTTTCTAAGTTAGTTGCATCGAAGAAAGAGAAGTGCAAGTAGTCTAAGCAAGGTTTGAATAGTCAGATTCATGTCTATTTAGTGGGAATGAGGATTAAGGAGTTTTCTACTCTTGTTAATGCAGCAATGGCCATAGAAAATGAAATCAAATAAGAAGAGAAAAGAAAGCAACAATAGAGGAAAGGATCGCCTAGTGAGAATTTCTAGATGTTTTCCTAGAAGAATTACCCAGGGTACCACCAGATAGAGAAGTGGAGTTTGCTATGGATGTTATTCTAGGTATAACACCAATTTCCATACCACCTTATAGGATGGCACCTCCAGAACTGAAAGAGTTAAATGTGCATCTTCAAGAATTGCTTGATAAAAGGTTCATTAGACCCAGTGTGTCGCCTTGGGGGTGCACCAGTTCTGTTCATAAAAAAGAAAGTATATTATAGTTGTGTATTGATTAGCCATAGTTAAATAAAGTGACCATTAAAAATAAATACCCACTTCCTCGAATTGATGATCTAATTGATCAAGTGTAGGGAGCAGGTGTATTTTCAAAAATTGATCTTAAATCAAAATATTATTATATGAAAGTTAAGGTAGTTGATGTTTTGAAGATAGCTTTCAGAGCCCGATACAGGGATTGTAAATTTTTAGTCATGCCATATGGTTTGACTAATGCCCTGACAACTTTCATGGACTTGATGAACTGAGTCTTTAGGCCTTATCTAGACCAGTTTGTGATTGTTTTTATTGATAATATACTGGTCTATTCCAAGAATTGAGAGGAGCATGATAAACTTTTAAGGATTGTGCTATAGACACTGAGAGAGAACCAATTATATGCTAAGATTGTGAATTCTAGTTAATAGAGGTAACATTTCTAAGACACATGGTATCAACTAATGGTATCCTTATAGATCCTAGTAAAATAGAAACTATTCTAAGGTGGCATCCACTAAAGAATGTGATGGAAGTTTGAAATTTCCTTGGCTTAGCTGGTTACTACAGAAGATTTGTATGGGGATTCTCCAAAATAGCACTTTTTAAAACTAAATTGCTTAGAAAGGAGACGGAATTCAAGTTGGATGATCAATGTCAAGCTAGTTTTGAACATTTAAATGCTATGTTGATAGAAGTACATATTTTTACACAACCAACTCCAGGTAAGGAGAATGTAATCTATAGTGAAGCTTCTCATTAGGGACTTGGTTGTGTGCTGATGCAGGAAGGCAAAGGAATTGCTTATGCTTCTATACAGTTAAAACCACATGAGTTGAACTATCCCACACATGATTTAAAGCTTAAAGCTATTGTATTTGCTCTAAAAATTTGAAGCACTACTTGTATGGTGAAAGATGTTATATTTATACTGATCATAAAAGCTTGAAATATCTCCCTACCCTAAAAGAGCTCAACTTAAGGTCGAGAACATAGATAGAATTAGTCAAAGATTATGACTGTATCATTGATTACCATCTTGGAAAAGCTAATGTGGTGGTTGATGCTCTGAGTCGAAAGACTTAGGTAGGTAATAAGTTATTAAGTTATAAACCAAACATAATATTTATGTTATATAACTAAAAACTAAAAATAACAAAATATGTTATATTGACAGAACTAAGAATTGAGCCAACCCTTAAGCAAAAAGTTATAGATGGTCAGTAAAAATACCAAAAGCTACTAGAAGTGATGGGACGAGTACACAAAGGTGAAGATGAGACTGTGTTATTTTAGAAGATGGTGGTTCATATTTCAAGAATCGGCTTTATATTCCTGATGTAAAGGAGTTAAAGGAGAGCTTTCTTAGAGAAGCTCATAATAATAAATATACTGTGTACCTAGGAAGCAACAAGAAGTATCATGATTTAAAGCCTTTATACTGGTGGCCTATTATGACAATAGATATTACTAAGTATGTTACCCGATCCTTAGTATGTCAGCAGGTCAAAGAAAAACATCAAGTACCATCAGGTCTTCTGTAACCCGTCACAATGCTAAAATGGAAATGGGATAGAGTTACTATGAATTTTGTGACTAGCCTTCCAAACAACCAGAAGAAGCATGATGCAATTTGGGTAATTGATGACATATTAACTAAGTCAACCCATTTCCTTCCAATCAAGACTGACTATTAAACGGATAGACTTGCAAAATTGTATATAAATGAGATAGTCAGGCTTTATGGAGTGCCAAAGTCTATCATATCAGATCTAGACCTGTGCTTTACTTCAATATTTTAGGAAAGTTTTCATAAAGCATTGGGTACTCATTTTGGCATTGAATTCCATCCATAAACTAATGTCTAATCAGAGAGGGTGACTCAAATACTTAAAGATATGCTTAGAAGCTGTGTTATTGAATTTAAAGGTAGTTAGGATAGGCATCTACCATCAATAGAATTTGCTTATAACAATAACTACCAGACAAGTATTGGTATGACACCATATGAAGCATTACATGGAAGAAAATGTAGAACACCCCTTTGTTGGACCAAATTGAGTGAGAGTAAGTTTGTGGGACATGATCTCATCAGACAAACTGAAGATAAAGTCAAACTCATAAAGGATTGGCTAAAAGCTATAGTATATAGATAAAAGTCTTATGCAGATTTGAAAAGAAGGGACATTGAATAGAATGTGGGGGATAGAGTATTTTTGAAAGGATCGCCATTGAAGAAAGTCCCCTGATTTGGCAAGAGAAGGAAACTAAGTCCTTGGTTTATTGAACCATACAAGATACTTGAATGTTTGGTTCCAGTAGCCTATAAAACTAGTTTTACCTCCAGAATTAGCCAAGATACATAATTTAATCCATGTATTAATGCTTAGAAGATACTGGTCATGTAATATCCCAATATATGCCCTAGAAGTTTTAATACAATTGTTGTGTGATTTAAATTAAAGGTATATATGTTTTTGCAAAGGAAATGATTGTGTAAATGGAATGTATATGTTGTATATATGTTAATATATAATACATATAAATTGGTCAAAAGAAAAGTCAAGAGAAGAAAGGGTGTGGTGGAGGATTTTTGGAAATAAGTAATTATTATTATTATTATTATTATTAGTATTAGTATTATTATTATATATATATGGTTACCGTGAGAAGAGGAGGAGATATTTTCTTTTTTCTTCTTCTTCCCCTTTTTGGTTCTTGCACGAGAGAGAGAGAGAGAGATAGAGAGAGGTGATGATCTTCATCAAATTTCTTAAGGATTTTAAGAGTATTGAAGATGGAGATGAAGATTTGGCAACATATTCAAGTAAGTATTAATCTCTTGAGTTGATTTTATTGATTATATGTATATATGAGTCTTTATCTTCTTGTTTTGATTTTCTTTTGGATTGAGGTTATGTTTGGTATAATTGGTGTGTAAGATGAAGATAATGAAAGATTGAAGTATGTAAATGTGTGGAATTGATAACTAAGTGATGATATGTTGAGATAATTGTGAGGATGATGATGAATGGTTGAGTTAGGGTTTAGAATAAATGAATTGGTACTTTAAGTAATTGATTCTAGTGATGTATATATATATATTAATTAGTATGATGATATAATGAAGTTATATAAATGTTAAGGTGATAGAAAATTGATAAATATAAACAAAGATAATGGTTAAGAGGGTGGTGGTGTGAATTTTGAAGGGTTTGGATGAATTTTGAAGTGTTTGGTCTTTAAATCAATGAAGGACACGGCTAAGTTATGAGAGACACGGCCAAGTTAGGGCAAACCTGGCCGTGTTGGATGAGTTTTGGAGAGACACGGCCATTGGCTTGGCCGTGTCCCTTGCCTGTGTTCGTTACTGTTGGATTTTTGTTGAGAGACACGGCCGTGTCCCTTGCCCGTGTCTGCCTCGGATGAATTGGTGTTGAGTGACACGGCCACAAGCTTGGCCGTGTCCCTTGAGTGTGTTGGCCACTGGATGATGGTGTTGGGAGACACGGCCACAAGCTTGGCCGTGTCCCATGAGGGTGTTAACTTTTGTGTTTGTTATTTGTTCTTCATACATTGTTGGATCTTCAAATGTCTTTTGTACCTAAACACAATTAAAATAATAATGATCCAACTAAATGGATATGGAAGGTTCTAAATCCATGAATAATGTAAATTGTTATGTATATATATCAATGATGATATAGGAAATGTGGAAGATATAATGATCATTGAAAAATTATGTGCAATGTCATTGATTAGGTATACTTGAGTGATGAATTGATCAATATGATTGGATGATAATGTTGATACTATATGAACCATATTATGTCTTATGCATTGTGAACCTTGTGAATTGTAATGTGGTATGTGAATAATGTAATTTGTGATGTTATACCAATGATGCTATATATATAATGTGAAGGATATGATGAAGTAATTGCTTATGTACAATTGAATAATGAAATATTATGATATGATTTGAGATATAATATGATGTGAAGTCATTGTTATTGATTATGATGATTCAAATATGATATGAAGCCATTGTGATTGGCTATGATGATTCAAATGAAATGTGAAGCCATTGTTATTGGCTATGATAATTCAATTGAGAATGAAATTGATAAATGAATTGTATAGCTAATGTGTTATTCCATTTTCAGAGTTTGTTGTTGGTGGCATGCCTAATATGAGTAACAATCTCTTGAAGTTAGGTTGGATTTGATCCTTGAAGCCAAGTTGGGTTGAAGTTTAACATGTTTTACTCCCCTTGAAGCTTGGTTAGGTCTAATCCTTGAAGCCTAATTGAGATGTTACAACCCTTGAAGCTAGGTTGGATTGGTTCTTGAAGCCAAGTTGGGTTGATACTTAGCATGCTTTGTTCCCCTTGAAGCTTGGTTGAACCTAAATCCTTGAAGCCTAGTTGGGATAATGATATTGATAAATGTGATGATTAAACCAAAGCATTACTCTGAAAATTGAATGGCATATTAGCGTGTTGTTTGGGCCCGAGTCTGTCTTTGTTGTCAATGTGATATCCAAATGTTGAAATAAATGAATAATGTGATCTATGAATGCTTTTGATGAAAATATGATTTATGTTTAATGAATTGTGAATAATACAATGTTATGAAGTATGATTTTGTAATGTGTGTATTGATATATTGAAAGTGAATATGGCTTGAGGAGCTTTGTTGAGATATGAGTTTATGAAAATATAGTATGTTGTGTACAATGTATATGAATGTGGAATTTGTAAGAATTGTTTTCATGAAGGTTTGGATAGGCCATTGAAAGGTGATTTGTTGAAATGATGTATCTGTATATGTATATGAGATAGAAATGGTAAGTATTGTATTGTGAATGTTCTATGTAAATATGTGTATAATTTTATGAGATTAGTGGAAATATATGAAGAATGCATTGAGAAAGGAAAAACGGGGTAAGCGAACAATAGAACATAATGCTAAAAACATGAGGTATGATTATTTTGTAAAGTATATTTTAATATTTATTTATACTACTAAGCTCTCGGGCTTAGCGCGGATATGTAATCGCGCAGGTATTTATGTGGATGATCTGGAAGCCTAGCTGTTATGCCACGAAAAGGGTAAGAGTATCTCGAGACCAACTAGAAGGTGATGCATACATATGTAATATTAATTATGTTGTAGTTTTGATAAGAATAATGACTTTTGTAAATGTTCTTTAAACTAATATAATATTGCTAGTACTTGGATAAAGGTTTTTAAATTGAAACAAAAAGTGACATTCTTATACTTTATATATGCATTGTATGTATACCAGGAATATGTATAGTGCTTATATAGAGTATGGGGGCGTTACAGGTCAGATCCCTTACATATGATAAAGGTGGAATCTATCGATGAAATGTCTTAAGAGGAAGAGAGTTGTAACGTTTGAAATTCTTAAGCTGTGATTTTCTAATTTATATTCATATTAGATTGTGTATAATGTAGAGAGTGATTTGGATATTTGAAATGGATGGAAAATAGGTTAGTTAAGTTTACAAGTTGAAAAAGTTAAATCCAGATATGGATAATATCAGCATTTTTTGAAAAAGAATCTTTAAACAGTAAAAACTGATAGAAATGCCCTTTTAACCCTCTAATTGGACTTTTATTGAAATTAGAATGCGTGATATGGATTATGGAGCTTTAAATTAGCAAAAGAAATTATTTTTATGATTTTACAAAATTAAAAGTCGGATAAAACGGATGCACCAAAGTTATGGTGAGCACACTTTATGTAATTAAAACCCTAATAAAGTATATATAAAAATATAAATCTTCTTCTTCTTCTTCCTCCAAAACCAAATTGACCCAAAACCACCCCATAGCCAAAAATTTCATCTCTTCTACCTTCTTCCATCAAACCTAAGTAAAAATTAAGGAAAATTCATATATAACTCACAATTTTTAGTAGAATCCATCAGAATATGTTAGAAACACTAAAATCATCACCAAATATTGAAGGAAAATTTGAGAAAGAGAGAAAAAGTATCACTTTGTAAAGAGATTTGTGCTTGTTTATTCATAATTTACTATCCTTTTTTTTATTTCCAAGAATTATGTGAGTTAATTTGCTGCTTTGATTGAATTTTTTTGGTGGAATTTATTAATTGAATTCATAGAGAGAGAAAGTTGGAGTATGGAACTATGTATAGTTTTTAGCTTAAAATAATGTTTAAAACAACTATTGATACATAAAAGATTCAATTTAGGGTTATGGCAAGTTTAGGATTTAGAATTAGATATAGAACTAGTTAGTGAAATAATTGGTTATAAATTCATAAACGGATGGAAATAAGTGTATTGTATAGTTGTTAACCTAAAAATATGGTTAGAATGATTTTTTATACATATAAGTGTAGAATTAATGTTTTGACAAATTTAGGGTTTAGGAGTAAGAATGGACCTAGTTCATGAAACAAATGATTGTAAATTCATAATTGACTAAGAGAAATTATGTTAATGTGGCTTTTAAAAATAAATTTAGCTTAAAATAATTGTTAAATTTATAAAGTGTTGAATTTAAGATTATCTTGAGTTTAGGGTTTAGAGATAAGTATGGAGCTAATTCTTTGAAAGAATTGATTTTAAATTCATAATTGATAAAGAATAAGTATATCTATGTGTGAGCAAGGATTTTTGCTCCTACTCCCATGTGGAATGTTCTTGCGACTTCGGCACCATTAGGCTCAGGGCCTTAGAGAACACGAGCCCAAACCTAGAGAAAATGGAGTCGCCAGCCAAAAGAGCCGAAAAAATAGAAAGGGGTGGATAACTCAATTTCTAAGGAATCCTCAACCTCCTATTGAGTTTAAAAAGTTGGGTACGCATGAGGAATGTGAGAAATGGCCCAACATGCCCATAACGTCCGGTTCATTGGAACCGACCTCCTTTTCAAGTCTAAATATTATTAAATTCTTAAGCATTATAATATTATCCATACCACATGCAATGAAAAGAAATAAGTATTTATCATATTATTGAAATAAAATAAATAAAATAGGCACCCATCCAATGATGGAAACATGCCCTTACAATGTCCAAATATCCTTACAATTAAATAAAATTGGACACCCACCAAAAGGTGGAAACGTGTCCCTTACAATTGTCCCAAAATCTATAAAATAAACTAAATTATATAACCAAAAAAAATAAGGCACCAACAAGTGAACCCTAAATAGTGTTAGTTTTCTTAGAAACCCTAACCCTAATTTAAAACAGTGAGCCCTAAACCCTAATATCTTAAGGATCCAAAACCCTAAATTCATGATGTTAGCCCTAAACCCTAATTTGATTAATTAAAAACCTTACTACTTTTTAAATTTATAAAACCATAATCAATTTCGTTTTTTCAAAAAGCCTTACAGTAGCGTAAATAATAATAATAATAATTTTAAAATCCCAAAATCCTAAATGTTAATTAAAGAACCCTAAATTGAGACACAAACCTAAATTTGTATCTTTATTTACTTTATTTTTAGATTTGATTATGTAGTTTATTATATGTTTTGATTTATTTAATTTCAATACTTAATTTATTTAATTTATCATGGATGGATATTTTCTTTATTATTATGATTATTATTTGTTTGTTTTGGTATTAAAATTGTAAGAGGTATGTTTCCACTTTATGGGTACCTCATCAGTTAAATTTTATGTAATTTAAATTACTTTTATATTTTGGACCAATGTAAAGGACATGTTTCCACCTTTCGGTGGGTGTCCTATTTAGTTTTAGACATGGACGATGTAAGGACATGTTTCCATCCTCGAATGGGTGTCCATTTATTTACTTTATTTGGACATTGCTTTGTTTTTAATATAATGATGCTTTATTTTAATTGTTGCATGTAGCATGGATAATATTGTTATATTTAAGATTTTTATAATATTAAGACCTACAAAGGAGGTTAGTTCTAATGAACTGGGCGTTGTGGGGGTGCTGGGCCATTTCTCACATTCCCCACATATACCCAACTTTTCGAACCCATTAGGGGGTTGGGGATTCCTTAGGAATTGAGTTATCCACCCCTTTTTTTTTCCCGGCCCGTCCGGGTGGTGACTCCATTTTCTCCGGGCTTAGGCCCGTATTATCTATGGCCTCGAGCCTAAACAGTGCCGAAGTTACAAGAACCATTCCACCAAGAGTGGGGGCAAGAATCCCCGCTCACAGTGGCAACTCCACTAGGGATAAGAGAAGTTGATTTTGTTGGTTTTTATATTATTCTATTCTTTCTTATAATGATATTATCTATTGCATCATATTAGATTGCATTGTGTGCATGAGTTAGGATGCCCGTGTTACCCGTGTTGTGTTATGTAAGGGATACCATACCTTCACTCAAGGTATGGAGATCTAGCATGGCATAACCACTCATAGCCTCGTACCATTTGGCATATACTTGCTAAGGGAACCTGTAATATCCCCATGTATGCCCTAGAAGTCTTGGTTATGTTGTTGTTGTTATAAATTGGATTGAATGTATATGTTATGTGATAAGAAAAGAAATTGGTAAGAGAATGCTTATGTATATGTATTTTGGAAAAAAAAAGAAAGAGGGTTTAGAGACAAGTTTATATGTTGTTTATATGATGATATAACTAACATATACATAAGTCAAATAGAGAGTCAATGCAAGAGGATATTTATTTGAGATTTGTGAAATTACTTAAATGGGCACATATGAGACAAAAGGTTAATTAAATGGATGAAGGGCATTTAAGTAATTGTTTTGTTAAATTGTGTGGTGGAGATTTAAAGAAGGAAAAGTGTTTGACTTGTGATTTATTTGCTTTTCTTCTCATTTTGGGTGCCGGCCATTGAAGAAAAGGGAGAGCAAGAGAGGTGTTCTTGAAGCTAGAATCAATTTGAAGAAGGAATCAAGGGAATTGGTTAGAGATTTGTGGAATTTCTTCATTTAAGGTAAGTACTCTCTTGTTTTCCTTTGTTAATTTTGAAGTTGTGTCTAAGGTGAATTGTGATTTGTTGATGTGATGATTTGGTGTGTTTGATATGTGTTTACAAGTATTAGAATTGATTGTAAGTTAAAAGATGGAATTGGTGTTGGTTTGGTTGTGAAGATTGTAAGTTTAAGTGGATGTTGATAGTGGAAGAAGTTGGTTTTAGGGTTGGGATTTGGTGAATGATTTAATGTATGGTTAATGTGAATATTGTGTTAAATATGCAAAATAAGTGTTAATAACTTTGATTACATCTATTTGAATGAGTTGATGTTGTGCATAATGGGTTAAAATGCATTTAGAAGAGGGTTGGCCACATTTAGGATTTTGTTCATGAGTGACACGGCCAAAAGCAAGGAGAGACACGGCCAAGCAAAGGAAATTTGGGCGTGTTGGATTGGTTTTTGAGAGACACGGCCATGTCCCCTAGCCGTGTTAGCTACTGTGATTTTTGGTTGAGAGACACAGCCACAAGTTTGGCCATGTCCTATGCCCGTGTTTGCTACTGGAATTTGTGGTTGAGAGACACGACCACAAGCTTGGCCGTGTCCCTCAAGTGTGCTGCCCGTGTCCCTCAAATGTGTTAGATAAGGTTTTTATTCTTTGACCTTATTGCATTGTTTGGATTCTCTAAGGGTAAGTTGGTACCTAAACCTAAACCTAAATACATTTAAAACAATGAATGACCTAAGCAAGTGCATGTGGAAGATCCTAAAGCCATGAACATTGTTATGTTATGCATTGTGGGTCTTGTGAAATGTATTATGTGTATATTGTGAAATGAGATAAATGAGACATGTAGGCATATATGATTATGTTCCATGTAATTGATTATGGATATGTAAAAGGTGATGTGTTATATTGTGAATTGAGACATGGTTATTCAAATATGTTGAGAAGCCATTGTATGTGGCTATGAATGTATAAATGAAAGTGTTGAGGCATGATTGCCTATTTAATATGATATACAGATTGAGAATGAGAATGATAAAGAGATTAATGAAATAGGGAATGTTTAATATGTTATTCAGTTTCAGAGTTCTGAATTTGGAGGCATGTCTATAAAATGAAAGGTAACAGTCTTGCCGGGTTGAGGATCTCTTCATTTGAGTTGAATGGAGGTCCAAGAGATTGGGTCTGTTACACTATGAGAATTGTGATTATGAGATATATAATTGGTAACAGTCTTGCCGGGTTGAGGATCTTCTCGGGTAGCCGAGTTGATGGTCCAAGAGACTGGGTCTGTTACTTGAGTAATGTGAAATGTGAATTGTAGTAACAGTCTAGCCGGGTTGAGGATCTCCTCGAGGTTAGCCGAGTTGATGGTCCAAGAGACTGGGTCTGTTACGCTATACATGAATAGAGATGTATATGTATATGTTGCCTACAGGCTTGATTATTGTAATTATGAACCAAAGCAGTAACTCTGAATTCTGAATATCGTATTAAATACTTGTTGGGCCCATAGGTGTCTATGTTACATGAATGTTATGAATGATAGTATTACTTTAATGAGGAAAATGTAATATACATGATATATTATGTATTGAGTATGATCTTTATGGTTTGAATGTATATCATTGTTATTAATTAAGCATATTAGCATTATGATTTGTCTTACTAAGCCCTTGGCTTAGCGCGATAGTGTTTGATCGCGCAGGTAATAGAGTTGAACCCGAGAGCTCTTCGAAACCGGGTGAGAGTAGACAGTGAAGAGTTTATTTTGAGACTTAAAGATCAGAGAAAGCTGCCAATCATGTATAATTTCTTTATGTTTTGTAAAGTATTGTTTATAATGTAAATATATGTATATTTGTAAATATGGATTTAAATGCTTTCATATATGTAACTATTTTATAAATTTCGCTGCGTACTAAATAAACATATCTATATCTACTTTGTTTTATCTTATAAGTTAATTACTTATTATCTATAATGTATATTGAGAAAGATGATGGTATTATATAAAATGTTTTTGTTTGAATGTAAAGAAAATCCGTAGCATCCCTATATTCGATACATGTAGACTGCATTGTGGTGTATGTAGTGTGCATGTATTGGGTGTGGGGGTGTTACAATTGTTTTGGTATCAGAGCCTAGGTTTGAGATTCTCAACCTAGGTAAAATGTAAGAAAAAGAATATTTTGACTTAAAAAGTGGTTTTTTTTTTAATAACATACATATTTGAGATTGGCAGTCTCTGATCTTTAATAAGATATAATCTGCTGTGTTTGCAGACATAGGTTGTGATGGATTCTCACTCACGCCAGTCAGTTGAGGGTAGTGCCAAGAGTATTGCTCCTGATGATGGAGCTAGGGTTGTTAGTGCTGGGGAGGCACCTACTTCGGTGTCGGGGAGACCAGCTGGTGAGGAGGTTCCACCAGTTTGGCTTAGTCATGTGGTAGAAGCTTTGAGGCAAGCACCAGTGCAACCACATCCACCACCCCCTCAGCCTTTAGTATCAGTGAGGCACTATGACAAACTAAGAAAATATGGAGCAGAGGATTTCCTTGGTACAGTTGATCCAGCTGTAGCAGAGCAATGGCTTGATAAAGTACAAAGAATCTTTATTCAGTTGCAAGCCACCCCAGAGGAAAAGTTTGACTATGCAAGATCATTGCTGCAGAAGGATGCATACAATTGGTGGAAAACAGTGCCCCATTCTATGGATGATCCACCAACCTTGTCTTATGCTGACTTTCTGAGAGAGTTTGAATTGAAGTATACTCCGAGGGAGTATAAGGACATGAAGAAGATAGAGTTTTTGAGTTTGAAGCAAGACAGCCGGACCGTTACTGAATATGAAGTTGAGTTTATTCGGTTAACTCAGTATGCTGGGGGCATTATATCTGATGAGATAGATAGATGCAGGAGATTTGAGGAGGGATTGAGGCCCTCTATCATGTGTCTAGTGGCTGGATCTAGATATCACGATTTTTCCCAGCTTGTGGCAGCAGCTCGAAGTGTGGAGAGAGCTCAAGTTATTGCAGCTGCTTCAGAGGAAGAGGTTAGGACTAGAAGGCCCCAGTTTGAGGCAGGGTCTTCTTCTGCTAAAAGAGGTAAAGGAAGCTTTGTTCCCCGGGTCAGTAGGAGTCAGAGGCCGGCTGGAAGGTCAGTACAGTTCCAGAGACAGAAATTTAGACCTACAGCTTCAGTAGCAAGTGCTCCTACTCCTGGAATTCAGAGATCCACCTTACCTGTGTGTGATCAGTGTGGTGGAAGACATGGGGGCATTTATTGGAGGTATAGTAGATCAGCTGTATGCTTCAGGTGTGGATCGCTTGATCATTTTATTAGAGATTGTCCAGAGACACGGGAACAGAGGTCAGTTGATTCCGTAGCTTCTCGACCTAATGTGAGGGGAGGTCGAGGAGGCAGAGGTGTTAGCAGAGGAGGCAGAGCTTGGTTCAGTTCTAAAGGAGGTGCTACATCTAGGGAGAGTAGACCAGAGGAGGTTGGATCTTCCCAGAGGATGTATGTTATGCAGAGGCGGCCAGATGCATCGGCAGTCATAGCTGGTACTTTTTCTTTATTTAATACTTCAGTACTTGCTTTGATTGATCCCGGATCCACACATTCATATATTAGTGCATCTGTTTTGCCTGTGTCTGATATGCATGCTGAATCCCTAGGATTTGATGTGTTGGTGACAAATCCTTTAGGGCATAGTGTGATTGTTAGTAAAGTGCACCGAGATAGTGCAGTAATGGTGCAGGGTGAAGAATTCCTGGGAGATTTGATTGAGATGCCTTTTAAGGAATATGATGTGATCCTAGGCATGGATTGGTTATCCAGACATGGAGCTGTGGTGGATTGTAAAAAGAAAGTTGTTACTTTGAGAACTGTTGATGGTAGAGATGTGATAGTATCTAATGAGCAGGAACAGCTAGCATCTTTGTTTGTGTCAGCTGTTGCAGCCAGGAGGTTGATTAGAAAGGGGTGTGATGCTTACCTTGCTCATGTGGTGGATACTAGAGTTAGAGGTTCTCCTATTGATAGCATTGCCACAGTTGCTGAGTTCCCAGATGTGTTTCCAGAGGAGTTGCCAGGATTGCCTCCTGAGAGAGAGGTGGAGTTTGGTATTGAATTGTTGCCTGGTACCACTCCTATCTCTATTACTCCTTATAGAATGGCGCCAGCAGAATTGAGGGAGTTGAAAGTGCAATTACAGGAGTTGTTAGATAAAGGATTTATTCGCCCCAGTGTTTCTCCTTGGGGAGCTCCTGTAATATTTTTGAAGAAGAAAGATGGTACTATAAGATTGTGTATCGATTATAGGCAATTGAACAAGGTGACTATTAAAAATAAATATCCTTTGCCTAGAATTGATGATCTCTTTGATCAATTGAAGGGTGCAGCTGTGTTTTCTAAAATTGATTTGAGATCAGGATACCATCAGTTGAGAGTCAGAGCTAAAGATGTTCCTAAGACAGCTTTTCGGACCAGGTATGGGCATTATGAGTTTCTAGTTATGCCTTTTGGTTTGACGAATGCACCTGTAGCTTTTATGGATTTGATGAATAGGGTGTTTAGGCCCTATCTAGATTAGTTTGTAGTGGTTTTTATTGATGACATTCTGGTGTATTCACGTAATGAGGAGGAACATGACAAGCATCTGCGGATTGTGTTGCAAATGTTGAGAGAGAAGCAATTGTTTGCTAAATTGTCGAAGTGTGAGTTTTGGTTGGATCAAGTAACTTTTCTCGGTCATATAGTTTCTGCAGAAGGTATTAGAGTTGATTCGAGTAAAGTTGAAGCTATTTTGAATTGGAGTCCACCCAAGTCTGTGACAGAGGTTAGAAGTTTTCTGGGTTTGGCAGGCTATTACCGACGGTTTGTGAAAGGATTTTCTTTGATAGCTACTCCACTCACCAGATTGCTTCGTAAGGGGGTGAGATTTGTGTGGACGGATCAATGTCAGGCTAGCTTTGAGCAGTTGAGAGAAATGTTGACTCAAGCGCCAGTTCTTACTTTACCTGTAGAAGGCAAACCATTTGTGATCTACAGTGATGCTTCACATAGTGGTTTGGGGTGTGTGCTGATGCAAGAAGGTAAGGTTATAGCTTATGCATCTCGTCAGTTGAAACCGCATGAGCTTAACTATCCGACCCATGATTTGGAGCTAGCAGCCATTGTGTTTGTATTAAAGATATGGCGACACTACTTGTTTGGCGAGAAATGTTTTATCTACACTGATCACAAGAGTTTGAAATTTTTGGGTGTCCAAAAAGAGCTCAATCTTCGACAGAGGAGGTGGTTGGAATTAATTAAAGACTACGACTGTTTGATTGATTATCATCTAGGTAAAGCAAATGTTGTTGCTGATGCCTTGAGTCGGAAGTCTTTAGCAGGTTTGACTGTATATTCGCTCTTGTTGCTTGTTGAGTTGAGAGCATTGCATGCCAGTTTTGTATCTTGTGATGATGGTGCATTGTTGGCACAGTTGCAATTGAAGCCCTTATTGTTGGATCAGATTAAAGAGGCTCAGTTGACTGATGAGAAGATGCAAAAGATTGTTTTGGATTGCAAGAATGGAAAGAGTGGAGATTTTAGTGTGAGAAGTGATGGGAGTCTCTGGTTTAAGAACAGATTGTGTGTACCCAATGATGCTAATTTGAAGAGAATCATTTTAGAAGAAGCACATCAGTCAGTATTTGCTATGCATCCGGGCAATACCAAGATGTATCATGATTTGAGACAACATTACTGGTGGTTTGGTTTGAAGAGAGACATTGCTGAATTTGTATCTAAATGTCTCACATGTCAGAAGGTAAAAGCAGAGCATCAAGTTCCAACTGGGTTACTTCAACCGTTATTAGTGCCTGAATGGAAGTGGGATAGAGTGACAATGGATTTTGTGTCTGGTTTGCCATTGACACAAAGGAAACATGATGCCATATGGGTGATTGTGGATAGATTGACTAAGACAGCTCATTTTCTTCCGATTCGGATGGACTACTCTTTGGAAAGGTTAGCTGAGCTGTATATCCATGAGATTGTTAAGTTGCATGGTGTTCCAACTTCTTTAGTGTCTGATCGAGATCCCCGCTTTACTTCAAGGTTTTGGAAGAGTTTGCATAGTGCTTTGGGTTCTCGACTGCACTTCAGCACTGCTTTTCATCCACAGACAGATGGGCAGTCAGAGAGGGTGATACAGATTATTGAGGATATGTTGAGGAGCTGTGTCATCGATTTCTCGGGAGGTTGGGACAGATTTCTACCACTTGTGGAGTTTGCTTACAACAACAGTTACCAATCCAACATTGGTATGGCACCATTTGAAGCACTGTATGGTAGACGGTGTAGAACACCGCTGTGTTGGAGTGAACTTGGAGATGGTAAGTTAATTGGGCCTGATTTGATTCAAGAAACTGAAGAAAAAGTGAAAGTCATTCGAGGCAAGTTAAAAGCAGCTTCAGATCGACAGAAGTCTTATGCAGATCTGAAAAGAAGAGACATAGAGTTTGATATTGGAGATAAGGTATTTTTGAAAGTGTCTCCTTGGAAAAAGATATTGAGGTTCGGTCGAAAAGGGAAGTTGAGTCCTCGTTTCATTGGACCATATGAAGTCTTAGAAAGAGTTGGGCCAGTTGCTTATCGGCTTGCTTTGCCACCTGAGTTGGATCGGATTCATAATGTATTCCATGTTTCTATATTGAGAAGGTATCGATCAGATCCATCTCATGTGTTGCCGATTGAATCTATCGAAGTGAGCCCAGATTTGACATTTGAAGAGGAACCAGTTGCTATCTTGGCACGTGATGTGAAAGAGTTGAGAAATAAGAAAGTGCCACTTGTGAAGGTTTTGTGGAAGAATCATGCAAAAGAGGAAGCAACTTGGGAAAGTGAACAAACCATGCGAGATCAGCATCCTCAGTTGTTTCAGACTTGATATCAGGTAATTTCGAGGACGAAATTTTCTTTTTAAAGGGGGAGAATTGTAATATCCCCATGTATGCCCTAGAAGTCTTGGTTATGTTGTTGTTGTTATAAATTGGATTGAATGTATATGTTATGTGATAAGAAAAGAAATTGGTAACAGAATGCTTATGTATATGTATTTTGGAAAAAAAAGAAAGAAAGAGGGTTTAGAGACAAGTTTATATGTTGTTTATATGATGATATAACTAACATATACATAAGTCAAATAGAGAGTCAATGCAAGAGGATATTTATTTGAGATTTGTGAAATTACTTAAATGGGCACATATGAGACAAAAGGTTAATTAAATGGATGAAGGGCATTTAAGTAATTGTTTTGTTAAATTGTGTGGTGGAGATTTAAAGAAGGAAAAGTGTTTGACTTGTGATTTATTTGCTTTTCTTCTCATTTTGGGTGCCGGCCATTGAAGAAAAGGGAGAGCAAGAGAGGTGTTCTTGAAGCTAGAATCAATTTGAAGAAGGAATCAAGGGATTTGGTTAGAGATTTGTGGAATTTCTTCATTTAAGGTAAGTACTCTCTTGTTTTCCTTTGTTAATTTTGAAGTTGTGTCTAAGGTGAATTGTGATTTGTTGATGTGATGATTTGGTGTGTTTGATATGTGTTTACAAGTATTAGAATTGATTGTAAGTTAAAAGATGGAATTGGTGTTGGTTTGGTTGTGAAGATTGTAAGTTTAAGTGGATGTTGATAGTGGAAGAAGTTGGTTTTAGGGTTGGGATTTGGTGAATGATTTAATGTATGGTTAATGTGAATATTGTGTTAAATATGCAAAATAAGTGTTAATAACTTTGATTACATCTATTTGAATGAGTTGATGTTGTGCATAATGGGTTAAAATGCATTTAGAAGAGGGTTGGCCACATTTAGGATTTTGTTCATGAGTGACACGGCCAAAAGCAAGGAGAGACACGGCCAAGCCAAGGAAATTTGGGCGTGTTGGATTGGTTTTTGAGAGACACGGCCATGTCCCCTAGCCGTGTTAGCTACTGTGATTTTTGGTTGAGAGACACGGCCACAAGTTTGGCCATGTCCTATGCCCGTGTTTGCTACTGGAATTTGTGGTTGAGAGACACGACCACAAGCTTGGCCGTGTCCCTCAAGTGTGCTGCCCGTGTCCCTCAAATGTGTTAGATAAGGTTTTTATTCTTTGACCTTATTGCATTGTTTGGATTCTCTAAGGGTAAGTTGGTACCTAAACCTAAACCTAAATACATTTAAAACAATGAATGACCTAAGCAAGTGCATGTGGAAGATCCTAAAGCCATGAACATTGTTATGTTATGCATTGTGGGTCTTGTGAAATGTATTATGTGTATATTGTGAAATGAGATAAATGAGACATGTAGGCATATATGATTATGTTCCATGTAATTGATTATGGATATGTAAAAGGTGATGTGTTATATTGTGAATTGAGACATGGTTATTCAAATATGTTGAGAAGCCATTGTATGTGGCTATGAATGTATAAATGAAAGTGTTGAGGCATGATTGCCTATTTAATATGATATACAGATTGAGAATGAGAATGATAAAGAGATTAATGAAATAGGGTATGTTTAATATGTTATTCAGTTTCAGAGTTCTGAATTTGGAGGCATGTCTATAAAATGAAAGGTAACAGTCTTGCTGGGTTGAGGATCTCTTCATTTGAGTTGAATGGAGGTCCAAGAGACTGGGTCTGTTACACTATGAGAATTGTGATTATGAGATATATAATTGGTAACAGTCTTGCCGGGTTGAGGATCTTCTCGGGTAGCCGAGTTGATGGTCCAAGAGACTGGGTCTGTTACTTGAGTAATGTGAAATGTGAATTGTAGTAACAGTCTAGCCGGGTTGAGGATCTCCTCGAGGTTAGCCGAGTTGATGGTCTAAGAGACTGGGTCTGTTACGCTATACATGAATAGAGATGTATATGTATATGTTGCCTACAGGCTTGATTATTGTAATTATGAACCAAAACAGTAACTCTGAATTCTGAATATCGTATTAAATACTTGTTGGGCCCATAGGTGTCTATGTTACATGAATGTTATGAATGATAGTATTACTTTAATGAGGAAAATGTAATATACATGATATATTATGTATTGAGTATGATCTTTATGGTTTGAATGTATATCATTGTTATTAATTAAGCATATTAGCATTATGATTTGTCTTACTAAGCCCTTGGCTTAGCGCGATAGTGTTTGATCGCGCAGGTAATAGAGTTGAACCCGAGAGCTCTTCGAAACCGGGTGAGAGTAGACAGTGAAGAGTTTATTTTGAGACTTAAAGATCAGAGAAAGCTGCCAATCATGTACAATTTCTTTATGTTTTGTAAAGTATTGTTTATAATGTAAATATATGTATATTTGTAAATATGGATTTAAATGCTTTCATATATGTAACTATTTTATAAATTTCGCTGCGTACTAAATAAACATATCTATATCTACTTTGTTTTATCTTATAAGTTAATTACTTATTATCTATAATGTATATTGAGAAAGATGATGGTATTATATAAAATGTTTTTGTTTGAATGTAAAGAAAATCCGTAGCATCCCTATATTCGATACATGTAGACTGCATTGTGGTGTATGTAGTGTGCATGTATTGGGTGTGGGGGTGTTACAGATTCTAAGTGTTTTAACCCAAAGACTAAAGCTCATGTAATTGGCCTAGTTACTTTCCTTAGGTTTTACCCAAAATGCTTGTTGTTTGACTATGGTTAATTTGTCTTGGCATAAATCATGGCTTATTTGATTTGTTCTTTTTCTAAAATGACCTAATTACATTGTGAGCTCAAATAAATTTTTCTTTAAAGTCCAAATGTAATACCCCTATACTCCCGTATACGTACACTGCATGCTAATACGATCGTAATATACGTATACTGAATATAGGAATGCCACGGTTTACACAACACACAAATTATCCCTTTTCAATAATATGAACAAATTTAAAAACATTTAAGAAAAATTATAAAACACAATAGAAAAAAAATGTTTATTCAAAACGCAATGGAAAATGTAACAAATATTTACAAATACATATACATTAAACTCAAGTTTTACAAAACATAAAATATATAAATGTTTGGTAGTACGTCTTTGATCTTTAAGCTCCACTATCAACACCTCAAAATCTAGACTCTACTCGGCCTAGAGGAACTCTCCGGTTCTTTCCTGTCACCTGAGCGATGAATCACACTCGCGCTAAGCCAACGGCTTAGTGGTACAAACTACAATAATACTATGCTTCAATGCAATGCCAATGTCACACAATCAATTTTCATACACTATTCAAAAGAATATTATATTTCGAAACCTTACATTGTTCAATATCATATCAAAACATTCATGTTATATCTTCATAGTTTCATTACTCAACATAGCTTCCCATGCCACATTCATTTTCAATAAGATACTTATGTATTATAATCATCTCATAACATTATATCTCAGAAACACGTATCTCATTATTCATTAGTCTCACCATTCAAGAATCACATTGAAAACAAAGACAAGCATGGGCTTAAAAGACACTAAAATGTCATTCAACTTTCAGAGTTAATGTTTTGGTTTAATTATCACATTTATCATTATCATTATCCCAATTAGGCTTCAAGGATTTAGGTTCAACCAAGCTTCAAGGGGAACAAAGCATGCTAAGTATCAACCCAACTTGGCTTCAAGAACCAAACCTAACCTAGCTTCAAGGGTTGTAACATCTCAATTAGGCTTCAAGGACTAGACCCAACAAGCTTCAAGGGGAGTTAAGCATGCTAAACTTCGACCCAACTTGGCTTCAAGGATTAAGCCCAACCTAACTTCAAGAGATTGTTACTATAGGCATGCCACCAACAACAAAACTCTGAAAATGGAATAACACATTAGACACACAATTCATTAATTATTTCATTATCAATTTCATTCTCATTTACTCATCATCACTTAGGCAACCATGCCTCAATCATCTCATTGGCATCATTATCATTTTAGCCAACAACCATGGCTCCATATCTCATCAAGAGAGTATATATATATTATCAATTGTATTGAACATCATCTAGGCAAACATGCCTCAATTATGTCATTTACATCCTTATAACCAACCACATTGGCTTCACATCTTCTTATATCTTAATTCACATTAAGTCAATTCATTATTTAGGTATACATAACTAATGGCATTAACACACATTTTAGATGCTCATCAATCATTCACATTATACCAATCATAATATTTATCACATGAATTAACAATGTAATCAATTACTTATCTTATGTACAATGAAATATGTTAAGTATCAAAATCATGTAAATGTATGCAACCATGTAGTTTGTACTTACTTTAAGCACCACTCACACAATCTATACACTTCCTCTTCCAACACTTCTTCACCACTTGAATTAGGGCAAATTATCTTCTTCAAGACCTAATCCAAAAATAATAAAATACATCAATTCCAATACAAATATTCACTTAATAACCTCTTACTAGACCCTTAAATCACAAATTACAAATCAACATCTCCCTCTAGGACCCCACGGTCGTGGCCTCCCAACCCCCACGGGCGTGGGTTAGAAAATGGTTCTGCCTCCCTTACTCCAAACCTCCACGGCCATGGCTTCAAATGGCCACGGTCGTGGCAACCAAGGGCCACTGGCGTGGCATCCAAAATGCTTCTATTTCTGACCAAACACAAGAATTCTATGCTTCTAACTCCAACAAACACAAACAACATGAAAATCTATGAAAATAATTGATCAAACTCAAGTTAAACATCACTTACCACTTCAAAACCCTAAAACCAACATCAATCTTACTCTTCCAATACCAACATCAACCTAACTTCTTATTTCCAATTCAAAACTAACACCACAATCAATTAAATCAACCACACTCCAACATACTACCATCAACACAACCCTACTTCCAATTATCAACAATCAAACTCATTCATAACTTAAAATAAAACAAGAGAATCAAGAGAAACTTACCAAAATAATGATACTTCTTGGATTTCCAACTTAATCACTTGAATCTTCCTTCAATTCAATCTTGAAACTTCCAAAACTCACTCTTGCTCTCTTGCTTCTTTGATAGCCGGCCACCCAAGGAGAAGAAAAGAAAAAGAAAGTGTAATATCCTCATTTATGCCCTAGAAGTTTTGTATGTTGTTGTTATTGTGGTTGTTTTAAATTGCAAGATAAAGAATTGAGAAAAGAAAAGTATATGTGTTTTGGGAAGGATTTAGGGTTTAGAGAGAATGGTATATGTTGTGTATATGTTGATATATATAACATATAAATGGGTCAAAGAAGAGTCAAGGTGTTGGTTAGTGGAAGAAGATATTTTATTGTTGAGTGTGTAATTGCATATATGGGCTTATATAAGACAAAAAGTTAGTTATATGATTGAGGGCATTTTGGTAATTGCTTGGATAAAATCTCTTGGTGGAGATTTAAAGAAGAAAAGTCATTTGACTTTGTTGAATTTTCTTTTCTTCTCATGTTTGTGCCGGCCATTGAAGAAGACAAAGGGAAGGAGAAGTGTTCTTGATACTAAGATCAAATTGAAGAAGGAATTGAGAGATTTGGTGAAAGATTTGTGGAATTTCTTCATCTAAGGTAAGTATTCTTTTGTTTCCTTTACTTATTTTGGTAGTAGTGTTGAAGTTATGATTAGGGTGATTTGTGATTTGTTGGTTTGATGATTAGATGTGTTTGTGTTGTGTTCTCAAGTGTTGAATTGGTTTTAAGTTAAGAGTTTAAATAGGTGTTGTTGTTGGAAGTGGTGGATGTTGATTTTGAAAGATGGTGATTTTAGGGTTTTGAGATAATTTGTGTTTAAGTGTAATATTAATGTGTTATGAGGTGATTTTTTATGATGAATATGTGTTTAGAACATTGTTTATGTTCATTTGAAACATGTGGTATGATGTATATTAAGTTTAAATGCAATTGGGAAAGTGTTGGCTTTGGTTAGGGTTTTGGTTATGGGTGACACGGCCAAAAAGCTATGGGAAACACGGCCAAGACATGAAATTTTGAAGGTGTTGGATTGATTTTTGAGAGACACGGCCGTGTCCCCAAGCCATGTTTGCTACTGCCAAAGTTTGGTTGAGAGACACGGCTACAAGCTTGGCCGTGTCCCTTGCCCGTGTCTCTTACTGTCCAATTGGGTTGAGTGACACGGCCACAAGCTTGGCCGTGTTCCTCAAGTGGCTGCCCGTGTCCCTCAATTGTGTAGGTTAAGGTTTTACTTCCTTGTTCTTTTTGCATTGCTTTGGTTCTCAAAGGGTAGGTTGGTCCCTAAACCTAACCCTAAACATTTTAAATACACTTGAATCAATGAATGATATAATCAATTACATGTGTAAGGTTCTAAAGCTATGAATCATATCAATTGTTCTTTACCCTAATTGCATTGTTGAGACTGAATAATGTTATGTTATGTGTTGTAAATGGTAATGTGTTTCATGAGTAATGAATATTGAAATGTATATCAAAGATGCAATGATAATTCAAATAAGACATGATATGAGACAATGCCATTGTGGTTGGCTATGATGTGATGCAATTGAAAGAAATAAGGCATGTTTGCCTAAATGTTGTTGAGAATTGAGAATGGAAATGATAATTGAATAATAAATGAATTGTGTGGCTAATGTGTTATTCCATTTTCAGAGTTGGTTGTTGGTGGCATGCCTAATAAGTGTAACAATCTCTTGAAGTTAGGTTGGATTGAATCCTTGAAGCCTAATTGAGATGTTACCACCCTTGAAGCTAGGTTGGGTTGGTTCTTGAAGCCAAGTTGGGTTGAAGCTTAGCATGCTTTGCTCCCCTTGAAGCTTGGTTGAACCTAATCCTTGAAGCCTAGTTGGGTTTATGATATTGATAAATGTGATGATAGAACCAAAACATTAACTCTGAAAATTGAATGGCATATTAGTGTGTCTTGGGCCCATGCTTGTCTTTGCTTAATGTTGATTATGAATGATTAAATGAATACTAAAGGTATATGATAAGATGTTGAAATATGATATGTCTATTTATGTTGAGTTATGAAATGTAAAGGCATGTTGTTAGTTTTGCATATATGATGTTACATGTATAATATGGATTGAGAATTGGTATTGCATTGCATCAAAGCAAAACATTAGCATGTTTTATCTTACTAAGCCGTTGGCTTAGCGCGATAGTGTTTGATCGCGCAGGTAATAGAGTTGGTAGAGTTGAACCCGAGAGTTCATCAAGACCGAGTGAGAGTAGACAGTGAAGAGTTGATTTTTGAGGACTTAAAGATCAGAGCAGACTTGCCAATCATGTATACTTCTTTTATATTTTGTAAAGTAATGTTTATAATGTAAATATGTACCTAATTTATAACTTCCGCTGTGTAATATTTAAATGTATATATGTATATCTAACATGTTTATATTTTAAGTCAATGACTTAATTTCTATAATGTATAATGATTAGGGTATTGTATCAAGTTTAAAATGTTTTGAATGTTGAAGAAAACCGTAGCATCCCTATGTTTGGTGCACTTATGCTACATTGTTGTGATTGTAGTGTGTGTGCATTGGATGTGGGGGTGTTACAATTGTTTTGGTATCAGAGCCTAGGTTTGAGATTCTCAACCTAGGTAAAATGTAATAAAAAGAATATTTTTACTTAAAAAGTGGTTTTAAATAACACATATGTTTGGGATTGGCAACCTCTGATCTTTAATAAGGTGTGTCCTTTTTTGTGTTTGCAGTGTAGGTGTTGATGGATCCTCATTTGAGACAATCGGTTGAGGGTAGTGAGGAGAGCGTTGCTCCTGAGGATGGAGCTAGGGTTGATAGTGCTGGTGAGGCACCTGTTTCTGGGTTGGGTAGACCAGTAGGTGATGAGGTTCCGCCAGCCTGGTTTAGGAATATGATGGAAGCTATGAGACAAGCACCTGTGCAACCACAGCCACCACCCCCTCAGCCTTCAGTACCAGTAAGGCATTATGATAAACTGAGGAAATATGGAGCGGAGGATTTCTTAGGCACAGTTGATCCAGCTGTGGCAGAACAGTGGCTTGACAGAGTTCAGAGAGTATTTGTTCAGTTGCAAGCCACCTCAGAGGAAAAGTTTGACTATGCAAGATCTTTGCTACAGAAGGATGCCTACGATTGGTGGAAGACGGTGCCCCATTCTATGGATGATCCTCCAACACTGTCTTACACTGATTTCTTGAGAGAATTTGAGTTGAAGTATACTCCAAGGGAGTATAAGGATATGAAGAAGATGGAGTTCTTGAGCTTGAAGCAAGATAGCAAGACTGTAACTGAATATGAGGTTGAGTTTATTAGATTGAGTCATTATGCTGGTGGCATTATTGCTGATGAGATAGATAGATGCCGGAGGTTTCAGGAGGGATTGAGACCCTCTATCATGTGCTTAGTGGCCGGGTCTAGATATCACGATTTCTCCCAGCTAGTGGCAGCAGCTCGAGATGTAGAAAGGGCTCAAGTGATTGCAGCTGCATCAGAGGAAGAGGTCAGAGTGAGAAGGCCTCAGTTCGAGGCAGGGTCTTCTTCAGCAAAGAGGGGTAGAGGAAGCTTTGTTCCTCGGAGTAGTAGGAGCCAGAGACCAGCAGGTAGATCAGTGCAGTTCCAGAGGCAAAGATATAGACCTGCAGCTTCAGTGGCAAGTGCTCCGACCCCTATGGTTCAGAGATCCACCTTACCTATCTGCATCCATTGTGGGAGGCCACATGGTGGTCCTTGTTGGAAGGCTGGTGTTGCAGGGGTTTGTTTCAGGTGTGGGTCACCGGATCACTTTGTGAGAGACTGTCCGGAGAGACAGGAGTTTATGCCAGTTGATTCTGCCGCTTCTCGAGCCAGTGTGAGGGGAGGTAGAGGAGGCAGAGGTGCCAGCCGAGGTGGTAGAGCAGGGTTCAGTTCTAGAGGTGGTGCTACATCCAGGGAAACTAGACCGGAGGAGATTGGTTCTTCCCAGAGGATGTATGTTATGCAGAGACAGCCGGATGCATCGGCGGTCATAGCTGGTACTTTTTCTTTATTTGATACTGCAGTACTTGCTTTGATTGATCCGGGTTCCACCCATTCTTATATTAGTGCATCTGTATTGCCTGTGTTTGATGTGCATGCTGAGTCCCTAGGATTTGATGTTTTGGTGACAAATCCGTTAGGGCATAGTGTGATTGTGAGTAAAGTGCATCGGGATAGTGCAGTGAGGGTGCAGGGTGAGGAGTTCCTTGGAGATTTGATTGAGATGCCATTTAAGGAATATGATGTGATTTTAGGCATGGATTGGCTATCTCGACATGGAGTTGTGGTGGATTGTAAAAAGAAGATTGTTTCTTTGAGGACTAGTGATGGTAGAGAGGTGATAGTATCTAATGAGCAGGAACAGTTAGCCTCCTTATTTGTTTCAGCTGTTGCAGCCAGGAGGTTGATTAGAAAGGGATGTGAAGCTTATCTTGCTCATGTGATAGATACTAGAGTAAGAAGTTCTCCTATTGATAGCATTGCCACAGTTGCAGAGTTCCCTGATGTTTTTCCTGAGGAGTTGCCAGGATTGCCGCCTGAGAGAGAGGTGGAGTTTGGTATTGAATTGTTGCCTGGTACCACTCCTATCTCGATTACTCCTTACAGAATGGCACCAGCAGAACTAAGAGAGTTAAAAGTGCAATTACAGGAGCTGTTGGATAAGGGATTCATTCGCCCCAGTGTTTCTCCTTGGGGAGCTCCTGTGCTGTTTGTGAAGAAGAAAGATGGTACCATGAGGTTATGTATCGACTATAGGCAATTGAACAAGGTGACAATTAAGAATAAATATCCTTTGCCTAGAATCGATGATCTCTTTGATCAATTGAAGGATGCAGCTGTGTTTTCTAAAATTGATCTGAGATCTGGGTACCATCAGTTGAGAGTCAGAGCTGAAGATGTTCCGAAGACAGCTTTCAGGACCAGGTATGGGCACTATGAATTTTTAGTTATGCCTTTTGGTCTGACGAATGCACCTGCAGCTTTTATGGATTTGATGAATAGGGTGTTTAGGCCCTATTTGGATCAGTTTGTAGTGGTCTTCATCGATGATATCCTGGTGTATTCGAGGAATGAAGAGGAACATGATATGCATCTGCGGATTGTGTTGCAGATTTTGAGAGAAAAGCAGTTATTTGCCAAATTGTCGAAGTGTGAGTTCTGGTTGGATCAAGTAGCTTTTCTTGGACATATTGTTTCAGCAGAAGGCATCAGAGTTGATCCGAGTAAAGTTGAAGCAATTTTGAATTGGAGTCCACCCAAGTCAGTGACAGAGGTTAGAAGTTTTCTGGGTTTGGCAGGCTATTACCGGCGGTTTGTGAAAGGGTTTTCTTTGATAGCTACTCCACTCACCAGATTGCTTCGTAAGGGAGTGAGATTTGTGTGGACGGATCAGTGTCAGGCTAGCTTTGAGCAGTTGAGAGATATGTTGACTCAAGCGCCTGTTCTTACTTTACCTGTAGAAGGCAAACCATATGTGATCTACAGTGATGCTTCACATAGAGGTTTGGGATGTGTATTGATGCAGGAAGGGAAAGTTATAGCTTATGCATCTCGTCAGTTGAAACCGCATGAGCTTAACTACCCCACCCATGATTTGGAATTAGCAGCCATTGTGTTTGCATTAAAGATTTGGCGCCATTATCTGTTTGGGGAGAAATGTTTCATTTACACTGATCACAAAAGTTTGAAGTATTTGGGTGTTCAGAAAGAGCTCAACCTTCGGCAGAGGAGATGGTTGGAATTGATTAAAGACTACGACTGCTTGATTGATTATCATCCAGGTAAAGCAAATGTAGTTGCTGATGCCTTAAGTCGGAAGTCTTTAGCTGGTTTAACAGTTTACTCGCTCTCGTTGCTTGTTGAGTTGAGAGCTTTGCGTGCCAGTTTTGTACTTTGTGATGATGGTGCATTATTGACACAGTTGCAATTGAAGCCGGTTTTGTTGGATCAGATCAAAGAGGCTCAGTTGACTGATAAGAAGATTCAGAAGATTATTGCAGATTGTCAGAGTAGAGAGAGTAGAGATTTTGTTGTGAGGAATGATGGGAGCCTATGGTTCAAGAACAGATTGTGTGTACCCGATAATGCTGATTTGAAGAGGGTCATTTTGGAAGAGGCACATCAGTCGATGTTTTCTATGCATCCGGGCAACACGAAGATGTATCATGATTTGAGACAGCATTACTGGTGGATTGGGTTGAAAAGAGACATTGCTGAGTTTGTATCGAAATGTCTCACTTGTCAGAAGGTTAAAGCAGAGCATCAAGTTCCAACTGGGTTGCTTCAACCGTTGTCAGTGCCAGAATGGAAGTGGGATAGAGTGACCATGGACTTTGTGTCTGGTTTGCCATTGACACAAAAGAAACATGATGCCATATGGATGATTGTGGATAGATTGACTAAGACAGCTCATTTCCTTCCGGTTCGGATGGATTACTCTTTGGAAAGGTTAGCTGAGTTGTATATCCATGAGATTGTGAAATTGCATGGTGTTCCAACTTCTTTGGTGTCTGATCGAGATCCCAGGTTTACTTCAAGATTTTGGAAGAGTTTGCACAGAGCTTTGGGTTCTCGACTACACTTCAGTACTGCTTTTCATCCACAGACGGATGGACAGTCTGAGAGGGTGATACAGATTGTTGAGGATATGTTGAGAAGCTGTGTCATCGATTTCTCTGGAAGTTGGGATAGATTCTTACCTCTTGTGGAGTTTGCTTACAACAACAGTCACCAATCCAGCATCGGAATGGCCCCATTCGAGGCATTGTATGGCAGACGGTGCAGAACACCTCTTTGTTGGAGTGAACTTGGTGATAGCAAGTTGATTGGGCCTGATTTGATTAAAGAAACTGAAGAGAAAGTGAAGTTGATTCGGGGCAGGTTAAAAGCAGCTTCAGACCGACAGAAGTCCTATGCAGATCTGAAGAGGAGAGATATTCAGTTTGATGTTGGGGATAAGGTATTTTTGAAAGTATCTCCTTGGAAGAAGATTTTGAGGTTCGGTCGGAAAGGAAAATTGAGTCCTCGTTTCATTGGACCATATGAAGTATTGGAAAGAATTGGGCCAGTGGCTTATCGACTTGCTTTGCCACCTGAGTTGGATCGTATTCATAATGTGTTTCATGTTTCTATGTTGAGAAAGTACAGGTCAGATCCATCTCATGTGTTGCCATTTGAATCTATTGAAGTGAGCCCAGACTTGACATTTGAAGAGGAACCAGTTGCTATCTTGGCACGGGAAGTGAAAGAATTGAGGAACAAGAGAGTGCCATTAGCGAAAATTCTTTGGAAGAATCATGCAAAAGAAGAAGCAACTTGGGAGAATGAGCAAACCATGCGAAAGCAATATCCTCAGCTGTTTCGGCCTTGATATCAGGTAATTTCGAGGACAAAATTTCTTTTTAGAGGGGGAGAATTGTAATATCCTCATTTATGCCCTAGAAGTTTTGTATGTTGTTGTTATTGTGGTTGTTTTAAATTGCAAGATAAAGAATTGAGAAAAGAAAAGTATATGTGTTTTGGGAAGGATTTAGGGTTTAGAGAGAATGGTATATGTTGTGTATATGTTGATATATATAACATATAAATGGGTCAAAGAAGAGTCAAGGTGTTGGTTAGTGGAAGAAGATATTTTATTGTTGAGTGTGTAATTGCATATATGGGCTTATATAAGACAAAAAGTTAGTTATATGATTGAGGGCATTTTGGTAATTGCTTGGATAAAATCTCTTGGTGGAGATTTAAAGAAGAAAAGTCATTTGACTTTGTTGAATTTTCTTTTCTTCTCATGTTTGTGCCGGCCATTGAAGAAGACAAAGGGAAGGAGAAGTGTTCTTGATACTAAGATCAAATTGAAGAAGGAATTGAGAGATTTGGTGAAAGATTTGTGGAATTTCTTCATCTAAGGTAAGTATTCTTTTGTTTCCTTTACTTATTTTGGTAGTAGTGTTGAAGTTATGATTAGGGTGATTTGTGATTTGTTGGTTTGATGATTAGATGTGTTTGTGTTGTGTTCTCAAGTGTTGAATTGGTTTTAAGTTAAGAGTTTAAATAGGTGTTGTTGTTGGAAGTGGTGGATGTTGATTTTGAAAGATGGTGATTTTAGGGTTTTGAGATAATTTGTGTTTAAGTGTAATATTAATGTGTTATGAGGTGATTTTTTATGATGAATATGTGTTTAGAACATTGTTTATGTTCATTTGAAACATGTGGTATGATGTATATTAAGTTTAAATGCAATTGGGAAAGTGTTGGCTTTGGTTAGGGTTTTGGTTATGGGTGACACGGCCAAAAAGCTATGGGAAACACGGCCAAGACATGAAATTTTGAAGGTGTTGGATTGATTTTTGAGAGACACGGCCGTGTCCCCAAGCCATGTTTGCTACTGCCAAAGTTTGGTTGAGAGACACGGCCACAAGCTTGGCCGTGTCCCTTGCCCGTGTCTCTTACTGTCCAATTGGGTTGAGTGACACGGCCACAAGCTTGGCCGTGTCCCTCAAGTGGCTGCCCGTGTCCCTCAATTGTGTAGGTTAAGGTTTTACTTCCTTGTTCTTTTTGCATTGCTTTGGTTCTCAAAGGGTAGGTTGGTCCCTAAACCTAACCCTAAACATTTTAAATACACTTGAATCAATGAATGATATAATCAATTACATGTGTAAGGTTCTAAAGCTATGAATCATATCAATTGTTCTTTACCCTAATTGCATTGTTGAGACTGAATAATGTTATGTTATGTGTTGTAAATGGTAATGTGTTTCATGAGTAATGAATATTGAAATGTATATCAAAGATGCAATGATAATTCAAATAAGACATGATATGAGACAATGCCATTGTGGTTGGCTATGATGTGATGCAATTGAAAGAAATAAGGCATGTTTGCCTAAATGTTGTTGAGAATTGAGAATGGAAATGATAATTGAATAATAAATGAATTGTGTGGCTAATGTGTTATTCCATTTTCAGAGTTGGTTGTTGGTGGCATGCCTAATAAGTGTAACAATCTCTTGAAGTTAGGTTGGATTGAATCCTTGAAGCCTAATTGAGATGTTACCACCCTTGAAGCTAGGTTGGGTTGGTTCTTGAAGCCAAGTTGGGTTGAAGCTTAGCATGCTTTGCTCCCCTTGAAGCTTGGTTGAACCTAATCCTTGAAGCCTAGTTGGGTTTATGATATTGATAAATGTGATGATAGAACCAAAACATTAACTCTGAAAATTGAATGGCATATTAGTGTGTCTTGGGCCCATGCTTGTCTTTGCTTAATGTTGATTATGAATGATTAAATGAATACTAAAGGTATATGATAAGATGTTGAAATATGATATGTCTATTTATGTTGAGTTATGAAATGTAAAGGCATGTTGTTAGTTTTGCATATATGATGTTACATGTATAATATGGATTGAGAATTGGTATTGCATTGCATCAAAGCAAAACATTAGCATGTTTTATCTTACTAAGCCGTTGGCTTAGCGCGATAGTGTTTGATCGCGCAGGTAATAGAGTTGGTAGAGTTGAACCCGAGAGTTCATCAAGACCGAGTGAGAGTAGACAGTGAAGAGTTGATTTTTGAGGACTTAAAGATCAGAGCAGACTTGCCAATCATGTATACTTCTTTTATATTTTGTAAAGTAATGTTTATAATGTAAATATGTACCTAATTTATAACTTCCGCTGTGTAATATTTAAATGTATATATGTATATCTAACATGTTTATATTTTAAGTCAATGACTTAATTTCTATAATGTATAATGATTAGGGTATTGTATCAAGTTTAAAATGTTTTGAATGTTGAAGAAAACCGTAGCATCCCTATGTTTGGTGCACTTATGCTACATTGTTGTGATTGTAGTGTGTGTGCATTGGATGTGGGGGTGTTACAGAAAGAATAATAAGAGACAAAGTCAAACTTCCCATCTCTTTAAACCTCCACCAAGCAATTTTAATAGTAAATTTCCTAAATACCCTCTTCCATTTATTTAATTCCATTTAAATAAATTCCATTAATTTTAAAATTACAAAATATCTTCTTCTTTTGACTTCTACATTTGACTTGTGTATATGTTGTATATATTTCCATATATACAACATATACACTCTCTCTTAAATTCTTTTCTCTTTCAAATTTAACATTTACATTCAATCCAATTACAACAAAAATATCAAAACTTCTAGGGCACACTATGGGATATTACAATTCTTCCCCTTTTAAAAAAAAAAATTTCGTCCTCGAAATTACCTGATATTAATTCTGAAACAGTTGAGGATATTGATCTTTCATTGCTTGCTCACTTTCCCAAGTTGCTTCTTCTCTACCATGATTCTTCCAAAGAACCTTTACCAGTGGCACTTTCTTATTTCTCAACTCTTTTACTTCATGTGCCAAAATAGCAACTGGTTCTTCTTCAAATGTCAGATCCGAACTCACCTCAATGGATTCAACTGGCAAGATATGAGATGGATTTGATTTGTACCTCCGCAACATAGAAACATGAAAAATATTATGGATTCTATCCAACTCAGGCGGCAAAGCAAGATGATAAGCAACTGGCCCAACTTTATCTAAAACTTCATACGGTCCAATGAAACGAGGACTCAGCTTCCCCCTTCGACCAAATCTTAAAATCTTTTTCCAAGGAGACACTTTCAAAAATACTTTATCTCCAACATCAAACTCTATGTCTCTTGTCTTCAAATCTGAATAAGATTTCTGCCGATCTGAAGCTGCTTTTAACCGATCCCAAATTATCTTCACTTTCTCTTCAGTCTCTTTAATCAAATCAGGATCAATTAACTTGCCCTCTCCAATTTCATTCCAACATAAAGGCATCCTACATCGTCTACCACACAATGCCTCAAAAAGGTGCCATACCGATGCTGGATTGATGACTGTTGTTGTAAGCAAATTCCACAAGTGGCAAAAATCTGTTCCAACTTCCAGAGAAATCAATGACACAGCTTCTTAACATATCCTCAATAATCTGTATCACCCTCTCTGACTGCCCATCCGTCTGCGGATGAAAAGCAGTGCTAAAGTGCAATCGAGAACCCAAAGCACCATGCAAACTCTTCCAAAATCTCAAAGTGAACCTAGGATCTCGATCAGACACTAAAGAAATTGGGACTCCATGCAACTTCACTATCTCACAGATATACAACTCAGCCAACCTTTCAAGAGAATAATCCATTCTAACAGGAAGAAAATGAGTTGTCTTTGTCAACCGATCAACAATCACCCAAATAGTATCATGCTTCTTCTGAGTCAATGGCAACCCAGACACAAAATCCATTGTCACTCTCTCCCATTTCCATTCAGGCACTGTTAAAGGTTGAAGTAACCTTGTTGGAACTTGATGCTCAACTTTTACCCTCTGACACATGAGACATTTGGATACAAACTCCGCTATGTCTCTCTTCATACCTGTCCACCAGTAATGCTGTTTCAAGTCATGATACATCTTTGTACTTCCAGGGTGCATAGCAAAAACTGATTGGTGTGCTTCCTCTAAAATAACCTTTCTCAAACTAGCTTCATTAGGAACACACAACCTATCCTTGAACCAAAGGCTACCATCACTTTTCACATGGAAATCTCTACTTTCTCCATTTTGACAATTTGAAACAATCTTCTGAATATTCTCATCAGCCAATTGAGCCTCTTTTATTTGATCCAACAATACTGGTCTCAACTACAACTGAGCCAACAATGCACCATCAACACATGATTCAAAATTAGCATGCAACGCTCTCAACTCAACAAGCAACGAGAGCGAATACACAGTCAAACCTGCCAAAGATTTCCGACTTAAGGCATCCGCAACAACATTTGCCTTACTAGGATGATAATCAATCAAACAGTCGTAGTCTTTGATCAGCTCTAACCATTGTCTTTGTCGAAGATTCAGCTCCCTCTGAACACCCAAATATTTCAAACTCTTATGATCCGTATAGATAAAACACTTCTCCCCATACAAATAATGTCACCAAATCTTCAAAGCAAACACAATAGCTGCCAGCTCCAAATCATGCGTCGGATAATTAAGCTCATGCGGCTTCAACTGCCGAGAAGCATAAGCTACAACTTTACCCTCTGCATCAAAACACATCCTAAACCATTATGTGAAGCATCGCTATAAATCACATATGGTTTATCTTCCACAGGAAAAGTAAGAACAGGCGCTTGAGTCAACATTTCTTTCAACTGCTCAAAACTAGCTTGACATTGATCTGTCCACACGAATTCAACTCCCTTCCGAAGCAATCTGGTGAGTGGAGTAGCTATCAAAGAAAAACCTTTCACAAAGCGTCGATAATAGCCTGCCAAACCCAGAAAACTTCTAACTTCAGTCACTGACTTCGGTGGACTCCAATTCAAAATAGCTTCAACTTTACTTGGATTAACTCTTATACCATCTGCTAAAACTATATGACCGAGAAAAGTAACTTAGTCAAACCAAAACTCACACAGTTTAGCATACAATTGCTTCTCTCTCAAAGTTTGCAACACAATCCGCAAATGCTTGTCATGCTCCTCTTCATTACGCGAATACACCAAAATATCGTCAATGAAGACCACCACAAACTGATCCAGATAGGGCCTAAACACCCTATTCATCAAATCCATAAAAGCTACAGGTGCATTTGTCAATCCAAAAGGCATCACAAGGAACTCATAATGCCCATATCTTGTACGGAAAGCTGTCTTAGGAACATCTTCAGCTCTAACCCTCAACTGATGGTACCCCGATCTCAAATCAATCTTGGAAAACACTGCTGCTCCCTTCAATTGATCAAAGAGATCATCAATTCTAGGCAAAGGATATTTATTCTTGATAGTCACTTTGTTCAATTGCCTATAATCAATACACAACCTCAAAGTACCATCTTTCTTTTTCACAAACAACACAGGAGCTCCCCACGGTGAAACACTAGGGCGAATAAACCCTTTATCCAACAATTCCTGCAACTGCACCTTCAACTCTCTCAATTCAGCAGGTGCCATTCGATAAGGAGTAATAGAGATGGGAGTGGTACCCGGCAACAAATCGATACCAAACTCAACCTCTCTCTCAGAGGGTAACCCTGGCAACTCCTCAGGAAAAACATCTGGAAAATCTGCAACTGTGGGTATACTATCAAGTTGAGAACCCACTACTCTGGTATCCACAACATGAGTAAGATAAGTATCACACCCTTTTCTAATCAGCTTCCTAGCTGTAACAGCTGAAACAAACAAAGATGCAAGTTGTCTCTGTTCACTAGATACCATCACAATCTTACCATCACTGGTTCTCAAAGTAACACACTTCTTTTGACAGTCACCACAGCTCCATACTTAGACAACCAATCCATGCCTAAAATCAAATCATACTCTTTAAAAGGCATTTCAATCAAATCACCAAGAAACTCCTCACCTTGCACCACTACAACACTATCACGATGCACCTTACTCACCACAACACTATGTCCTAAAGGATTTGTCACTAAGACATCAAATCCTAAGGACTCTGAATGCAATTCAGACACAGGCAAGATAGATGCACTTATGTATAAATGAGTAGATCCTGGATCAATCAAAGCAAGAACTGAAATGCCAAATAAAGAGAATGTACCCGCTATAACAGCTGAAGCATCCGGCTGTCTCTGCATCACATATACTCTCTGAGAAGATCCGGCCTACTGCCTCTGGATGAAGATCCTCCTCTCTGACTAAACCCCGGTCTACCACCTCTACTGAAACCTCTGCCCCCTCGACCACCTCTGCTGACACTGGGTCGAGAAGCTGCAGTATCAGCCTGTCTATCATCCTGTAACTCAGGGCAATCTTTAATAAAATGAGCTGGTGACCCACATCTAAAGCATACTCTGGATCCACCCATCTTCCAACAAATACCCCCATGGGGCCTACCACAGTGAACACATACAGGTGGAGTAGACCTCTAAACTATTAGAGTTGGGGCACTAGCTACAGAAACTGTAGGTCTCGGCCTCTGCCTCTGATACTGAACTGATCTGCCCGACTGCCTCTGACTCCTACTGATCCTCGGAACAAAACTTCCTCTGCCCCTCTTCATAGATGAAGACCCTGCCTCAAACTGGGATCTCCTCACTCTAGTCTCCTCCTCAGTAGCAGCTGCTACAATGCCCTGTGCTCTCTCAACACTTCTAGCTGCTGCAACTAACTGAGAGAAATCCTGGTACCGAGAACCAGCAACAATGCACATAATAGAGGGCCTCAATCCCTCCTCAAATCTTCTGCACCAGTCTATTTCATCAGAGATAATCCCCCCGGCATAACGACTCAACCGGATGTACTCAATCTCATACTCTGTTACTGTTCGATTGTCTTGCCTCAAATTCAAGAATTCCATCTTCTTAATATCTTTATACTCCCTAGGAGTATATTTCTGCTCGAACTCCCTCAGAAAATCACCATAAGATAATGTAGGTGGATCATCCATGGCATGAGGAACAGTCTTCCACCAGTCATAGGCATCTTTCTGAAGGAGGGATCTGGCATAGTCAAATTTCTCATATGGAGTAGCTTGCAACTGAATGAATATCCTCTGCACTTTATCCAACCACTGCTCAACCACTGCAGGATCGGTAGTGCCTAAGAAATCCTCAGCCCCATACTTTCTCGACTTATCATAATGTCTTACTGGCACTTGAGGCTGTGGTGGTGGCGGCGGCTGCACTGGAGCTTATCTAAATAGTTCTACCATATGTCTTAACCAACCCGGCGGAACCCCATCTGCAGCTAATCTCTCTGGCTCAGAAACAGGTGCCTCACTAACTCTCTCAATCCTAGCTCCATCTCTACTCTCTTCAGGAGCTACACTCTCAGCATTTCCTTCTATAGACTGATGTGACTGAGACGTCATCACTACCTATGTCTGCAAACACAGCAGAAAATACCTCATTAAAGATCAAAGACTGCCATACCAAAACATGTATCTTATTCAAAAACCAACTTTTAAAATCAAAATATTCTTTCTCTTACAATTGTCCTAGGTTGAGAATCTCAAACCTAGGCTCTGATACCAAAACAATTGTAACACCCCTATACTCCCATATACGTACACTGCATGCTAATATGATCGTAATATACGTATACTGAATATAGGAATGCCACGGTTTACACAACACACAAATCATCCCTTTTCAATAATATGAACAAATTTAAAAACATTTAAGAAAATTATAAAACACAATAGAAAAAAAAAGTTTATTCAAAACGCAACGGAAAATGTAACAAATATTTACAAATACATATACATTGAACTCAAGTTTTACAAAACATAAAATATATGCATGTTTGGTAGTACGTCTTTGATCTTTAAGCTCCACTATCAACACCTCAAAATCTAGACTCTACTCGGCCTAGAGGAACTCTCTGGTTCTTCCCTGTCACCTACGCGATGAATCACACTAGCGCTAAGCCAACGGCTTAACGGTACAAACTACAATAATACTATGCTTCAATGCAATGCCAATGTCACACAATCAATTTTCATACACTATTCAAAAGAATATTATATTTCGAAACCTTACATTGTTCAATATCATATCAAAACATTCATGTTATATCTTCATAGTTTCATTACTCAACATAGCTTCCCATGCCACATTCATTTTCAATAAGATACTTATGTATTATAATCATCTCATAACATTATATCTCACAAACACGTATCTCATTATTCATTGGTCTCACCATTCAAGAATCACATTGAAAACAAAGACAAGCATGGGCCCAAAAGACACTAATATGTCATTCAACTTTCAGAGTTAATGTTTTGGTTTAATTATCACATTTATCATTATCATTATCCCAATTAGGCTTCAAGGATTTAGGTTCAACCAAGCTTCAAGGGGAACAAAGCATGCTAAGTATCAACCCAACTTGGCTTCAAGAACCAAACCCAACCTAGCTTCAAGGGTTGTAACATCTCAATTAGGCTTCAAGGACTAGACCCAACCAAGCTTCAAGGGGCGTTAAGCATGCTAAACTTCAACCCAACTTGGCTTCAAGGATCAAGCCCAACCTAACTTCAAGAGATTGTTACTATAGGCATGCCACCAACAACAAAACTCTGAAAATGGAATAACACATTAGACACACAATTCATTAATTATTTCATTATCAATTTCATTCTCATTTACTCATCATCACTTAGGCAACCATGCCTCAATCATCTCATTGGCATCATTATCATTTTAGCCAACAACCATGGCTCCATATCTCATCAAGAGAGTATATATATATATATTATCAATTGTATTGAACATCATCTAGGCAAACATGCCTCAATTATGTCATTTACATCCTTATAACCAACCACATTGGCTTCACATCTTCTTATATCTTAATTCACATTAAGTCAATTCATTATTTAGGTATACATAACTAATGTCATTAACACACATTTTAGATGCTCATCAATCATTCACATTATACCAATCATAATATTTATCACATGAATTAACAATGTAATCAATTACTTATCTTATGTACAATCAAATATGTTAAGTATCAAAATCATATAAATGTATGCAACCATATAGTTTGTACTTACTTTAAGCACCACTCACACAATCTATACACTTCCTCTTCCAACACTTCTTCACCACTTGAATTAGGGCAAATTATCTTCTTCAATACCTAATCCAAAAATAATAAAATACATCAATTCCAATACAAATATTCACTTAATAACCTCTTACTAGACCCTTAAATCACAAATTACAAATCAACATCTCCCTCTAGGACCCCATGGTAATGGCCTCCCAACCCCCACGGGCGTGGGTTAGAAAATGGTTCTGCCTCCCTTGCTCCAAACCTCCACGGCCATGGCTTCAAATGGCCACGGTCGTGGCAACCAAGGGCCACTGGCGTGGCATCCAAAATGCTTCTATTTCTGACAAAACTCAAGAATTCTATGCTTCTAACTCCAACAAACACAAACAACATGAAAATCTATGAAAATAATTGATCAAACTCAAGTTAAACATCACTTACCACTTCAAAACCCTAAAACCAACATCAATCTTACTCTTCCAATACCAACATCAACCTAACTTCTTTTTTCCAATTCAAAACTAACACCACAATCAATTAAATCAACCACACTCCAACATACTACCATCAACACAACCCTACTTCCAATTATCAACAATCAAACTCATGCATAACTTAAAAAAAAACAAGAGAATCAAGAAAAACTTACCAAAATGATGATACTTCTTGGATTTCCAACTAAATCACTTAAATCTTCCTTCAGTTCAATCTTGAAACTTCCAAAACTCACTCTTGCTCTCTTGCTTCTTTGATAGCTAGCCACCCAAGGAGAAGAAAAGAAAAAGAAAGAATAATAAGAGATAAAGTCAAACTTCCCATCTCTTTAAACCTCCACCAAGCAATTTTAATAGTAAATTACCTAAATACCCTCTTCCATTTATTTAATTCCATTTAAATAAATTCCATTAATTTTAAAATTACAAAATATCTTGTTCTTTTGACTTCCACATTTGACTTGTGTATATGTTGTATATATTTCCATATATACAACATATACACTCTCTCTTAAATTCTTTTCTCTTTCAAATTTTACATTTACATTCAATCTAATTACAACAAAAATATCAAAACTTCTAGGGCACACTATGGGATATTACACCAAAAGACGAAAGCTATTTTTAAAACTTTTCAAGATGGTCTTTGGACATAGAACTTTTCTAAAAACAAATCAAAAATTCTTTTGCTCATGACCCAAATACTAAGCCCAAAATTTATTTTTTCTAAAATCTTTTTTACAATGGGCTTAGAAACAAAAATATTTTTATCCAAAAGAGCTTACAAATATTTAGGTCAATTACAAAATACCAAAAATCAATTGTGAGCCTAGTTTATACTAAGAATAATTAATCATGGGCTTGTTTTTGGCATGAATCATTAGTTACTTTTTCAAGTGAGAAATCTATTTATAATAAATCTCTTAATTTAGTTTTAATCCAATATAGCATAAAAGCTGCTTTAGTTGATTGGATGGATTAAAACCTAATTAATGGGAATTATCATTTTTAAATATAACTATTCGTTAAACGTCCAAGAGAATTTTTCAAAAACAAGATACCCCATGTTGGTATTTTGTTAACCATATACCTAGAAAAAGAGACTCGCCATCTGTGTGTGGAAGTTATAAGGTTGGAAGGAAAGTCCTAATTATCCTTATTGTTTGCGCATACATGCATCACATCCCATATCATTAATCATTTATGGCTCACAGCCCTAGATTACGACAGTTTAAAAGGATACGATAATCCGACCTACGCCGGAGATGAAGAATCTAGCAATGACTCAATCAGTTGCTCACCAAAAACAATGGAGCCCGAATAAATTCAAAGAATGGTGGATGATGCCCTCAATGCCAAGATTGAAGAAATAAAAGAGGCCCTGGATGAGACCACGAAGGACCAATTGGTTACAATTTTAGAAAATAATGCCGAAGCATCTGCTAGCACCAAGAATCCAAAAGACAAGGGGAAGACTAAAGTTGGTGAAGTTGTTTTTGATGGTGATAAGGTGATCATTGATGATGATGATGATTGGGCTCAATACTTCCAAGATCCTCAAGACAAGAAGAAAGAGTCAAAGGTTGTTGAAAGATTAGCTATGGAGAAAATCAAAACTTCAGATATTGAAAAGATTATTGCGGACTTGGAAAAGAAATTTGAGAAGAAATTGAAAACCGAAGAAATGTCTGAAGTTGGCAAACTATTTGAGCTAGACGAAGAAGTTTCGTGCAAGTTGAAGATGTCATCCTTTGCAAAGTTTGATGGGACCAGAAATCCTCACCTCCTTGTGAAGCAGTCCATCACTGCTATGCAGTCTGCTCGAGCTACTAAAGCTCAAACTTTAAGGTATTTTATGCTTTTATTGGACCCTATTGTCCAAAATTGGTTCAACACCTTAGAGGAAAGTACTCAAAAAGATTGGGACATGTTGTACAAGGCTTTCATTCAGCAATATGGGTACAATGTCGAGCTGGAAGTTACCTTAATGGAAATTGAGTCCATTAGACAAAGGCAAAATGAGAATTTTGTGGACTATGTGAAACGATGGAGGAATAAGGCTGCTTTGCTCAAGAAGAGAACCGATGAATTTGATCAAATAAGGATGATTATGAGAGGGGTGTTGCCTAGTCTTCATGAAAGGATGTCTCATACATTCTTCCGGGATTTCAAAAATCTTCTCCAAGCTGGTCTACAAATTGAAGAGTGGGAAAGGGAGGAGCCATTTTTTTGTAAAATAAAATTATCAGCCTAGCAATCGAAGAACATAAAAGGAAGTTGATGTCAATACAACTGGTCAAGCAAATAGAAGGCATTTTTCAAATCTTGGGAAGCCTTTGTCTTGGGTCTTCAACAAGCTACAAAATAAGGGACTATTACAACCATTGGCTCCTCGACTTTTGCCTAGTCCTTTACCCCCCAAAATTTGATACTAAGGCTTTTTGTCAATTTCATTAGACTCAAGGACATGAGACTGATAGATGTACCCAATTGAAGCACGAGATCCAAGATCTAATCGATAATGGTAAGCTACCGAAGCCGGACAAGCCCAATACCAAGAACAATCCTTTGCCTAAGTTTGGAAGAGTACCTCCACTGACAACCTTCATGGTGGGAAAAGGATTGGAAGAAGATTTTGTTTTATCATCCTTTCAAGATGGAAAAATTGAAGATGTGAAATGAAAAGAAGCTTAACTCAACAAACTTTCCTTAGCTTGAATGTTGCTTTTCAGTTTTGCTTTCTTTAATATTTAATTGGAATAATCGTGTTTTTCAAATTTAAATTTATTTGAATAAATTACTTTCATCAAAATTTTTGTTGATCTTTGTTCATTTTGGTGCTCAACCGATGAGGAATCTAACTTGATGTTCATAAATTAATGTGTCTAGGCATCATGACTTGAATGACTTTACTAGGTGAGGGAATTGCTCTATAGCATTGAGTTGTGTATGCTTACTTAGAGAGGGCTCTTGCATAATTACCTTTGTTTAGGTCCTAGTCAGTCTTAGAACATGCTTTGACAAACTTTTGAGGCGAAATTGAACTCTGCTTATTTAAAGGAGAAATGATCTAGGCATTGTTTGGTTAGCCAATAACTAGTATCCACCCAATTAAATATCAATCCCTAATTGTCTCTTTGAGACTTCGTAAAATTTTAGCTTTCTTTTCATTGGCTTACAAACCTCAACAATCTATCCTGAGCTGTTGTGATACTTTTGACAAGCCTTATGATCACTAAGTTGAAGAGGCAAGATGATCAAAGAAAGGAATGCATAGCCAAAACTATAAGGATATTTGATGTTATCAAGACTATAAGGGTAGTTGAAGTTCACCTAATATCTCTAATATATCAATATAACATCATAGTAACAAATGACTTATCCATGTTAAAGAAGATTTATGTCACTCCACTCATCCATTATTAGAAATCCAAGTTGGTACATACAAGACAACTCTTTTAGAGCTAGAACCAAAAAAATAAAGAAAAATGGAAGAAAAGAAAACAAAAAAAAGTGAAAAGAAAAAAAGATGAAAAAAAGGAAAAAAAGAAAAAAAAAGAGAAAAGAAAAAAAAGAAAAGAAAACCCAAAATTGTTCAGAAATCCAACTGAGTTCTCTTTTACCTAAGACAGGAAGAGGCTTCCATTTAGTTTATAAGGACAGTTTGACTTGAATTGGTCCAACCCAACCAAAGATTCAATCAAAATCAAAGAAAAAGGAGAAATGTCACCCAGTTTTTGAAAGTTCTATACTTGACACTCCTATAAGGAAGAAGGAAAAAATGATAAAATGCTCAAAGAAAGGGAAGAGTAAGAAAAGTAAAAAGAAAGAAAAGGGAGAAGAAGAAAAGAAAAGAATATGGGTACCAAACTTTTAGCAAAGGCAAAGACTGTACCAATCAAGATCCAGATTAACGTCAAGAAGAAAGAAGAATGTTCAAAGCTCTATCTTTTCATGCTCCCAACTATCTAAAGTTCTAACAAGCAGTTTCTAGTGTGAAGGTTTGTCCATTGTGTCACATCAGCCCCAATCTTAAAATGGCCTTCACTTAAACCTGTGTCCCTTATAGACCTCATTTCAAGCCTATCAAAGACCTATTAATCTCTCTTGGTAGGTAGAGTCTATTAGTGGAGATAGTTTGAATAAGCATGCATATGAGATAGAATATTTAAACTCAATGAGACATTGGCCAAGTAATGTATATATGCCTATCTGAAGTGCAACAATTCTTGCTTAAATAGGAATAATTCCCGAGTTTAGTATGGTAACTAGGGTTGTCATGTTATAGATATGTTAAAACTGAAAATCAAGTCCTGAGGTAAATTGACATTAATTTGGCAAAGCCAACATTTGATTTCAAAATCAAAATTTCAAAAAAAAAATGGTCACACGAAGTCTTCAAGTTAAGGGAAGTATGTCGAATCATTGAACCTCAAAGGACACATTGGGCAAAGTAAGTAGTTATTGGCAAGGATGTGAAAAGTTACCAACTGGCATGCTGAATCCTAGTATAAAATGGATATATCTTTGCTGCTTAGAGCCTCCATTATTCATGTTTTCAACATCTTGATGATAAAAGCCATAAATGTGAAGCATTCTGTCATTCCAATGCAAGACCTAAATGAGCATCTGAAAAAAACCAATGAGAGCACTTCTGCTGATCACCTCGGTCTGTGAGTCAATGAAACCACTGTAAGTATTATTCATGCATATAGTGCATACATGAGCATATCAAATTGCATTTTTCTTGTATTGTATTGTCTATTCTTTGTCGAAGTGAACAACAAACACCCTGTGCAGTAAAGAATCAAAAGAAGATATTGAATCAAGGGGGGCATGGAAAGCCTATTGTTTGAGGAAACTCCAGTCATTTTGCAAAAGAAAGGAAGAAATGCATGCTTGTTTGAAGGGCTAGATAATCTACAAACATCAACCAAAGCTCGGATAGAAAAAATATGGGGGGCAAGGAGAAGATTTGAAGGTTAGCTAAAATGACTGAAATTTTTTTGCAAAAGTGCAAAGGAAGAACAAAAAAGAAATAAAAAAGAATGGAACATGTAACACCCCAATACTCCATATAAATACTATACATATACCTAGTATACACACAGTAAGTATATAAAGTATAAGGATGCCACTTTTCTTTTTACCTTTCAATACCTGTAACAAAATTCAAACCATAATAGGTCAATTTAAAGAACACTTACAAATTATTGTCTTTATCAATTCTTCATTTATACATATAATATAACATACTTAAAGTGGATACATGTATGCATTACCCTCTAGTTGGTCTCGATAAAATCTTACTCTTCTCTTGGCATACCAAAAGACTTCATATCTTCCACCAAGCTACCTGCACGATAATACATCCGCGCTAAGCTTGAAAGCTTAGTAGTACAAATATAAAATACAAACATATATCATGGAAACACTAACATATAAAGATATCTCAATTCCATATACTTTTAGTTCTTATTAAGTTTATCCCTATTCATTTGCACCTTTCATATCTTTCAACTAATCTCCTATCTTATACACATATAAACATAACATTTCTACCAAGTCCAACCCATCACTAATATTCACAATCAACATCTCAATACACACATTATACATCATACTAATCATAAGTCACATTTCCAATTAAGACAATCATTGTCATCAACCACAATTCATCAATTGAATTCACAATCAATGCTAATACACACATTATACATCATACCAATCATAACATTTCTTTATTCACAATTCAACATTAATGATTCATCACTAGTGCTCATAATCAATATTTCAATGCACATATTACATATCATCAATCACATGTCCAATGAAGTATACCAAAGATTTCATTATCCATTTCTTTCAACATTTGTATATCACATTGACAACAAAGACAGACTCGGGCCCAACAGACACCACTATGTTATTCAGAGTTCAGAGTTACTGCTTTGGTCTATAATCATAATCATCAAGCCCGTAGGCATCATATATCAATATTTCTATCCATGGATAGTGTAACAGACCCAGTCTCTTGGACCATCAACTCATCATTAGGAGATCCTCAACCCGGCAAGACTGTTACCAATCATAACATTTCTTTATTCACAATTCTCATAGTGTAACAGACCCAGTCTCTTGGACCTCAATTCAACTCAATTTGAAGAGATCCTCAACCCGGCAAGACTGTTACCTTTTTCATTTTATAGGCATGCCTCCAAACCCAGAACTCTGAAGACTGAATAACACATTAAACACATATTTCACTTATTGTTTCATTATCAATTTCAATCTCAATGTTCATTATCATCTAGGCAAACATGCCTTATTTCTTTCAATTAGATCATCATAGCCAATCACAATGGCTTCATCTCACATTTGAATCATCATGGCCAATTACAATGGCTTCACAACATATCATATCTCAATCCATATGATACATATAACATCATTGCTATAACATTACAAAGTACCTTATTCATATAGCACAATACAATTCACAAGATTCATAATACACAAAACATAGTATTGTTCATATAATATCATGTGCATCATCATTATAATACTCAACATCAATTACATTAACCAAATGAACATATCATTATTCAATCACATGATTCACATTATACATATAGCATCATTGCTATAACATTACAAAGTACATTAAAGTAATTCTTCATAAAAGTGTTTATCATAATAAATTTGCATAGCTCATACCTTGTTGAATGATCCTCTTCTCTTTCACACTATACAAGTCACATTAGATTAACAATGTAATAATTTACCTAACATTATTTAATTATACTCAATCAATTGTATTCTCATACATTAATATTCATCAAATCATTCACATCTTTCATTTTCCCATAACACAATTATATATATACATATCATTAATGATATAAACACATCAAAATACATTAGTGATATGCATTAACAATGCAATCATGCAACATTGGTACTTACCTTAATAACATTTCACACCACTCTAAACTCTTCTCCACTCAATAGTTCTTCACTTCACAAATTAGCGCAATTCAACCTCTTCACAACCTAATCCAAAAGGAATATAAGCAAAATGACCATATGAATAGTACATTCTGGTTTTAGACTCCATTTTATCCTTATTTTGAAAAATTGTATAAAATAATCTACTTGACTAAAAATTCTAAAATTTTTACAGAATTTAGTTTTGTATCTTAAAATAATTCCTTTAAAATTTCAGATCAAACTGAACACAAAATCTTGGTCAAATAGTTCACCTAACCAGACTGCCCCAATTGCCCTGCATCCTGGCAGCAGTTCTGAACTTTGTGAATTCCATAAATCAAATTCAATCAACGTGGTTCCAAATTATTTTTCTCAAATACTAGACTCACTAAGCAACAACATATCCAAAATTCAATTGGATATGATTTTTCTACATTTTATTAAAAATCCCGAAATATAGCTGTCTCAGTTAAGGTACCTGCTGGAACAGGTCTAATAAAAATAATCTTTCTAAACTCATAACCATTCCAAAATCGAATCAACATATTTTTCAGTCATTCTAGACTCATAGAGGCACAACATATCAAAAATTCACTTCAAGAACATTTTTCTATAATTAATTAAAAATCATACAAGTCACAGCCTTTACTAATTGTAAAACAGAAAAATATTCACTAAACACAACTCTTACTCTTCCATCACCAACACCAATTTAACTTCTTATTTTAAAATCAATTTCAACTCTAATCAACAAATCATCAACACACTTAATCATACTATCAATAACCCTAACTCAACTCACACACATCTTCAAAAATAACAAAGGCAAACAAGAGAAAACTTACTAAAATCATGAAATTCTTGAAATTCCAACTTGTATACTTGAGATCTTCCTTCACTTTTGAGCTTAAAATTCCAAAATCATCACTTGCTCTCTTGCTTTCCTTTGTCTTTGAGTGAGCCGGCCATCAACAACAAGAAGAAGAAGAAATGATGAAGAAAACACAAAGTCAATAGGCATTAAATACCCTTCCAAAAGAAAATTACTAAACTACCCTCAACCATATAACTAAACCTTTGTCTTTTACAAGCCCATGTTGGTAATTTCACAATCACAAATAAAATATCCTCTTCCCTTGACCAAGCCCTTTGACCAACTTATATTATACATATATGACCATATACACAACATATACACTTCACTCTACACAATGCTTTTCTTCAAACAACATAATTACCACTTATCAATCACACACTCAATTCAATAATAACAACATTATCATAACTTCTAAGCACACTTAGGGATATTACAGAACATTAGAACTATCAAAAGAATGAAGACGCAAATGATAAAAGATCAGCCCAACTAGAAGAGCTGAAGCCAATATATGACAAATCTCTAAGGATGAAGATCCACTTTCTAGGGTGAAGACCTGAATTCCAAGGATGAAGATCCATCTTAAAGGATGAAGATCCACTTTCAAGGATGAAGACCCAATTTCCAAGGGTGAAGATCCATTTTCAAAGGTGAAGACCTGATTCCAAGGATGAAGATCCAATTTCAAAGAGTGAAGACCCAAAGTCCAAAGGACGAAGATCCATTTTCAAGGGTAGAGACCTGATTCCAAGGATGAAGATCCAATTTCAAAGGGTGAAGACCCAAAGTCCAAAGGATGAAGATCCATTTTCAAGGGTGAAGACCCGATGCAAAGTATGAAGATTCAGCTTAAAGGATGAAGATCCAATTTCATGGGTGAAGACCCGACGTCCAAAGGATAAAGATCCATTTTCAAGGGTGCAGACCCAATCTCCAAGGATGAAGATCCATTTACAAGGGTAAAGACCCGATCTCTAAGGATGAATATCCGTTTTCAAAGGTGAAGATCCGATGCCAAAGATGAAGGTCCAAGGTCCAAGGATGAAGATCCATTTTGGTGGGTAAAGACCCATAATCCATTAAAGAATGGAATAACAACTTAAGTCCAAAACTTAGCTCAGTCCAGAACCCAAATTACCCTTAAGTCCAGAACTTAGCTCGAGTCTAGAACTTAAATTATTTTTAAGTCCAGAACTTAGCTTAGGTCCAGAACCTAAATTCTCTCTTAAGTCCAAAACTTAGCTCAGGTCCAGAACCCAAATCATTTTTAAGTCCAGAACTTAGCTCCGGTCCAGAATCCAAATTATTTTTAAGTCCAGAACTTAGCATAGGTCCAGAGCCTAAATTCCCTCTGAAGTCCAGAACTTAGCTCGGGTCCAAAACCCAAATCATTTTTAAGTCCAGAACTTAGCTCGGGTCCAGAACCCAAATTATTTTTAAGTCCAGAACTTAGCTTAAGTCCAGAACCTAAATTCCCTCTTAAGTCCGGAACTTAGCTCGGGTCCAGTACCCAAATTATTTTTAAGTCCAGAACTTAGCTTAGGTCCAGAGCCTAAATTCCCTCTTAAGTACATAACTTAGCTCAGGTCCAGAACTCAAATTATCCTTAATTCCAGAACTTAGCTTAGGCCCAGAACCTAAATTCCTTCTTAAGTCCAGAACTTAGCTCGGGTCCAAAACCCAAATCATTTTTGAGTCCAGAACTCAAACCAACCTTAGATATGGAGTTTAGTATGGCTCTAAACCTAGTAAAAAATCACATTGCTTTTCGCTCTCTTTTGCTGAAGTTTCAGATTGCTCAAGCAGGGGGCAAACTGTAGACCCTTAATTTTTAAACCAGTCCAGTATGATATTTTTTTAAAAGCAGTCCAAAATAATTTTTGTAGTATTTTAATTAAATAATATTTATTTTAATATTCATTACTTATAATATTTATTTTTAATAATAATAAAAAAGGATAATAGAAAAAAATAGAAAATAATAAATAAATAAAAATCGGCGAAGAAAAATTTTTGTCACCGAAAATGAATTGGCTTGGGCACAAGCCAGTTTGTTGCAGGAAATTCCTGTGGTTAATTGGCTAGCCCGCACCCCAGCTCACGTACAAACTCTCGCAATTCTTGTTCTGGCCCGCCCGTAGCCTGTAGTAGTTTTTGCCAGCGCAGTTTTTTCCGAAACCGAATTCTATTTGGTTTTTATTTCTTTTCCTAAATGGTTTTTATTTCCTTAGACAATTAGAATTAGGTTTTGATTTTTTCCTATAAATACCAGAAAGAGACTTTTGATCTGAAGGAGAGGATCTAGACCTTTGGAGCTCGGAATTATTTTTGGCAGTCTATTCATAATCTCAAGCTTGAAGAATCAAGAGGCAACAAATAATATACAACCCATCAAAGGTAGCCCACACTGTCTTTGATATTGTTCAACCAAAATTCAAGATTTTGGTGGAATTAACAATGAAGGTTTGAATCTTTATTTATTTCTTTACAGTAGCTTCATCATTCAAATTGGATTAATTGTTTAAACATGCAATAGATGATCAATTGTTCTACTTACCATCTAAAACTCTATTTGAAACCCTAAAAACTATTTTTCAAAACCCTAATGCCTTAATACCCGTAAAACATATTTTTGAAATCTAAAATCCTAATTACACTTTTCTAAAATCACAAAACAATAGACTATTCTCTTAAAACCCTAACCTAATCTATATTTCAAAAATCCAGTAGCCTTATTTTTTCATGTATCAAAAGCTTTAACCTTAATTAATTCTTCTTTCCAAAATCACACAGTAGCATTATTCTTTTTTAAAATAACATTAGTTTCTTCCAATTCCGACACCCTATTTTCAAAATCTTAAACTCTAAAATCTTAATTTTCAACACCAAAACCTACAACCCTAAAATCAGGTTTCTAGCGGAACTGCCGTATGGGCTCGTCAAAGGGGTAAATATTTATTTGTGTATTATAAGTCTTTATGTTTAACTTCCTTTATTACGATTGTTCAAAATACAGTAGCTTTATTCAAAATACAAATCAAAACTCTAATTTATTCAAACCATAAATCTTAATTAATTCTATTTTCAAATCATCGCAGAAGCTTGTTACTTTCAAATATCTAAAGATTTTATTTTATTTTCATAAGCTTCAATCTTATTTACTTAAACCCTAATTGTTAAATATAAAACCCTAGAAACCCTATTTCATGATGTTAGTCCCAAAACCTAATTAAATCAATTTTCCAAAATCTTCACAGTTGCCTCTTCTTTCATAAATAAATATGATAGTGTTAGTTTTCTTAGAAACCCTAACCCTAATTTAAAACTGTTAGCCCTAAACCCTAATATCTTAAGGATCCAAAACCCTAAATTCATGATGTTAGCCCTAAACCCTAATTTGATTAACTAAAAACCTTACTACTTTCTTAAATTTATAAAACCCTAATCAATTTCATTTTTTCAAAAAGCCTCACAGTAGCGTAAATAATAATAATAATAATTTTAAAATCCCAAAACCCTAAATGTTAATTAAAAAATCGTAAATTGAGACATAAACCTAAATTTGTATCTTTATTTACTTTATTTTTAGATTTGATTATGTAGTTTATTATATGTTTTGATTTATTTAATTTCAATACTTGATTTATTTAATTTATCATGGATGGATATTTTCTTTATTATTATGATTATTATATGTTTGTTTTAGTATTAAAATTGTAAGAGGTATGTTTTCATTTTGTGGGTACCTCATTAGTTAAATTTTATGTAATTTAAATTGATTTTATATTTTGGACCAATATAAAAGACATGTTTCCACCTTTCAGTGGGTGTCTTATTTAGTTTTAGACATGGACAATGTAAGGACATGTTTTCATCCTCGGATGGGTGTCCATTTATTTGCTTTATTTGAATATTGCTTTGTTTTTAATATAATGATGCTTTTATTTTATTTATTGCATGTAGTATGGATAATATTGTTATATTTAAGAATTTTATAATATTAAGACTTGCAAAGGAGGCCGATTCCAATTAACCGGGCGTTGTGGGGGTGCTGGGCTATTTCTCACCTTCCCCACATGTACCCAACTTTTTGAACCCATTAGGGGGGTTGGAGATTCCATAGGAATAGAGTCATCCACCCCTTTCTTTTTCCCGGCCCATCCAGGTGGCGACTCCATTTTTTCCGAGCTTAGGCTAGTTTTCTCTAAGGCCCTGAGCCTAAACAATGTCGAAGTCGCAAGAACTATTCCACCGGGAGTGGAGGCAAGAATCCCCGCTCACACTAAGTTTCTGTTTTATTTTGATTCAAACCCACGACCTACTGTTACAATATTGTGTACTGTTTTAAACATGCAATGAATTAATAAGCAGAAATAAGTAATGAAATCAAATTGGTTAAAGAAATGAAACTTGCGTTGAAGGCTCCACCAAATAGAGTTTACTAAATCAAGCTTATCCATTTGCCTTTTAGATAGCTTGGATTAGTTGAGTTCTTGGCTAGTGCTTTGATGATCCGAGGATCAAGCTACTGTCCCCTTGGTTACTGCTCATTTTAGCTTGTGTGTGTTCTGTGTTAATTGATTCCTCTCTCTATCTCTTGTAAACTTAATTACTTAAGTGATGATTTCGGCTCCCTTTTTCACTGAATGTAACCTTGTATTAATAAGGCACAACTAGGGCAACCTTAGCTCGATAATCCTTATCCTGCTCAAACTCTCCCTTGCTTATCCAAAGTTTATTTGAATTTAAACCCTATTAAAACTCAATTTGGCTCGGATTAGAGGCTGACTTAAGGTTCATGTTGATTTAAAGTGTCCAAATCGACATGGGTTGGGATCATGTCGATTTGAAGTAGCCAAATCGACATGAGCACTAGCTCATGTTGATTTGGGCCCATTCCAACTGAAGTCTAATCTAAACTTTTAATTTTTGGAATAAATATTTTTAATTTTGGCATTTATGAATTGGACTGATTTAATTTCAAGCTTTTAAATTAGGTTTAGGCTCTGTAAAATTATAATGGACCAAGTTAAATTTAATCCAGGCCAAAATTAAGGGTCTATAGTTTTTCCCAATGCGTGAACGATCTTGAATTTATTCAAAGAGTGAAAAGCAACACGACTTTGAGCTGGTTTTAGATAGGGATGGTTTCTGGATTGGAGAATCGATTTGAGTTCTGGACACGAGGTTAGTTTAGGTTCTGGATGGACCTAAGATTGGTTTGGATTTTGGACCCAAGGTTGGTTTGGGTTCTGGACTAGAGACTAGATTGGATTCTTGACTTGAGATTCATTTAGGTTGTAGACTCGAAGTCAGTTTAGGTTCTATACCTGAGGGTGGATTGAGTTCTGGACCCGAGGTTGGCTTGGGTTCTGAACCTGAGACTAGATTGAGTTCTAGACCCGAGATTGGATTGGATCTTGGACTTAAGATTAGTTTAGGTTTTGGATCCGAGATTGGTTTAGGTTTTGGACCCGAAATTGGCTTGGGTTCTAGACCCAGATTGAGTTCTGGACTCAAAAATAGTTTGGGTTTTCAATCCAAGACTGGATTTTAGGCTTTTGATCTAAGATTAGATTTGGGTTCTCGACCCTATACTAGATTTAGGTTCTCGACCCTATATTGGATTTGGGTACTTGACGCGATGCTGGATTTGGGTCCTCGACCCGATGCTAGTTTTGATTTGGATACTCGACTCGATACTGGATTTAGGTTCTCCACCTGAGGCTAGATTTGGATTCTCGACCTGAGACTAGATTTGGGCAACTCTAATATCCCAATATGTTCATCAAGTGACTCTAATGTCCTGATGAAATGATGAAGTGACAAAACCATTGAGCAACTCTAATATCTCAATTAGTCAATGGGCAACTCCAATATCCCAATGGGTTCATCAGGTAACTCTAATATCCTGATGACCAAGTAACAAAACTGTTGAGCGACTCTCATATCTCAATGGGCCATTGGGCAACTCTAATAACCCAATGTGTTTATCAAAGGAATCTAATATCTCAATAAAATCACCAAGAGATTCTAATATCTTGGTGAGTAAAAATAGCCATCGAGCTATTCTAATCTCTCGATGAAATCCACTAAGCAACTATAATATCTTGGTAAATCAAAACAGTCATTGAGCAACTCTAATATCCCGATGACAACCACCAATTTACTCTATTATCTTGGTAAGATAGTGACCAACTCTAATATTTTACTAGAAATAAATTTTGATTTTTTAACAGATTAAGGAAAGCTATGCCGTCAGGATACTTTAAAAAATCCAATACAGGCTAGAGATTGTGCTGTCAGGATACTTCAACAAATCTAATATAGGCTGGGTAGTGGATGCTTCAACAAATATGCTTGAAAATGTCTGCCTTGATAGAAATGAATCTTCATCTTGATGGGCCTTTGTCTTTCCTCAACTTCAACTCTTCTAGCTGGATTGATCTGATCTTTATCTTGGACCTTTGTCCTAATATTTTATCTTTTGTATCTTCATTCGTTTGAGAGTTCTAATTTTCTTCTTGTTCTATTCTTAAATGGATTCTTCACTTTGTACTTTTATAGAAACATCAGCTAGTTAGCTATTTTTGGCCATCATACCCTCGCTTTGCCCCCATGCATGAAAACATATATTGTAAATTGAATATTGTAAATATACCTTAATGTTATCATCTTAGATATTTATAAAATTTCCTATATTTATATGAAAACATTTGAAAATTATAAATGTACCTTAATAAGTTTATAAGTAAAAATATAAAATAATTTAATTAACGAAAATATAAATTTTAAAGAAACATTTTTGGAAAAAATTCCTAAGAGTTTTGGTTGTATTTTGGACCTTTCCCAAAATGAATTACTCAACCTGCATAAAAATTTTGCACTCCCAAAAATCATACATTCACCAGCCTCCAGTATTTCTCAAAATCACACAAATATATATAAATACATATTTAAATATATATATATATAAACTTCTCATTTATCCCAAACACTTTATATTTTACAATATTTTCAGATAAGCATAAATAATGTACATAATTAAAACAAATTTTAAAAGTGAATGTTTACATGCTTGCAAACTAGCTATGGTCACATACAACAAAACAAACCTTTGAGCAAAGCGGGGCTTTTGGTACTAGCCTTGTCACCTGCGCGATAAATAAAATCGCGCTAAGCATATCGCTTAATGGTACATACTTTGATAATAATGTAAATTAAATTAAAATAATATAAATTGCATTTTCATTAAATCGAATGATGCAACAAGAAATTTCCTTTCCAAATTTTATTTATTATCTTTTCAAATTATCATTTAACACAATCACATGCATTGGGTCCATAAGACCATATATAATATTCAGGTTCTAGAGATAATATTTTGGACTATTTTTGACACCCAGTGTCTAGCCCGTGACACCTAGTGTCTAGCCTGGAGGTAAATATCAATGACGCCCATCTTCTAGCTCGAAGGCAAAATACATAATGGTGAAGCCCAGTGTCTAGCCCGAAGGCAAATCAAATATTAATAACTCCCAGCGTCGAGCCCAGAGGCAATCATAGGCATACCGCCAAACACAAAACTCTGAAAAAGGATATTATAAAAGGTTTCACACATAACGTATAAAATTTTACATTTTTCTCATACTTTGGCACTTATACCAACTTTCATCCTTTTTATACTTTTCCATCGATTAATCACATTTCCAATCATAAATTTCAAATTTCATTCCAATTTCACAATGTAACCAATATAATATTACAATTTGGTATATAACATTTTTTTTTCATGTAACCACATTCCATAATGCCATTAGTTATTCTAAAATGGCTTAAATTTTCTTACATTATGCATTTCATGCCTTCAAACATGTAGCTAAGCACTTTACATGTGAATTCACACATCAAAGTGACAAAGCATCAAAACCAAAATATATTGTAATATGCCATTTATAATGCATTATAATAAAATTCATTCAAAGTATGTACTAACCTTGTTTGAACAACTTCCAAGCTACCAAAACCACCACTTTCTCACCACTTTTTACAATGCCCTTCACCACTAAAGTTGGGCAAATACAATCTACTCAATGCCTATTCCAAATGCAAGCATATGTTATGTATTAGAACCATATTTCTACACATTCTAACTAATAAAAATCAAATCAATTTAATCCATTTCCCTCAAATTTTCAAATTTAAACCCTAACTTTCTTTAATTTTCAATATCCATTATACTCAATTCTAATTGGTATTCTAAGTTCATTTCTATAACTAAAATCATTTAATAACATCATTTAAATCATTAAATCAAATAAACATCAATTCTTTATATTTACTATTCCAAAACCCTAACTTTACGCTTCCAAACTCTATCAATACTTAACCAAATCAACTATCCAACCATATAATATTTGTCTCCTCATCAAAATAACACTTCCTATACCCATTAAACTAATTATCTCATCACCCATCAAAAACCCAAATCATACATAATCTAATTTTTTAACCTAACTTAAAAATTACAGAGTAAAGCTTACCAGTTTATTGGAAAATCACCAAAACTTCTTTTGATTCTTAAAAATCCACTCAAAAATTGGTGTTTGGAAGAAAAAAAAGCTCCCCCTTGCTTCCATGGAGTTTTGGCCAAGACTAAGAAGAGAGGAAGAAGATGGAGCTTATGTTTTATTTTTTTTTCTTCATTTTCTTCTTTTAAAACTTAAATAATTAATAATTAATAATTATTTATTTATTTTAAAAATCATATTTTCCATCTCCCATTCAAAATTATTTAAATTTTGATTTTTTTTTATCTTTTCATGTTTTACTATTCATATTTTACTATTCACATGTTGACTTTTACTATTACCTTTGACTTTTATATGTTATTTATATTCCATATATATTAATATATAGAATATATTTTTCTCACTTCTAAATCTTCATTTCTCCCCAAATTATTCGTTTTAGTTTAATTTAATTTAATTTAATTTTAGCGAATTTTGCAGATGTTATATTAATGGTGTCCAAGTTTCTCTTTTTAAATCACAATGGTCAAGTGCCAATGTGAGAGATCGATTAAAAAACAATAGGGCAACCTCCATCTTGATGAATTTAATATCAAGAGAAGAAGGTGGGAGAGTCCCACATCTCACTTGTGCACATTATATTTGGAAAACTCGTGAGAACTATCATGAAGGTACTTCCCAAGTGAGGTTCACCAAGAAGCAAATACATGTACATGAGTATGAGCTATTTAGATGAAGCCCAACAAAAATATCATCGTCATGAAAAACCTCTTGCTTTATATTGTCAACAAATTAAAAAAATATAGCAGGATATATGATCAAGATGATGTCAATAGTAAAATCTTGAGAGCACTTAGAGCAAAGAAGAGCTTTGAGTCAAATGTTTCTTCTATTGAAGAGGCTCATGACCTTAGCACCTTGAGAACCGATGAGCTTGTGGAAAAGCTACTCACTTTTGAACTACACACTGAAAAGGAAAAAGAATAAGGTGAGAATGAGAAAAGGAAAGCAGTAGCTCTCAAGGCAATCAAAGAAGTTGAGAGCCCAAGTGATGAATATAGTGACGATGAAGAAGAAATGGCAATGTTTTCAAAGAAAATAAGTGATTGAAAGAAAAAAGAGAAGATTGCAAGTTAACAAAGGTACATTTCCTAAATCCTTCTTCAAAGGTAAAGATAAAAAGAATGAAGTGAAATGTTATGAATGTGGAAAATTTGATCACATCAAATCGGATTGCTTCAAATTGAAGAACAAAAAGAAGTGGGATAAGGAAAAGAAAAAATCACTCAAAGCTACATTAGATGATGATTCCTCAAGTTAAGAAGAAGAGGAAGAAGAGGAAGGAATTTCCAATCTATGTCTCATGGCTATTGAGAATGATAATGACTCCAATAAGGTAAGTACTCAATCTTTGAACTTGATTGCATATGATGATGATGTTGATGATGCTATAGATGATAATGATTTGATTGACCATATGAACCTTAGAATAGAAAAGTATTTCTCTAACATGAAATTTTATAAAGATAAATGTTCCAAGTTAGAAAATGATTTTGTATCTTTGAAAAACACTACATTAGAATTGAAGACCTCAAATGAAAAATTATTGAAATCAATTAATGAAATGAATAAAAATTCACATAGCTTAGAAAATGTGATCAAGGAAAATAAAATATTGAAGGATGAAATAATTGAGTTAGAAGAATCAATTTCAAATTTTCACAAGGGAAAATAGGCCTTAGATACATTAATCAATAATAAAAGATCACCCTCCTTGAAACATGATTTAGGGTTCATTGGCTCATCTATCACTTCACCTAATACACCAACATTTGTTAAAGCTACTACAATACAAACATCTAGTGTTGATGTTGTAAAGAATACAAATGCACAAATCAAGCCTAAAAATCCTAAAAGGATTATCTTAGGTTCACAAGGCTCTAGAAAAAAAGTTTCACGAGAAAATCATGCATATATGTATACTAGAAATACATATAAACATAAAAATACTCAAAAAAAATTTTACTTAACTCATACTTGCAATTGTATAAATAATTCATTGCATATCAATAAAAAGTGTATGAGTATAAAACCTTGAATCAATACACTTATTATATGAAATTTGGACATAAGAGCACTTTTTGCTATATTAGGAAGGCTCATCTTAAGTTAGAGGATCCTTCTACTACTAACCCCCAAGGACCCACCTTCATTTGGGTACCTAAAAGAAGATAGACATATTATTTTGTAGGCATGTCTAAAGTCCACGATCAATGAAAATGTTTGACTTATGGATAATGGATGCTAAAGGCATATGATGGGCAATACAAAACTTTTTACAACACTCACTTACGAGCATGGAGGTAATGTAACTTTTGGTAATGATTGTAGACCCTTAATTTTTGACCCAGTCAGGTCCAATATGTTTTATTTAGTCTAAAATGATTTTTGTTGTCTAATTGGTCCAGAATAATTTTTGTTAAATAATTTTTACTTTAGTATCTAATTTTTGTTAATAAAAAATAAAAATAAACAAATAAAAGTAAAAAAATAAAAATAAAACTAAAAATAAAAATCAGAGTCAGAAAAATTAGCGACGAAAAAATTGTCGCTCGGGCACGTGGGCATTTCGCCCGCAGGAATTTCCTACGGGCGAAATGGCCAAGCCATTTCCTGCGAGCGAAATGGCACATGCCATTTCTCCTACATGAAAATCCTATGGGCGAAATGGTCGTCCGCAGGAAAATCCTACGGGCGACGCCCACTCCCCGCCCACTGCTGCAATTTCCTGCGGCAGATTTAGTTGATTAAAGAGTCTTACCAGCCTTTTAAAACATAAAACCCTAATTTATTTTAATTCCATAAAAAGTCACAGTAGCTATAATTGGACTTTTATTTGCTTTATTCAATTCCATATTTGATTTTGTTTTGATTTATTTTATATGCTTTAATTTATGTAAGTTCAATGCTTGGTTTATTTTATTTATCATGGATGGATGTTTATTTTCTATTGATATTTAATTCCTTTGATGAATGATTATTTACTTTTATCAATTAATTTAGATTTCCAAAAGTTGTAAGAGGTATGTTTCCACTTAGTGGGTACCTCATTAGTTAAACATCATGTAATTTAATTTGCTTTTCTATTTTAGAACCTATGTAAAGGGCATGTTTCTACCTTTCGGTGGGTGTCCTATTTAGGCATGTGATGTAAGGACATGTTTCCATCTTTGGATGGGTGTCCATTTATTTGTTTTGCTTGGACCTTTCTTTGATTTTAATATATTGATGCTTTCTTTTAATTTTTGTGTGTAATATGGATAATGTTGTTATATTTAAGAATTTTATAATATTAAGACCTGTAAAGGAGGCCGGTTCCAATGAACTGGGCGTTGTGGGGGTGCTGGGCCATTTCTCACCTTCCCCATACGTACCCAACTTTTCGAACCTATTAGGGGGGTTGGGGATTACTTAGGAATCGAGTCATCCATCCCTTTCTTTTTTTCCCGGCCCGTCCGGGTGGCGACTCCATTTTCTCCGGACTTAGGTCCGTGTTCTCTAAGGCCCTGAGCCTAAACAGTGCCGAAGTCACAAGAACCATTCCACCGAGAGTGGGGGCAAAAATCCCCGCTCACAATGATGCTAAAGGTAAAATAATAAGCATAGGTTCCATTGGCATGCTTGGGAAAATTTTAATTAAAAATGTATGGCTTGTTGATGGGTTAAAACATAATTTGCTTAATGTAAGTCAATTATGTGATAAAGGATATGCTGTAAGTTTTGACTCTAAAGGATGCAAAATTACCAATTCAAATGGTGAACTTGTATTCAAAGGAGATAGAATTTGCAATACTTATAAAGTTGACTTACATTCCAATAATACATTTGAATGTTTAATTACTATAAGTAATGATGCTTTGCTATGGGATAAAAGACTAGTACATGCTAGTATGGATCACTTACAATGCATTAGTAAATAAGAACTAGTTGATGGTCTCCCTAATGTAAATTTTGATAAAGATAGGATTTGTGAACCTTGTTAACTTGGTAAGCAACATAAAAGTTCATTCAAATCTAAAAATATTGTAAGCACTTATAGACCCTTATAACTCATACACTTGGATTTGTTTGGACCAAATAGAGTTGCAAGTAAAGGTGGCAAGGTACTTATTGATGATTACTCAAGGTTTACATGGGTTAACTTCTTAGCTCAAAAGAATTAAGCTTTTAATCATTTTAAAATTTTTGCAAAAAGAAGTCAAAATGAAAAAGGCTATGTAATCACATCTATTAGAAGTGATCATGGCAAAGAATTTGAAAATGAGAACTTTGAAATTTTTGCAATGAATTTAGGATTTCACATAACTTTTTGGCTCCTAGAATACCACAACAAAATGTTGTAGTTGAAAGAAAAAATAGAACATTAGTTGAAATGGCTAGGACAATGCTCAATGAGTATGATTTACCATCTTACTTTTGGGCGCAAGCCATTAATACCGATTGTTATATTTCAAATCATGTTTACAAAAGGCCTTTAATAAATAAAACTTCTTATAAGCTATGAAATGGAAGAATACCCAAAATTTCATACCTTAGAGTGTTTGGATGCAAATACTTTATATTGAATACCAAGGACAATCTTGAAAATTCTCATCCAAATCAAATGAAGGCATATTTTTTGGATATTCATCATCTAGCAAAGCATATAGAGTATTTAATAAGAGAACATTAGTAGTTAAAGAATCAATGCATGTTTTTTTTTTTGAATCTTCTAAACTTGATCAAAAGAGCTTGTCATTGGTAATATATTTAAGGGAGTAACTACTAGATCTAAACTTAAGCACTTAGATGCTAATTTTTTTTTTGTTTCTCAAATTGAGCCAAGGACCATTGAGGAGGCTCTTAGTGATGATTGTTGGGTGATTGCTATGCAAGATGAACTCAACCAATTTGAGAGAAACAAAGTGTGAAAACTTGTTCCTGGACCTAAAGATCATTCAATTATATGAAGAAAATGGGTATAGAGGAATAAGCTAGATGAAAATGGTCTCATTACTAGAAACAAGGCTAGATTGGTAGCCAAAAGCTATAACCAAGAGAAATGCATTGACTATGATGAGGCATTTGCTCCTGTTACTAGATTAGAAACCATTAGAATATTGCTTGCATTTACATGTCACATGAATTTTAAACTTTTTCAAATGGATGTTAAAAGTGTATTTCTAAATGGGTTTATAAATGAGGAAGTTTATATTGAACAACCTCCTGGTTTTGAAGATTATAAATTTTGAAATCATGTTTTTAAATTTACCAAAGCACTATATGGATTGAAACATGCTCTAAGAGCTTGGTATGATAGACTTAGTGCATATTTGCTTGAAAATGATTTTTAAAAGGCAAAGTTGACACAACTCTTTTTGTTAAAAAGAAACTACATAACATTTTGATTGTGCAAATTTATGTTGATGAAATTATATTTGGTGCTACTAATGAATCTTTGTGTTTCTTCTTATATGACTAGGGAATTTGAAATGAGCATGATCGGTGAACTCAAATTCTTCATGGACGGCAAATCAACCAATGCAGGGATGGGATATTCATCAACCAATCCAAGTACACAAAGGAAATTCTCAAGAAGTTTGGCATGGATGGTAGCAAATCAAGTAAAACTCCTATAAGCACATCCTTGAAACTTGACAAAGATGAAAATAGTAAGGCAGTAGATGAAAAGAAATATCGAGGTATTATTGGATCACTACTTTACTTAATCGCCTCCAGACCGAATATAATGTATAATATATGTTTGTGTGCTAGATTTCAATCTTGTCCTAGGGAATAACATTTGAATGCAACTAAAAGAATTTTAAAATACTTAAGTGGTACAATGCATTTAGGTCTATGGTATCCTAAGAACACATCATTTTCAAATGCGGATTTTGTTGGTAGCCTACTAGACAGGAAAAGTACCACCAGAGCATGCCATTTTCTTAGTGAATGCTTAGTTTATTGGTTTAGCAAGAAACAACTATCGGTTACTTTATCTACCACCAAAGCCGAATATGTCACTGCATGTTTTTGTTACGCAGAAGTTCTTTAGATGAAACAATAATTGCTTGATTATGGAAAAATATTTGATCACGTTCCTATTAAATGTGATAACACGAGTGCAATTAATTTATCTAAGAACCCTATTCAACATGCTAGGCCTAAACATATAGATATTAAACATCATTTTTTAAGGGATAATGTTTAAAATCACAATGTTGTTTTAGAATTTGTTGAAACTAAAAATCAACTTGCGGATATTTTTACAAAAAAATAAAGAAAGATAGAATTTTACAAAATTAAATATTGGCATGATTGATGGAAAATCTCTTACATAACTATTCATTAATTCTCCTAAAATCTATTTTGATCATGTGCACTTGAAAAATTGTTAAAATCTTAACTGTTAAAACACTTTGTGCAGTCGTCCCTCTATACCTAGTTGTCGCACATCGTATGCTCTTTTCCTAGCCAGAGCTTCAAAAATAAATTTCTCCCGAGCATCAAAAATAAAATTTCCAATCTAGAGCTTAAAAACTAAACTATCTCCCGAATTTCAACATTATCTCTCTCGAACTAAGCTTCAAAAATGAATTTACCACGAACTTTAAAAAGGATTTTTACTGAGCCCATGCTCCAAAAAGTCTGCTGAGCGAGCACATAACACCCCGTGTTGTCGGGCAAAATTCAGACTTTCAAATTTTCTCGATCGTTACACACTCCTCAGGCTTGTCCAAGCACCCCATTTCCTAGAGTGCTCACTAGACTGAGCTAGCGGTCGCACAACAGGTTGAGCGACCACACAACATGTGTAACTGATATTTTCTTTTAAATGTTAGAACTCTTAAAATTTAAGTTTTCTTACTCCTAAATGGTAAAAATGGCTAGTTTTCAAATTTTGTGTATAAATATCTTTGTCTTGCACTAAAATACATCTTTAAAAACTCAAAAACACATATTCAAACAATCTTTTAAGAATTTAATCATCAAGAAGAAGACTTTGAAGGTTTTTCAAGCTTCATGAACAATCTATTTTATCTACATTTCTTTCTATCTTCTACATTTCTATTTTCTTTTACTTTTGTTTGTGATTGAGGATATGGAACCCAAAACCAAAACAACCAAAAAGAAAGGCACAACCAAAAGTAAAGGGATTGTTATTAGTGAACCCCAACCTCAACCTCAACCCAAGCCTAAACACTTCACTAGAAAAAGTGTCCAACAAAACAAAAACCTAAATATAAAAATAAGGATAAGAAAACCAAGTACTACATGCTCAAGAAAAAAGACCCTAGAACCAATCAAAATGCTTGCGGAAGGGATGCTCCTAGCCCTAAATATCCAACGTGAAATCTTTAGCTACCTTGACGAAATTGGGTGGAGACATTTTGCATTTTTTAATGAGTTAGGTTATCCTAGCCTCTCAAGGAAATTTCTAATGTCTTTACAGGTATAAAAGAACCACAATGCATCTATAGGCTTTTATGGAGTTTAGTTTTGGCTTTTTGACCAAGATTTTGCTCTTTCCTTAGAAGATTTTGGTGAAGTTTGGGGATTCCAAATTCATGGAGCTTTCTCCTATAATGATAAGGATTTTCCTTTAAAAAATTATTCATCTTTTTGGAGTGAACTATCCATTAAAAGCCAATACAATAATAGGTCTTCAAAAGCCATACACCTTAGAACCCTTCGTTATTGGTTCTTACGTAGAATCATCACTTACACCATTCACCAAAGAAGTGATGGAAATGAGAGGGTTGCTCAACATGACTTATTTTTCTTATATGCTATTGTGCATAATGAGCCAGTTCAAAGTGCTAGGTTTGTCATTGACACCTTTATACATCATGGGAAGTATAAGGCAGGAACTTTCTTTCTATCCTCCTAAATTACCCAACTTGCTAGACACTTAGGTCTCCTAACTCCTGAAAATCTTGTAACCCTAAGTGATCGCCTTGATCCAGCCACAAACTCCATCAACCTAGACTACCTTGAACATGCTAGATGTATCTAAAAGGTTGATGATCACTATGAGTATACATTTGGAAGTAAGGGAGTTATCCAAAGGGAAAGGAAGAGACCTAGGTACCACATTATGGAAGAAGAAGGTGAACTTATCCATGTTGAAGTTAAGCACCCCCTAGACATTCCAAACCCACCAAAGAAAAAGGTGACTCATCCAAAAGTCTCCAACTTATCCTTAAAGCCATTTCTTCTCCCCAAAAATAATTTAGTCATTTCAAGAAGGATGTCACAAAGAGAATCACAAAACTAAACCAAAAAGGTTGATCTCATTTCTGACATTCATCATGACATACATATATGACATACAATGGAAATTTGATCTTCCTCAATATGAGTTAAGTGAATGGGATGTGAGTGAGCATATTGAAAGTCCTTATGAAGGATCCTCACCATTCTCAAATGACTCCTCTCCAACTCCTTCTCTTGATAATGATAATGAAAAAACTCCAACTCCTACTCCACCATCAAGAAAAGGAAAGAAAAATTTTAGATTTATCATTTTCTTGTACTTTCTTTCCATTGGTATCAAATTTATTTTTATCTTGTATTTAAATTTATCATCAATAATTTTCTTTTATTGAAATCTCTCTTATTTCCATTTTGCCTTTATCAAAGGGGGAGAAATGGTAAATGTGATTGTTTAATTAATTTCATTATAAAAGGGAAGAAATGAAAGGTGATTAAATTTAAATTGCTTTAATTGTCAAAGGGGGAGATGAATTTAATTATCAAAGGGGAGATGAGAACTTGCTTGTCAAAAGGGGAAGCAAAGAAAATAAATTGTATGAATTTAAGAAATTTTCTATCAAAAGGGGAGAAAATTTAAAAAACCATTGGCATTGAACATTTGCATTTCGAATTACAATTGACGCATGCACTTGATTATTTTTAACTTAAATTCAATTTGATTGACAAAGTCAAAAAGGGGGAGATTGTTAGGACAATCAAACTCTATTTTGATCATTGACAATTAAATTGATAAAGTACTACTTATTTCAATCAAGGTTGTACTGCAGGGATAAAAATCGAGTGCCTTTGTGCTACCGCTTGAGCTACTTAGTGATCACACAAAAGCTACCCAAGCCACTGAGCTACGCCATAGATAGATTTGCTGAAATAACCTAACAACTACGATAAAAGTTTTGAGCTAAGTAAATGTCGATGTTGTAGAGAACTGAACAGCACATATAGTCTCACCAAGCTAAAGAGAGCAGCTCATATAGAATTGTCAAGCTAAGCAAGCAGTGAAGCAGCATATCGAGCTGAATGTGCAGCAGCCTGAGAAAACTAAGCACATGCATAGATATACCGAGCAAACTGCACAAACTTATAGAAGATTTTGCATTATCAATGAGCTATGAAGTACGGTTAAGAGATAGTCGTGCGACCGCATTCGAGCACTGAGCGACCATACCAAATTGAGTTAAAAATAAATAAACTCACAGAAAGGATCATGATCTCAATGAGTAGTGACGTCAGGATGCCAGAACTTCCTGCTACCACCCAAGACACTCGAGCTATCGAACATTACAAGACCTAAAAACCTAAAAGTGATAGAAGAGATAGCGGTCAGCTCATGCGGCACTTAATTAATGTTTAAAGGCTTGTGTGAACGCCCAGATGAGCCGAGTGACTATACAAGTCTGGCAGATTTGAATCTTAGCACCAAATACCTCGGACCAATGATGACCGAACATGTGGATGAAGAAATTTAAACTTAACTAAAACCTTATGCCGAGTGACTGCATTACGAGTTGTGCGACCATACGACATAAAGGTATAGGCAAGCTAGATTCTGTTAGACAATAAAATTCGATAGTTGGAATTAGCCATTACAGAGAATTTTTAAATTGTGCGATCGCCCACTGAGCTGAGCGACTGTACACCAAGCTCTAGCCACCAATTTAGTGGAAGACAAGCACTAAACATGTAGGAACCACCTCAAACAGCTAGTTCAAGCCAAATGGTTATAAATACCACATTAAACTTCATTTTTGTGGTTAGAAAATAGTAAGAATGTGATTGTAATTTCATTGAACAACATTTTTCATTTTCTTGTCTAAAAATTAAAAACCTATAATCTTGGAGTGCTGGGTGTGAACATTAAACACCATCAAAAGTTTGAGTGTGAGGTTGAAAACACTTAGGTTGTTAGAGTGAGCCTAGAAAAACTCTTGTATGGTTTGTGAGGATTGATCTCAAACCATTGTAATAGTTCGGTGTGAGCTAGAGAAAACACCAAGTTAGAGTTAAGCTTATAAAAACTCAAGACTAGCAAAACCTTAACAAGTTGTTAAGGAAGTAGACATAGGATTGAGGTAAATCTGAACCATTATAATTCTTTGTGTTCTTTCTTCTCTACTCTACTCAATCTTCTTCTACATATTCTTCATCTCGCTTTTGAATCTTAAATTTATAACTACTACTCAAATCAACTAATTTACCCCCCCCCCCTCTTGGTTGCTAGTTTGGGACAGCAGAACCCGATAAGGGCATTATGAATTTTTAGTCATGCCATTTATTTTGACAAATGGCCCAATGTTGCACTCTAATTAACACTACTACAAAGCGACACTCACAAGTATACGAGGTAATTGTAGCAACGCTGATCACCTCAAGGTCGCCTCACAAGGAATGAATTATTTTACAATAGTTTAATTTAAACAAAATAAATAAAATTGATTGTGTGTTGTTGAATTTGTGAATTGTAATTAAAATTTGAAAGTAAAAACGAGTAGTAGTTGTGTAAGATTAATTCAATTTTTGAATAGTGCCTAGGGCTGTAGATCAATTTAATTAAATCTTGATTCTCAAATTATCCATTAATATAACCTTGTAATTTAATTTGTTTCTTGTGTTTTATTTAGCAATTATTAATTCATTAGTTCTCACATTCATGAATTAATAAAAACTAACTATTTGAGTTTGCAAATTAAAATAACCCTAGAACTTATATTTCTAATTCATTCTTAGGGTAGTCGATTATATAGTTCCGATATCGAATTTCACCTCTCGATCCTGCATCAAAAGAATCACAAACTTGGTTATATATTACCTTTTCATTCCTCAAAATTTTGATTGCATTAGCTTGCTCAAATTGGCTAGGAGATTCCACTTTTTTGCATGCTTGGAGTTGATTTGCCAGTTGCCCAACTTGAGTTTCCACCTTCTTCAATGATACCTCCAAAGAATCAAACCTCTTATTGCTCCCTTCCTGATTTTGTGTGCTAATTTGAATGAAAGCATTCAAATTATCTTCCAATGTGGGTTTCTTGAATTGATCTTGGCTTGAAAGTAAGAACTTCATTGATAAGGTTAAAAAGATTATTGAGGTAAAATTTGCTACTGGTTTTCCCAATAAAAATTTGAGTGCTTTCTCCAACTTGGATTATAAGGATTGGAATACATATCATTTCTACCCCTTCAATGGAAACTTTCAAAGGCATATGATTCCTCTTACCCCTCTTGGTATTGTTCAAAATCAAATGGACATATGTTTGCATTATGTTCTACAGTGCCACATGCTGGACATACTTCACGAGTAGGCATAGGTGATCTTCCTCTTATATTTAGCATCTTAAGTTGACTTGTTAATTCTACTAATTGCCATGCCATTTTAGATTTAACATTCACATCATAAACTCCCTCGTGCCTTGAAAACTGCATCCTTATGATAAACTCTTAGTAATTCAAACAAAAACACTTTAGACAATTAAACAATTAAAATAAAAGAATCAAACTATTAACAACAATTGCCTTCTCCGGCAACGGCGCCAAATAACTTGTTGTGCTCTTATTAATACTACTACAAAGCGACACTCACAAGTATACGAGGTAATTAAAGTAACAGTGATCACCCCAAGGTCATCTTACAAGGAAAAAATTATTTTACAATAGTTCGATTTAATTGTAATTAAAATTTGAAAGTAAAAATGAGTAGTAGTTGTGTAAGATTAATTCAATTTTCAAAATAGTGCCTAGGGTTGTAGATCAATTTAATTAAATCTTGATTCTTAAATTATCCATTAATATAACCTTATAATTTAATATGTTCCTTGTGTTTAATTTAGCAATTATCAATTCATTAGTTCTCACATTCATGAATTGACAACAAATAACTATTTGAGTTTGCAAATTAAAAGAACCCTAGAACTTATATTTCTAATTCATTCTTAGGGTAGTCGATTGTATAGTTCCGATATTGAATTTCACCTCTCGATCCTTCATTCAATATATAGATATCAATAGGTAGCTAATCTATCAACCTAACATTTAATCCAATACAATCAACTAATAACAAGGTATATTACTGGAAATATCAAATCAAGTCATTCAATCAAATCTACTACAAACCCTAGGAATGAATGAGTAAATTAGCTCATCATTAATTTAAAATAAGCATTCATCTTAATATAAATCAAATCAAAATTATACATTGTAATATTAATGTTTATAATAAAACAACAATAATGTAGAAATGAATTAAAAGAGAGAATATGAGAAACCCCTTTGAACATGCTAATAGTTGAACGTCTAGTCTTCCTCCTAGCTCCACTTTGAATATGATGAAGAACTAACAAGCCTTCTTCAATCAATGGCTCTCTTCTTGAAAGATGGAATGGTAACTCTCTTAAGCTTACAACTCCAATCAAGCTTTCTTCAAACCCTAATCATCTAAAGAGCTTGTTTACCCAATTTAATCCCTAAACTTGATTAATGCTTGTCTATGGAAGAAGTGGAAGATGAATATGGAAGATGAAGATGAAGTTGTCTTGTCCAAACCCAATAACAAAACAAGGACCAAGCCCCTTGAATGGAGCCTCTAACGTGTATGTATATTTCCACTTTCAATTCCTTTCAATTTTTTAAAACACCAAGCATGTATTGCCAATTCACACACTCCTCTTTGTCTCGCTCTTTTTTTATTATTTAAATCTTCATCACATGAATTGGGCAACCTTTCTCTTTTTTTATTGTTTCTTTTTAAAAGGCAGCACTTGTTGTCTCCCACTTTGTCCCCTATCTCATGTAAAAAAATTAAAAGAATTCTCATAAGACACGACCAAGTCATGAGTGACTTGGCCGTGTCACTCATTTCCTTATGGACATGACCAAGCCATGAGGCCGTGTCCTTGGCTGCCATTCTTCCCTCTTTCTTCTTTAGGTGAGACATGGCCAAGGCCTTGGCCATGTCATGTGATACGGCCAATGGCTTGGCTATGTCTCTTGAATGTGTTCTGCATTGTCTCTATGTTGTATCTTCTCTTTGCTTTATTCTTTAGATGGGACATGAACAAGGCCTTGGCAGTGTCATGTGACACAGCTAGTGGCTTGGTCGTGTCTCTTGAATTGTTCTCCACTATCTCTATATTGTCTATTCTCTTTGCTTTGTTCTTTAGATGGGACACGACCAAGGCCTTAGCCGTGTCACATGGCTTAGCTGTGTCTCTTGAATGTGTCCGTCTCTGCCAAAATTTCTTGAGGAATAAGGCCAAGCTGACTTGACCTGGCCGTGTCATGTGAGTGGTTCATGCCTCTTGCAATGGATGAGGGACACGGCCAAGCCATGAAGTTTCTTGAAGTGTCTTGGTCGTGTCTCATGTTTTTCCACCATTTTGATCCATCAATCCATTCTTTTGTACTTCAACCTAAATCAAACACTTCAAGCAAACTTTAAACACAAATTAAAAGAAATTAACTTAATACTAATAAAATTAACCTAAACATGTATACATATTTGATCAAAACAACTACCCCAAACTTAATCCTTTGCTTATCACCAAGCAAAGTTAAAATCAAAACAAAGTAAAACAAGAAAAATTTAGTTAAGTTCAAGAGTTATAAGGATGTATCATGACTCCCATTTTCTTAAATCCACAATCATTATCAAATTAAGAACAATCAATACTCAAGCAATTTAATGGAAAATCCATGCATACCACAAATTGTCACTCCCTCATAAAACCTCATAACTGTTTAATCAGGTAGTGTTTTAGCTCCCAACATTCAATGAAAGATTATCTCTATATGCTTGCTTATCAATCAAATCTCCACCACCTAAGTACAATCAAGCATCAATCATAGGTCTTTCATTGGGTTATAATGGGGCTAAGGTAAAGGCATGACATTTAGGAAATGTGAGCTTATTCATTAAGTTCAAGAGCACTTCAAGAATGAAGTATCCGATCATATGTATAACCCAACAATCTCAAAACAACCTATACTCACTTAGCTCTTGATTACCCTTTATTGGAATCCTCTTATTTTATTGCAAAGATCATACCTAAAGTTATTCCAACCTTAGCCATAAGAACAATAATTAATAATAATTTTTTTCTTTTTTTCTCTTTTTTTTTCAATCAAAACAAAATAGAATTTTGATTGATTCCTATTTTAAGACTTACTATTGCAATAACAAACGGAAGAATAAGATCTAATAAATAAATATAATAATTATAAAGTGTTTATTTGCAACTTTCAGCCTACAAAAATTAACCTCACACTTTAATTGACACAACAATTTCAATTACTAAATTCCTCAAATGCTCTTGCTCTTAATGAAAAGACAAGAAATGGAATGAAACAATTCAAGGCTAATGTTATTGGGTAAAAGAAAGAAATGGGAAAAAATGAAATTGGCTCAAAGTTGGCATACTAAAGACATATAAAACGTTGGATTTTTTAAGCTAAATGGGCACACCTAGATGCCTTAATCATATTAACGCACAATTAAAATTCTCATGTGATCTTGAAATACATATATAAGCAAGTTCTAGCAATATATCAATCAAGAATGCTCACACAAAGAATAATAAAGTTGGTATCCAACTTAATTGGCTCAATTCCTTACAAGTTTAAAGGAGATGCAAAGAATAACCATCAAAATTGACAAAAAGCACTAATTCTAATCAATTCTCAAATTCAGGCTTCAAAAATTTTAAAGGTCATCTATCCATAATCTTATAACAATTGAACTTTTCAACATTTATTTATTCAAAGAAAAACATTAACAAAACTTAAACAAAGATAAGTTAAAAGTAAAAACTGCACCGCACACTTAAAGATTCACATTGTCCCCAATGTGAACATGCATAAATTAAAAGAGAAGAGTTCAAATGAAACCTAATTTCCATCATTCCCATATGAGATATGAAGTGCTTCTTCCATCCTCAATGAATTTGTCACCCATATTTGAAAAGATGAATAGCATGCAATTCCAAAAGGTGCCCAGTGTATTGCAGAGCCTAAATAGTGTCCTTTGAAGAGTAAATGTCCAAAGGGGACATATGAAGGTTAACTTGGGTTGATCCTCCAATGCTATAGGAACTTCGTAAAAATATTTTTCAGTATGAAACATGGTTATATCCATTGCTCTTCCTCACCATCGAGAGTGGAAGAAATGATCATTGGTTGCATACTGTTCTTTGCAACCAAAACTTATCCAAATGTTTTGGGGTCTTTTTAGGTTCAACCAAGGTTAGTTGAATCTCTTTCTCATCCACTTTAACAATCTGAAGTCCCCTCTCAACAACCTCATCATTTAAGATTAACTTGCACTCCTTAATTTCTGAATTGGAAATTTCAGGCTCTACTTAAAAGGTCATGGCCATCTCAAGCTTATCTTCACTATCTTCTTTGGAGGGCATGTGATAGATTTCAAAAAGTTACTTACCTTGCTTCTCATCCTTCAATCTACTTGGGATTAAATTTGTGGCATATAAGGATTTAGAGGCTCATGCAATTTTGGTGAGGTTGATGCTTCCAAATTCTCCTCCTCCTTTGATTGACTTGGTTCCTCTATGTTGGGTTGTATCTCCTCGTCATTTTCTTCTTGATTAGTACCTGCATCAAAGGAATCTCAAAGTTTGTTATATATTACCTTTTCATTCCTTAAAATTGTGATTGATTGGCTTGCTCTAATTGGCTAGGAGATTCCACTTTTTGGTGTGGTTGGAGTTGATTTGCCAGTTGCCCAACTTGAGTTTCCACCTTCTTCAATGATCCCTCCAAAGAATCAAACCTCTTATTTCTCCCTTCCTAATTTTGTGTGCTAATTTGAATGAAAGCATTCAAATTATCTTCCAATGACGTTTCTTGAATTGATCTTGGCTTGAAAGTAAGAACTTCTTTGATAAGGTTGAAAATATTGTTGAGGTAAAATTTGCTGCTGGTTTTCCCAATAAAAATTTGATTGGTTTCTCCAACTTGGATTATAAGGATTGGATTATGGATCGTTTCTACCCCCTTCAATGGAAACTTTCAAAGGCATATGATTCCTCTTGCCCCTCTTGGTATTGTTCAAAATCAAATGGACACATGTTTGCACTATGGTCTGCAGTGCCACATGCTGGACATACTTCACGAGTAGGCATAGGTTCTCTTCCTCTTGCATTTAGCATCTTAAGTTGACTTGTTAATTCTGCTAATTTCCATGCCATTTTAGATTTAGCATTCACATCGTAAACTCCCTCGTGCCTTGAAAACTGTAACCTTACAATAAACTCTTAGTAATTCAAACAAAAACACTTTATACAATTAAACAATTGAAATAAAAAAAATAAACTATTAACAACAATTGCCTTCCCCGGCAGTGTTGCCAAAAACTTGTTGTGCTCTAATTAACATTACTACAAAGCAACACTCACAAGTATATGAGGTAATTGTAGCAACGGTGATCTCCCCAAAGTCATCTCAAAAGGAAGAAATTATTTTGCAATAGTTTGATTTAATTATAATTAAAATTTGAAAGTAAAAATGAGTAGTAGTTTGTAAGATTAATTCAATTTTCAAAATAGTGCCTAGGGTTATAGATCAATTTAATTAAATCTTGATTCTTAAATTATCCATTAATATAACCTGGTAATTTAATATGTTCCTTATGTTTAATTTAACAATTATCAATTCATTAGTTCTCACATTTATGAATTGACAACAACCAACTATTTGAGTTTGCAAATTAAAAGAACCCTAGAACTTATATTTCTAATTCATTATAGTCAATTGTATAGTTATAATATTGAATTTCACCTGTCGATCCTTCATTCAATATATAGATATCAATAGATAGCTAATCTATAAACCTAACATTTAATCCAATACAATCAACTAATAACAAGGTATATTAATGGAAATATCAAATCAAGTCATTCAATCAAATCTACTACAAACCCTAGGAATGAATGAGTAAATTAGCTCATCATCAATTTAAAATAAGCATTCATCTCAATATAAATCAAATCAAAATTATACATTGTAATATTAATGTTCATAATAAAACAACATTAATTTAGAAATGAATTAAAAGAGAAAATATGAAAAATCCCTTTGAAGATGCTAAGAGTTGAACTTCTAGTCTTCCTCCTAGCTCCACTTTGAATATGATGAAGAACTAACAAGCCTTCTTCAATCAATGGCTCTCTTCTTGAAAGATGGAATGGTAACTCTCTCAAGCTTACAACTCCAATCAAGCTTTCTTCAAACCCTAATGTTCTAAAGAGCTTGTTTACCCAATTTAATCCCAAACTTGATTAAGTCTTGTCTATGGAAGAAGTGGAAGATGAAGATGAAGGTGTCTTATCCAAAACCAAGAACAAAACAAGGACCAAGCCCCCTTGAATAGATCCTCCAACGTGTATGTATATTTCCACTTTCAATTATTTTTAATTTTTTAAGACACTAAGCATGTCTTGCCAACTCACACACTCCTCTTTGTCTCCCTCTTTTTTCATTATTTAAATCTTCATCCCATGAATTAGGCAACCTTTTTTTTTCTTTTATTATTTATTTTTATAAGATAGCACTTATTATCATCCACTTTATCCCCCATCTCATGTAAATAAATTGAAAGAATTCTCATAAGACACAGCCAAGTCATGAGTGACTTGGCAGTGTCACTCATTTCCCTATGGATAAGGCCAAGCCATGTGTCCATCTCCTTGAATGCCATTCTACCCTCTTTCTTCTCTAGTTAAGACATGGCCATGGCCTTGGCCGTGTCTCTTGAATGTGTTCTCCATTGTCTCTATGTTGCCTCTTCTCTTTGTTTTGTTCTTTCGATGGGACACGACCAAGGCTTTGGCCATGTCATGTGATACTGCCAGTGGCTTGGCCGCATCTCTAGAATGTGTTCCCCACTATCTCTATGTTGTCTCTTCCCTTTGCATTGTTCTTTAGAAGGGACACAGCCAAGGCCATGGCTGTATCTCTTGAATGTGTCTATCTCTGCCAAATTTTCCTGAGGGACACAACCAAGCTGACTTGACCTGGCCGTGTCATGTGAGTGGTTCATGCCTCTTGCCTTGGATTAGGGACACTGCCATGCCATCAAGTGTCTTAGCCGTGTCTCATGTTTTTCTACCATTTTAATCCATCAATCCATTCTTTTGCACTTCAACCTAAATCAAACACTTCAAGGAAACTTTAAACACAAATTAAAAAGGAAAATTAACTTAAAGCCAATAAAATTAACCTAAATATGTATACATATTTGATCAAAACATCCAACAACTTTCATGGACTTGATCAATCGAATCCTCAGTCCTTATCCAGACCAGTTTATAGTTATTTTTATTATTGATTTAGTGGTCTATTATAAGAATTGAGAAGAGCTTGATAAACATTTAAGGATTGTGCTATAGACACTAAGAGAGAACAAATTATATGCTAAGGGAGAACCAATTATGTGCTAAGCTGTCAAAATGTGAATTATTGTTAATAGAGGTAACATTTCTAGGACACATGGAATCAGCTGATGGTATCTGAGTAGATCCTAGTAAAATAACAACTATTCTAAAGTGGCAACCACCAAAGAATGTGATGGAAGTTCAAAGTTTCCTTTGCTTAGTTGGTTACTACAGAAGATTCATATGGAAATTCCCCAAAATAGCAGTTCCTTTTGACTAAACTACATAGAAAGGGGACCGAATTCAAGTAAGATTATCAATGTCAAGCTAGTTTTGAATAGTTAAAGGCTATGTTGACAAAAGTGCCTATTTTGACACAACCAACTCTAGGCAAGAAGTATGTATTATATATTGATGCTTCTCATCAAGAACTTAATTATGTGCTGATGTAGGAAAGCAAAGTAATTGCATATGCTTCTAGGTAGTTAAAACCACTCGAGTTGAACTATCCCACACTTGATTTACAGATTATAGCTATTGCATTTTGTTATAATCATGTATATATGTGTTTTTAGGGTACTTTTATTTGATTTTTAGTTGTTTTATATGATTTTTCCAAGTTGTTGTAAGGATTTTGAATTTTAGGTTGGAGCAAGGGGTGCTTGTGAAGAAATGGGATAAATAGTGCCATTGGATGAAATGTTTTTAGAAGAAATGCATAACATAGCCAAGCTAAAGTCATCTTGGCCATGTCTCTGTAGAAATAAAGAAATTAAAAGCAGAACCAAACACATGCACCATCCCGGCCATGTCACTTATGAGAAAAGAAGTGACTTGAGACAGAGCTGGACACAGGGAACAATCTTGGCCGTGTTCTTGTGACATGGGAAAAGAAATGTTTATCTTTGCCGTGTCCCACCCTAAAGAAGAAAGAAATTAGGCAGAAAGGAACACAGACAACAATCTTGGCCATGTCTCTTGCCTTGTGTAAAATCACACAGCTAAGACAACTTGGTCTTGGCTGTGTTCCACTCAAGAAAGCAAAACTTTTTAACTTGGCAGTAAGGGACACGTTCATCCATCTTGGCCATGTCCAAGGTAAAGTATGGAACATATGGCTAAGTCATGCCTAAGCCTAGCCATGTCTCTCAAATAAAGATGTAGAATGAAGGCGAATATGTGAGATATAAAGTGAGACAAAGAAGTGTGGCGTAACAGAATAAGAGGAATGGTGAGTTTTTAAAATGGATTGTTGGAGAGAGTGGGGAACAATTAGTAATGGCACCAGAAAATGAAGGAATTTTTTAATTGAAAAAGAGGACAAGCTTTTGACATAAAGGGCATTAGTTTCTAAAGAAGGAGGATTATTCATCACCAATCTCCATCATCATCGACTCTCTCATGAACACGCCCAACTCACATGGCCGAGTCTAGTGGAAAGTTTCATTTGGAGATACAGATTATCCTCTCCACACTTAAACATAGCCACCTTCACACACAAGAGAGGAGACACGACTAGGACTTCATTTTGGGGAATAAGGATTTCTAGCAAGCCATTTTGAAGGAGAAGATTGAGGGTTCAAAACAGATTCAAGTGAAGCAAAGAAGAGCAATCTAAACTCATCTTCAAAATGGGTTTTTTCTATTCCTTCAATTTATTCAATTTCTAGAATAAATGGCCAGGATGGTGCATGTGTCTTGTTCTTCCTTTAATATGCCTTGTTATGAGTTGATTAATATTTCAATGAAGTTTTATAATTTAAATCCTGTTGAGATGGATTTTTATTTTGATTTTATTATGAGCTAAATTAATTATGCCTAGGATTTGTAGTAGACTTGATTAAATTATTTAATTCAATAAATTCCATTAATATGCCTTGTTATGAGTTGATTGCATTGGATTAAATGTTAGGTTGATAGATTGGCCGCCTATTAATCTCTAGATATTGAATAAAGAACCAAGATGTGAAATTTAATATTGAAACTATGCATTCAACAACCCTAAGAATAAATTAGAAATATATTTTCTAGGGTATGCTTAATTTGCAAGATAAAAAAATAGTTGGTTTTTATTTATTCATGAATGTGAGAACTAATGAATTGATAATAGCTAATTGATCTTAAGGAAGAAATTAAGTCACAAGGTTTTATTAATGGATAATTGAGAATTGAACTTTGGTCAAATTGATCTATAAATCCTAGGTATCCTTCCAATAATTTGAACCAATCCTAAGCAAATCGTTATTTGTTTTACTTGTAATTTTTACTTTTATTACTAGTCCAATACTATTTCAAACATCATACACTTACTTTTAAATTTATTTTTCTTTAATCAAATTATTATGAATAACTCCTTCCTTGTGAGACGACCTTAGGGCAATCACCATTACTATAATAACCTCATATATTTGCAAGCGTCGCTTTTAGTAGTGTTAAATGAAGCGCAACATATTTGCTCTAAAGATTTGGCTGCACTACTTATATAGTGAAAGATGGTATATTTATACTGATCATAGAAGCTTGAAATATCTGCCTACTCAAAAAGAGCTTAACTTAAGGCAAAGAAGATGGATGGAATAAATCAAAGATTATGATAGTATCATTAAATACCATTCAGGAAAAGCTAATGCAGTGGTTGATGCTCTAAGTCAAAAGACTTTGGTAGGATAAGTTATTAAGTTATAAATCAAACATAATATTTATGTTTTATAACTAAAATAAGATAATGTGTTATGTTGACAAAATTGAGAATTAAGCCAGCCCTTAAGCAGAAAGTTATAGAGGCTCAGCAAAAGAACCAAAAGCTACTAGAAGTGATGGGACAAGTATGCATTAAACTATGTTATTATGCAAGATGGTGGTTTATACTTCAAGAATCAGCTTTATGTTCCTGATGTAAAGGAGTTGAAGAAGAGCATTCTTATAGAAGCTCACAATACTAAATATACTGCGCACCTAGGAAGCAACAAGATGTATTAAGATTTGAAGCCTTTATATTGGTGGCCTAGTATGAAAAGATATTGTTACCCAATGCTTTGTATGTAATTAAGTCAAAGTAGAACATCAAGTACCATTTAGTCTTCTGCAACCCATCACAATCCAAAATGCAAATGGGATAAAGTCACTATTGATTTTATGTATAACACCCTTATACCCCATATACATATAATACATACACCCAACATATGTAAAATACGCATAAAAAGTATAAAAATGCCACAATTCAGAATAATAAAAATTTTTATACTCCCAATATAAAATCCCAAATACTTAAAAATGTATATTTAAATAGTGAATAAAATATTCTTTCTTAATTATAAATTACAAAATAAGCAATTTATATGAAAATCTCTGGAAAAAAACTTTCAAAGTTTTTCCTGTAATTTAGACAATCCCAAAATTCAATAATTACATAACCTGCATAAAAACACTCCCAATAAATAATACATCACACATTTCCCCAATACTTCTCAATTTCTCCATATTTTCTCAAAAATTGTATACATATATATATATATATCAAAAACACATAAAATTTCACTTCATATAAATTATCCAAAACATTCTTTATAATTCACAATATATATACTTCAAAAATATAACATAATATACATAATATCAAAATGTACTATAATATAATATATATATATATGTTGACTCAACAAGCAATCTCAAATCTAGACCCGACTTGGTCTAGAAGAACTCTCCAGCTCTACCAAATCACCCCTATCACCTGTGCAATAAATTACAATCGTGCTAAGTTAAAAGCATAATGCATTTGTATCTTATGTCTCAATGTGGAACTCAATTTTACTTTTAAACATAATCTTCCATCTTTATATAATTCACATAAACACATACACAAACACGGGCCCAAACAAACTAATATATCATTCAAATCCCAGAGTTACTATTTTGGTCTAAATGGACACCAAGTGTCTAGCCCGAAGGCAAATCATATATCAGTGACGCCAAGTGTCTAGCCCCAAAGGCAAAATCATATATCAGTGACACATAGCATCTAGCCCCGAAGGCAAATAATGTGGATAACCTCATATGCATGTCGCCAAACACAGAACTCTAGAAATTGAATAACATACTAGACACACAAATAATTCATATTGTCCACAATCAACTTTTTCTCATTTTCCCATAATCAACTAGGCACATTGCCTTATTTTCTCATTTTTCTCATTCATATAAATATCAATTTACCTTAATTCATCATATTTCATCATTTCATCACAATGTATGACATTTCACATCAAAATCACATTGCCCAAATATTTTGGGTTATTTTCACATAATACACATAATTCACATTTTATTCATTTTAGCCATTAATAATGGCATTTCATAATGCATATAATGCATACATAACAATTCACATATCATAGCTCAATGTTCATGAATGTTCAATGTATCAAGTAGCTTAACACATTTTTTATACAAAATATGTTAAGCCCAATATAATGCAATTATACCTCATTTATCAAGAGTTTGTACATACCTTAATAAGCACTCAAGTGCAAGCTAAAAAACTCCTGCAAACCTTCACTTTCAAGTTGCCCTTCACACTAGGGTTGGGCAATTCACCTCTCCTTAATACCTATACAAAATGTGATCAAATACAATCATTTAATATCCAATTTTAAGGCATTACCAACCTTAAACCTTAATTAAACGTCACTCTAATCAAAACTCCAAAGTTAAACCTAACCTTACTTTAACTTTGGAAATCCATATTAATCCATTTAAATTGGTGTTTTAAGTTTATTTATATTATTAAAGACATATTACAACATTTTTCAATCAATCACCTTAATTAAATACATGCTCTTATACAAAATCCTAAAATGGCATAACCTTCACCAATGAAGGTTCTTCATTCCAATTCATTCCAATTAATAATCCAAGCTTATTTCCATCACTCATATCATTTAATAACATGATTTAAACATTAAAATCAAACAATCAACCATTCTTTTAAAATTCCTTTCCAAAACCATAAATCGACACTACCTCTTCCAATCTCTATCCAAACTTAACTAAATCTATCATTTGACTTTAAAATCTTTATTTATGCATCAAAACAACACATTTGGAATTAATTTGGCCAATTAAAACTCATGATTTCAAAAGTTCAAATGTTCCATAACCCTAAATTCTCTCTCTTCATCAAACTCTACTCAAACTTAACCATTTCTTCAATCCAAATTAAAAAAAATCATTAATAACTATTCAAAATAACTTCATACATACCCAATTAAGCAATTAAATCATGTTATCACAACAACCCAAACTCAACATATTCATATATCCATGAAATTCCAAGGAAGAAGTTAGAAAACTTACTAATTTAAGACAAAATCACTATACCTTTACTTGAAACCTTGAATTCCTTTCAATTAATGGAGCTTGAAAGAAGCAAAAACCTCTCTTGGATGGTTGTGGAGGTTTGACTAGCGGGACCGCCGTATGAGCTCATCGAAGGAGTCAATATTTATTTATGTATTATGAGTCTGTGTATTTAACTTTCTTTTTTCCAAAGCCCTAATTTAATAATTAAAATTCTAAAACCCTATTTTAAGATACGAACCCTAAATTTATATATTTATTGCTTTATTTAATTTTAGATTTGATTATGTAGTTTATTATATGTTTTGATGATTAATTTATTTGATTTCGATGTTTGATTGGTTTAATTTATCATGGATGGACATTTTTTTATTATTATGATTATTATTTATTTATTTTGGTATTAACATTGTAAGAGGTATGTTTCCATATTTTGGGTACCTCATTTATTAAGCATCACGTAATTTAATTTATGTTTTATATTTTGGGATTAATGTAAAGGACACTTTTCCACCTTTTGGTGGGTGTCCTATTTAGTTTTAGACATTGGACAATGTAAGGACACATTTCCATCCTCGGATGGGTGTCCATTTATTTATTTTGTTTGAACATTGTTTTGATTTTAATATAATGATGCTTTATTTTAATTATTGCATGTAGTATGGATAATATCTTTATATTTACAAATTTTATAATATTAAGACCTGAAAAGGAAGCCAGTTCCAATGAACCAGGTGTTGTGGAGGTGCTGGGCCATTTCTCACATTCACCACACGTACCCAACTTTTCGAACTCATTAAGCGGTTGGGGATTCCTTAGAAATCGAGTCATCCACCCCTTTCAATTTTTTTGGCCCTTTCGGGTGGCGACTCCATTTTCTCTGGGCTTAGGCCCGTGTTCTCTAAGGTCCTGAGCCTAATAGTGCCGAAGTCGCAAGAACCATTCCACTGGGAGTGGGGCCGAAAATTCCCGTTCACAGTCACAGTCCTCATGTCCTACCTCAAACTCAGAAACTCCATCTTCTTGGCATCTTTATACTCCCTGGGAGTATACTTCTTCTTAAACTCCCGCAGGAATCATCATATGTCAGAACTGGTGGATTAGTTGTACCATGGGGAACCGTCTTCCATCACTCATATGCATCACTTTGCAATAGAGATCTAGCATAATCAAACTTCTCCTCCGGACTAGCCTGCAGCTGAATAAACACTCTCCGGACCCTGTCCAGCCACTGCTCTGCTACAGCCAGGCCTGTAGTGTCGATAAAATCTATGGCTCCAAACTTACTCAGCTTGTCATACTTCAGAGTAGGCAACTGCTGTTGTGGCTGCGGTTGTGGTGGTAGTTGCATTTGCTAAACCAGAGCCCATCATAATAGCTCCACCATATGCGGTACCCGGCCTGATGAAACCTCCTCAGCTACTTGTCTAACTGGCATAGAAGCATATGCCTCTCCAGTAGTTTCAGTACTAGCTTGAACTTTACCCTCATCAGGACGCTGAGCGTCTAGCCCCGAAGGCAAAATCATTTATCAATGATGCATAACGTCTAGCCCCAAAGGCAAATAATAAGGATAATCTCATAGGCATGCTCCAAACACAAAACTCTAAAAATTGAATAATATACTAGGCACACAAATAATTAATATTTTCCATAATCAACTTTTTCTCATTTTTCCATAATTAAACATCACTCTAATCAAAACCCTAAAGTTAAGCCTAACCTTATTTTAACTTTGAAAATCGATGTTAATCCATTTAAATTGGTGTTTTAAGTTTATTTATATTATTAAAGACATATTACAACATTTTTCAATCAATCACATTAATTAAATACACTCTTATACAAAACCCTAAAATGGCATGACATTCACTAATGAAGGTTCTTCATTCCAACTCATTCCAATTAATAATCCTAATTTATTTCGATAACTTATATCATTTAATAGCATGATTTAAACATTAAAATCAAACAATCAACCTTTCTTTGAAAATTCCCTATCCAAACCCTAAATCAACACTACCTCATCCAATCTCTATCCAAACTTAACTAAATCCATCATTTGACTTTAAAATCCTTGTTTATGCATCAAAACAACACATTTGTAATAAATTTATACAATTAAAACTCATGATTTCAAAAGTCCAAATGTTCCATAACCCTTGTAACACCCCTATACCCCATATATGCACACTACATGCAACCACATATGTAATATACGTATACCGGATACAAGAATGTTACGGTCTATTTTTAAACAAACCAATCTTTCAATTTAACAATATAAGAAAACTTAAAACATTTAAGTTATATTATAAAACATAATAGATAAAACATTTATTTATTAAGTAGTGGAAAATGTAGCGGTATATACATATATATACATAAACATCAATATTTACAAAATATAAAGTTTATACATGTTTGGCAGTTCGTCTCTGATCTTGAAGTCCACAATCAACACTTCACAAGCCTAGACTCGACTCGGTCTAGCTGAACTCTCCTATTCAACCGGATCTACCCTGTCACCTGCGCGATGAATCACAATCGCGCTAGCCTACGGCTTAGTGGTACAAACCACAATAACAATATGCTTGAATGTAATGCCAATGTCATACTTTCAAGAATTAGAAACAATGCACAAGAATATCATATTTCATAATATCACATTTCATTATATTATTCAATTGTTTCATCATTCATGATTTACATTTAAGCAAAGACAAGCATGGGCCCAAAAGAAACTAATATGTCATTCAAATTCCAGAGTTAATGTTTTGGTCCAATAATCACATTTATCAAGCCCGTAGATGAATCATTATCACAATGAGAAACATCTCATATGTAACATCCCAACTAGGCTTCAAGGACCAGGCCCAACCAAGCTTCAAGGGGAGCTAAGCATCAACCCAACTTGGCTTCAAGGACCAAGCCCAACCCAGCTTCAAGGGATTGTTACTTTTAGGCATGCCACCAATAACAAAACTCTGAAAATTGAATAACATACTAGGCACACAATTCTTTCATTATTTCATTTTTAATTCCATTCTCATTTTCTCAAAATCATCTGGGCAACCATGCCCCAATTATTTCATTTGCATCATTATAGCCAACAACAATGGCTTCACATCTCATCATTAGGGTATACATAACCAATTGCATTGTAAATACAATTTGAATGATCATTATATCTTTCACATTATGCCAATCATAGCATTAATCAAATGTATCAACAATGTAATATATTACTTAACACATTTACAACCAAATGTGTTAAGTCCCAAAGTCATGTAAATGTATGCAACCATGTAAGGTTTGTACTTACCTCAAGAGCAACTCACACTAATCTAACCACTTCCACTTCCAAGAATCCTTCAACACTTGGATTAGGGCAACTCAATCTCTTCAAAACCTAATCCAAAGGTGATGTAAACCAGCATGGCAAGGATCCTTTGGTGCTATAACAAGGACCATTGACAAGGAATAAAGCAAGGAAGTATGGCGTCACTCTTGGATTGCATGTTCAAGACTTTGTTACAAGGGAGGTGACTGAATTAGCAATAAACAAGTGCAGTATGGAGCTGGAAGACCAACAAAGGCTGATTGTGATGTTGAATGTTTATATGGAAGATAAGGCTTTAAAAATGGGCTAGAGGAGCAAGAAAGGAGTAAGGAAGGCAGCCCACATGCAAGCACATGGGCCTTGGAAGAAATTAGGTTTTTTGGGACCACTTTTATCACATGGGTAGCCTATTCTTTCATGCACATGGGCTGTGTTCACACCCATGCACATGGGATGTGGTTCCCTTCTTTCCTTAGTTGGTTAGGATGATATTTTCCTTATTTGACAAGGATCCTTCTTTCCTTAGTTGGTTAGGATGATATTTTCTTTATTTGACAAGGATCCTTCTTTCCTTAGTTGGTTAGGATGATATTTTCCTTATTTGACAAGGATTTTGACTTTGTAATTTTCCTTTTTTCACTAGGGTTAGGATAGTTACGAATTTTAATTTGTTTTTCTATAAATAGGGCCTTATTTTCTTGTAAGAGAAACTTTTGACAAAATTATATTCAGATTGCTTTTTATGCAAATTTCGGCCATCTTTGAGAGAGTGAGAGATTTTGCTTCTTTCATTGATTGCATCATGAATCAGACTAACTTATCAATTTCGATTGTGGCATTCTTCTGATCCGTCCTTCCAAATCCTTCCGTCATTAGTGTTCTTGCTTCGCTAAGCATTGGGTGCTATAGAGGGTGGTTTATCCTTGTTCTTGGATTCCTATATCGAAGCGTGTGTTGGGGTTTGAGGCCTTCATTGCCATAGGGTTTCGCATCATTTGGTATTAGAGCCAATTACAGGTAAATCTTTATCTATCTGTCTTTCTAGGGCTTGTTTTTATTTTCGTTAGAGTCTTCATTTGTTCAATTCATTTTTTTTAGGGTTCTTTTATTTTATTCGAAATTTCTTCTTTCCCCATACCCCAATTCGTTTGTGTCCCCTTTTCATCATAGTCCAAATCATTTTTCACCTACTTCACCATAGTCAATTCGTTTTCAATTTTTAAAGTATACAGATCTTTCCGTTTGAGTTTGCAATAATTCGTGTGCTGTTTAAGCTTCTATTTCTTGATTTTCGTTTAGTATTTTGGGGGGTGATCTAGAGATAGTGATCTATCCCTAAAAAAAAAAAATTCTGTTTCTATGTAATTAAAGATTCCGTGGTTGGTTTGAAGTGGGTTAGAAGCAATCAAAATTTTTAGGCCACAAAATTTCCATTTTTTTATTCGAATTGTGGGGGCTGCCATTGCAAAGGGGAATTCAAAATTCTCTTTAGTTTAGGAAGACTTGACACTAGCTTTCTTGGGTAGAATCAATAGGTCCATAAATTAGCTTGCTAAAGGTGGGTTGGTTTTGATACATCTTGGCCAGAATTGTCATATTTTTACCTCTTTATTTCTAATTCTTGATTGAGCTACCATTTTTTGGATTCCGTTATGTTGCTGGAGTGTTATTTGCTTGTTCCAACACTCTGGTTTATGATAATAGTGTGACACAAATTTCCTTGTGTCGCCTCCAAATCGTCGAGTTTCTTTTTTAGGTGTCTAGGAATTAGGTTTCTAGCTTCCTTGAACGTGCTTGGCAGATTGATTTGTGAGCCTCGATTCTGAAGTGCAATCGAAGAATCAGCAAAGGTGAGGTAAGAGCGAAACACTTTGAGTGAATTTTGTTTATTACTAATCTTTTCTTTGTGAGTTTGTGTTTGTGATCATGAGTAGTGGGAGAAACCAGAACTTGCAAGATGGGGAGGAAAATGTCCAAGAAGGTTCTAGCAATTTTGAGACATATATGCAGCAAAGTAATGAAAGGATGAATGAGATGGCAAGAATGATGGCTACTCTACAAGAGAGCATGAATCTAATGATGAGAGAAAGAGAGCAGCAACCAGCAGCTCAAGTGAGGTTACCACAAAGGGTTCTACTAAGAATCGGTGAAGGAGATCGTAGAGCACCTAGAGGTAATGAAGAGGTTGGTGAAAATAACCCAGCAAATGACAATGACCTTACTTCCATAAAGATGAAGGTACCTTCCTTTGAAGGGAGAAACAATGCTGAACAGTACATTGAATGGGAGAGAAAGGTGGAGCAGATTTTTGAATGCCATAATTATTCAGAAGAGAAGAAGTCCCACATTGCAGCCGTGGAATTTAAGGGATATGCTACATTCTGGTGGGATCAACTCAAATCTAATAGGAGAGGAAAGGGATTGAGACCCGTACCTGATTGGGAGACTTTGAAAGACTTAATGAGAACAAGGTTTGTCCCTTCTCATTACTATAGGGATTTGTATAATAGGTTGGCAAGGCTGATCCAAGGTGGTAAGAGTGTTGAAGAATACCACAAGGAGATGGAGATGATCATGGCAAGAGCTGATATTTAAGAGGATGAGCAGAGGTTGATGTCTAGATTCCTTGGGGGTCTAAATTCAAACATAGCAAATGAGCTGGAAATGTATGATTACAATTCCATGGGAGAATTGGTTAAAAAGGCCATGAAGATAGAAAGGAGACTAAAGAGCAAGAATTACACCAAGTCTGGTTCTAGCAAATTTCAGAATATGGGTGGAAGTAGTTCGACCTACAGAGGACCTCAAAACACTAGTAGCAATTCATCCTCAAGAAGTGGAGATTTCAAGAATTCCTTCCAAAGGAACAATCCTCCACCTACAAGTGGAAAAGGGAAAAATGGTGGTCCAAATAGGCAGCAATCGGGTATTTCTAATACTACTCCTAGTAGAGATATTAAATGTTTCAAATGTTTAGGGAATGGGCATATTGCTTCTGAATGTCCAAATAGGAGAGTTATGATTGCTACTAATGATGGGGGTATAATTTCTGATTATGATCATAGTGATGTTGATAATGATGTGAATGACATGTATGATGATGATGATGAGTGTAGTGAGCAAGTTCAAAATGTGTTGATGGCTGAACATGGTGAAATGTCAGTTGCTAGGCGTGCTTTGAATATGCAGGTGAAGGGAGAGGGTCTTGAGAAGCGAGATAACATATTTTATTCTAGATGTTTAGTTGATGGTAAGGTTTGTATGCTCATCATTGACAGCGGTAGTTGTACTAATGCCGCAAGTGAGACCATGGTGGAGAAGCTGAAATTGACTTGTTTAAAACATCCCAATCCATATAGACTACAATGGTTTAATGATAGTGGAGAGGTGAAGGTTACTAAACAAGTGAGAATACCATTCTCTATAGGCTGGTATAAAGATGAAGTGTTGTGTGATGTAGTTCCTATGCAAGCAAGCCATATGTTATTGGGAAGACCTTGGCAATTTGATAGGAAAGCACAGCATGATGGGCATTCAAATAGGTACACGTTTAAATATGAGGGAAAGCTGGTTACTCTTGTTCCATTATCACCATTGGAGGTTTATGAAGATCATCGAAAGATGCTTGAGAAAGCAAAGCAAGATTCGGCCAAAGTAGTGGTTGGGGCTGTTTCTTCCAAAAACAAGGGGAGTGCGAGAGAACATGATAAGGTGAGTGAAAGTGAGAAGAAAATGGGAAAAGAGGCCAAAAAAGAAACTAATCAAATTAATGGCCCATTGGTGAGAGAAAACAAGAAAGAAGGGAAGGCAAAACAAACTTTTTATGCAAGAGCGAGAGAATTAAATGTTAGGCAGCCTGTGTTACTCATTAGATACAAGGAAACTTTGTTTGCTAACATTGATGTTTCACTTGAACATTTGCCTTCTAGTTTTGTGTCTTTATTGCAGGATTTCCAAGATGTGTTTATGGAGGAGTTGCCTAGTGGTTTGCCACCATTAAGAGGAATCGAACATCAAATTGACTTCATACCTGGTTCTACCATTCCAAATAGACCAGCATATCGAAGTAATCCGATGGAGACCAAGGAGATGCAGAGACAAGTGGAAGAGTTGTTGGAGAAAGGGTTGATTCGAGAGAGTTTAAGTCCGTGTGTCGTTCCTGTTTTGTTGGTTCCAAAGAAAGATGGCACGTGGAGAATGTGTGTTGATTGTAGGGCTGTAAATAAGATCACCGTGAAGTATCAGCATCCTATACCGCGTCTTGATGACATGTTGGATGAATTACATGGTGCAAGGTATTTTACTAAAATTGATCTTATGAGTGGATATCATCAAATTCGTATGAAACCTGGGGATGAATGGAAAACAGCTTTTAAAACAAAATATGGGTTGTATAAGTGGTTAGTAATGCCTTTTGGGTTGTCTAATGCACCTAGTACTTTTATGAGGTTGATGAACCATGTTTTGAGGGCTTATTTGGGTAGATTTGTAGTTGTTTATTTTGATGATATTTTGATCTATAGTAAGACTGAGGAAGAGCATATAGAACATGTTAGGTTGGTTTTAGAAGCTTTGAGAAAAGAGAACTTATATGCAAAGCTTAAGAAGTGCACATTTTGCATGGATAGGCTTGTTTTTCTTGGTTTTGTTGTTAGTACGCAGGGATTGAAAGTTGATGAAGAGAAAGTGAAAGCTATAAGGGAATGGCTTGTTCCTAAGAGTGTGACGGAAGTGAGGAGCTTCCATGGGCTGGCGAGTTTTTATAGGAGATTCGTGAAGGATTTTTCTACCATCGCAGCACCACTCACAAGTATTGTCAAGAAGGAAGTTGGATTTCAATGGGGTGAACAGCAACAACGATCGTTTGAAAGTTTGAAAGAAAAACTCACTACTACGCCTGTTTTAGCTTTACCTAACTTTGATTCTATTTTTGAGATTGAATGTGATGCTTCAGGTATAGGTATTGGGGCTATTTTGATGCAAGAAAAGAAGCCAATAGCATATTTTAGTGATAAGCTCAATGGTGCGCAACTGAATTATTCTACCTATGACAAGGAGTTGCATGCTTTGGTAAGGGCATTGAAATTGTGGGAGCATTATTTGCTGCCAATGGAGTTCATTATTCACACTGACCATGAATCCCTCAAGCATTTGAAGGGCCAAGGTAAGTTGAACAAAAGACATGGTAAGTGGATTGAACAAATTGAGAAATTTCCTTATGTCATTAAGTATAAGCAAGGTAAGGATAATGTTGTTGCTGATGCGTTGTCTAGGAGATATACATTGCTGTCTATTTTGAGTTCTAAATTACTTGGTTTTGAGTATATTAAGGACTTATATATTGGTGATATTGATTTTGGCAATGTTTATGTCGCATGTGAACAAGGAGCTTTTAATTCATTTTTTAGGCAGGATGGTTATTTGTTTAAGGGAAGTAAACTATGTGTGCCTAGATGTTCCATGCGTAATTTGCTTGTTTTGGAATCTCACTGTGGTGGTTTGATGGGGCATTTTGGTGTGTCTAAGACTTATGATATTCTGTTTGAGCATTTTTATTGGCCGTCTATGAGTAAAGATGTTGGGAGATTATGTTCTGCTTGTATTGCATGTAGACAGGCAAAATCTAAGTCTATGTCTCATGGTCTTTATATGCCATTACCTATACCTAGTTCACCTTGGGTTGATATTAGTATGGATTTTGTGCTTGGTTTGCCTAGGACTAGGAAAGGTAGAGATAGCATTTTTGTGGTTATTGATAGGTTTAGTAAGATGGCACATTTTATTCCATGTCACAAAGCTGATGATGCCAAAGTTGTGGCTGATTTGTTCTGTAGAGATGTTGTTCGTTTACATGGGGTGCCTCGGACAAGTGTTTCTGATAGAGATACTAAGTTTTTGTCCCATTTTTGGCGTGTGTTATGGAGTAGATTAGGAACTAAGCTTTTGTTTTCTACTACTTGTCATCCACAAACAGATGGGCATACTGAAGTAGTGAATCGTACACTTGGTACGTTGTTGAGAGCTTTAGTGGGGAAGAATTTGGTCACTTGGGAAGATTGTTTACCTTTCATTGAATTTGCTTATAATCGTTCAATTCATTCTTCTACAGTTTATTCGCCATTTGAGATTGTTTATGGTTTTAATCCACTAACTATACTTGATCTTGTTCCTTTGCCTTTACATGAGCTTTCTGGTTTGGATGGTGAGAAGAAGGTTGATTTGGTAAAGTCTTTGCATGAAAAGGTTCGAGCAAATATAGAGAAAAAGAACAAGTCATATGCTGATAGGGCAAATAAGGGATGAAAGAAAATGGCATTTGCTCCTGGTGATTGGGTTTGGGTACACTTCCGAAAGGAGAGGTTTCAAAATCAAAGGAAGAGTAAGCTTGATGCACGTGGTGATGGTCCATTCCAAGTATTGGAGAAAATCAATGACAATGCATACAAGATCGACTTGCCTGGTGAGTATGGTGTTAGTGCTACTTTTAATGTGACTGATTTATCTCCTTATGATGATGCAGATTTGAGGACAAATCTTTTTAAAGAAGGGGAGAATGATGTAAACCAGCATGGCAAGGATCCTTTGGTGCTACAACAAGGACCATTGACAAGGAATAAAGCAAGGAAGTATGGCGTCACTCTTGGATTGCATGTTCAAGACTTTGTTACAAGGGAGGTAACTGAATTAGCAATAAACAAGTGCAGTATGGAGCTAGAAGACCAACAAAGGCTGATTGTGATGCTGAATGTTTATATGGAAGATAAGGCTAGAGGAGCAAGAAAGGAGTAAGGAAGGCATCCCACATGCAAGCACATGGGCCTTGGATGAAATTAGGTTTTTTGGGACCACTTTTGTCACATGGGCAGCCTATTCTTTCATGCACATGGGCTGTGTTCACACCCATGCACATGGGATGTGGTTCCCTTCTTTCCTTAATTAGTTAGGATGATATTTTCCTTATTTGACAAGGATCCTTCTTTCCTTAGTTGGTTAGGATGATATTTTCCTTATTTGACAAGGATCCTTCTTTCCTTAGTTGGTTAGGATGATATTTTCCTTATTTGACAAGGATTTTGACTTTGTAATTTTCCTTTTTTCACTAGGGTTAGAATAGTTACGAATTTTAATTTGTTTTTCTATAAATAGGGCCTTATTTTCTTGTAAGAGAAACTTTTGACAAAATTATATTCAGATTGCTTTTTATGCAAATTTCGGCCATCTTTGAGAGAGTGAGAGATTTTGCTTCTTTCATTGATTGCATCACGAATCAGACTAACTTATCAATTTTGATTGTGGCATTCTTCTGATCCATCCTTCCAAATCCTTCCGTCATTAGTGTTAAGCATTGGGTGCTATAGAGGGTGGTTTATCCTTATTCTTGGATTCCTATATCGAAGTGTGCGTTGGGGTTTGAGGCCTTCATTGCCATAGGGTTCCGCAGCAAAAGGTGATCATACACACTCACTTAGAGATACACATAAGATAATAAGGATAAGAACCAACTAGGGAAAACTCTACACATGACACGCTCAATCACACGGGCGTGTCCCTGATTGTGCCCTAAACTCACTACACAGAAGATATGACATGCTCAGTGACATGGGCATGTCACTGGCCATGTCAATCTACCACCAACACAGTGGCTATGACATGCTCAGTGACATGGGCGTGTCACTAGCCGTGTCAATACTACTCCAACACAGTAGCTGTGACACGCTCAGTGACATGGGAGTGTCACTGGTCGTTTCACCCATCCAGAAAACAGAACCATTGACACACCCAAAGACTTGGTCGTGCTCATGGGAGTGTCAGGCCAAAAATCCTAATTCTAACACCAACAACACTACATCCAACAAACATCATACTTTACCCTTTTTCACTCCAAACAATCTTACCCAAAACCATCAATAAACTATACTAGACTTGCATAAACACCAAAACAACTCAATACATACATCAAAACACAAATCACAACTCAACACATTCACAATCCACAACACTTACTTTCCTTCACCAAACTTAACCTTTCCTCCACACCAACCCCAAAATCAAAATCAAATAGATGACACAATCTCAAACACATCAAAATTAACCATACTATGATTGGGGATTTTTGCCACCACTCCCGGTGGAATGGTTCTTGCAACTTCGGCACTGTTTAGGCTAGGGGCCTTAGAGAACACGGACCTAGATTAGGAGAAAATGGAGTCGCCACCCGGATGGGCCAGGAAAAATAATGGTGGATGACTTGATTCCTAAGGAATCTCCAATCCCCTAATGGGTTCGGAAAGTTGGGTGCGTGTGGGGAAGGTGAGAAATGGCCCAGCACCCCCACAACGCCCGGTTCATTGGAACCGGCCTCCTTTACAGGTCTTAATATTATAGAATTCTTAAGTATAACAATATTATCCATATTACAGACAACAATTTAAATAAAGCATCGATATATTAAAAATCAAAACAATGTCCAAACAAAGCAAATAAATGGACACCCATCCGAGGATGGAAACATGTCCTTACATCCCATGCCTAAATAGGACACCCACCGAAAGGTAGAAACATGTCCTTCACGTTGGTTCTAAAATAGAAAATAAATTTAAATTACATAATATTTAACTAATGCGGTACCCACCAAGTGGAAACATACCTCTTACAACATTTGGAAATCAAAATAAATCGATAAAGTAATAACCATTCATCATAAATAAATCATTCATCAAAGATACTAAACATCAATAGAATGTAAACATCCATCCATGATAAACTAAATAAATCAAGCATTGAACTTAAATAAATCAACAAAGAATTGAAAATAAATTAAAGCACATAATAGACTACATAATCAAATATAAAATTAAATAAAGCAAGTAAAGATTCAAAATATAGTTACTGTTTCTATTTAAAATTCTTTAATTAATACTTTAGGGTTTTGGAATTTTATTATTATTTAGGGTTTGTAATTCTTAGCTACTTTAAACTTTAAGGGAATTAAAATGGATTAAGGTTTTATGATTTAAGGGATTGATAAGGTTCTTTAGTCAACCAAATTAGTGTTTGAGGAGTGCAATCATGAAATTAGGTTTTGGACACTTTAAAACATTTAGATTTATGATTTATAGTTACTGGATCATTATTTTGTATTTACCATATTGAATTTTAATATTTAAATTTATAAGGTTTTAAGATTTTAAAGATTAAGATATAGAAAAATTAGGGTTTAAGGTTTTAAGGGAATTTGGGTTTAAGAAAACTAGGGTTTAGAATAATTGGTTTGAGGTTACTGTCTTGATTCTAAAGTTGAATTGAGGTTTTTAGTGTTTCAGAGAATGGATTTGATTTTAGAATTCGGAAAAACAATTTATAGTTTTATGAAGCTTTATGAAAATAAACAAAATGATTTAAGGTTTATAGAAACAGAAAAGATATTTTTTAGGATTTTTGGAAAGAAACAGATTCAATTTAGGGTTTTGAAAAATTGGAAAGAAAATTAGGGTTTTAAGATTTTGAAGAAACAAAAACAACAATTTTAAGATATTTGAGAAACAAAGAAACGAATTAAGGTTTTTAAGCTTTAGAAAAGGTAAATTAAGGTTCTAGGGTTTTTTGAATCAAAAGAGACAATTAGATGATTCAAGCTACTGTGAAGAAATTAGATAAAGAAATTCATACATTGGTTTGTTAGTTCCACCAAAAATTACTTCTCGGATGAACAAGAACAAAGAGAAGCTTTACTGCCTTTGATGGATTGAATTGCTTGTTTGCTCTCTGAAAGGTCCGATCAATTTTACTACCAGGAGGAATTCTTAAAATCCGTTTTCCTTTCAATCTTGTCCTCCTAAATTTCGATCCCCCTTTTTGTGTTGTTTTTAGTCCTTATTTATAGAAAATTTTAATATTAATCTTAGTTGCCCACGGAATTTAACATTAATTAAGAAAAGGAAACCGAAACCGAATTGAATTTGGTTTCAGAAAAATTTGCGTCGGAAAAATTTTGCTGGAGAAGAAAAAAACTGCTGCGGAAAAATTTCGCTGGTGAAAAAAAACTGTTACGAAAAAATTACGCTAGCGAAAAAGTTGCCACAGCTGGGGCAGGCAAAATTGCCTGCTGGCCATTTCACCCGCAGAAATAATCTGCGGGCAAAATGGCCCAAGGCCATTTCGCCACCCCCCCTTTTCGGCCATAAAATTTTTCGTCGCCGATTTTCTATTGTCGATTTTTATTTTTATTTATTTCTTTATTATTATTATTTTTATTAATAAAAATTAAATACTAAAGAAAATATTATTTAATAACACAAAAATTATTTTGGACTAATTAAAATATATTGGACAACAAAAAAATTATTTTGGATTTATTAAAATATATTAGACCGGACTGGGTAAAAAATTAAGGGTCTACACATACACATATCATCAACAACCATACACCAAGCTCAATACACAAACTCAAAAGAAAACCAAGGAAACAAGTTGCAAACTTACCAAAAGTGATGAAAACCCTTCAAACTCTAACTTGATCTCTTAAAACACCTTCCAATCTTGAGTTAGAGAGTAACAAAAATCCCTCTCTCTCAAGCTATGGTGATGGACGGCTAAGCACGAGAAAGAGGAAGAAGATGATGATAAGTCAACCCATTCAACTCTTCTCTTAACCACTAAAGCCCTCTTTTAATATCCACCAAGCAATTATAATAATAAAATAATTATAAATATCATCATCCACTTAACTAATTCAATTTCAATTAATCTAAATATAATTAAATATCTCTTTTGACCAACTAATTAGTTGACTTGTATATGTTGTATATATCTCTATATATACAATATATACACACTTCTCTTTTCCTCTCTTACCACTTAAACATAAATATACTTTATATCATTTAATCCAATTTCAACAATAATCATTCCAAAAATTTTAGGGTATAATTTAGGATATTACAATTCTCCCCCTCTATAAATAAATTTCGTCCTTGAAAATACCTGATCTCAAGTCTGAAACAGTTGGGGATATAGATCTCACATCACTTGCTCACTCTCCCAAGTTTCCTTTTCCTTTGCATGATTCTTCCAAAGAACCTTCACAAGTGGCACTTTCTTATTTCTTAACTCTTTTACTTCATGTGCCAAAATAGCCACTGGTTCTTCTTCAAAAATCAAATCCGGACTCACCTCAATAGATTTAACTGACAGAACGTGAGATGGGTCTGATCTGTACCTCCTTAGCATAGAAACATGGAAGACATTGTGAATTCTATCCAATTCAGGCAACAAAGCAAGTCGATAAGCAACTGGTCCAACTCTTTCCAAAACCTCATAAGGTTTAATGAAACGAGGACTCAACTTCCCTTTACGGCCAAATCTCAAAATTCGCTTCCAAGGAGACACTTTCAGAAATACTTTATCTCCTACACAAAACTCTATGTCTCTCCTCTTCAAATTCGAGTAAGATTTCTATCGGTCTGAAGCTGCTTTCAACCGATCCCAAATTATCTTCACTTTCTCTTCTGTTTCCTTAATCAAATCGGGTCAACTAACTTACCTTCTCTAACTTCATCCCAACATAAAGGCATCCTACATCTTCTACCATACAACGTCTCAAATGGTGCCATTCTAATATTGGACTGATAACTGTTTTTGTAAGCAAATTCCATCAATGGCAACTGGGGATCTCGATCAGACACCAAAGAAATTGGGACTCCATGCAACCTCACTATCTCACTGATATACAGCTGAGCCAACTTCTCCAAAGAATAGTCCATTCTAACTGGAAGAAAATGAGCTGTCTTCATCAACCGATCTACAATCACCCAAATGGCATCATGCTTCCTCTGAGTCAACGAAAAACCAGTTACAAAATCCATTGTCACTCGCTCCCATTTCCATTCAGGAACTGATAAAGGTTGGAGCAACCCTGTTGGAACTTGGTGCTCTGCTTGTACTCTCTGGAAAGTGAGACATTTAGATACAAACTCCGCTATGTCTCTATTCATACCTCACCACCAATAATGTTGCTTCAACTCATCATACATCTTAGTACTCCCAGGGTGCATAGCAAAAACCGATTGATGTGCTTCCTCTAAAATTATCTTTCTCAATCTTGCATCATTAGGAACACACAATCTATCTTTGTACCAAAGACTGCTATCATCTCTCACAAGAAAATCTCGGCTCTCCCCATTTTGGCAATCTGACACAACTTTCTGAATTCTCTCATCAGCCAACTGAGCCTCTTTAATATGATACAACAACATCAGTCTCAATTGTAACTGAGCCAATAAAGCACCATCATCACATGATTCAAAACTAGCATGCAATGCTCTCAACTCAACAAGCAATGAGAGCGAATAAGCAGTCAAGCCTGCCAAAAACTTCCGACTCAAGGCATCTGCCATAACATTTGCCTTACCAGGATGATAGTCAATCAAACAGTCGTAGTCTTTAATCAACTCCAACCACCGTCTCTGTAGAAGATTCAGCTCTCTCTCCCCCAAATATTTTAAACTCTTGTGATCTGTATAGATGAAACACTTCTCCCCATACAAGTAGTGTCACCAAATCATCAAAGCAAACACTTTGGCTGCCAACTCCAAATCATGCGTCAGATAATTCAACTCATGTGGCTTTAAGTGCCAAGAAGCATAAGCTATGACTCTACCCTCCTACATCAAAACACAATCTAAACCACTGTGTGAAGCATCACTATAAATTACATATGGTTTACCTTCCACAGGCAAGGTAAGAATAGGAGCTTGAGTCAACATCTCTTTCAACTGCTCAAAACTAGCTTGACACTGATCTGTCCACACAAATCTAACTCCCTTTAAGTAATCTGGTGAGTGGAGAAGCTATCAAAGAATAACCCTTCACAAAACGTCGATAATAGCCTGCCAAACCCAGAAAACTTCTAACTTCAATCACTGACTTCGGTGGACTCCAATTCAAAATCGCCTCAACTTTACTCGGATGAACTCTAATACCGTCTACTGAAACCACATGACCCAAAAAAGTCACTTGATCAAGCCAAAACTCACACTTAGACAGCTTAGCATACAACTGCTTCTCTCTCAAGGTCTGCAACACAATCCGCAAGTGCTTATCATGATCTTCCTCATTATGCGAATACACCAAAATATCATTGATAAAGACCACTACAAACTGATCTAAATAGGGTCTAAACACCCTATTCATCAAATCCATGAAAACTGTTGGTGCATTCGTCAATCCAAAAGGCATCACCAAAAACTCATAATGCCCATACCTTGGATGAAAAGCTATCTTAGATACATCTTCAGCTCTGACTCTCAACTGATGGTACCCTGATCTCGAATCAATCTTAGAGAAAACTGCTGCTCCCTTCAACTGATCAAAGAGATCATCTATTCTAGGCAAAGGATACTTATTCTTGATGGTCACCTTATTCAACTGCCTATAATCAATGCACAATCTTAAGGTACCATCCTTCTTCTTCACAAACAAAACAGGAGCTCCCCACGGAGAAATATTGGGCCGAACAAATCAACAACTCCTGCAACTGCACCTTCAACTCTCTCAACTCAGCAGGTGCCATTCGATAAGGAGTAATAGAGATAGGAGTGGTACCATGCAACAAATTGATACCAAACTCAACCTCTCTCTCAAGGGGTAACCCTGGCAACTCCTTAGGAAAAACATCTGGAAATTCAGCAACTGTGGGTATACTATCAAGTTGAGAAACCACTACTCTGGTATCTACAACATGAGCAAGATAAGCATCACACCCTTTTCAAATCAACTTCCTAGCTACAATAGATGAAACAAACAAGGATGCAATATGTCTCTGCTCACTAGATACCATCACACTTCTACCATCACTAGTTCTCAGGGTAACACACTTCTTTTGACAGTCTACCATGGCCCATGCTTAGACAACCAATCCATGCCTAAGATCAGATCATACTCTTTAAAAGGCAATTCAATCAAATCACCAAGAAACTCCTCATCTTGCACCACAACTGAACTACCACGGTGCACCTTGCTAACTACCACACTATGTCCTAAAGGATTTGTCACCAAGACATCAAATCCTAGGAACTCTGAATGCATTTCAGTCACAGGCAAGATAGATGCACTTATGTATGAATGAGTAGATCTTGGGTCAATAAGAGCAAGAAGTGAAATGCCAAATAATGAAAATGTATCCGCAATAACTACTGAAGCATCCGGCTACCTTTGCATCACATACACTCACTGAGATGATCCAGCCTCATTTGGCCTACTGCCTCCAAATGTAGAACCTCCTCTCTGACTGATCCCAGGTCGACCACCTCTGTTGAAACCTCTACCCCAGGCTGACACTAGGTCGAGAAGCTGCAGTATCAATCTGTCTATCTTCCAGTAGCTCAGGGAAATCTTTGATGAAATGAGCTAGTGACCCACATCTAAAACATACTCCTGGTCCACCCATCTTCTAGCAAGCACCCCCATGTGCCCTACCACAATGGACACATGTAGGTGGAATAGATCTATGAACCACTGGAGTCGGAGCACTAGCTACAGAAACTGTATGCCTCTGATACTGAACTGACCTACCAGACTGCCTCTGGCTCCTACTGATCCTCGGAATAAAACTTCCTATGCCTCTCTTCATAAATGAAGACCCTACCTCAAACTGGGGTCTCCTAACTCTAGTCTCTTCCTTGGTAGCAGCTGCTGCAATGCCCTATGCTCTCTCAACACTTCTGGCTGCTGCAACCAACTGAGAAAAATCTTTATACCAAGAACCAGCAACAATAGACATAATAGAGGGTCTCAATCCCTCCTCAAATCTCCTTCACCGGTCAATCTCATATGAAATAATCCCACTGGCATAATGACTCAACCGGATGAACTCAATCTCACACTCTGTCACTGTCCGGTTATCTTGTCTCAGACTCAAAAATTCCATCTTCTTAGCATCCTTATACTCCCTCAGAGTATACTTCTGCTCAAACACCCATAGAAAATCACTATAAGTCAAGGTTGGTGGATCATCCATGGCATGTGAAACTGTCTTCCACCAATCATAAGCATCTTTCTGCAGAAGTGATCTAGCATAATCATATTTCTCTTCAGGAGTAGCCTGCAGCTGAATGAATACCCTCTGAACTCTATCAAGCCACTGTTTAGCTACTGCAGGATCTATAGTGCCAAAGAAATCCTCAGCCCCAAACTTTCTCAATTTATCATACTGCCTCACCGGTACTTGTGGTTGTGGTTGCGGGGGCGGCTGCTACACTGGCGCTTGCCTCAACAATTCTACCACATGCCGTAACCAAACCGGTGGAATATCATCAGCAGCTGGTCTCCCTGGCACAGGAGCAGGTGCCTCTCCAGCTCTCTCAACCCTAGCTCCATCTCTACCCTCTCCAGGAGCTACACTCTCAGTACTACCCTCTATTGACTGATGTGATTGAGACGCCATCACTACCTATATCTGCAAACACAGCAGAATACCCCATCAAAGATCAAAGACTTCCAGTGCCAAAGCATGTATCTTATTCAAAAATCATATTTTAAAATCAAAATTTTCTTTTTCTTACAATTCACATAGGTTGAGAACCTCAAACCTAGGCTCTGATACCAAAACAATTGTAACACCCCCTATACCCCATAAACACACACTACATACAACCACATCTGTAATTTATGTATACCGGATACAGGAATGTTATTGTCTATTTTTAAAAAAACAAATCTTTCAATTTAACAATATAAGAAAACTTAAAACATTTAAGTTATATTATAAAACATAATAGATAAAACATTTATTTATTAAGCAGCGGAAAATGTAGCAGTATATACATATATATACATAAATATTAATATTTACAAAATATAAAGTTTATATATGTTTGGCAGTTCGTCTCTGATCTTGAAGTCCACAATCAACACTTCACAAGCCTAGACTTGACTCGGTCTAGCTAAACTCTCCGGTTCAACCGGATCTACCCTGTCACCTGCGTGATAAACCACAATCGCGCTAAGCCTACGGCTTAGTGGTACAAACCACAATAATAATATGCTTCAATGCAATGCCAATGTCATACTTTCAAGAATTAGAAACAATGCACAAGAATATCATATTATATAACATCAGATTTCATTATATTATTCAATTGTTTCATCATTCATGATTTCCATTTAAGCAAAGACAAGCATGGGCCCAAAAGAAACTAATATGTCATTCAAATTCCAGAGTTAATGTTTTGGTCTAATAATCACATTTATCAAGCCCGTAGGCGAATCATTATCACAATGAGAAACATCTCATATGTAACATCCCACCTAGGCTTCAGGGACTAGGCCCAACCAAGCTTCAAGGGGAGCTAAGCATCAACCCAACTTGGCTTCAAGGACCAAGCCAACCCAGCTTCAAGGGATTGTTACTTTTAGGCATGCCATCATAACAAAACTCTGAAAATTGAATAACATACTAGGCACACAATTCTTTCATTATTTCATTTTTCAATTCCATTCTTATTTTCTCATAATCATCTAGGCAACCATGCCCCAATTATTTCATTTGCATTATTATAGCCAACAACAATGACTTCACATCTCATCATTAGGGTATACATAACCAATTGCATTGTACATACATTTTGAATGATCATTACATCTTTCACATTATGCCAATCATAGCATTAATCAAATGTATCAACAATGTAATAGATTACTTAACACATTTACAACCAAATGTGTTAAGTCCCAAAGTCATGTAAATGTATGCAACCATGTAAGGTTTGTACTTACCTCAAGAGCAACTCACACCAATCTAACCACTTCCTCTTCCAAGAATCCTTCAACACTTGGATTAGGGCAACTCAATCTCTTCAAAACCTAATCCAAAGGTGATCATATGCACTCACTTAGAGATACACATAAGATAATAAGGATAAGAACCAACTAGGGCAAACTCTACACATGACACGCTCAACAACACGGGTGTGTCCCTGATCATGCCCTAAACTCACTACACATAAGCTATGACACGCTCAGTGACATGGGCGTATCACTAGCCGTGTCAATCTACCCTCAACACAGTGGCTATGACACGCTCAGTGGCATGGGCGTGTCACTGGCCGTGTTAATACTACTCCAACACAGTAGCTGTGACACGCTCAGTAACATGGCCGTGTCACTGGTCGTGTCACCCATCCAGAAAATAGAACCATTGACACGCCCAAAGACTTGGTCGTGCTCATAGGTGTGTCAAGCCAAAAATCCTGATTCCGACACCAACAACACTATATCCAACAAACATCATACTTTACCCTTTTTCACTCCAAACTATCTTACCCAAAACCATCAATAAACCATACTAGACTTGCATAAACACCAAAAAAACTCAATACTTACATCAAAACACAAATCACAACTCAACACATACACAATCCACAATACTTGCTTTCCTTCAAGAAACTTAATCTTTCGTCCACACCAACCCCAAAATCAAAATCAAATAGATGACACAATCTCAAACACATCAAAATTAACCATACACATATCATCAACAACCATACACTAAGCTCAATACACAAACTCAAAAGAAAACCAAGCAAACAAGTGGGAAACTTACCAAAAGTGATGAAAACCCTTCAAACTCCAACTTGATCTCTTGAAACACCTTCCAATCTTGAGTTAGAGAGTAACAAAAATCCCTCTCCCTCAAGCTATGGTGATGGCCAGCTAAGCACGAGAAAGAGGAAGAAGATGATGATAAGTCAACCCATTCAACTCTTCTCTTAACCACTAAAGTCCTCTTTTAATATCCACCAAGCAATTATAATAATAAAATAATCATAAATATCATCATCCACAAAACTAATTCAATTTCAATTAATCCAAATATAATTAAATATCTCTTTTGACCAACTAATTAGTTGACTTGTATATGTTGTATATATCTCTATATATATAACATATACACACTTCTCTTTTCCTCTCTTACCACTTAAGCGTAAATATACTTTATATCATTTAATCCAATTTCAACAATAATCATTCCAAAAATTTTAGGGTATAATTTAGGATATTATAACCCTAAATTCTATATCTTTATCAAACTCCACTTAAACTTAACCATTTCTTCAATCCAACTTAAAAATCATTAATAACTACTCAAAATAACTTCATATATATCCAATTAAGTAATTAAATCATGCTATCATAGCAACCCAAAGTCAACATATTCATATATCCATGAAATTCCATGGAAGAAGTTAGAAAACTTACTAATTCAAGAGGAAATCACTAAAACTTTGCTTGAAATCTTGAATTCCTTTCAATTAATGGAGCTTGGAAGAAGCAAAAACCTCTCTTGGATGGCTATAGAGGTTCGGCCAAACATGAAGAAGAAGAAGAAGAAGAAGAAGAAGAAGAAAATCAATTATTAATTTCTCTTTTTTTCCACCTTAATTTTAACCATATATATAATATTATTTTATTATATTGTATTTATCTATTTATTTATTAAAAACCAAAAATTACATCTTTCATTCAAAAATAAATTATTTTAAAATTATTTAAATAATTTTAATTTTCCAAAGTATATTTACAAAATTGCCACTTGGCTTTGACTTTTCTTTAAAAATGTTAACTTTTAGTTGACTTTGTATATATTATGTATATTTCATATATATTTCACATATGCATTCCACTTTTCTCACTTAAAATCCTTCCATTTTTCATTTAAATTATTTATTAATTTATCCAATTTAATTTTAATTTATTTTATTTAATTTTTAAAAATTAGGGTTGTTACATTATGACTGGTCTTCAAAAAACCCAGACGAAGCATGATGTAATTCGGGTGATTGTTGACAGATTAACCAAGTTAGCCCATTTCCTTCCAATCAGGATTGACTATTCACTGGATAGACTTGCAGAATTATAAATAAATGATATAGTCAAGCTTCATGGAGTGCCAATCTATCATATTGGATCCAAACCTGTGCTTCACTTCGAGATTTTAAGAACATTTTCAGAAAGCATTGGGTTACACAACTCCATTCTAGCACTGCATTACATCCACAAACTGATGGCCAATCAAAGAGAGTGCTACAAATACTTGAAGATATGCTTAGAAGCTATATTATTGAATTTAAAGGTAGCCAGGAAAGACATCTACTGTTATCAGAATTTGCTTATAACAACAGCTACCAGACAAGTATTGGTATGGCACTGATGAAGCATTGTATGGAAGGAAATCTAGAACTCCCTTCTGTTGGACCAAATTAAGTGAGAGTAAGTTTATGGGACCTAATCTCATTAGACAAATTGAAGATAAAGTGAAGTTCATAAAGGATCGACTTAAAGCATAAGTAGATAGACAAAAGTCTTATGCAGATTTGAAAAGAAGGGACATTGAATACAATGTGGGGGATAATGTTTTTTTAAAGTATCGCTATGGAAGAAAGTTCTCTGCTTTGGCAAGAGAGGGAAACTAAGTCCTAGGTTTATTGGACCATACAAGGTACTTGAACGTGTGAGTCAAATAGCCTATAAACTAGTTTTACCTCCAGAATTAACCAAGATATATAATGTATTCCATGTATTGATCTTTAAAAGATACAGGTCGGACCCCTCACATGTGATATAGATGGAATCTATAGAAATACAACTAAATCTAATTTATGAAGAAGACCAGTGGCTAGCTTGGCTAGAGAATTCAAGGAATTATGGAACAAACACATTCCACTAGTAAAATTACTATAGAGAAACCACTCAATTGAGGAAGCCACATAGGAAAGTGAAGAGACAAGGAGACAATAATGCCCTCGGCTATTTCAAACACCTTGAACAGGTTAAATTTCAAGGGCTAAATTTCTTAAGAAGAAGAAAATTGTAATGTTTGAAATTTTTAACCAGTTATTTTTTGAAGTATGTTGATATGGGATTGTGTATAATACCGAAAGTGATTCAAATATTTGAAATAGATGGAAAATAGGATTAGTTAAATCTCAAAAAGTTGAAAGTTAAATCCGGGTATGGACAATATCGATATTTTAAAAATTAATCTTTAAACAGTAAAACCTTATAGAAATGACCCTTCAACCCTAGAATTGGTTTTTTTTTTATTGAATTTAGAATGCAAGATGAATTATGGGGCTTAAATTAACTAAAAAATTATTTTTATGATTTTACATAATTAAAAGTTGGATTTAAAAATAAATTAAAAAAGCAGGTGCACCAAAGTTATGGTAAGCACACCTTATGGAATCAAAACCTAATAATATATATATGTATATAGAAACCTTCTTCTTCTTCTTCTTCCTCTAAACCCAAACCGACCCAACACCAGTCCATAGGCAAAATTTTCATTTTTTTCCTTCCTTCTTCCATCAAACCTAAGTAAAAATTAAGGAAAATTCCCATATTACTCAAATTTGTAGTAGAATTCCTTAGAATTAGTCAGAAACACTAAAATCATCATCAAATATTCAAGGAATATTGGAGGAAGAGAGAGAAAGTATCACTTTATAAAGAGGTTTATGCTTGTTTATTCATAATTTGCTATCCTTTTTTTTTATTTCCATGAATTATATGAGCTAATTACACTACTTTAATTGAATTTTTGTGGTGAAATTTATTAATTGAATTTTTAGATAGAGAAAGTTAGAGTATGGAATTATGTGGAGAGAAAATTTATTTGAATCCATTTTTGAATAATTTTAAGTGTATATGTATTGTTTGTAGCTTAAAATTATGTTTAAAAAAATTTTTGATTCATAAAAGATTCAATTTAGGGTTATGGAAAGTTTAGGGTTTAGAATTGGATATTGAACTAGTTAATGAAATAATTGGTTATAAATTCATAAATGGATGAAAATAAGTGCATTTGTATAGTTGTTAACCTAAAATTATGGTTAGAATGGCTTTTGATTCATAAAAGTGTGGAATTAAAGTTTTGACAAATTTAGTTTTAAGAGTGAGAATGGATGTAGTTCATGAAACAAATGATTGTAAATTCATAATTGAGTAAGAAAAAGTGTGTTTATATGGCTTTTAAACATAAATTAAGCATAAAATAATTGTTGAATTTATAAAGTTTTAAATTTAAGATTATGTTGAGTTTACGATTTAGAGATAAGTTTCGAGCCGATTCTTGAAAGAATTGATTTTAAATTCATAATTGATGAAGAATAAGTATATTTATGTAGTTTCTAAATAAAAATTAAGTTTAAAGAAATTTTTGAGATTTCAAAGTTTGGAATTTAAGATTATGTAAATTTAGGATTTTGAGAAGGTTTAAGGTTTTGGAATTAGAATGATTGTTTATATTATGTTTAGTAAATATATTTTAAATAGCATATGTTTCAATTTAATCTAAATAATATTTCATTACATGTATGGTTAAAGTGAATACATTAGAATGATAAAGAAATAAGGTGTATTCTATTTAAAGAAATGTTATTAATTTTAACTAAATGATACTATAAATGTAACATTGATTGGAAACGAGAAAGAAATAAATTGTATGAACCATTCTGATGTTAAATCTAACTTTTAGGTTGAATGAATAGCCAGAGGGTGGACATTCTTCTGGTTACTGGCACTCTATGTCACTACTGGTATTGAACACTCTATGTCACTATTGTTACCATTATTGAGCCATCATCCATGCTAACTGATATTACTGGGTATTTACTTGCCACTACTGACCCGCTATCCAAATCTGGAATTTAAAATTCAGTGTGTGAGGGCAAAATATATAGAGTTTATCAAAAATAAGAAAATTGTACAAAATGATTGATTTTTATTTCTTACATGAATCTTAAATTTGTTAATATTAAAATAAGTTAGCTTGTTTCTATTTTATTTTTATCCAGTTATTATATTAAAGCTAAAATTTTATTTGTATACATTATTTTCAATTATTTTTCTATGTTATAATATTGGTAAATTATGAATACGCAAGCAACACTAAGCATTGCTTAGTGTGTTAGATTTATTTCTAATGCACCGATCAGATGAATCAAATAAATCCAGCTGAGGGAGTTATAGAGTTTCAAGATCATCTGCAGAACAAAAAATGGTTAATGAAGGGCATTGAATTATCTATTTAATTTTGTTCACATAGCAGTATTGTACCTATAATGACAGTTGTATAATTATAATTAACCTATAGTTTTGTATACTTTATAATTATGGATTGGGTTAAACTTTGTAGTAAAATATATTAGTTATGGAAAATATTTAATATGCTAGCATATTGATAAAATAAAAAGGAAATTGAATCAAAATGTGGATGATAGATGATGGATTATTGAAATCGGAGTTGAAATTGAATTTCAGAAATATTAGGAATGTTTTCTTTTGCAGGTTGTATTTTGATTGGAGAAAATGTTGGCAGTGTTAAATCACAGGAGAGACTTTGTCAAAAATTTTATTAACATTAGCTATGTACTTATCAAAAATTGAATGATTAAGTGTATAGGCATTTTGTGACATATCTTGATAATTCTTAACAAGATTATTATATTAAGTAGTGTCACAATTTTTATTAATAAATTTTATATATTTTACTTTTTTTTCGAGTGTTATTTTTTTATAATTAAAATTAAAAATTATTATTTATAAAATTTAATAATTTCATGTGGTAAAATGTAATTTAAAATATGAATTTTTATTATTTTATTGGAATATTTTTATTTAATAGAGAAGTTTGAAAAAAATGAAGAAATTTGAAATAAAATATTAATTGTAATGAGAGAAGAGGTATTTTTGAAATATATATATGTTTTAATGAGAAATGAGATATTTTTGAAATTTTGCATCAACTTTTGTAAAAGTATAAATATTTAGAGTTTTTGCAATATTTTTAGAATAAAAGTTATTTTTTAGATAGTTATATAAATGTCCATAAAATATAAATCAACCCAAAAAATTAGAGAAACACCTATAGTGAGCTACTGGTTATGAATGATCTTTACATCATGATGACTACCCAAAAACCTGGAAAAAAACATAGCAAAATTGACACTTCATTATGATGATTACTAAAACAAAAAATAAAGCCTACTCTTTATGATTTCTTATTTGAAAAACCAACAACTTATCGCCTCTCCCAATCCTAAACTCCCATTTCTCTTCTTTGCCAACAAAAAAAAGAATCAAGAAAACACAAAAATGGTTGTGGTTATTATTAGTTCTGCAATCCCAAAACAACTTCTTGTCATTTTATTCATGACTCAGTTTTCTTCTTTCATCCAAGAAAATCAGAGACATTATTAAAATCTTGACTAATTCCACCTGAATTTGTTGGTAAGCTTCAGATGGAGTCTACTACAATAGAATCAGTGTCCATAGATTATGGAAACATTGTCCATAATAAACCAGCAACTATTCATTACCCAATATAAGTAACATATATATGATTTAGTGAAACCTTCTTTCACTTGTTCTGTTCCTTTTGGTATATCAGTAACAAGAAATGGCCATTGTACTCATGGACAAGAAATTGCTAACAATGGAGTAGTAATAGATATCAAAAGTTTAAGAGAATGTAAGAGGAAAAATATTAGTGGAATTTATATCTCTAAAACACTATTGTTTGATGATATTGGTGTTAGATTTTTAATTTCAAATTTAAAATAATTATCTTAGATAATCTTAATTATCTAGATAATATAAGGATAATATATTTTATATTTAATTATGAACGGTCCTCATCGTATTCACTATGAATTTACCATTAAACCCTTATGCGTAGTTATATAGTAGGATCTCTTAATTATTTTATTATATAATTTCTCCAATTATACCTTGATGGTAGATTTAGTTTTTTGAGAGTGCACAGATAAAGAAATGAGTTCCTTGTCATTATTCTTTATAGCTCTTTTCCATCATAGTTAAGAAATCATTTGGCTAGAAAATAGTAGATCCTCAATTTTGGCCCTAAATAAGTGTGGTCTAATTTCAGAATCTTAAACCTAGTCTTATCTAGTTTTAGAAGCTAAACCTAGTCTAATCCAGTTTTAGAAGTTTAAACCTAGTGTGATCCAATTTTAAAAGGCCAAATCAGGTCTGTTCAATCAAAAAATTCCAAACCAAGCTAGTTCGAGCCTAAAATGTAAAACCATGATGAATTGGCTGAAGCCAATTCGTCATGGGTCTTAAATTCAGGCTTTAATTTTGGTTTCCAGACATATTAATCATCCTAATTAGGTTAAAACTCTAAAGACATTCAGAGAGCACAAGGTTTTAGTTGCCCTAATTACCGCTTATAAATAATAAGCTACAATAAGGAGATTGGTAGAAAAGGAGCAGAACCTGGAGCATATTGGAAAGCAATTAAAAGAAACAAAGGGCAAAAGACGAAAATCAAAACAAAAGAGCCAGTAGCCTAAATTGATCCTTGGATCATTAAACTTCCAACTAGTAAACCTGTTGATCCAGGCAGCAGCAGTAACAACATCAAGCTTGGTTCAACAGATTAAAATTGGTGGAGTTAACAATGCAATTTTGATTTCATTTAACCAATCCAATTCAACTCAATTGTCTACCGTTATTGATTAATTCATTGCATCTTTTGATTAACAAACCATGTTGCAAATTGTTCACAGTAAGCATGACATTTGTGATCAAAATAGGCAGTAGCATCAATTATTTATTCTACCATTATTTTCATAAATCTTAAACATGAAATGTCAGTTGCTTATTAAACCTTAGCTTGCATGTTTTGGTTTATTTTTCAAAACCCTAATCTTATAATATTATATCTCAATTTTAGGATTAATTCTTAATATTATATGATTAAACCCTATATTTTATATTAAGCCCTAGGTTTAGATTTAAACCCTAATTTATACCTTAAAACCCCTAGTTTAGGAAAAATCATAATTTACATGTTTAAACCTTAGTTTTATTTTTAAAACCCTAATTTTGTTCCAACACCCTAATTTCTAGACTAAACCCCTAATTTGTATACTAAAACCATAATTCCACGACCAAAAGGAGGTCGATTCCAATGAATTGGGCTATGTGGGGTTCTGAGTCATTCTTAAATTTTCCATGCATACCCAACATTTCGAACCTAGTACGGGTTGGAGATTCCTTAGGAATCAAGTCATTTACCCCTTTCTATCTTCTAAGCCTGTTCGGGTGGCAACTCCTATTATTTGGGTTTAGGCCCATGCTCTCTAAGCCCTAGAGCCTAACAATGCCAAAAATGCAAGAACCATTCCACCAGAAGTGGGGGCAAATATCTCTAGTTACAGTAGTAACTCCATTGGGGATAAGAGAAGTTAATTCAGTTGGTCTTTATATTATTCTATTCTTTCTTATTATGTTATTATCCATTGCATCACTTAGATTGCATTGTGTGTGTGAGTTAGAATGCCTTGTGTAATTCATGTTATGTTGTGTGAGGGATACTGTACTTTCACTCAAGGTATGGAGATTTAGCATGGAATAACAACTCATAGCCTTGTACCTTTTGGTATATACTTGCCATGGGAACCTAAACTTTTTAACCCAAGGACCAAAGCCCGTGTAATTGGCCTAGTAACTTCTCTTAGGTTTACCTTATATACTTGTCATTTGACTATGATTAAAATATTTTGGTTTGAGTTATAACCTATTTAGTTTTTTTTTTCCTAATATGACCTAATTATGGTGTAAGCCGAAAGTACTTTTAAATCCCAAAATAATTTTAGCCTTTTTAAACCGAAAATAAAATCCCAAAAGACCAAATTATTTTTAATCTCTTTTCTAATATGGTCTTTTGGATATAAAACCTTTTTCAAGATGGGTCAAAAATAATTTTATACCTCAATGCCCAAGTTCAAAGTCCAAAATTCATTTTTCAACAAATCTTTTTTTAAGAGCTTTAAAACACTTTTTGATGGTCTCAAAACTATTTTTCACTTTATAACCTAAATTCAAATGACAACTTTTTCTTAAATGGGCTTACAACTAGTTGGGTCAATTATGAAATATTAAAATCAATTGTGGGCCTAATTTACACTAAGACTTGTTAATCATGGGCTTGTTTATGGTATGAATCATTAGTTTCTTTTCCAAATGAGAAATCTATTTATGACATTCTATTTAATTTAGTTTTAATCCATAATATAACATAAAAGCTATTTTCAATTGATCCAATGGATTAAGGCTTAATTAGTATGAATTATCATGGACTTACTTCTAAATTTGAAAAATACAACTATTGGTTAATCCATTTGAGTGGATCTTTCAAAAATAAAATATCCCCTGTTGATGTTTTATTGACCATATACCTAGAAAAGAGAGTCTCCATTCGTGTGTAAGTGATATAAGGTTAGAAGGAATACCCTTACTCTTTGTTTGTTTGTTTGTTAACATGTGCATACATACATACATATATTGCATTACATAGCATTGATCCTTTATGGCTCACAGACCTAAAGTATGACAATTCATGAGCTTATGACAACTAGACCTATGGTTCAAAATCTAGTGAGAATTCAGTTAATTTCACATCAAAAGTAATGGAACCTAAGCAAGTTCAGAAGATGATGAATGATGCCCTCAACTACAAGATGGAAGAATTAAAGGGGGCCCTGGCTGAAACTATGAGAAGTCAGTTGCTTTCACCATTGGAACATAATAATGTTGAAGCATCTGCTAGTAACAAGAAGCAAAAGGATAAGGGAAAGGCTAAGGTAGCTGAAGTGGCCTCTGATGAAGACAAGGTAGTGATGATGATGATGATGATTGGGATGCATATTTCCAAGATCCGCAGGAAAAGAAGAAAGAAAAGAAGGTTGTGGAGAGAACTAAAACTACCCTTACTCTTTGTTTGTTTGTTAACATGTGCATACATACATACATATATTGCATTACATAGCATTGATCCTTTATGGCTCATAGACCTAAAGTACGACTATTCAGGAGATTATGACAACCAGAACTATGGTTCAAAATCTAGTGAGAATTCAGTTAATTTCACATCAAAAGTAATGGAACCTGAGCAAGTTCAGAAGATGATGAATGATGCCCTCAACTACAAGATGGAAGAATTAAAGGGGGCCCTGGCTAAAACTATGAGAAGTCAGTTGCTTTCACCATTGGAACATAATAATGTTGAAGCATCTGATAGTAACAAGAAGTAAAAGGATAAGGGAAAGGCTAAGGTAGCTGAAGTGGCCTCTGATGAAGACAAGGTAGTGATGATGATGATGATGATTGGGATGCATATTTCCAAGATCCGCAAGAAAAGAAGAAAGAAAAGAAGGTTGTGGAAAGAACTAAAACTACCCTTACTCTTTGTTTGTTTGTTAACATGTGCATACATACATACATATATTGCATTACATAGCATTGATCCTTTATGGCTCATAGACCTAAAGTATGACAATTCATGAGCTTATGACAACCAGACCTATGGTTCAAAATCTAGTGAGAATTCAGTTAATTTCACATCAAAAGTAATGGAACCTGAGCAAGTTCAGAAGATGATGAATGATGCCCTCAACTACAAGATGGAAGAATTAAAGGGGGCCCTGGCTGAAACTATGAGAAGTCAGTTGCTTTCACCATTGGAACATAATAATGTTGAAGCATCTGCTAGTAACAAGAAGCAAAAGGATAAGGGAAAGGCTAAGGTAGCTGAAGTGGCCTCTGATGAAGACAAGGTAGTGATGATGATGATTGGGATGCATATTTCCAAGATCCGCAAGAAAAGAAGAAAGAAAAGAAGGTTGTGGAGAGAACTAAAACTACTGATGTGGAAAAATTGATTGTTTATTTAGATAAGAAGTTTGAAAAGAAGCTGAAGGCTAAGGAGGTGTCAGAGGTACATGAGCTATTTGAGCAAGATGAAGTTTCTTAAAAGTTTAAGATGCCTTCTTTCTCTATGTTTGATGGAAGTGGGATTTCCATTTTCATGTCAACCAATATATCACTGCCATGCAATCTGCTAGAGCTACTAAAGCTCAAACTCTAAGGTATTTCACACTCTTATTAGAAATTGTTGTGTAAAACTGGTTCAACACCTTAGAGGAAAAATACTCAAAAGGATTAGGATATACTGTACTAAGCCTTTATCCAACAGTATGGCTATAATGCTGAATTGAAAGTGACTCTGATGGAGGTAGAATCAATCAAGAAAAAAGCAAAATGAGAACTTTGTTGATTATATGAAGAGATGAAAGAATAAGGTTGCACTTCTTAAAAAGAAGTTAGATGAGTCTGATTAGCTTATAATGATAATGAGGGGTGTCCTACTAATCTGTGTAAATGGATGTCTCACACTCTTATCAGAGACTTCAAAGATCTTCTTCAAGCCAGCTTACAGATAGAAGAAGAGGAATGAGAGAAGAACTATTTTTTGAAAGAAGAAATGAAAGGGGGAATTATCAGCCTGGTGGTCAGGGTATATAGAAATTAATAGATGCCAATGCAACTAGTCAAGCCAATAAGAGGCTATTTTTATATCTTGGGAGGCCTTTATCGTAGGTTTTCAACAAGTTATAGAAGAAAGGGTTGTTACAGCCATTGGCTCCTTGACCTTTACCGAATTCTTTACCACTTAACTTTGATGCCAAAGCCTTCTGTCAATTTCATCAGACACAAGGACATGAGATAGATAGATGCATTCAGTTAAAGCATGAGATCCAAGATCTGATCGATAATGGTAAACTACCTGAGCTCGATAAGCCCAACACTAAGAGAAATCCTTTGCCTAAGTTTGGAAGATTACCACCTCTAGCAACTTTCACGATAGGGGAAGGATTAAAAAAAAATTTGTCTTGTCATCATTTCAAGATGAAATCGCTAAAGAGGTGATGCCATTGAGCAAGAATAACCAACTGAGGTTTAAAGGGTAATGACCAATTATGTTATAAATGAGTCTTGGGATTCAACTGATAGTAATGGTGAATTAGAATTAGGAAACAAGATGGTCCCAGTCTGAACTTGAAGAAGAAAAAGTGTTGAATACTCACTAGCAAGCCTTATGGAAGGGCTCCTCCAAAAGAATAAGTGACTGAAAAAGGTAGAGATGCTGAGATAGAAAGAGTGTAATATTCCAAAATTTTGAAAATATTAATTGTTGAAAATTAATTAAATGATTTAAAAGTATATATATAATTAAGTGAAAAGAAAAGAGAAAGGAAAGATGTGTATATGATGTATATATGTAGATATATACAATATATACAAGTCAACATTTTAGCTTGGTCAAATGATATTTTAATTTTTTAAGTAAATATTAATTAATGGATAGTGGAAGATGATATTTGTTATTAATTATATAATAATAATAAATATGCTTGGTGGAGATTAAAAGAGGGAAATTGTGTGGTTAATAGGGGTTAGTTGGTAAAAGAGGAGTTGATTTTATCTTCATCTTCTTCTTCCTTCTCCTTAGAAGTCGGCCATCATCATCATCAAAGGAAAGAGATTTTGCTTCTTGATAACTCAAGTAATTGAAGGATTTCAAGTGTTCAAGTTGGAGTTTTAAGGATTTTCTCTATATTTGGTAAGTTTCCAACTTGTGTCCTTTAATTTCCATGAAAGTTTATATGTGTGAATTGGGTGTTTGATGTGTTATGTTTTAATGGTTAATTTTGGTGTGTTTGAAGTTCTTTTGTCTAGTTAACTATGAATTTGGGGTTGGATTGAAGAAGAGAGTTAAGTTTGGTAAAGAGAATAAGAGTTTTGGATTGTGTACCTTTTGAGTTGAGAAGTCTTGGTTGTGATTGTGTATTTGTGCTTTTAATTGAGTTGTTTTGATGTTTATACAAGTATTATGTGGTATAATGATGGATTTGGTTGAGTTTGTATAGAGTTGAAAAGGGTAATGAAAGATAATAGTTGGATGTGGTAATATTGGGTGGATATCAGGATTTTTGGCCTGACATGCTTGGTGGCACAACCATTCCTTTAGGCGTGTTGATGGTTCTATTTTCAGTGTTGGTGACACGTGCAGTGACACGCCCATCACTGACCGTGTCATAGCTACTATGTTGTTATAGAATTGACACGATCAGTGACACGCCCATGTCACTGAGTGTTTCATAGCTACTGCGTTGTTGGAGAATTTACATGTGTAGTGACATGCCCATGTCATTGAGTGTGTCATATCTTCTGTGTTATGGGTTTAGGGCACGGTCATAGGCATGCCCGTGTTGTTGAGCGTGTAATGTATAGAGTTTGCCTTATATAGTTCTTTTTCTTATTTTTCTTTGTGTATCACTTGGTGATTATTTATAATCACATTTGGTTTAGGCTTTAAAGAGACTTGAGTTACCCAATCAAAGTGTTGAGGGATACCTTGGAAGAGGAGATTGACAGTGGTGTTTGTTGCTTTTAGAGATAAGTACAAACTTTTAATAATTGTTTAAAATTACATGACATTGGGACTTAACACATTTGGTTGGAAGATGTGTTAGGTTACTCATGATTGGTACATGAATAATGTGTTATGATTTGTGTAATGTCACAAATGCATTATGTATAATGTGGGCTTGGTGCAAAATATGATAATGATCCAAAATGTATGGATAATGCAAATTGTTTTGTGTACATTAAAGATGGTATGTAAAGTCATTGGTAATGACTATATTGATATAAGTGAGATATTTAAGGCTCTGTGCCTAATGTGATCATGAGAAAATGAGAAAGGATTCGATAATGAAATGAGATATATGGAAACATAATACAATGAATTGATATTGGTATAAATGAGAAATAAGAATAAAATGTGTCTAGTATGTTATTCAATTTTCAGAGTTCTGGATTTGGCGGCATGCCTATGATTTGCCTATAGGCTAGACGCTGGCGTCACTGTGAAAATGTTTTTGAGGTGAAATGACCGGGTCGTAAGCCTCAAAAAAAAATCCTTGAAGCTAGGCTGGGTGAAATGACCGGGTCGTAAACTCAGACCTAGTTGGATTAATCCATGGATATAATGCCTACGGGGCTAGACACATGGTGTCATTATAGACCAAAGCAGTAACTTTGGAATTTGAATAGCTTATTATATCCTTTTTGGGCCCATGCTTGTCTTTGCTTTAATGTGAATTATGATTTGTGGAACAATTGAGCAATATAATGAAATATAATGTTATGAAATATGATATCTTTATGTATGGTGCATTGGCATTGCATTTGAATTATATTGTTATCAAAGTTTGTACTACTAAGCTTTTGGTTTAGCATGATTGTGGCTCATCGCGCAGGTGACAGGTTAGATCCGGTTGAGCCAAAGAGTTCAGCTAGACCGAGTCGAGTCTAGGCTTAAGATCTTGAGTGCAGAGTTAATTATTGGACATTAGGATCAGAGACAAACTGTCAGCATGTAAACATTTTATATTTTGCACATATTGATTTCATGTATATAGTAAGATATTTTGATGTATATAAATATATATATTCCGCTAACTATCAAAAATGTTTTGGATAAACCTTTGGTAATGAAGTATACATATATATGCTTTAATAAGTCATATCTCAACTATTATTTATATGATATCAGTTAAATGTTTTAAGATTATACAAATTTTATAAATGATGATTTGATTATTTAAAATGGTTGTGACATTCTTGTATCCTCTATACATATACTACATATGTTGGGTATATGTAGTGTATGTATACTAGGTATAAGGGTGTTACAGAAAGAAGGAAGAAGATGATGTTGTCCTTAAGGAATTAAAAAGGACCCAAGCTAGAGTGATCCTAGCCCCTGACATGTCCAAGTATATGAAGCATTTTTTACTCCAACTCAACATACTTCCCTTGGCTTATGCGATTTTCATTTCATTTTCTTTCTTTCATTTTTCAAAATAATTAATTTTTCAATTAACATTTTTTGTCAATAAATTATTTTTGTTACATTCATGTTTTTATTCATCTTTGTTCATTTAGGTGCTCAAACAATGATGAACCTAACTTGATATTCATAAATTAGTGTATCTATGCATCATAATTCGAATGACTTTACTAGATGAGAAAATTATTCTATCGAATTGAGCTATGTATGCTTACTTAGAGAGGGGTCGTGCATAATTACCTTTATCTAGGTTCTAGTCAATCTTAGAACATACTTAGATGAACTTTTGAGGCAAAATTGAACTCTACTTATTTAAGAAAGAAATGATCTAGAAATTGTTTGATGAGCCAATGACTAGCATACACCCTATAAATATCAATCCCTAATTTGTCCCCTTGAGTGTTCATAAGATTTTAGCTTGCTTTTTATTGGCTTGTAAGTCCGATAACCTATCCTGAGCTATTGTGACATTTGTGATAAGTCTAATGATCACTAAGGTACTAAGGGCCAAAGAAGATCAAGGAAAAGAATCATAGTCAAGACCATTAGAATAGTTGAACTTTACTAAACTAAAGCTAATAACTCCAATCTCTTTCATAATTAAGATGAAGCTAAGGAAACAAAGGATTCATCCATACTGAAGTAGACTCATTCCACTCCATTAATCCATAGTCAGAACCATAAAATGGTGCAAAACAATACAACTCTTTTAGAACTAGGAATCTAAAAAAAGGAGAGATGAGGAGAGAAAAAGTCAAAACAAAACAGCAAAAAAGGCACAAAAAAAAAGACAAAATAAGACAAGAAAAAAGAAGAAAAGAAAAAAGAAGAAGAGAGAGAAGAAGAAAGAGAAAAATAAAAAGAAGAAGAAAATATAAGAATAATAAGGTTTCATTTTTTTTTTCAAAAGCAAAGATCATCCTAATCAAATCCAGATTTCTGCCAAAAAGATAAGCTCTATCTTTTCACAAAGCAAGATTTCAAGCTCAGTCTTTTCATGAAGCAAGATTTCAAGTTCTGTTTTTCATTAAGTAAGGTAACAAGACACCTTGAAGATGAAAATGATGCTCAAAGTTTAAGATACCTCCAACAGCATGTGGCTCTAACAAGAAGTTTATAGTGTGATTTGTCAGCAGTATCATATCATCTCTAGTTAATAGCCTTTCACTTAGCCCATATCACTAATAGCCCCCCCCCCCCCCCCCCCCCCCCCCCCCCCCCCATTATAAGCCTATTAAAGACCTGTTGATCTTTTTTGGTAGGTAGAGTCTATTAGCAGAGATTATTTGAATAAGCATACATATGAGATAAATAATATTTAAACTCAATGAGACCTTTAGCCAAGTAATATGTATGTACTTATCTGAAGTGCAATAATTTTTATTCAAATGGAAATGACTCCCAAGTTTTGTATAGTAACTAGGGTTGCATATTATAGATATGTCAATTTGGAAAAATCGAGCTCTGAGGTATAATGACACTGATTTGATAAAGCAAAAATGTGATTTTTAAAAAATAAATTAAAAAGAAAAGTGTGTTTTGTCATACGAGCCTTCAAGTTTGGGGAAGTATGTTGTATTGTCAAACCTCAAAAGACATATTGAGTAAAAGTAGGCTAATTAAAGGATCACTTGCAAGGCCATGTCATGAAGAAGTTGCCAACCAAATGTGATGAAATAGATGTCTCTCGTGTCTCTAACTATGCTACTTAGGCCCTCATAACTCATGTTTTCATCTTAGAGATTAAACCATAGATGCGAAGGCTCTGCTATTCTAATGCAAGACCTGAATAAGCATCATAATGGAATCTATGGGAGTGCTTTGGCTTATCACCTTGGTCTATGAGTCAATAGAACCACTGTAAGTATCACTCATGTATATCATGCATACATACATATATGAGCATATCATATTGCCTTTTTATCATGTGTTGCCTTTTCTTTGTCAAAGTGAACATCATACACCCTATGAAGTAAAAAATCAAAAGTAGACATGGAATCAGGGGGCATGAAAGGGCCATTGCAAAAGAAAGAGGAAATACATGCTTGAGCAAGTAACCATACAAAACATAAACATCAATCAGAGCCTGCATAGGAATAAAATCATTGGATTGAGCCTACACAAGGGGGCAAAACCTCTCCTTTTCAAAATTTGAGTTTATACGTGTATAAAATATTTTCAGACTAACTTTTAATATTTTGCATGCAAGGGGCAAAGAAAGGATATGAGGGCTAAAAAATAGCCAATTTTTTTTCAAAGCAGAATCCATTAAAGAGTGAAACAAATGGCTATACGAAAGCCAAAACTCTCAGATGACAGAAGATCAACCGAATTCATTAAAGAATGGAACAAATAGCTAGAAGAAAGCCAAAACTATTAGATGACAGAAGGTCAACAAAATCCATTAAAGAATAGAACAAATGGCTAGAAGAAAGCCAAAAATCTCAGATGACAGAAGGTCAGTAAAATCCATTATTGAATGGAACAAATGACTAGAAGAAAGCTAGAACTCTTAGATGATAGAAGGTAAGCAAAATCCATTAAAAAAATTAAACAAATGGCTAGAAGAAAGCCAAAACTCTCATATGACAGAAGGTTAACAAAATCCATTAAAGAATGGAACAAATGGCTAGAAGAAAGCTAAAACTCTCAGATGATAGAAGGTCAGCAAAATCCATTGCAGAATGAAACAAATGGCTACAAGAAACCCAAAACTCTCAGATGATAGAAGGTCACCATAATCCATTAAAGAATGGAACAAGTGGCTAAAGAAAGCCAAAATTCTCAAATGATAAAAGATTAATCAAGCTAGAAGAGCTGAAGTTGATCTGGTTTTTGTTGACTCTTTGAAGCATCCATAATCAAGCCATGGGTCCAGAACCCAAACCGAATCTTGGGTCCAAAACACAAACTAATTCACCGGTCCAGAACCTAAACTAAGTCTCAGGTCCATAACCCAAATCAAATCATGGATCCAGAACCCAAACCAATTCTTGGGTCTAAAACCCAAATCCATTCACATGTCCAAAACCCAAACCAAGTCTCAAGTCCTGAACCTAAAAGAATTCACGGTCCCAAAACCCAAACCAAGCCATCGGGCAAGAACCCACCCTCTTCCAAGATCGACTTAAAGGTAGATTGCTTTTTTCCTCTCTAAAAAAAAATTCAAGATTGTTTAAGCATGGGGCAAAGCTGTAGGCCCTTAATTTTAGCCCTAAATAAGTGTTGTCCAATTTAAGAAGCTTAAGCCTAGTCTGATCTAGTTTTAGAAGCTCAAACCTAGTCTAATATAATTTTAGAAGTTTAAACCTAGTCTGGTCCAATTTTAAAAGCCCAAATCAGGTCTCGTCCAATTTTAAAATTCTAAACCAAGATGGTTCGAGCCCAAAATGTAAAACCATGACAAATTTGCCAAGGCCAATTCGCCATGAACATGGCCCATGGCGAATAGGCCGAAGCCAATTTTCCATAGGTCTTAAATTTGAGCTTTAATTTTTATTTCTAGGCGTATTAAGCATCCTAATCAAGTTAAAATTCTGAAGACATTTGGAGAGTCAAGGGTTTTAGTTTGCCCAATTATCGCTTATAAATAAGAAGCTACAATAAAGAGATTAGCAACCACAATAATTGACAAAAAGGAGCAAAACCTAGAGTATATTAAAAAGCAATTAGAAGAAACAAAGAGCACAAGACGAAAATTGGGCAAGCTAAAATCTTGATCCCAAATGATCTAGGCAGCAGCAGTAACAACATCAAGATTGGTTCAACATATTAAAATTGATGGAGCCAACAACGCAAGTTTGATTTCCTTTAACCAATCCAATTCAACTCAACTCAATTGTCTACTGGTATTGATTAATTCATTACATCCTTCGATTAATAAACCATGTTGCAAATTGTTCACAATAAGCATGAGATTTAGGATCAAAATAGGCAGTAACATCAATTATTTATTCTGCCATTATTTTCATAAATCTTAAGCCCTAAATTACCTAATAAACCTTAGTTGAATCTTAAACCTTAGCTTACATGTTTTGGTTTATTTTTCAAAACTCTATTCTTATATTATTGTATCTCAGTTTTAGGATTAAATCTTAATAATACATGATTAAACCCTAGATTTGCATTTTTTAGTTTAGTTCACATATTAAGCCCTAGGTTTAGATTTAAACCCTAATCTAAACCTCAAAACCCTAGTTTAGTAAAAACCCTAATTTGCATGTTTAAACCTTAGTTTTAGATTTCCAACACCCTAATTTGTATGCTAAAACCCTAATTCCACAACCAAATCCTAATTCCACAATGTAGACCCTTAATTTTTGACCCAGGTCCAATATAATTTATTTAGTTGGAAATAATTTTTGTATTATCTTAATTAAATAATATTTGTTTTAATATTTATTTTTTATAATTATAGTAATAAAAAATAATAATAATAAAGAAATAAATAAAAATAAAAATAAAAATTGGTGACAGAAAAATCGGCGAAGAAATTTTTCATCGTCGAAAGTGTTGGACGAAATGGCCTGCAGCCCGCCAGCGCCAATTTTCGCTCACAATTCCTGCAGCCCGTCGCAAATTTTGCCAGCGAGATTTTTTCAACACAAATTTTTTTGAAACCAATTTCTATTTGGTTTCGGTTTTCTTTTCCTAATCAAATATAGTTTCCTTAAACAATTGGAATTAATCTTCTAAATTTCCTATAAATAACACTAAAAAACACATAAAGGGAGGAGGGAACTTTAAAAATTAATCGGACTTGGCAGTAGAACAATCGGACTTGGAGTACTATAACTTTGAATTTGGGACTTCGGATTTGAGGAGAAGCAAGCAAGCAATCCAGCCATCAAAGGCAGCAATCCTGCCTTTGTCCTTGTTCATCCAAGAAGCAATTTTTGGTGGAACCAACGAACGAAGGTTTGAATCTCTAATTTCTTTTTATTTTCTTACAGTAGCTTTGTTTCTTTGATTCATAAGATTATACACACAAAACCTTAATTTATAAACATGTAGTAACATTGATCTTCGTTTCAATAACATAAACACTTTTCTGTTTCTAAATACCTTGAAAACCCTAATTCGTTTCTTTTGTTTTCCAAAAAATCTTAAATCGTTCATTCTGTTTCTTCTAAAACTTAAGAACCCTAACCTATTTCTTCAAAACCTTAAAACCCTAAATTGCTCCAGCTATTTCCAAAAACCTTAAAAAAAATACTCTTTTGTTTCCAAAAACCTTAAAACGTTTTTCTTATTTCCAAAAGCTTTTAAAAAACCCTAAACTGTTTTCCTCTCACATTTTTCCAAACTCTAAATTTACCTTACAGTTTCTAAAAATCACATAAAGCTTTATAAAACTATAAATTATTTTCTCAAATCCTAAAAGCAAATATATTTTTAGAAACACTAAAAACCCTAATTCCCTCAAAACTAATATGTATACCCTAGCTTCCCTAAACCCTAATCCTTAAAACCCTAAAACCTTATAAACCTAAATATTAAAACTCACCACAGTAAACCTAAAAACAATAATCCAGTAGCTAATAATCATAAACCTAATGTTTTAATATTCCAAAACCCTAATTTCATATTGTTACCCATAAACCCTAATTTGATTCATGAAACCCTAATCCATTCCAATTTTCCAAAACCTTTACAGTAGACTAGACAAATAATAATAATAATAATAATAATAATAATAATAATAATAATAATAATAATAATACTAAAATCCCAAAACCCTAAATATTAATTAAAGAACTTTAAATAGAAAAAACCCTAATTTGTATCTTTACTTGCTTTATTTTTAGATTTAATTATGTAGTCTAGTATAAGCTTTGATTTATTTAAGTTCAATGCTTGATTTATTTAACTTATCACAAATGAATATTTATTATATATTTTGATTGATGTTTAATATCTTTGATGAATGATTTATTTATGATGAATGGTTATTTACTTTTATCGATTTATTTTGATTTTCAAATGTTGTAAGAGGTATGTTTCCACTTTGTGGGTACCTCATTAATTAATTATCATGTAATTTAAATTTCTTTTATATTTTAACTAATGTAAAGGACATGTTTCTACCTTTTGGTGGGTGTCTTATTAGTTTAGGCATGGATGATGTAAGGGCATAATTCCATCTTCAGATGGGTGTCCATTTATTTGCCTTGTTTAGACATTATTTTGATTTTTAATATAGTAATGCTTTATTTCAATTGTTGCATGTAATATGGATAATATTGTTGTATTTAATAATTTTATAATATTAAGATCTATAAAGGAGGCCGGTTCCAATGAACCGGGCGCTGTGGGGGTGCTGGGCCATTTCTCACCTTCCCCACACGTACCCAACTTTCCAAACCCATTAGGGGATTGGGGATTCTTTAGGAATCGAGTCATCCACCCCTTTCTTTTTCTCGGCCCGTCCGGGTGGCGACTCCATTTTCTCCGAACTTAGGTCCATGTTCTCTAAGGCCCCGAGCCTAAACAGTGCCGAAGTAGCAAGAACCATTCCACCGGGAGTTGGGGCAAAAATCCCCACTCACAGTGGCGACTCCACTGGGGATAAGAGAAGTTGATTCCGTTGGTCTTTATATTATTACATTCTTTCTTATAATGATATTATCCATTACATCATATTAGATTGCATCGTGTGCATGAGTTAGGACGCCTGTGTTACTCGTGTTGTGTTATATAAGGGATACCATACTTTCACTCAAGGTATGGAGATCGAACATGGCATAACCACTCATAGCCTCATACCATTTGGTATATACTTGCTATGGGAACCTAAGCCTTTTAACCTAAAGACTAAAGCTTATGTAATTGGCCTAGTTACTTTCCTTAGGTTTTACCCCAAATGCATGTTGTTTGACTATGGTTAATTTGTCTTAGCTTAAATCATGGCTTATTTGGTTTGCTCTTTTTCTAATATGACCTAAGTACATTGTAAGCTCAAAATAAAATTTTCTTTAAAGTCAAAAAGACCAAAACAATTTTTAAAACTCTTTAACATGGTCTTGGGATATAAAACTTTTCTCAAAACTTTCCAAAAATTCTTTTGGTCATGACCCAAATACTAAGCCCAAAATCCATTTTTTCTAAAATCTTTTTACAATGGGCTTAGAAATAAAATTATTTTTACCTTTTTTTACAAAGAGCTTGCAAATTATTTAGGTCAATTACGAAATACCAAAAATCAATTGTGAGCCTAGTTTATACTAAGAGTAATTAATCATGGGCTTGTTTTTGGCATTAACCATTAGTTACTTTTTCAAGTGAAAAATCTATCTATAATAAACCTCTTAATTTAGTTTTAATCCAATGTAGCATAAAAGTTACTATAGTTGGTTAAATGGATTAAATCCTAATTAATGGGAATTATTTTTGAATTGATTTCCATTTTCAAAAATATTTCTATTGGTTGAAACATCTGAGGAAAAAAATTCAAAAATAAGATACCCCATGTTGGTATTTTATTAACCATATACATAGGGAAAGAGACTCGCCATTCGTGTGTGGATGTTATAAGGTTGGAAGAAATGTCCTAATTATCCTTATTTGTTGATTATTTATGCATACATGCATACATACATTTGCATCTCATATCATTAATCCCTTCTAGCTCATAGCCTTGGATTACGACAGTTCAAAAGCTTACGACAATTCGACCTACGCCGGAGATGAAGAATCTAGTATCAACTCAATCACTTGCTCACCAAAAGCAATGGAGCCTAAACAAATTCAAAGAATGGTGGATGAAGCCCTCAATGCCAAAATGGAAGAGATAAAAAAGGCCCTAGCTGAGACCATGAAGAACCAATTAACTGCAATTTTAGAAAATAATGCGAAGCATCTGCTAGCATTAAGAAACCAAAGGACAAAGGGAAGAATAAAGTTGGTGAAGTGGTTTTTGATGATGAAAAGGTGATCATTGATGATGATGATTGGGCTCAATACTACCAAGATCCTCAAGACAAAAAGGAGTCAAAGGTTGTTGAGAAGACAATTGTTGAAAGGACCAAGACGTCTGATGTCGAGAAGATGATTGCTGATTTAGAAAAGAAATTTTAGAAGAAGCTGAAAACCGAGGAAATATCCGAGATTGATAAACTATTTGAACAAGATGAAGAAGTTTCATACAAGTTCAAGATGCCATCTTTTGTGAAGTTTAATGGAACCGGAAATCCTCACCTCCATGTGAAGTAATATATCACTGCTATGCAATCTACCCAAGCTACTAAGGCTCAAACTCTGAGGTACTTTATGCTCTCTTTGGACCCTATTGTCCAAAATTGGTTCAATACCTTAGAGGAAAGTACTCAAAAAGATTGGGACATGTTATACAAGGCTTTCATTCAGCAATATGGGTATAATGTCGAGTTGGAAGTTACCTTAATGGAAGTTGAGTCCATTAGACAAAGGCCAAATGAGAATTTTGTGGACTATGTGAAAAGATGGAGAAATAAGGCTGCTTTACTCAAGAAAAGGCCCGATGAATATGATCAAATAAGGATGATCGTCAGAGGTGTCCTGCCCAACCTCCGTGAAAGGTTGTCTCACACCCTTACAAGGGATTTCAAAGATCTTCTCCAAGCTGGTCTACAAATTGAAGAGTGGGAAAGGGAGAAGAATCGCTTTTCAATAAAAAGGAATGAGAAAGGGAACTACCAGTAGGGCAATCAAAGTACACAAAAAGAAGTTGATGTTAATGCCACTAGTCAAGAAGGAATGAGGCAGTTTTCAGAATTAGGAAGCCACTGTCTTGGGTTCTCAATAAGCTACAAAAGAAGGGATTGTTACAACCCTTGACTCCTCGACCTTTGCCGAATCCTTTACCCCTAAAATTTAATACTGAAGACTTTTGTGAGTTTCATCCAACACAAGGACATGAGACAGACAAATGCTTGCGATTAAAACATGAGATCCAAAATTTAATTGACAGTGGTAAGCTGCCAAAGCCTGATAAGACCAGTACAAAAGACAATCCTTTTCCAAAATTCAAAAGAGTGCCACCACCAGCAACCTTCATGGTAGGAAAAGAATTGGAAGAAGATTTTGTTTTATCATCCTTTCAAGATGGGGATACTGAAGATGTGAAAGGAAAGGAAGCTTCACTCAACAAACTTTCCTTAGCTTGAATGTTACTTTTCAAATTTTGCTTTAATATTTAATTAGAACAATTATGTTTTTTCAAATTTAAAAGTTGTCTGAATAAATTACTTTTATTAAAATTTTTGTTGGTCTTTGTTCATTTTGGTGCTTAACCAATGAGGAATCTATCTTGATGATTCATGAATTAATTTATTTATGCATCATGACTCGAATGACTTTACTAGGTGAGGGAATGGCTCTATAGCATTGAGTTGTGTATGCTTACTTAGAGAGGGCTCCTGCATAATTACCTTTGTCTAGGTCCTAGTCAGTCTTAGAACATGCTTTGACAAACTTTTGAGGTGAAATTGAACTCTGCTTATTTAAGGGAGATATGATTTAGGCATTGTTTGGTTAGCCAACAACTAGTATCCACCTATTAAATATCAATCCCTAGTTGTCCTTTGAGCCTTCATAAAATTTTAGCTTTCTTTTCATTGGCATATAACCCTAACAACCTACCCTGAGCTGTTGTGATACTTTTGACAAGTCTTATGATCACTAAGGTGAAGAGGCAAGAAGATCAAAGAAAGGAATGAATAGTCAAGATCATAAGGATAGTTGATGTTTTCAAGACCATAAGGATAATTGAAGTTTTTCTAATATCCCCAATATATCAAGAAAACATCAGAGTACCAAATGATTTTTCCCTGTTAAATAAGATTTATGTCACTCCACTCATCCATTATTGGAGACCCAAGTTGGTACAAACAAGACAACTCTTTTAGAGCTAGAACCAAATAAAAAAAAACAAAAAAAAAGAAAAAGAGAAAGAAATAAAAGAAAAAGAGAAAAAAATATAAAACCCAAAATGGTTCAGAAAGCCAATTGAGTTCTCTTTTACCTAAAGCAGCAAAAGGCTTCCATTTGGTTCATAAGGACATTTTGACTTGAATTGGTCCAACCCAACCAAAGATTCAATCAAAATTAGAGAAAAAAGGAGAAATACCATCCAATTCTTGAAAGTTTTGTACCTGACAGTCCTACAAGGAAGAAGGACAAAATGATAAAATGCTCAAAGAAAAGAAGAGCAAGAAAAATAAAAAAGAAAGAAAAGGAGAAGAAGAAAAGAAACGAATTTGGTTACCAAGCTTTTTGCAAGGGCACAAAGACTATCCCAATCAAGATTCAGTTTAACACCAAAAAGAATGTTCAAAGCTCTATCTTTTCATGCTCCCAGCTGCCTAAAAGTCCAAACAAGAAATTTGTAGTGTAAAGGTTTGTCCATTGTGTCACATCGGCTCCAACTTACAAATGGCCTTCATTTAACCCATGTCCCTTATAGACCCCATTTCAAGCCTATCAAAGACATGTTGATCTCTCTTGGTAGGTAGAGTCTATTAGTGGAGATAGTTTGAATAAGCATGCATATGAGATAGACAATATTTAAATTTAATGAGACCTTTGGCCAAGTAATGTGTATGTGCCTATCTGAAGTACAACAATTCTTGCTTAAATAGAAATGATTCTCGAGTTTAGTATGGTAAATAGGGTTTTCATGTTATAGATATGTTAATTTGGAAAAATCAAGTCTTGAGGTACATTGACATTGATTTGGCAAAGCCAACATTTGATTTCAAAATAAAAAATATTTTTGTCACACGAAGCCTTCAAGTTAAGGGGAGTATGTTGAACTATCAAACCTCGAAGAACACATTGGCCAAAGGAAATACTGGCAAGGTTATGAAGAAGCTACCAACTAACATGTTGAATCATAATTTAAAATGGATGTATCTCTACTGTTTGGGGCCTCCATTATTCAAATTTTCAACATCTTGAAGATGAAAGCCATAAATGTGAAGCGGCCTATCATTCCACTGTAAGAAATGAATGGGTATCTCAAAGGAAGTCAATGAGAACACTTCTACTGAACACCTCGGTCTGTGGGTCAATGGAACGACTGTAAGTATCATTCATGTATATCATTCATACATGAGCATATCACATCGCACTTTCTTTTCGTGTATTATTTATTCTTTATTAAAGTGAACAGCAAACACCCTGTGAAGTAAATAATCAAAAGAAAATATCAAATTAGGGGGGCATGGAAAGCCTATTTCTTGTGGAAGCTCCAGTCATTTTGTAAAAGGAGAAGTATATGCTTGTCCTAAGAACTAGACAATCTACAACATCAATCAAAGCCCGCATAAAAATCATAGGTTTGGGCCTACACAGGGGGCAAAGTTTCTCCTTTTCAATTTTTTGATTTTATATATAAAACATTTTCAAACTCACTTACAAATATTCCACCACGCAGGGGGCAGGAGAAGATATGAGTGTAATATCCCAAAATATACCCTAGAAGTTTGGTATATAATTGTTGTTTTATTTGGATTAAGTGTATTTGTGTTTAATTGGAAAGAGATATGTTGTAAGAGTAGAGTGCATATGTTATTTATATTGTGATATACACAACATATACCATTCTAAGGGTGAAGGGTATAAAGGAAATTATTTTGAAATTGAGTTAGTGGAATAAGATGAGTTTATGGAGATATTTTGAATATTATACTGTTTATTGTGTAGAGGAGATTGTTTTGAGGAAAGAGAAGTTGACTTTGCTTTTGTACTTCTTTTCCTTTTCTTCTTTCCTTCTCCTTCCTTCGTGGCTTTCATTCCATTTTCTTCTCTTTTCTTTGTCTTGGACGGCAGCAGCAAGAGAACAAGAGAGAGGGAGAGATTTGACCTTACAAGATCAAGATTAAAGAAGTTTACAAGAGATTTAGTCGGAATCTAAGAGTTCTTCATCCTTGGTAAGTTCTCTCTTGATTTCTTGTGTTGTTTTTGAAGTTATGTGGGTTTGTGAGTTGAAGTTGTGTTTGAGAATGTGTTTGGGTTGATTATGTTGTGTTTAAGAGTATTTGGTTTATGTGGTTTTGGATTTTGGGGTTGGATTGAAGAAAAGAGTAAGTTGGTTGGGATAGATTGAGTTGAGGTTGTGTTTAGAGTTTTGATGATGTTGTGATTTGTGTTTGATGTGTGTTTTAGCTTGTTGTGGTGTTGTTGTAAGTTTGAGATGGTTTTTGGGTATGTTTTGTGAAGTTTGTTTGAAGTGGATGTTGATGGATAGAAGTGTTTTGTTGGTAGTGGTGTTGTCTTGGCCGGAATCTGGGTTTTTGGCCTGACACGCCCAGGAGCACGTCCAGGTCCTTAGGCGTGTCAATTGTTCTGAGTGGCAGTAGGTGTGACACGGCCATTAACACGCCCGTGTTGTTGAGCGTGTCATAGCTACTGTGAGTTTTGAGAATTTACACAGCCATGAGCACGCTCATGATGTTGGACGTGTCGTTATTTCTGAGAGACAGAATGTATTACACGCCCAGTGACACGCCCGTGGTTCTGAGCGTGTAAATGTTTCTGTGTTGTGGAGTTAGGGCACGGTCAGGGACACGCCCGTGTGTGTGAGCGTGTCAAGTCTAGAGTTTGCCCTAATTGATTCTTAACCTTATGATCTCATGAGAGTTTCCTCATTCTTTTGGAATAGGTTGTGAAGAAGGTGATTTACCCTAACTCAAGTGGTGATAGATTCTTGAAAAGTAAGTGTTTAGAGTTGTGTGGGTCATTTTGAAATAGTTCAAAATACATTATTGCATACACTCATATGATATTGAGAATTGAGACATAATTGATTATATGTGAATGTTGTGATGAGCATGTAAAATATGTGTTGATGCCATTAATTATATCCGTGTGAATAATGAATGGATTAATGTGATGATGAAATATAATGTGAAAGATATGAAGCCATGATTGTTGGCTATGATAATGAAAATGAGATAATTAAGGCATGGTTGCCTAGTTGATTATGGATCATGAAATGAGAAATGAATTGAGAAAGAAATTGATAAAGAGATAAACGAAATCATTGTGTACCTAATATGTCTATTCAATTTCCAGAGTTATGAGTTTGGCGGCATGCCTATGAATAACTGGATAGGTGAAATGACCGGGTCGTAAGCCGAATCCAGTTGATAAATGTGAAATGTGATGTTTTTGGGGTGAAATGACCGGGTCGTAAACCTCAAAAACATATTATTGGAACTAGATTGAGTGAAATGGCTGGGTCATAAACTCAAATCTAGTTGATTATCCATGGATATATATATATATTGCCTACGGGGCTAGACACAAGGTGTCAATATGGACCAAAGCAGTAACTCTGAACTTTGAATAACATATTAGTGTGTTTTGGGCCCGTGTCTGTCTTAGTTGTAATATGTGATTTATGAATGAAGAAACAATTGAATAATAAGATCTAATATATAATTATAAAATGTGATATGATTATGTATGGTTTATGAAATGTATTATGGTGACATGTGCATCGCATTAAAGCATCATGGTTGTACAATTTACACTACTGAGCTGTTAGCTCAGCGCGATTGTGGTTCATCGCGCAGGTAACAGAGTTGAACCCGAGAGTTCTACGAGATTGAGTGAGTCTAGACATTGAAGAGTTGACTTTTGGACTTAAAGATCAGAGAAGAGCTGCCTGTCATGTATATATTTTATATTTGTATATTCTGATTTTGATGTATAAGTATTTGTAAACATTTGTTCTATTTTCCGCTGCGTTTTAAATGAACTTTCTATTTATTTGGTTTTATAAACTCTTTCAAAAGTTTTTAATTGTTTACATTATATAAGAGTGATAACATGAGTGATTTGTAAAATGTGGCATTTCTATATTCAGTATACGTATATTACGATCGTATTAGCATGTTGTGTACGTATACGGGGTATAGGGGTGTTACAATTGTTTTGGTATCAGAGCTTAGGTTTGAGATTCTCAACCTAGGTATATTGTAAGGAAAAAGGATATTTTGCTTTTAAAAGTTGGTTTTTGAATAAGATATATATACTTGATATTGGCAGTCTCTGATCTTTAATAAGGTGCATTCTGCTGTATTTGCAGATATAGGTTGTGATGGATTCTCATTTACGTCAGTCAGTTGAGGGTAGTGTGGAGAGTGTAGCTCCAGATGAGGCTAGAGAGGGAGCTAGAGTGGTTAGTGCTGGAGAGATACCTGTTTCTGTGCCAGGGAGACCAGCTGGTGAGGAGGTTCCGCCAGTTTGGTTTAGGCATATGATGGAATTGATGAGGCAAGCCCCAGTACAACAGCCACCACCACCACCCCAGCCTTTGGTATCAGTGAGACAGTATGACAAATTAAGGAAGTTTAGAGCAGAGGATTTTCTGGGTACTATTGATCCAGCTGTAGCTGAGCAGTGGCTAGATAAGATACAGAGGATATTTGTTCAGTTACAGGCCACTCCAGAAGAAAAATTTGACTATGCTAGATCATTGTTACAGAAAGATGCATATGACTGGTGGAAGACAGTGCCCCATGCTATGGATGATCCACCTACCTTGTCCTATGCTGATTTTTCTCAGGGAGTTTGAATTGAAGTATACTTCGAGGGAGTATAAAGATGTGAAGAAGATGGAGTTTTTGAGTTTGAAGCAAGACTACAGGACAGTAACCGAGTATGAAGTTGAGTTCATCCGATTGAGCCATTATGCTGGGGGTATCATATCTGATGAGATTGATAGATGCAGGAGATTTGAGGAGGGATTGAGGCCCTCTCTCATGTGTCATGTGGCTGGTTCTCGATATCATGATTTTTCCCAGCTTGTTGCAGCAGCTAGGAGTGTGGAGAGAGCTCAGGGTATTGCAGCAGTTGCTACAGAGGAAGAGACCAGGGTTAGGAGACCCCAGTTTGAGGCAGGGTCTTCATCTGTGAAGAGAGGCAGGGGAAGCTTTGTTCCCAGGATTAGTAGGAGTCAGAGGCCAGTTGGTAGGTCAGTTCAGTTTCAGAGGCAGAGATCGAGACCTACAGCTTCAGTGGCGAGCACTCTGACCCCAGTAATTCAGAGATCTACTCCTCCGGTATGTGAGTATTGTGGTAAGACCCATTGGGGTGTTTGTTGGAGGATCAGAGGATCAGCTGGATGCTATAGATGAGGATCGCCAGATCATTTTGTTAGAGAGTGTCCTGAGTTGCAGGAGCAGAGGTCAGTAGATTCGGCAGTTTCTCGACCTATTGTGAGGGGAGGTAGAGGAGGCAGAAGTTTCAGCAGAGGAGGTAGATCTGGGTTCAGTCCTAGAGGAGGTTCTACATCCAGGGAGAATAGATCAGAGGAGGTTGGATCTTCTCAGAGGATGTATGTGATGCAGAGGCAGCCAGATGCTTCAGCAGTTATAGCTGGTACTTTCTCTTTATTTGGTATTTCAGTACTTGCTTTGATTGATCCAGGATCTACTCATTCATATATAAGTGCATCCATTTTGCCTGTGTCTGAATTGCATGTTGAATCCCTAGGATTTGATGTGTTGGTGACAAATCCTTTAGGGCATAGTGTGATTGTTAGCAAGGTGCACCGAGATAGTGCAGTAGTGGTTCAGGGTGAGGAGTTTTTGGGTGATCTGATTGAAATGCCATTTAAAGAATATGATTTGATACTGGGCATGGACTAGTTGTCTAGACATGGAGCGGTAGTAGACTGTCAACAGAAATGTGTTACTTTGAGAACCGATGATGGTAGAATTGTGATGGTATCTGGTGAGCAGAGACAGCTTGCATCCTTGTTTATTTCAGCTGTTTCAGCTAAGAGGTTGATTAGAAAAGGGTGTGATGCTTATCTTGCTCATGTTGTGGATACTAGAGTAGTGGGTTCTCGACTTGACGGTATACCCACAGTTGCAGATTTTCCAGATGTGTTTCCAGAGGAGTTGCCAGGATTGCCTCCTGAGAGAGAGGTGGAGTTTGGTATTGAATTGTTGCCTGGTACCACTCCTATCTCTATTACTCCTTATAGAATGGCACCTGTTGAATTGAGAGAGTTGAAAGTGCAGTTGCAGGAGTTGTTGGATAAAGGGTTTGTTCGCCCTAGTGTTTCACCGTGGGGAGCTCCTGTGTTGTTTGTGAAAAAGAAGGATGGTACTATGAGATTATGCATCGATTATAGGCAATTGAACAAGGTGACTATCAAGAATAAATATCCTTTGCCTAGAATTGATGATCTCTTTGATCAATTGAAGGGAGCAGCAGTGTTTTCCAAGATTGATTTGAGATCAGGGTACCATCAGTTGAGAGTCAGAGATGAAGATGTTCCTAAGACAGCCTTTCGTACAAGGTATGGACATTATGAGTTTCTAGTTATGCCTTTTGGGTTGACGAATGCACCTGCAGCTTTTATGGATCTGATGAATAGGGTGTTTAGACCCTATCTGGATCAGTTTGTAGTGGTTTTCATCGATGATATTTTGGTGTATTCGCACAATGAGGAGGAGCATGACAAGCATCTGCGAATTGTGTTGCAGATCTTGAGAGAGAAGCAATTGTATGCTAAGCTGTCGAAGTGTGAGTTCTGGCTTGATCATGTGACATTTCTCGGCCATATAGTTTCAGCAGATGGCATTAGAGTTGATCCGAGTAAAGTTGAAGCTGTTATGAATTGGAGTCCAACAAAGTCTGTGATAGAAGTTAGAAGTTTTCTGGGTTTGGCAGGCTACTATCGGCGCTTTGTGAAAGGATTTTCTTTGATAGCTACTCCACTTACCAGATTACTTCGCAAGGGAGTTAGATTTGTGTGGACAGATCAGTGTCAGGCTAGTTTTAAATAGTTGAAAGAGATGTTGACTCAAGCGCCTGTTCTTACTTTGCCAGTAGAAGATAAACCATATGTGATTTTCAGTGATGCTTCACATAGTGGTTTGGGTTGTGTCTTGATGCAAGAAGGTAAAGTGATAGCTTATGCTTCTCAGCAGTTGAAGCCGCATGAGCTTAATTATCCTAACCATGATTTGGAGTTAGCAGCCATTGTGTTTGCATTGAAGATTTGGCGACACTATTTGTATGGGGAGAAGTGTTTTATTTATACCGATCATAAAAGTTTGAAATATTTGGGAGTTCAGAGAGAGCTTAATCTTCGGCAGAGACGTTGGTTGGAGTTGATTAAAGACTACAACTGTTTGATTGATTATCATCCTGGTAAGGCAAATGTGGTTGCTGATGCCTTGAGTCGGAAGTCTTTAGCAGGCCTGATTGTTTATTCACTCTCGTTGCTTGTTGAGTTGAGAGCATTACATGCTAACTTTGTATCTTGTGATGATGGTGCATTGTTGGCACAATTACAGTTGAGGCCGGTATTGTTAGATCAGATTAAAGAAGCCCAGTTGGTTGATGAGAAAGTTCAGAAAATTATTTCAGATTGCCAAAATAAAGAGAATCGAGATTTCCTGTTAAAAAGTGATGGGAGTCTTTGGTTTAAGAACAGATTGTGTGTACCTGATGATGCTAATTTGAGAAGGATTATTTTGGAAGAAGCACACCAGTCAGTTTTTGCTTTGCATCCGGGCAGTACTAAGATGTATCATGATTTGAGACAGCATTACTGTAATATCCCAATGTATGCCCTAGAAGTTTAATACAATTGTTGTTTGATTTGAATTAAATATACATATATGTTGTTGCAAAGGAAATGATTGTGTTAATGGAATGTATATGTTGTATATATGTTAATATAGATAACATATAAATTGGTCAAAAGAAAGTCAAGAGAAGAATGAGGTGTGGTGGAGGATTTTTGGAAATTATTATTATTATTATTATTATTATTATTATTATTATTATTATTATATATATATATATGTGGTGAACGTGAGAAGAGGAAAAAGATATTTTCTTTCTTCTTCTTCTTCTTTTGGTTTTGCACGAGAGAGAGAGAGAGAGAGAGAGAGATAGAGAGATGTGATGATCTTCATCAAAATCTTGGGGTTTTAAGAGAATTGAAGGTAGAGATTGAAGATTTGACAAGATATTCAAGTAAGTATTAAATTCTTTGTCTTGATTTCTATTGTTTGAGTTGGATTTGATATGGTTGGTGTGATGGTGATGTTAATGAAAGATTAAGATTATAGATATGTTGAATTGATAGTTAGATGATGTTAATAAGGTTAATTGTGAGGTTGATGATGGATTATTGAAATTGGTTAGTAAAGATTTTATATATATGAGATGGAGAATTGATTGATTGATATATGTTTGTGTTTATTGAAGTTGAAATGCATAAAATACATGATGTGTGCCGTGTTTGAAATCTTTACCTTTTGTGAGACACGGCCAGGATGATGGGAGACACGGCCGTGTTGGATCATTTTGGAGAGACACGGCCACTGTCTCGGCCGTGTCACTTGCCCGTGTCTGCTACTGGATTTTTGGTGTTGAGAGACACGGCCACTGGCTTGGCCGTGTCCTTTGACCGTGTCTGTCACTGCCTCTTTTGGTTGAGAGACACGGCCAAGCTAGGGGAGTCTTGGCCGTGTTGGAGCATGTGTTGGGAGACACGGCCACAAGCTTGGCCGTGTCCCTTGAGTGTGTTAGCTACTGTGAGAAAAGTGATTGATGAACACGCCCGTGTTGGTGAACGTGTTGGTGGGCGTGTCTTGTGTTAAGGTTGCTCTAATTAATTATCATTCTTATGTTCTTATGGGAATAACTATCTTTGGATTAGGTTTTGAAGAAATTGTGTTGCATTAACTTAATGTGGAGATTTCTTGGAAAAAGGAAATGTAGAGATTGATGGGAGTAGTTTTTGAGGTAAGTACCAATTTATATGATTGTATTTATTTACATGACTTGAGACTTAACACATATGTTTGCAAATGTGTTAAGTGGTTTATTATATTATTAATATAATTTGATTAAGATGATGATTAAATGATGTTAAGGATATGAAGATCATTAAAAAGGTACGCATAATCCTTATTTGATTGTATATCTCTATTTGTCTTTGAACCTTAACACATTTGGATGAATGTGTTAAATAATCTATTATATGATGGATGTAAATGAGTAAGGTAAATTGGTATATATATTTATAAATGATGAAATTGCTATCATATAAGATAGAAAGAAATGATGATCATTCTTAAGGTATATGCAATGCAATTGGTTGTGATAAATGTTTTAATACAGAATGGTATTAATGTGTCTTGAGAAATGATGGAAATGAAATAAATGGACATATGGTTTATATGATAATGAATTTAAAATACATGTGTAATGAAATTGATTATGTATGCTTGAATGATAAAGTGTAAAATGTGATTTGAGATATAATGTGATGAGAAGCTATTGTGAATGGCTATGATTATACAAATAAGATTGTTGAGGTATGTTTGCCTATTTGATAATGATAGAAATGGGTTGAGAAAGTAATGTTAAAAGATATAAATGAGCGAACCTATCTGCCTCCTGCGGAACCATGCGGACCCAGAGAACTGGGCAACCGATCTTGGACTACCGACCTGGTTGGGGGAAGGTTCAGTACAGTCAATATTATATGTACCTATTTGCCTCCTGCGGAACCATGCGGACCCTGTGAGTGGGCAACCGAACTTGGACCACCGACCTGGTTGGGGGAAGGATCGTATTTGGTAGTTTTATACGTACTTATCTGCCTCCTGCGGACCCCTGGGATTGGCAGTGGCCTGAGGCCCAGTGGGCAACCGACCTGGTTGGGGGAAAGTTCGTATATGATGTTATAGTTGTTGGCTATATTGAGAAACTTTGAATGTGTATAATAGATGATGATATAAATATTGAAATAATGATATGAAGTATAATATGTAAATGAATTGTGATTGATGATAATGATTATCTTCATTGGAATGTGATTCATGATTAGTATGATATGTATTGTGTGTATAGCAATATCGATTGTGAGTATAAATGATGAATCATGATTGGTGAATTGTGAATAAAATAATGTCATGAGATATAATATATCATGTGTGTATTGATATAGTGATTGTAAGAATTAGTAATGGATTATGGTTAGTGAGATAAATGTGTATATATGCATATATTATATGAAATTAGTCAAGATATATAAAAGGTGTAATCAAAAAGGGAAAACGTGATAAGAAACTAATGGTACATGAAATTGATATATCATTATATGTTAGGATGTTTATAATATAAGTTTATATTTTATATTTGTACTATTAAGCTCTCGGGCTTAGCGCGGATGTGTACTTGCGCAGGTAACTAGGTGGAAGATATGAAGTCTTTTGTTATGCCACGAGAAAAGTAAGAGTTTGTCGAGACCAACTAGAGGGTGATGCATACATGTATAACTTTTATTTATGATGTATTTCTGATTTATATATTCATATGTATACATGATTTAATAAAGATAAGATTGTTATATGTATGTAAGATTTGTAAAAATATAATGATTTTGTAAATGTTCTTTGAAAATGAATGTGTTGTGGTTTGAATGCTGTTAAGGTTTTTTTTTAAATTGCAACAAAAAAATGACATCCTTATACTTTATATACTTACTGTATACATACCGGGTATATGTATAGTACTTATATGGGGTATCGGGGTGTTACAATTACTGGTGGTCAAGTACGATGAGAGACATAGCGGAATTTGTATCCAAATGTCTCACATGTCAGAGGGTTAAAGCTGAGCATCAAGTTCCAACAGGGTTACTTCAACCGTTATCAGTGCCTGAATGGAAATGGGAAAGAGTTACAATGGATTTTGTGTCTGGATTGCCATTGACTCAGAGGAAACATGATGCTATTTGGGTAATTGTTGATAGGTTGACAAAGACAGCTCATTTTCTTCCGGTTCGGATGGATTATTCTCTCGAGAGGTTGGCTGAGCTGTATATCCATGAGATTGTGAAGTTGCATGGAGTCCCAATTTCTTTAGTGTCTGATCGAGATCCCCGGTTTACTTCAAGATTTTGGAAGAGTTTACATGGTACTTTGGGTTCTCGATTACACTTTAGTACTGCTTTCCATCCGCAGTCAGATGGACAGTCAGAGAGAGTGATACAGATTATAGAGGATATGTTGAGAAGCTGTGTTATTGATTTCTCTGGTAGTTGGGACAGATTTTTGCCACTTGTGGAATTTGCTTACAATAACAGTCATCAGTCCAGCATTGGAATGGCACCATTTGAAGCATTGTATGGTAGATGGTGTAGGATGCCTCTATGTTGGAATGAAGTTGGAGAAGGTAAGTTAATTGGTCCTGATTTGGTTAAAGAAACAGAAGATAAAGTGAAGTTGATTCGGAATAGATTGAAAACAGCTTCAGATCGACAGAAGTCTTATTCAGATTTGAAGAGGAGAGACATAGAGTATAATGTGGGAGATAAAGTATTTTTGAAAGTGTCTCCTTGGAAAAAGATTCTAAGATTTGGTCGAAAAGGAAAGCTGAGTCCGCGTTTTATTGGACCGTATGAAATTTTAGAAAGAATTGGGCCAGTTGCTTATCGGCTTGCTTTGCCACCTGATTTGGATAGAATCCATAATGTTTTCCATGTTTCTATGTTGAGGAGATACCGATCAGATCCATCTCATGTGTTGTCAGTTGAATCTATTGAGGTGAATCCGGATCTGACATTTGAAGAGGAACCAGTTGCTATCTTGGCACATGAAGTGAAAGAGTTAAGAAATAAGGAAGTGCCACTTGTGAAGGTTTTATGGAAGAATCATGCAAAAGAAGAAGCAACTTGGGAAAGTGAGCAAGCAATGCGAGATCAATATCCTCATTTGTTTCAGATTTAATATCAGGTAATTTCGAGGATGAAATTCTTTTTAGAGGGGGAGAATTGTAATATTCCAAAATATACCCTAGAAGTTTGGTATATAATTGTTGTTTTATTTGGATTAAGTGTATTTGTGTTTAATTGGAAAGAGATATGTTGTAAGAGTAGAGTGCATATGTTATTTATATTGTGATATACACAACATATACCATTCTAAGGGTGAAGGGTATAAAGGAAATTATTTTGAAATTGAGTTAGTGGAATAAGATGAGTGGATGGAGATATTTTGAATATTATATTGTTTATTGTGTGGAGGAGATTGTTTTGAGGAAAGAGAAGTTGACTTTGCTTTTGTACTTCTTTTCCTTTTCTTCTTTCCTTCTCCTTCCTTCGTGGCTTTCATTCCATTTTCTTCTCTTTTCTTAGTCTTAGACGGCAGCAGCAAGAGAACAAGAGAGAGGGAGAGATTTGACCTTACAAGATCAAGATTAAAGAAGTTTACAAGAGATTTAGTAAGAATCTAAGAGTTCTTCATCCTTGGTAAGTTCTCTCTTGATTTCTTGTGTTGTTTTTGAAGTTATGTGGGTTTGTGAGTTGAAGTTGTGTTTGAGAATGTGTTTGGGTTGATTATGTTGTGTTTAAGAGTATTTGGTTTATGTGGTTTTTGATTTTGGGGTTGGATTGAAGAAAAGAGTAAGTTGGTTGGGATAGATTGAGTTGAGGTTGTGTTTAGAGTTTTGATGATGTTGTGATTTGTGTTTGATGTGTGTTTTAGCTTGTTGTGGTGTTGTTGTAAGTTTGAGATGGTTTTTGGGTATGTTTTGTGAAGTTTGTTTGAAGTGGATGTTGATGGATAGAAGTGTTTTGTTGGTAGTGGTGTTGTCTTGGCCAGAATCTGGGTTTTTGGCCTGACACGCCCAGGAGCACGTCCAGGTCCTTAGGCGTGTCAATTGTTCTGAGTGGCAGTAGGTGTGACACGGCCATTAACACACCCGTGTTGTTGAGCGTGTCATAGCTACTGTGAGTTTTGAGAATTTACACGGCCATGAGCACGCTCATGATGTTGGACGTGTCGTTATTTCTGAGAGACAGAATGTATTACACGCCCAGTGACACGCCCATGGTTCTGAGCGTGTAAATGTTTCTGTGTTGTGGAGTTAGGGCACGGTCAGGGACACGCCCGTGTGTGTGAGCGTGTCAAGTTTAGAGTTTGCCCTAATTGATTCTTAACCTTATGATCTCATGAGAGTTTCCTCATTCTTTTGGAATAGGTTGTGAAGAAGGTGATTTACCCTAACTCAAGTGGTGATAGATTCTTGAAAAGTAAGTGTTTAGAGTTGTGTGGGTCATTTTGAAATAGTTCAAAATACATTATTGCATACACTCATATGATATTGAGAATTGAGACATAATTGATTATATGTGAATGTTGTGATGAGCATGTAAAATATGTGTTGATGCCATTAATTATATCCGTGTGAATAATGAATGGATTAATGTGATGATGAAATATAATGTGAAAGATATGAAGCCATGATTGTTGGCTATGATAATTAAAATGAGATAATTAAGGCATGGTTGCCTAGTTGATTATGGATCATGAAATGAGAAATGAATTGAGAAAGAAATTGATAAAGAGATAAACGAAATCATTGTGTACCTAATATGTCTATTCAATTTCCAGAGTTCTGAGTTTGGCGGCATGCCTATGAATAACTGGATAGGTGAAATGACCGGGTCGTAAGCCGAATCCAGTTGATAAATGTGAAATGTGATGTTTTTGGGGTGAAATGACCGGGTCGTAAACCTCAAAAACATATTATTGGAACTAGATTGAGTGAAATGACTGGGTCGTAAACTCAAATCTAGTTGATTATCCATGGATATATATATATATATATTGCCTACGGGGCTAGACACAAGGTGTCAATATGGACCAAAGCAGTAACTCTGAACTTTGAATAACATATTAGTGTGTTTTGGGCCCGTGTCTGTCTTAGTTGTAATATGTGATTTATGAATGAAGAAACAATTGAATAATAAGATCTAATATATAATTATAAAATGTGATATGATTATGTATGGTTTATGAAATGTATTATGGTGACATGTGCATCGCATTAAAGCATCATGGTTGTACAATTTACACTACTGAGTTGTTAGCTCAGCGTGATTGTGGTTCATCGCGCAGGTAACAGAGTTGAACCCGAGAGTTCTTCGAGACCGAGTGAGTCTAGACATTGAAGAGTTGACTTTTGGACTTAAAGATAAGAGAAGAGCTGCCTGTCATGTATATATTTTATATTTGTATATTCTGATTTTGATGTATAAGTATTTGTAAACATTTGTTCTATTTTCCGCTGCGTTTTAAATGAACTTTCTATTTATTTGGTTTTATAAACTCTTTCAAAAGTTTTTAATTGTTTACATTATATAAGAGTGATAACATGAGTGATTTGTAAAATGTGGCATTTCTATATTCAGTATACGTATATTACGATCGTATTAGCATGCTGTGTACGTATACGGGGTATAGGGGTGTTACAATGAGAGCCAACTAAAAATAGCTGAATTTTTGCAAAAAGGAAGAACAAAATAATGGAACATTAGAACTATCAAAAGAATGAAGACGCAAATGATAAAAAAATCAAGATCCAACTTAAAAGATAAAGATCCACTTTCAAGGGTGAAGACCCGATTTCCAAGGATAAAGACCCGATGTTCGAAGGATGAAGATCCATTTTCAAGGGTGAAGACCTGATCTCCAAGGATAAAGATCCATTTTCAAGGGTGAAGACCCGATCTCTAAGGATGAAGATCCATTTTCAAAGGTGAAGATCCGATGAAGATCCATTTTGAGGGTGAAGAACCACAATGCATAGAATAGCCAGAGCAGTCAGAATCCCTAACTAATAAAAGGTCAATCAAATCTAATTCAATCTCGGGTCCAAGTACCTAGTCACAGGTCCAAGTACCCAAATTAATTCCAGTTTAGGATCGAGTATCCCAATCCAATTTAGGATCGAGTATCCAGATCCAGTTAGGATCGAGTCTCCAAATCCAGTTTAGGATCGAGTATCCAAATCCAGTTAGGATCAAGTATCCAAATCCAGCTTAGGATCGAGTATCCAAATCCGGTTTAGGATCGAGTATCCAAATCCAGTTAGGATCGAGTATCCAAATCTGGTTTAGGATCGAGTATCCAAATCCAATTTAGGATTGAGTATCCAAATCCAGTTTAGGATCGAGTATCCAAATTCAGTGAAGATCAAGTATCCAAGTCTAGTTAGGATCGAGTATCCAAATCTAGTTTGGGTCCAGAACCAAAAATTCCTTTTAAGTCCAGAACTTAGCTTGGGTCCAAAACCTGAATTACCTCTAGGCCCAGAACCTAAAATCTCTCCTAAGTCTAGAACTTAGCTAGGGTCCAGAACCCAAATTATCCTTAGGTCCAGAACCTAAAATCTCTTTTAAGTCCAGAACTTAGCTCATGTCCATAACCCAAATTATCCTTAGGTCCAGAACCTAAAATCTCTTCTAAGTCTATAACTTAGCTCGGGTACAGAACCCAAATTTTCCTTAGGTCCAGAACCTAAAATCTCTTTTAAGTCCAGAACTTAGCTCAGGTCTAGAACTCAAATTTTTCTTATGTCCAGAACCTAAAATCTCTTAAGTCCAGAACTTAGCTCGGGTCCAGAACCCAAATTATCCTTAGCTCCATAACCTAAAATCTCTTCTAAGTCTAGAACATAGCTCGGGTCCAGAACCCAAATTATCCTAAGGTCCACAACCTAAAATCTCTTCTAAGTCTAGAACTTAGCTCGGGTCCAGAACCCAAATTATCCTTAGGTCCAGAACCTAAAATCTCTTTTTAGTCCATAACTTAGCTCGGGTCCAGAACCCAAATTATCCTTAAGTCCAGAACCTAAAATCTCTTTTAAGTCCAGAACTTAGCCCGGGTCCAGAACCCAAATTATCCTTAGGTCCAGAACCTAAAATCTCTTTTAAATCCAAAACTTAGTTCGGGTTCAGAACCGAAAATTACCCTTAGGTCCATAACCTAAAATTTTCCTTTAGTCCATAACTCAAACCGGGTCCAGAACCCAAAACCTCAACCATCTCAAAAAAAATTAAGTCTTAATGCTTTTCACTCTCTTTTACTAAAGTCTCAGATCATTCAAGCAAGGGGCAAACTGTAGAACCTTAATTTTTGACCCAGTCCAATCCAATATATTTTATTTAGTCCGAAATAATTTTTGTGTTATCTTAATTAAATAATATTTATTTTAGTATTTATTTTTTATAATTATAGTAATAAAAAATAATAAAAATAAAAATAAAAATAAAAATAAAAATCGGCGATGAAAAATTTCATCGCCAAAAGTGTTGGACGAAATGGCCTGCAGCCCGCCAGCACCAATTTTCGCTCGCAATTCCTCGCAGCCCGTCTCAAATTTTGCCAGCAAGATTTTTCCAACGGAATTTTTTCTGAAACCAAATTCTATTTGGTTTCGGTTTTCTTTTCCTAATCAAATATAGTTTCCTTAAACAATTGGAATTAATCTTCTAAATTTCCTGTAAATAACACTAAAAAACACAGAAAGGGAGGAGGGAACTTTAAAAATTAATCGGACTTGGCAGTAGAACAATCGGACTTGGAGTACTATAACTTTGAATTTGGGACTTCGGATTTGAGGAGAAGCAAGCAAGCAATCCAGCAATCAAAGGCAGCAATCCTGCCTTTGTCCTTGTTCATCCAAGAAGCAATTTTCGGTGGAACCAACGAATGAAGGTTTGAATCTCTAATTTCTTTTTATTTTCTTACAGTAGCTTTGTTTCTTTGATTCATAAGATTATACACACAAAACCTTGATTTATAAATATGTAGTAACACTGATCTTCGTTTCAATAACATAAACACTTTTCTGTTTCTAAATACCTTAAAAACCCTAATTCGTTTCTTTTGTTTTCCAAAAAATCTTAAATCGTTCATTTTGTTTCTTCTAAAACTTAAGAACCCTTACCTATTTCTTCAAAACCTTAAAACCCTAAATTGTTCCTGCTATTTCCAAAAAACCTAAAAAAAATACTCTTTTGTTTCCAAAAACCTTAAAACGTTTTTCTTATTTCCAAAAGCTTTTGAAAAACCCTAAACTATTTTCTTCTCACTTTTTTCCAAAATCCCCAAATGTTTTGTTAAATTTCCAAACTCTAAAATTATCTTACAGTTTCTAAAAATCACATAAATCTTTATAAAACTCTAAATTGTTTTCTCAAATCCTAAAACCAAATATATTTTCCGAAACACTAAAAACCCTAATTTCCTCAAAACTAATACGTAAACCCTAGCTTCCCTAAACCCTAATCCTTGAAACCCTAAAACCTTATAAAGCTAAATATTAGAACTCAACACAGTAAGCCTAAAAACAACAATCCAGTAGCTAATAATATGTCTTAATATTCGAAAACACTAATTTCATAATATTACCCATAAGCCCTAATTTGATTCATGAAACCCTAATCCATTCCAATTTTCCAAAACCTTTATAGTAGACTAGACAAATAATAATAATAATACTAATATCCCAAAACTCTAAATATTAATTAAAGAACTTTTAACAGAAAAGACCCTAATTTGTATCTTTACTTGCTTTATTTTTAGATTTGATTATGTAATATAGTATATGCTTTGATTTATTTAAGTTTAATGCTTGATTTATTTAAGTTATCATGGATGAATGTTTATTATATATTTTGATTGATGTTTAATATCTTTGATGAATGATTTATTTATGATGAATGGTTATTTACTTTTATTGATTTATTTTGATTTTCAAATGTTGTAAGAGGTATGTTTCCACTTTGTGGGTACCTCATTAATTAATTATCATGTAATTTAAATTGCTTTTATATTTTAACTAATGTAAAGGACATGTTTTTACCTTTTGGTGGGTGTCCTATTAGTTTAGATATGGATGATGTAAGGGCATGTTTCCATCTTCGGATGGGTGTCCATTTATTTGCTTTGTTTGGACATTGTTTTGATTTTTAATATAACGATGCTTTATTTCAATTGTTGCATGTAATATGGATAATATTGTTGTATTTAAGAATTTTATAATATTAAGACCTGTTAAGGAGGCCGGTTCCAATGAACTGGGCGCTGTGGGGGTGCTGGGCCATTTCTCACCTTCCCCACATGCACCCAACTTTCAGAACTCATTAAAGGGTTAGGGATTCCTTAGGAATCAAGTCATCCACCCCTTTCTTTTTCCTGGCCCATCCGGGTGGCGACTCCATTTTCTCCTGACTTAGGTCCATGTTCTCTAAGGCCCCGAGCCCAAATAGTGCCGAAGTCGCAAGAACCATTCCACCGGGAGTGGGGGAGAAAATCCCCGCTCGCACACAATAAAACCAATCCTATAAATCATTTGCCTTTTGGGGCATTGTCCCCTTAACCCCTGCCCTTTAACCGGCTAACGGGACCGCCTTATGCATTGCGCCCTATATTTCATTGCCAGGTTAATATTAAGATATCTTTGTTTTTTTCTATGTTAATTATTTAATTATTTTCATACATATTTGTATTATTTTTCCTTACTTTGTTCTTTTCATTGGATTTACATATATTTTTAAAAGGATTGTAAAAAGCATGTTTCTACAATGTGGGTGCCTTATTTGTTTAATTTATTTAGTTTGTGTAATTTAATTAGTTCATGGACTTTGGGATTATTGTAAGAGACATGTTTCCATCAATTGATTGGTGTCCTATTTTATTTATTTGTATGAACATTGGGACATTGTAAGAGCATGTTTCAATCTTTGGATGGGTGCCCATTTTGTACAATTTGTTTAATTTAATACAATATTGATTTATTTTGATCATTGCTTGCAGTATGGATAATATTGTAATAATATAAGAATTCAATAATATTTAGACTTGAAAAGGAGATCGGTTCTAATGAACCGGGTGTTGTGAGGGTGCTGGGTCATTCTTACCTTTCCCATGCACACCTAACTTTTCAAACCTAATAGGAGTTGGGGAATCCTTAGAATCGAGTCATCCACCCCTTTTTTTCTCTTCGGCCTATTCTCGGTGGAATGGTTCTTGCGACTTTGGCACTGTTTGGGCTCGGGGCCTTAGAGAACATGGACCTAAGTCAGGAGAAAATGGAGTCGCCACCCGGATGGGCCGGGAAAAAGAAAGGGGTGGATGGCTCGATTCCTAAGGAATCCCTAACCCTTTAATGGGTTCGGAAAGTTGGGTACGTGTGGGGAAGGTGAGAAATGGGCCAACACCCCCACAACGCCCGGTTCATTGGAATCGGCCTCCTTTACAGGTCTTAATATTATAAAATTCTTAAATATAACAATATTATCCATATTACACACAACAATTGAAATAAAGCATCGATATATTGAAAATCAAAACAATGTCCAAGCAAAACAAATAAATGGAAATCTAAATAAATCGGTAAAAGTAAATAACCATTCATCATAAATAAATCATTCATCAAAGATATTAAACATCAATAGAATGTAAACATCCATCCATGATAAACTAAATAAATCAAGTATTCAACTTAAATAAATCAACAAAGCATTGAAAATAAATTAAAGCATATAATAGACTACATAATCAAATATAAAATTAAATAAAGCAAATAAAGATTCAAATTAGGGCTACTGTTTCTATTTAAGATTCTTTATTTAATGTGTTTAGGGTTTTGGAATTCATGGGTTTAAGCTACTGTAAATTTTAAAAGAATTGAAATGGAGCAAAGTTTTATAATTTAAGAGGTTGATAAAGTTCTTTAATTAACCAAATTAGTGTTTGAGGAGTGAAATCATGAAATTAGGGTTTGGACACTTTAAAACATCTGGATTTATGATTTACAGTTACTGGATCATTGTTTTGTATTTACCATTTTGAATTTCAATATTTAAATTTATAAGGTTTTAAGATTTTAAAGATTAGGATATAGAAAAATTAGGGTTTAAAGTTTTAAAGGAATTAGGGTTTAAGAAAACTAGGGTTTAGAATAATTGGTTTGAGGTTACTGTCTTGATTCTAAAGTTGAATTAGGGTTTAGTGTTTTCAGAGAAAATATTTTATTTTAGAATTTGGTGAAACAATTTATAGTTTTATGAAGTTTTATGTAAATAAACAAAACGATTTAAGGTTTATAGAAAAAAAAAAGATATTTCTTAGGGTTTTGGAAAGAAACAGATTCAATTTAGGGTTTTTGGAAAGAAACAAATTCAATTTAGGGTTTTGAAAAATTGAAAAGCAAATTAGGGTTTTGGTAAATCTTCAAGCAATTTAAGGTTTTGAAAAGCTAGAAAGTATATTAGGTTTTTAAGATTTTGAAGAAAAAGAAACAACAATTTTTTAATCTTGAGTGATGAAGCTATTGTAAAGAAAAATAAATAAAGAAATTCATACCTTCGTTTGTTAGTTCCACCAAAAATTATTTCTTGGATCAATAAGAACAAAGGCAAGATGGTTGCCTTTGATGGATTGAATTTGCTTGTTTGCTTCTCTCAAAAAGTCCGATTGATTCAAAGTTTTTCAATTCACTCGATTGTCCCTTTCTTTCTCCTGAATTTCGATCCCTGATTTTTCCTCTTCTTTCTGTGTTGTTTTAGTCCTTATTTATAGAAGATTTTTATGATTAATTTTAGTTATTCACGGAATCTAACATTAATTAAGAAAAGGAAACTGAAACCTAATTGTATTTGGTTTCGAAAAAATTTGCATCGGAAAAATTTCGCTGGAAAAAAAAAACTGCTGAAAAAAAAATGCACTGGCAAAAAAAAACTGCTATAAAAAAATTGCACTGGCAAAAAAGCTGCCGCAGGGGGTAGTGGGCTACGGCGGGGGAAATTTTCTGTGGGCCATTTCACCGCAACCCTTTTCAGCAATGAAATTTTTCGTCGCCAATTTTAATTTTAATTTTTATTTATTTGTTTATTTTTATTATTTATTTATTTATTTTATTAATTATAAAAATTAAATACTAAAGCAAATATTATTTAATTAAGATAACAAAAATTATTTTGGACTAATTAAAACATATTGGACAACACAAAATTATTTTGGACTAATTAAAATATATTGGACAGGACTAGGTTAAAAATTAAGGGTCTACAGTTTGCCCCCTGCTTGAATGATCTGAGACTTTAGTGAAAGAGAATGAAAAGCAATAAGACTTAATTTTTAAGATGGTTGAGGTTTTAGGTTCTAGACCCAGTTCGAGTTCTGGACTCAAGGATAATTTTAGATTCTGGACATAAGCGTAATTTTAGGTTCTGGACCTAAGGAAAATTTGGGTTCTGGACCCCAGCTAAGTTCTGGACTTAGAAAAGATTCTAGGTTCTGGACATAAGGATAATTTGGGTTCTGGACCCGAGCTAAGTTCTGGACATAGAAGAGATTCTAGGTTCTGGACCTAAGGAAAATTTGGGTTATGGACCCGAGCTAAGTTTTGGACTTAAAAGAGATTCTAGGTTCTAGACCTAAGAAAAATTTGGGTTCTAGACCTGAGCTAAGTTCTGGACTTAAAAGAGATTCTAGGTTCTGGACCTAAGAAAAATTTGGGTTCTGGACCTGAGCTAAGTTCTGGACTTAAAAGAGATTCTAGGTTCTGGACCTAAGGAAAATTTGGGTTCTGGACCCGAGCTAAGTTCTGGACTTAAAAGAGATTCTAGGTTCTGGACATAAGAAAAATTTGGGTTCTGGACCCAAGCTAAGTTCTGGACTTAAAAGAGATTCTAGGTTTTGGACCTAAGAAAAATTTGGGTTCTGGACCCGAGCTAAGTTTTGGACTTAAAAGAGATTCTAGGTTTTGGACCTAAGGAAAATTTGGGTTCTGGACCTAAGCTATGTTCTGGACTTAAAAGAGATTCTAGGTTCTGGACATAAGAAAAATTTGGGTTCTGGACCCGAGCTAAGTTCTGGACTTAAAAGAGATTCTAGGTTTTGGACCTAAGAAAAATTTGGGTTCTGGACCCGAGCTAAGTTCTGGACTTAGAAGAGATTTTAGGTTCGGGACCTAAGAAAAATTTGGGTTCTCGACCCGAGCTAAGTTCTGGACTTATAAGAGATTCTAGGTTCTGGACCTAAAAAAAATTTGGGTTCTGGACTCGAGCTAATAATAATTTTTTATTTCAAAAAGTTTGGCTAATTTTTATGCATATGTCTTCTCCTTGCCCCCTGCGTGTAAAAATATTTATACACATGCAAACATTTGAATGATTAAAGAGAATAATTGAATTTTACTGTTTATTTACTGTGTAGTCACTGTTCATGTACTATTTACTATTCATAAATAGTAGTAAATAGTATTTTATTAGAAATAGTAATTTACTATTCATTAATAGTAATTTACTATTCATGAATAGTAAATTTTACTATTAATCAATATTAAAGTTTACTATTTATGAACAGTAAAACTTACTTTTGAATTTTATTTTTTTCCTTGCAGTTTCTCTATATAAACCAACGAATTCCTTCATTTGATTCACAGCAAAACTTCTCAATTCCTATAATTCTCTCAAATTCTTTCAAATTTAGCACATAGTTTTAAAAAAAAAAATGCATGCTTCAAAGTCAGGAACTCATTCTAATGTCGAGTTATTAGAGTTTATTCGGCATCATGAAGATGGAAATATAGATCTACTAGCCGGGATGCAGCTTCATCGTAGTACAAACGAAAAGAGCGCAGTAATTATTTTCCTTTTTCTTCTCTCTTTTTTTTTTCTTTTCTTTTCTTTCTTTCTTTCTTTCTTTTTCTGTTATTTGTTTATATTATTATTTTATTTATTATTATTTATTATTTATTATTTATGTTTTTATATTATGCTCTTTTTTAGAAAATTTAGGAAAAATATATTAATCTAAGCATATAGGATAATATGTATGTAGACCCTTAATTTTTGACCTAGTCTCGTCCAATATATTTTATTTGGTCCAAAATAATTTTTGTTATCTTAATTTAAAATAATTTTTTCTTTATTATCTAATTTTTATTAATAAAAAAATAAACAAATCAAAATAAAAAAAATAAAAATAAAAATCGGCGACGAAAAAATCGTCGCTGAAAACCACCAGCGCGGGCTTGGCTGTGGGCCATTTCGCCCGCAGGAGTTTCCTGCGGGCGAAATGGCCCGCTGGCCCATTCCCCGACTCCTGCCGCAGCCAACTACGGCAGATTTTTTTGCCAGCGTAATTTTTCCTGCGGTAAATTTTTTTCTCCAGCGCAATTTTTCCGCAGCAGTTTTTTTCGCAAGAGAAATTTTCCGATGCAAATTTTCCGAAACCTAATACAATTAGGTTTCAGTTTCCGTTTCTTATTAAATATTGTATGTCGTTGGTAACTAGAAAAAACCAATGAAAAAAACTTCTATAAATAAGGAGGCAGACAGAGTGAAAAGGGAATCTGAAATTAGGAGGAAAATTGGGGAGAATTGCAAATCGAATCTGTGAAGAAAAGGCAGCAAATCAATTTGACTTTTGAGAGCAACAATCAAAGCATTAACAAATGATCAAAGGTAGCAACTGCCTTTGGTTTTATTCATCCAAGAAGAATTATTTTTGGAGGAATCAACAAAAAGAGGTATGTATTAAATTCTTTTTGTTTTATTTTTCACAGTAGCATAAACTATGAAATTGTGTTTTCTAAATCATAAACCTTAGAACTTTAATTTAGTTTTTCTAAAGTTAAAAACACTAATCCGTTGCTTTATTTTCCAAAAAAAGCTTAAAATTGTTATTTTTTACTTCTTCAAAATCTTAAAACCCTAATTGAACATGTTTTTCAACAAAACCAAAATTTGATTCTGTTTCTTTCAAAACTTTAAACTTGGTTCTGTTTCTTTCAACAAACCTTAACAAATATCTTTTCTATTTATATACATTTTAAATCATTTGTTTATTTTCATAAAACCTCATAAAAGTATCAAATTGATTTTTAAACTCTAAAAATTAACTCATTACCCGAAACCCTAATCCAAAAATCACTAAACCTTAATTCAACTCCAAAACTCAAAATAGTAAACCCTAACCCCTTTAAAACCTTAAACCCTAATTTTTTATGAACCCTAATCCTTTAAAACTTTAAAAATCATATAAACACAAATATTTTAATTTTACACAGTAAGCTTGAAACCATCATTTAAAACCACAAATCAAAAGTATTTTAAAGTGTCCAAAACCCTAGTTTCATGATTTCACCATTCAAACCTTATTTTGTTTAATCAAAGAGTCTTACCAACCTTTTAAAACATAAAACCTTAATATATTTTGTTAGACAAATGATCTCAATTTTGAGGGGGAGCATTTTAGACTTATTATTTTTTTATCATTCCATTTGAATTGTCAAAGTCAAAATGGGGGAGATTGTTAGACAAATGATCTCAATTTTGATCCTTGACAACTCAAATTGAATGATCCATTTAACATATGTTTGGAGAATCTTGTTGCAGGCTTAGGTTACTTCAAATAAAGCTGAACAGAACACTTATAGCGGTCGCACCAAACCTGAATACGACCGCACCATTCAATTAAAGGATGAAACCTTATCACAGTAGGTTTCGCGGTCAGAAACCCGACCTCAGTAACGACCGCACTTAATGAAGAGCGACCGTCCCAAGTTATGGACGACCGCTACCCAAGGAACTCAAATCATTCTAATCACAGTAACGTTCGCGGTGACAAGAACGGCGAATGATACGGCCTCGCTTATCACTTTAGCTACCGCCCATTTATATTCGCGACCACTCTACCAATTCAAGAAGAATTTGCTTAAAGAGACAGTAGTGTTCGCGTCCTCAGGTGCATCCAGAAGTTCGACGCGAGTATCTCACTTTGACCGTGAGATGTTACCTAGGGCGACCGCGACATTCAAATTTTGGCGGACATCTCTTCTGCCCTATCAGAGAATGACACGTGACATGACCGTTATAAACCCACTTCAACATTCAAAAAGGGTGACCGCACCTTTGTGATGCGCGACCGTCCCGACAACCACAACATGGGCAAGATTCCTGCTGCAGAGCACTCAAATTTGACCGTTGAAGCTTTTTTAAATTCAACGACCATACCTTGTACAAGGACGACCTCGTATGGCAATAGCGCGACCATCCTTATATGAAGGACGACCGCGAAATGCTTCGAACAGTTTAATAAAGAAGGTCTAAACTGCCAAGACTTTATTCTTACTATCAATAACGGCTAGTAAGACTACATTGGCTACAAATATAGTGCTTCTATAAGAAAAGAAAAATGAGAAGCAAAAAAAAAAGAATTTCATAGCCAAGAAACAAACTTTCTTTTACTTAAACTTACATTTGAATTGTAATGAATGTTAGGTGTAAGCATTGAAAACACCATTGTATAAGTTTGAGTGTGAGCTTGGAAAAACACTTGGGTTGTGAGAGTAAGCCTTGTAAAACTCTTGTTTGGGTTGTGAGAGTAAGCCTTGTAAAACTCTTGTTTGGGTTGTGAGAGTGAGCCTTAAAAACTCCTTTAAAGGTTCTTGAGTGTAAGCCTTAGAAAAACACTTGTGAAGTTAGGTGTGAACTTGTGAAAACACCAAAGTTGGAAGTGAGCTTGTAAAAACTTCAAAGATTAGTGGAACCTTAACAAGTTGTTAAGGAAGTGGATGTAGGATTGAAGTAAATCTGAACCACTATAAATCTTGTGTGTTCTTTCTTTCTTTCATTACTCAACCATCTCTCTATTCCGCATTTCTAGTTTGTTGAGTTTTTTAATTGTCATTATTTCTTGAGGAAACCAATTCACCCCCCCTCTTGGTTGCCATCTTGGGACAACAATTGGTATCAGAGTCTAAGATTTCTTAAACTTAATTGTGAAATTTGGTCCACTATGGCAACTTCTTCTTCATCAAACTCTCATGGAAATCATAATACTATTCTTAGACCCTACTTTGATGGAACTGATTATTCATACTAGAAGCACAAAATGTATTTGTTTCTAGACAGTGAAGGGATTGAACTATGGGATTTCGTGGAAAGTGAGTGGAAACCTCCCACTTATGAAGCTGACGGTATTCAAGTTCCACTTCCCAAAGCACAGTGGTTAACTAGCAATGTCAAAGATCGATTCAAGAACAATAGAGCCGCTTCCATCTTGATGAATTCCATTTCAAGAGAAGAAGGTGGAAGAGTCCAACATTTAACTTGTGCACATTGCATTTGGAAAACACTCAAAAACTACCATGAAGGTACGACTCAAGTGAGATTTACCAAGAAACAAATGCATGTCCATGAATATGAGCTATTTAAGATGAAATCAAATGAAAATGTCACCGACATGACTAATCGCTTGCTTGCTATTGTCAATGAACTAAAGAAGTATGGCAAGGTATATGATCAAGGTGATGTAAACAATAAAATCTTGAGAGCACTAAGAGCTAGAAAAAAACTTTGAATCAAAAGTATCATCCATAGAAGAAGCTCATGATCTCAGCACATTAAGAACCGATGAGCTAGTTGGAAAACTACTCACATTTGAGCTACACAGTGAGAAAGAATAAGATCAAGGTGAAAAAGAAAAGAGAAAACCAATTGCACTCAAAGCAATCAAAGAAGTTGAGAGCTCAAGCAATGAAGGTACTGATTGTGAAGATGAAATGGCAATGTTCTCAAAAAGAATCAATGAATGGAAAAGGAAGAAAAGATTATAAGCAAACAAAGGTACACTTCCTAAATTATCCTTCAAAGATAAAGAAAAGAAAAATGAGGTAAAGTGCTATGAATGTGGAAAAACTGGTCACATTAAATCGGATTGCTTCAAATTAAAGAACAAAAAGAAATGGGATAAAGAAAAGAAAAAGTATCTCAAAGCCACATGGGATGACTCTTCTTCAAGTAAAGAAGAAGAAGAAGAAGGAATTGCAAATCTGTGTCTCATGGCTATTGAAGATGACTCCAATGAGGTAAGTACTCAATCCTTTGATCCAGCAACACATAATGATATAAATGATATAGATGATAGTGATTTGATTGAGCACATGAACTTTAAAATAGAAAAATATTTTTCTAAAATGATGCTCTATAAAGAGAAAAACTCTAAGTTAGAAAATGATTTTATATGCTTAAAGAACTCTACCTTAGAATTAAAAACCTCAAATGAACACTTGATGAATAAAAAAGGTTAAAGAAAAGGTTATTAAAGAAAATGAAACATTGAAGCATGAACTAAAAGAACTAAAAGAATCAATCTCCAGATTTCATAAAGGAAAGGAAGCATTAAACACATTAATTAATAACCAAAGATCACCTTCCTTAAAATATGGATTAGGATTCAATGGCTCAACCAACATTGCACCAAGCAAACCAACATTTGTAAAAGCATCTACAATTGAAATCTCTGATGTTCATATCAAAGATGCTTGCACCAAGTCTAAAAGTACCAAAAGAACTTCTTATGGTTCACTAGGAATTAAAGCCAAAAATAATTATGCATTTTTGTACACTAAACTTGCACAACAGAAATCACATACTTGTAGCTGCATGCATAATACGTTAAATACAAAAAGAAAAATGCAGAAGCATAGAATGCCATGGCAATGCACATATTGCATGAAATTCGGACATAAAAATTTTTCTTGTTATATAAGAAAGGCTCATCTCAAGTTAGAAAGCACTTTTACTACTAACCATCAAGGACCAAACTTCATGTGGGTACCTAAAAGAAGATGATCACTATTGCCTTGCAGGTATGCCTAAAATCTTCTATCAACGAAAGCACATGGGTTGTGGATAGTGGATGCTCAAGGCATATGACTGGGAATGCAAAGCTCTTTACAAGTATTACCTACAAACATGGAGGTAATGTAACTTTTGGAAACAATGCTAAAGGTAAAATTCTTGGTGTTGGCTCCATTGGTTCTATTGGTAAGGATTTAATAGAAGATGTATGGCTTGTTGATGGTTTGAAACATAACTTGCTAAGTGTTAGTCAACTTTGTGATAAAGCATACTTTGTCAATTTTGATTCCAAGAAATACAAGATCACGAATTCAAATGATGTTATCATATTTAAGGGTACTAGAACAAACAACACTTATAATATCAACATACATTCAAATCATACATTTAAATGTTTAATGTCCACTAATAATGATGCATGGTTATGGCATAGAAGACTAGGACATGCTGGTATGGATCAATTAAAATATATATGTAATGAAAACTTAGTTGATGGCTTACCTAAGATAAAATATGATAAAGACAGGATTTGTGAACCTTGTCAACATGGTAAGCAACATAAAAGCTCATTTAAATCAAAGAGTGTTATAAGCACCTCTAGACCTTTAGAGCTCATTCATTTGGATTTGTTTGGACCAAATAGAGTTACAAGCCTAGGAGGCAAATCATATGAATTTGTTCTTGTTGATGATTACTCTAGATTCACATGGGTTAATTTCGTAGCTCAAAAGAATGAAGCCTTTAATTACTTCAAAACGTTTGCAAAAAGAGTTCAAAATGAAAAAGGATATGTGATCACATCTATTAGAAGTGATCATGGCAAAGAATTTGAGAATGAAAATTTTGAAGGTTTTTGTAATGAACTTGGCATTTCACATAATTTTTCTGCTCCTAGAACTCCACAGAAAAATGGTGTAGTTGAAAGGAAAAATAGAACTTTAATTGAAATGGCTAGGACAATGCTCAATGAATATGATTTACCATCTTATTTTTGGGCAGAAGCCGTTAATACAGCTTGTTACATTGCAAATCATGTTTACAAAAGGCATTTAACTAATAAAACTTCTTATGAGCTATGGAATGGAAGAATACCCAGAATTGGATATTTTAGAGTATTCGGATGCAAATGCTTCATATTGAATACCAAGGATAATCTTGAAAAAGTTTCATCCAAATCAGATGAAGGCATATTCCTAGGATATTCATCATATAGCAAAGCATATAGGGTATTTAACATGAAAACTCTAGTTATAGAAGAAACAATGCATGTTGTATTTGATGAATCATCTAATCGTGATCAAAAGAAAGGTATTACTTTCAATGACCCTGCAGGTACTCTTGAACCTCTTGAATCTATTGATGCTGCAAAGATCAATCAGTATGAACTTGAAGAAAAGACTCAAGATCTACCTAAGGATTGGCAATACAAGAAAGACCATCCTAAGGAACTCATCATTGGAGAAACATCTAAGGGAGTAATTACTAGATCTAAAATTAATCATATAGATGTTAATTTTGCTTTTGTTTCTCAAATTGAGCCAAAGACTGTTGAGGAGGCTTTAAATGATGAAAATTGGATAACTGCAATGCAAGATGAACTTAATCAATTTGAAAGAAATAATGTTTGGCAACTTACTCCTAGACCTACAGATCACTCTATAATAGGATGCAAATGGGTCTATAGGAATAAGCTTGATGAAAATGGTCACATTGTTAGAAATAAAGCAAGATTCGTAGCCAAAGGCTATAATCAAGAAGAAGGTATTGACTATGATGAAACTTTTGCCCCTGTAGCCAGATTAGAAGCTATTAGAATATTACTTGCTTTTGCATGTCACATGAACTTTAAACTCTTTCAAATGGATGTTAAAAGTGCATTTCTAAATGGACTTATAAGCGAAGAAGTTTATGTAGAACAACCTCCTGGTTTTGAAAACTACAAATTTCCTGATCATGTTTTCAAACTTACCAAAGCTTTATATGGATTGAAACAAGCACCAAGAGCTTGGTATGATAAACTTAGTGCATATTTACTTGAAAATGGTTTTTCAAAAGGAAAAGTAGACACAACTCTCTTTGTTAAAAAGGATAAGCATAACATTTTGATTGTACAAGTTTATGTAGATGACATAATATTTGGAGCTACTAATGAAGCCTTGTGCAAAGAATTTGCTTCTTGTATGACTAGGGAATTTGAAATGAGCATGATGGGTGAACTCAAGTTCTTCCTTGGACTGCAAGTCAAGCAATGTGAAGATGGGATCTTCATCAACCAATCCAAATATACAAAAGAACTCATCAAGAAATTTGGAATGGATGGCTGCAAAACTAGCAAAACTCCTATGAGCACATCCTTAAAATTAGGTAAAGATGAAAATGGTAAAGCAGTAGATGAGAAGAAATATCAAGGTATCATCGGATCACTACTTTACTTAACCGCTTCTAGACCTGATATAATGTACAGTGTATGTCTTTGTGCTAGATTTCAAACTTGTCCTAAAGAATCACACTTGAATGCCACTAAGAGAATTTTGAAATATTTGAGTGGTACAATGCATTTAGGACTTTGGTATCCTAAAAACACATCATTTCATATCATAGGCTTTTCAGATGCAGATTATGCTGGTAGTATCTTAGATAGGAAAAGCACTACAGGAGCATGTCACTTTATTGGTAATTGTCTAGTTTCTTGGCATAGTAAGAAACAAGCATCGGTTGCTTTATCCACAACGGAAGCCAAATATGTTGCAGCATGTTTTTGTTGCACACAAGTATTATGGATGAAACAACAATTGCTTGACTATGGTAAAGTATTTAACAATATCTCCATTAAATGTGACAACACTAGTGCTATCAATTTGTCTAAAAATCCTATCCAACACTCTAGATCCAAACATAAAGATATTAGACATCATTTCTTGAGAGAAAATGTACAAAATCAGAATATAATCCTAGGATTTATAGATACACAAAATCAACTTGCTGATATATTTACAAAACCCTTGAATGAAGATAGACTTAACTTCATTAAACTTAATTTAGGAATGATTAATGGAATCACTTTGAATTAATAAAAAAAAAATTTGCCTATCAATGAAGTTTCAATGTGCATAAACTTTTTTTTTTGCCTAAACATTAGAAAATTCCTCCATCTTTCCTTGACTCTTTCATTTCTAATTCAGTCGCGTTCGCTCCAGTGTCCTTAGCGATCGCTATCTCGTCTGACAGATTCATTCAAATAAAAATCTCTGTGCGCGGTCGAGAAAATTTGTGCGCGGATGCAATAATTTGAACAGTTTCGACCGTTACAGACAGTTTCTTCACCCGCAAGCACACTGATCCTGCTAATGGTCGCTAGACCACATTTTCGATCGCACCCTTTTGAATCTGCTACCGCACTCTATACACTCTGCTCGAAATTTTGTAACCGTTGGCTGTGTGATAGGTCGCTACTCTTAACTTTCAACAGTCATAAACGGCTACTTTCTTAATTTCTTCTATTTAAGAGTATGATACATCAGTTTCTTAGATATTTTGATCCTTACAACATATAAACTTCCCTCTGAATCTCGAAAATCCTCTCAAAATCATCTGCTTCTCCAAACACCCTCTGTTTTCCAGTTTTCTTCTTTTTCTTCCTATCTTAATGGCTCCCAAAAATAAGACAACCCCCAAAGTAAAAGGAAAAGCAAAGAGATCTTCAGGAATCTCAATAAGAGAACCAATAGATGATCCTCCATCTCCTCCATAGTCTAGAAGAGGTGAGAAAATTCACAAACCTCACCACCAAACCTCTGAGGAAGATGTGAGGTATGCCATGCTAAAGAGAAAGAAAGTTGAGGGAACCAAATCTCCTTTTGGTGGGATGCTCTCAGCCCTGAATATCAAGGACAAGATTGAAAGATTACTAGATGTCCTTGGATGGAGAAAGTTTGTATTTCCTGAGGAGGTAGGTTATTCCAGTTTAAGCAAGGAATTCCTTATGTCTTTCCAAATAGAGAAGAGTGCTAACTCTGCACTGGGATGGTATGGGGTTAGGTTTAAGCTGTTTGATCAATACCAAGCCTTAACTCTATAAGACTTTGGCAATATTTGGAACTTTCCTGCTGATGGTATAACCTCCTACAACGATCAAACCTTTTCCAACCAAACTCTCTCTGCATTCTGGCAAGAAATTTCTGTGGAAACTTCTTTTGAAAAAGAATCAAAATCCAGACACATCAAATCCCTCACCCATTGGATGCTTCATAGGATTATCACCTACACCATCCATCAAAGAGCTGATGGGGATGAAAAGGTAACAAAAAGAGACCTCATATTTTTATATGCTTTCACCCACAACATCCAAATGAACACAACCAAGTTCTTGATTGACACCCTCTATCATCATGCAGTTACAAGAACTGGAACCTTCTTCTTATCCTCACAGATAACTCAAATAGCTAGGCATCTGAACCTACTAAATGATCTGAACTTAGCTACATTGAGAAACCCTTTCAATCTTGCCTCTAGTGCTATCACTATTGACTGTCTAGAACATGCTGGATGTGTAAGGAAGATTGAAGGTACATATGTGTATTATTTTGGCAAAAAAGGAGTTGTGGATAGACAAAAGAAAAGGCCAAGGTACATAATTGAGGAAGAGGGAGACTCTCTGGAAGTTGCTGTGGAATTGCCTCCAAAAGCTGCTTCATCCAAAGCTACTCAAGAAACTACTTCATCTTCTACACAACTCATCCTCAATGCTATCAAATCTCTCTCCAGGAAACTCTCTAGATTCAAGAAAAGTGTCTCCAAGAGATTCCATCACTTGAACAAGAGAATCGACCTTATATCTCACATGCATCATGATCTCTATGACATGCAAGGCAAACTGGACTTGCCTCAATGCAATCTTGAAGATTGGGATATAAGTGATCATACACAAAGCCTTCCTGAAGAAGGAGAGTCCATTAGCACTAGCTCTACCTCTGTTGCTCCTCTTGATAAATGAAAAGCTCCTTTAGTAGAAGAAGAGATAGATGAGGATGATGATTCTGAATAGTTTACTTTTTCAAGATGTTCTTATGTTTGTTGCTTAATATGTTTTCTATATATTTGTAGCTTAATATGTTAACTTTCCTTTATCTTTTAATAAACAAGATGTTTACTTTTCTCTATTTGTAGCTTGATTTGTTTACTTCTTGCTTTCTATTATGCATTTTGCCTATAACAATGGGGGAGAAATAGTAAACAACTTGGAACTTGACCATGATTTGTTTGGAATGATTGTGATCAAATAATATCAATGCACCAAGATATACTTAACCATGATTCATGCATATGTTAAGGGGGAGCATTTTAGACTTATTATTTTTTTTATCATTCCATTTGAATTGTCAAAGTCAAAATGGGGGAGATTGTTAGACAAATTATCTCAATTTTGATCCTTGACAACTCAAATTGAATGATCCATTTAACATGTGTTTGGAGAATCTTGTTGCAGGCTTAGGTTACTTCAAATAAAGCTGAACAGAACACTTATAGCGGTCGCACCAAACCTGAATATGACCGCACCATTCAATTAAAGGATGAAACCTTATCACAGTAGGTTTCACGGTTAGAAACCCGACCTCAGTAACTACCGCACTTAATGAAGAGCGATCGTCCCAAGTTATGGACGACCGCTACCCAAGGAACTCAAATCATTCTAATCACAGTAAGGTTCGTGGTGACAAGAACGGCGAATGATACGGCCTCGCTTATCACTTTAGCGACCGCCCATTTATATTTGCGACCGCTCTACCAATTCAAGAAGATTTTTCTTAAAGAGACAGTAGTGTTCGCGTCCTCAGGTGCATTCAGAAGTTCGACGCGAGTATCTCACTTTGACCGCGAGATGTTACCTAGGGCAACCGCGACATTCAAATTTTGGCGGACATCTCTTCTGCCCTGTCAGAGAATGACACGTGACATGACCGTTATAAACCCACTTCAACATTCAAAAAGGGTGACCGCACCTTTGTGATGCGCGACCATCCCGACAACCATAGCATGGGCAAGATTCCTGCTGCAAAGCACTCAAATTGGACCGTTGAAGCTTTTTTAAATTCAACGACCGTACCTTGTACAAGGACGACCGCGTATGGCAATAGCGCGACCATCCTTATATGAAGACGACCGTGAAATGCTTCGGACAGTTTAATAAAGAAGGTCTAAACTGCCAAGACTTTATTCTTACTATCAATAACGGCTAGTAAGACCACATTGGCTATAAATACAGTGCTTTTATAAGAAAAGAAAAATGAGAAGCAAAAAAAAAGAATTTCATAGCCAAGAAACAAACTTTCTTTTACTTAAACTTACATTTGAATTGTAATGAATGTTAGGTGTAAGCATTGAAAACACCATTGTATAAGTTTGAGTGTGAGCTTGGAAAAACACTTGGGTTGTGAGAGTAAGCCTTGTAAAACTCTCGTTTGGGTTGTGAGAGTAAGCCTTGTAAAACTCTTGTTTGGGTTGTGAGAGTAAGCCTTGTAAAACTCTTGTTTGGGTTGTGAGAGTGAGCCTTAAAAGCTCCTTTAAAGGTTCTTGAGTGTAAGCCTTAGAAAAACACTTGTGAAGTTAGGTGTGAACTTGTGAAAACACCAAAGTTGGAAGTGAGCTTGTAAAAACTTCAATGATTAGTGGAACTTTAACAAGTTGTTAAGGAAGTGGATGTAGGATTGAAGTAAATCCGAACCACTATTAATCTTGTGTGTTCTTTCTTTCTTTCATTACTCAACCATCTCTCTATTCCGCATTTCTAGTTTGTTGAGTTTTTTAATTGTCATTATTTCTTGAGGAAACCAATTCACCCCCCCCCCCCTCTTGGTTGCCATCTTGGGACAACATATTTTAATTCCTTAAAAAAGTCACAGTAGCCTAATTCTATGAATTCCAAAACCCTAACACATGAAATAAAGAACCCTAAATGGAAACAGTAGCTATAATTTGGATTTTTATTTACCTTATTCAATTCCATATTTGATATGCTTTGATTTATTTTACATGCTTTAATTTATTTAAGTTCAATTCTTGGCTCATTAAATTTATCATGGATGGATGTTTACTTTCTATTTAATATCTTTGATGAATGATTTATTTACGATGAATGATTATTTAATTTTATCAATTTATTTAGGTTTCTAAATGTTGTAAGAGGTATGTTTCCACTTGGTGGGTACCTCATTAGTTAAATATCATGTAATTTAATTTGCTTTTCTATTTTAGAGCCAATGTAAAGGGCATGTTTCTACCTTTCGGTGGGTGTCTTATTTAGGCATGTGATGTAAGGAAATATTTCCATCTTCGGATGGGTGTCCATTTATTTGTTTTGCTTGGACCTTGCTTTGATTTTAATATATTGATGTTTTCTTTTAATTATTGTGTGTAATAAGAATAATGTTGTTATATTTAAGAATTTTATAATATTAAGACCTGTAAAGGAGAACGGTTCCAATGAACTGGGCATTGTCGGGGTGCTGTGCCATTTCTCACCTTCCCCACGCGTACCTAACTTTCCGAACCCATTAGGGGGTTGGGGATTCCTTAGGAATCGAGTCATCCACCCCTTTATTTTTCCCGGTCTGTCCAGGTGGCGACTCCATTTTCTCCGGACTTAGGTCTGTGTTCTCTAAGGCCCTGAGCCTAAACAGCGCCGAAGTCGCAAGAACCATTCCACCGGGAGTGGGGGAAAAATCCCCGCTCACAGTGGCGACTCCACTGGGGATAAGAGAAGTTGATTCCATTGGTCTTTATATTATTTTATTCTTTCTTATAATGATATTATCCATTGCATCATATTAGATTGCATCGTGTGCGTGAGTTAGGACGCCCGTGTTACCCGTGTTATGTTATGTAAGGGATACCGTACTTTCACTCAAGGTATGGAGATCGAGCATGGCATAACCACTTATAGCCTCGTACCATTTGGTATATACTTGCTATGGGAGCCTAAGCATTTTAACCCAAAGACTAAAGCTCATGTAATTGGCCTAGTTACTTTCCTTAGGTTTTACCCCAAATGCATGTTGTTTGACTATGGTTAATTTATCTTGGCTTAAATCATGGCTTATTTGGTTTGTTCTCTTTCTAATATGACCTAAGTACATTGTAAGCTCAAAATAAATTTTTCTTTAGAAAATCCAAAAGACCAAAGCTATTTTTAAAATTTTTCAAGATGGTCTTTGGACATAAGATTTTTCTAAAAACAAATCAAAAATTCTTTGGCCCATGGCCCAAATACTAAGCCCAAAATCCATTTTTCTAAAATCTTTTTACAATGGGCTTAGAAACAAAATTAATTTTCAATCTTTTCTTACAAAGAGTTTGCAAAATATTTAAGTCAATTACGAAATACCAAAAATCAATTGTTCGCCTAGTTTATACTAAGAATAAATTAACCATGGGCTTGTTTTTTTGGCATGAATCATTAGTTACCTTTTTCAAGTGAGAAATCTATCTATAATAAACCTATCAATTTAGTTTTAATCCAACATAGCATGGATTAAAACCTAATTAATGGGAATTATCATGGATTGATTTTCATTTTTGAAAATATAACTATTGGTTGAAACATCTGAGGGAATCATTCGAAAGCAAGATGCCCCATGTTGGTATTTTGTTAATCACATACCTAGGAAAAGAGACTCGCCATTCGTGTGTGGATGTTATAAGGTTGGAAGGAATGTCCTAATTATCTTTCTTTATTGATTGTTAGTGCATACATGCATACATGCTTACATTCGCATCTCATGTCATTGATCCTCTTTGGCTCACAGCCCTGGATTACGATAGTTCTAAAGCTTACAACAATCTGACCTACGCCGAAGATGAACTATCTAGCAATGACTCAATCACTTGCTCGCCAAAAACAATGGAGCCTGAAAAAATTCAAAGGATGGTGGATGAGTCCCTCAACGCCAAGATGGAAGAAATAAAAGAGGCCCTAGCTGAGACCATGAAGAATCAATTGACTGTAATCTTAGAGAATCATGTCGAGGCATCTGCTAGCACTAAAAAGCCAAGGAGCAAAGGGAAGACTAAAGTTGGTGAAGTGGTTTTTGATGATGAAAAGGTGATCATTGATGATGATGATGATTGGGCTCAATACTACCAAGATGTTCAAGAGAAGAAGAAAGAACCGAAGGTTGTTGAGAAGGCAACTATTGAAAAGACCGAGACATCCGATGTTGAAAAGATGATTGCTGATTTAGAAAAGAAATTTGAGAAGAAGTTGAAAATCGAAGAGAAGTCTGAGATCGACAAACTATTTGAACAAGATGAGGAAGTCCCATACAAGTTCAAGATGCCAACCTTTGCAAAGTACAATGGTACCGGAAATCCTCATCTCCATGTGAAGCAGTATATCACTGCCATGCAGTTTGCCTGAGCTACTAAGGCCCAAACCCTAAGGTATTTTATGCTCTCATTGGACCCTGTTGTCCAAAACTGGTTCAATACCTTAGATGATGGAACACAAAAGAGTTGGGATCTAATTTACAAAGCCTTCATCCAACAATATGGATATACTGTTGAGTTGGAAGTTACCTTAATGGAAGTGGAGTCCATTAGGCAAAGGCCAAATGAGAATTTTGTGGACTATGTGGAAAGGTGGAGAAACAAGGCCGCTTTACTCAAGAAGAGGCCCGATGAATCCGATCAAATAAGGATGATTGTAAGAGGGGTGTTGCCTAGTCTTCGTGAGAGGATGTCTCATACACTCATCAGTGATTTCAAAGATCTTCTCCATGCTGGTTTGCAAATTGAAGAATGGGAAAGGGAGAAGAGCCATTTTGCAACAAAAAGGAACGAGAAAGGGAGCTATTAATCTGGTAGCCAAAGCATGCAAAAGGCCGTTGGTGTTAATGCTACTAACCAAGGAACGAGAAGGAAATTTTTAGAATTGGGAAAACTGATGTCTTGGGTTCTCAATAAGCTTCAAAGAAAGGGATTGCTACAACCCTTAAATCCTAGTCCTTTGCCTAACCCTCTCCCACCTAATTTTGACACTAAAGCATTTTGTCAATTTCACCAAATGCAAGGGCATGACATGGATAGATGTGTGAGGTTGAGACATGAGATCCAAAATTTAATTGATAATGGGAAGCTACCCAAGCCCAACAAGCCAAACACCAAAGACAACCCTTTACCAAAGTTCAATAGGGTACCACCACCAGCAACCTTCATGATTGGAGGAGGTTTGCATGAGGATTTTGTCATGTCTTCTTTTCAAGATGTGGGTGGAGAAGCAACCAAAGAAGAAGAGGTATTTGGTGAAATTAAACAAGCTATGAGGGGTGGAGAAGTAACAATTTGTGTTGTCAATGGGTTATGGGATTCAAGTGATAGTGATGATGATATTGTATCCAAGAAGGAGGAGTGGACTTGGTCCGAGCCCGAAGAAGATGAAGTAAAAGATGATGATGCTGTGCTCAAGCAATTGAAAAGAACCCAAGCAAGTGTTAGCATTTGGGACTTATTGGCTACTTTTAAAAAGCACCGAGAAACTATGGCCAAAGCCTTAGCTAGCATGCCCATTTCTACTACCACAACACCGGAGGAGTTGATCAACTTCATAAAAATTGGGAAGTAATGAAATGTGAAGAGGTTTAAGAAAAGAATGAAGTTAATATGGGAGCAGTTTCTTTTTCGGATGCGGACTTACCGGAGGAGGGGAGAAACCACATCCGCCCTCTCTTTATCAAGATAGAAGTCAAGTGGAAGAGGACTCCTTGTGTAATGGTCGATGATGGGTCCGCCATAAATGTTTGTCCACTTAAGATACTGTCAAAGCTAGCCATGTTGACAAGAGATCTAAACCCGACCGAGGTAACAATTCGTGCTTATGACAACACTAAGAGGCATGCAGAAGGGACTTTCAAAGCGGCTGTCAAGGTTGGTCCAATTGAATCTATTGTTGAATTTGTTGTTTTGGACATACCTGTTACCTTCGCCTTGCTCTTGGGGCAGCCATGGTTTTATCCTCTTGGTGGAGTTCCCTCCACTCTTGATCAAAAGATCAAGTTCCCCAACAAAGATGAAACGGTGGTCATTGAAGCTGAAGATAATGAGATTGTTAACGCTCTAATGATTGAGAGGCCTCTCAATGGTTTTCAAGTAGCTGCAATTTCTGATGATGAAGTAGTGGACTCCAAAGTCTTGAATATGATGAAGAACATGAACTACCTTCCAGAAGCTGGTCTTGGAAAAGGTATGGCCGGTTTGACAAAGTTGCCAGACTTTAGAACTCAAACTTCCAAGAAAGGATTGGGATATGATGAAGACAATGATGTCCAGCCAAACAAGAATGAGAAGATGAGCTTCCCACCACTTGAAGAGATTTTTGTCAAAGCTCCAGATATGGGACCACTCCAAAGAAAGCCTGAGCCAATCATATTTATGGGTAAGTTAATCCTAGGTTTTGAAATTTTTGTAGATGTTGCCGAGCTAGTGGAGCAAGTGAAGAAAGAACTCACCCTACCAACCAGTAAAGAATCCGATCCAAAAGAGAAGAATGAAGCTATCCTGAAAGCCAAGAAGACTCCGGTGGAGATTGCTGCCCTGGTTGAAGAAAAGTTTGAAGACATCCTGCTTTATGATTCTGAGAACAATGATTTTGATTTTGATTTTAATTTGTCTGCTTTGTATGAGGATAATGATGTTTTCTTTTCCAAAATGAATGCAATAAAGTCTAATTTTGCTTACTTGTGTGATGTTTCTCCTGATGGTTGCATCCATTCAAATAGCTATTACATGAGCATCTTTAATATTAATTCTGTTAACACACAATCATTAAATTTGGGAACAACTGAAAATCCTAAAAACATTAGCATAGCATCCGACCTTACTCCTGATGAGAGAGATAGATTTGAAAAAATATTCAAAAAATATGAAGAAGTGTTTGCTTGGTCTTATGAAGATATGCCAGGGATAGATCGAGACATAGCCGAGCATCATATTCCTACTTACACTCACATAAGACCTATCAAACAAAAGCTTAGGCAATTAAGACCTGAGTGGGCTGAATTGGTTAAAGAAGAGGTCACTAAGCAAATACAATAGAAGTTCCTTGAAGTGATAGAATATCCAGATTGGTTAGCCAACATAGTACCCTTGCCAAAGAAAGATGGAAGAATAAGGGTTTGCGTGGACTATAGAGATTTAAACAAGGCTTCCCCTAAAGATGATTTTCCTTTACCTCATATAGATGTCCTCATTGATAGTGCAGCCTCTAGCGTGCTACACTCATTTGTAGATGGATTTTCCGGATACAATCAAGTGTTAATGGCCTAAGAGAATAAAGCCAAAACCGCTTTCATTACTGCATAGGGTATGTTTTGTTATAGGGTGATGCTGTTCGGCTTAAAAATGCTGGAGCAACCTACCAAAGGATGGCCACCACTTTATTTCATGACATGATGCACAAAGAGGTTGAAGTATATGTTGATGATATGATGGTCAAATCGGATACAAGGGAATAACACTTCCAAAACTTAGAATTATTCTTCGATAGAGCTTTGAAATATAAGCTAAGACTAAACCCAAAGAAGTGTGTATTCGGTGTTACTTCAGGCAAATTATTAGGACATGTGATTGGTCCAAATGGTATTGAGATTGATCCTGACAAAGTTAAAGTAATCAGGGATATGTTAGCCCCTAAGACGGAGAGAGAAGTTCGGGGATTTATCGGCAAATTACAATATATTAGCAAATTTATAGCAAAGCTCACAACAATCTGTGAGCCTATCTTCAAGTTGCTTAGAAAGAATCAGCCGGTCGTATGGAATGAAGAGTGTCAAAAGGCCTTTGAGCAAATAAAAGAGTATTTGTTGAATCCACCTGTTTTAAAACCACCTAAACCTGGCAAACCTCTATTACTATTCTTAGCAGTAGAAGAAGAGTCAATAGGAGCCATGCTAGCCCAAGCAGATGAATCAGGGATTGAGCATGCAGTTTACTATTTGAGTAGAAAGCTCCTGCCTTATGAAATTAAGCATAGTATCATTGAAAAGACATGTATAGCCGTGGTTTGGTCTTCTAAGAAGTTGCGGCACTACTTTCAATCGTATAGTGTGCAAGCAATTTCCAGGTTGGATCCAATAAAGTACTTAAGGGAGACTCCCTCTTTAATTGGGAAATATGGTCGATGGTTGATAATATTAGAAGAATTTGAGATCGAGTATGTAACCAGGAAAGCAATCAAAGGTAGAGCGGTAGCAGAATTCCTAGCCCAACAACCATTATCAGATAGTGAAGAGGTAATCTTGGAATTTTCAGATGAACATTTAGAAGCAATTAAAGTACAAGGGTGGAAAATGTATTTTGATGGAGCAGTAAACAGGAAAGGAGCAGGTTTGGGAGTTATACTAGAATCACCCGAAGGGGAACTCATCCCTTTAGCCAAAAAATTGAAATTTAGGGCAACCAATAATATGGTGGAGTATGACGCTTGTATTTTCGGTTTGGAAACCCTAATGATTATGAAGGTGGATAAGGTGGAAGTTTATGGCGATTCATTGCTAGTTGTATCCCAAGTAAATGGAGAATGGGAGTTGAAAGAAGAAAAATTGAAACCATACCACCATTACTTGACCATGATGAAGAAGAACATTAAGGAGTGTAGGTTTATACACCTATCAATGGAAGAAAATCAGATGGCTGATGCCTTAGCTACATTGGCTTCGGTATGGGAAAACCCTGTTAGCCTATTCCTTAAGCCTCTAATCTTGACCAGTTCATCATGGAAGTTGATACAGACCATGATGCGTGGTATGATACTATAAGATGATTTTTGGAGGAAAGAGAATATCTGTCGGGGGAAATGAAGAAAGAGAGAAGAGCCATAAGGAGGTGGTCATTGCAATACACCACCTTCCATGGAGAGTTATATTGAAGATGGCCCGATGGAGTGCATTTAAGTGTTTAAGAAAACCTGAAGTGGAGCGCATCATGTCAGAAATACATGCGGGAAGTTGCGGTCCGCACATGAGTGATTTGGCCCTAGTTAAGAAGGTTATTTGACAATGTTACTATTGGTTAACCATGGAGAGAGACTGTATTGAGTTTGTCAAGAAGTGCCAACAATGTCAGATGTATGGTAACTTGAATCACATGCCTCCTGAAGAACTGCATTCAATGTCTTCGCCCTGGCCATTTGCCACCTGGGGTATCGACATTATAGGAGAGATACATCCTACAGCTTCAAACGGTCACCGATTCATTATAGTAGCAGTAGATTATTTTTCAAAATGGGTTGAAGCCGAATCCTTCAACAAGCTGGGTGCAAGTTAAATGGCTAGGTTTATCGAAAAGAACCTCATTTGCAGATATGGGGTCCCGTACAGTGTGAAATCAAACAACGGGGTACAGTTTCAAGAAGTAGTTAAGGATTTATTCTCCAAGTACCACATCCATCATCATCGATCCTCTCCTTATAGACCAAAGGCTAATGGTGCAGTAGAAGCAACAAACAAGACAATTAAGTAAATTCTATCCAAGATGACCAAGACTTACAGGGATTGGTCAAAGATGCTTCCCTTTGCTTTATGGGGATATAGGACAAGTGTGCGAACATCTACTGGAATGACACCGTTCTATTTGGTTTATGGGATGGAAGCAGTATTGCCAATTGAAATTGAGATCAAGTTGTTAAGAGTAGTCTTGGAAGCTAAACTGCCTGAAACGGAATGGGTAGCAAGCAGATACACACAGGTAGCTCTACTAGAAGAGAGAAGATTAAAGGCACTATATCATCACCAACTGTATCAAAAGAAGATAGATCGGGACTATAATAGAAAGGTTAAGGTTAGAAAATTCAGAGTTGGGGATTTGGTGTTGAAACAATGTAAGCCTAATGTATCTGATTCAAGAGGGAAGTTCAGACCTAGCTAGGAAGGTCCATATGTCGTGAAACAAGTCATGAGAAAAGGTGCGGTAAAGTTTTAAGACATGGACGGGAACGAATTTAGTGAGCCAGTAAACATTGATAGGTTGAAGAGGTTTTATGTATTATAGAAAAAAAAGGAAAAAAGAGCTCGCTAGGTTGAAAACCCAAAAAGGGCGGCTTAGGCAAAAGTTAGAATAGTCCGCTAGTTTCAAAAACCCGAAAGGGCGAGCTTGGCAACAATTAGGGCTAAAGAGAGAAAATTGCCAATTAGAAAACCCGAAAGGGCTAATTGGCAATAGGAGTAATCTTGTGTATGCTGGCTTTATGTTTGGTTGTTCCCCAATTTAATAAAACAGAATTAATGTTAAAATTGTTCTATTTGTGCTGTTATAAGTATTCGACCAGATATGGATGAAATAAATAAACACAATAGCAAAAGGTGATGACAAATTATAAATGGAAAAGAAGCATCTTTTATTACTTTAATTATTTTTTCATCCTAACAATACACTTTCTGAATTGACAAATGTAAAATCTATGGCAATCGATAAGTGTAACGTGTAGGCCATCTTTGCCTCATTCGATCCAAGTAGGCTTCAATCAAGCAAGGCATGTCTAAGTCGGGAGCAAAGTCAGGATCACGAGGCTCAGCTCCATACTGACGCCCAAGTCGGCGAGGATCATAGCATGTACCTTGACGAAGAGCAGCAAGGGGAACGTACATCAAGTATGTCTGCATGGTGATACGAGAAATCTTCCACCAAGGTACCAACCAATGGATATTGACTTCAGAGCTTGAGTGGATCCAGTCAACCCAGTCAGCATATGAAGAAGTAGGATGGAGTAGCTTCCTAGCAGAATGATGATGTGGTAGGTATCTGGCAAAGTCCATGGATGGAGTATCAAGCAAAAAAAGACGCTCTTGAAGCCAAATCTGTGAAGAAATAATTAAATTAAAAAAAAAGAAGAAAAGAGTCTACTAAGTTAAAGACCCGCAAGGGCAGCTTAGCCAAAAATTAGGATAGCTTGCTAGTTCCGAAAACCCGTTTGGGTGGACTAGGCAAAAATTAGAGAAATAAAGAAAAGAAAGAAAAAAGAAAACCTAAATTGAAAACCCGAAAGGGCAGTTTAGGTAATTACCTGAAGCAGTAACGGACTCCCAGTCAGTCTCTTTGACAATCCTGATTTAAATCGGTCTAATCCAACTAAGGTCTCGGCTAAGATCACAGGTACCAGTGACAAACCTCCTTCCATTTGGTCGATAATATCAAATACTCGTGGATCAATATCGCCTTCAGAAGAAACAAGCAAGAATTGGCCGAGCAAGCAAAGATAAAGCATGCATCCCCATGCCTTAGTAGGGGCCAAATGAAAGAAACAAAAGTCAATCAAAGGGGCAAGTAGAATTTTTTCACCTCTTATCAATCAAAGAACTTCGGGTTTGGAATTTGAAATAACATCTGCATCTTCTGTTGAGTCTTGGAAATCAATGTGGGTAACACCATTTGTTGATTATTGGGATATCCAAGGATGGCCTCAAATTCTTCAATCAATGGACATATTTCAAAGCCATTAATTCTAAATACCCTAGAATCCGTATTATAAAAGGAAGCCACGGTATGTAAGAAGGATTGGTCCAATTTGACATTTTGAAAACATTTTAAAACATCAAGTTTTGACCATGAATTTTGCTTCTAATGAATGGCATCCATATTCTTAAATAGAATTTTTATTCTCTTTAAATGATGCTCGGTCATGGTGAATGTATGAAGAAAAAGTAAAAATTATTAAAGGGAGTCATCACATTGAAAGAGAAAGAATTTTGGTTTATGTATTAAAATATGGCATGAAGGGTGATTTATATAGAAGAAATAAACCTTTTCCTAAAGTGAAAAGGAAAACGTGATGGGAAAGGGTAAGACCATATGTGTAGACCCTTAATTTTTGACCCGGTCCGGTCCAATATATTTTAATTAGTCCAAAATAATTTTTGTGTTGTCCAATATATTTTAGTTAGTCCAAAATAATTTTTATGGTATCTTAATTAATTTTAATATTTATTTTAGTAAAAAAAATAGTAAAATGAATAAAAATTCAAAAATAAAAAAATAAAAAATAAAAAAAATTGACGACGGAAAAATCGGCTACGAAAAAATCGTCGACGAAAGTCAGAGCGGGCCCGTGGGCATTTCGCCCGCAGGAGTTTCCTGCGGGCGAAATAGCCCAGGACATTTCGTTCGCAGAATTTTTCTGCGGGCGAAATGGTCCAGCCATTTTGCCTGCAGAAATTTATTGCGGGCGAAATGTCCTATGGGCCCGTTCCGCGCGTGCTGCCGCAGCCAGCTGCAGCAGATTTTTTTGCCAGCGCAGTTTTTCCGCAGCAGTTTTTTTTCGCCAGCAAAATTTTTCCGACGCAAATTTTTCAAAACCTAATACAATTAGGTTTTGGTTTCCTTTTCTTATTCAATAAAGATGCTGTGAATAATTAGGAATGAAGGATATAAAACTTCTATAAATATGGACTAAACAACACAAAAAAAGGGGGGGCCGAAAATAAAAAATTGGACAGTGATAGGAAAATGTTGAAACCAAATCAGTGAAGGAAAAGGAGCAATTGAATTTGATTTTTTCTGGAATAGCAGGACACGATTTAAGTAATTCAAAGGCAGCAACTATCTTGTTCTTGTTCAACCAAGAAGAATTATTTTTGGAGAAACTATCAAAAAGAGGTATGTGTTAATTGTTGTATTTATTTTTTACAGTAGCTAAACTATGAAATTGTGTCTTTCAAAATAAAAAACCCTAGGATTTTAATTTAGTTTTTCCAAAGTCAAAAATACTAATACGTTACTTTATTTTCCAAAAAGACTTAAAATTGTTATTTTTACCTCTTCAAAATCTTAAAGCCTTAATTGAACATGTTTTTCAACAAAACCAAAATGTGATTCTGTTTCCTTCCAAAAGCTTTAAAAAATATCTTTTCTATTTATGTAAACTTCAAATCACTTTGTTTAAACTTATAAAACCTCATGAAATCATCAAATTGTTTTTCCAAATCCTAAAATCAACAAATCACACGAAACCCTAAAATCAAAAGCCTAAAAACCTAATTCAACTCCAAAACCTAAAATAATGAACCCTAACCTCCTTTAAAACTTTAAACCTTAATTTTTTCTAAACCCTAATCCTTTAAAATTTTAAAAACCATAAAACCATAAATACTTTAATTTTACACAGTAGCTTAAAAACACAATGAATAACCGTAACCCACAAATCAAAAGTATTTCAAAGTGTTCAAACCCTAGTTTCATAATTTCACCATTCAAACCTTAATTTTTTTAATCAAAGAGTCTTACAAACCTTTTAAAACATAAAACCTCAATCTATGTTAATTTTTTAAAAAGTCACAGTAGCTTAAACCCATGAAAATCCAAAACCCCTAAACACATGAAATAAAGGATTCTAAATGGAAACAATAGCTATAACTTAGATTTTTTTATTTGCCTTATTTAATTCTATATTTGATTATGCTTTGATTTATTTTATATGCTTTAATTTATTTAAGTTCAATGCTTGGTTCATTTAATTTATCATGGATGGATGTTTACTTTCTATTGATATTTAATATCTTTGATGAATGATTTATTTATTATGAATATTTACTTTTATCGATTTATTTAGATTTTCAAATGTTGTAAGAGGTATGTTTCCACTTGGTCGGTACCTCATTAGTTAAATATCACGTAATTTAATTTGCTTTTCAATTTTAGAACCAATGTAAAGGGCATGTTTCTACCTTTCGGCGGGTGTCCTATTTAGGCATGCGATGTAAGGACATGTTTCCATCCTTGGATGGGTGTCCATTTATTTGCTTTGTTTGGACATTGCTTTGATCTTAATATAATGATGCTTTCTTTTTTTTTATTGTGTGTAGTATGGATAATATTGTTATATTTAAGAATTTTATAATATTAAGACCTGTAAATGAGGCCAGTTCCAATGAACCGGGCATTGTGGGGGTGCTGGGCCATTTCTCACCTTCCCCACACGTACCCAACTTTCCGAACCCATTAGGGGGTTGGGGATTCCTTAGGAATCAAGTCATCTACCCCTTTCTTTTTCCCGGTCCGTCCGGGTTGCAACTCCATTTTTTCCTGACTTAGGTTCATGTTCTCTAAGGCCCCGAGCCTAAACAGTGCCGAAGTCACAAGAACTATTCCACCGGAGTGGGGGTAAAAATTCCCGCTCACAGTGGTGACTCCACTGGGGATAAGAGAAGTTGATTCTGTTGGTCTTTATATTATTCTATTCTTTCTTATAATGATATTATCCATTGCTTCATCTTAGATTGTATTGTGTGCGTGAGTTAGGACGCCCGTGTTATGTTATGTAAGGGATACCGTACTTTCACTCAAGGTATGGAGATCGAGCATGGCATAACCACTCATAGCCTCGTACCATTTGGTATATACTTGCTATGGGAACCTAAGCCTTTTTACCCAAAGACTAAACTCATGTAATTGGCCTAGTTACTTTCCTTAGGTTTTGCCACAAATGCATGTTGTTTGACTATGGTTTATTTATCTTGGCTTAAATCATGGCTTATTTGGTTTGTTCTTTTTCTAATATGACCTAAGTATATTGTAAGCTCAAAATAAATTTTTCTTTAAAATCCAAAAAAGACCAAAGCTATTTTCAAAATTTTTTTTAAGTTGGTCTTTGGACATAAGACTTTTCTAAAAACAAATCAAAAATTCTTTGGCCCATGGCCCAAATAGTGAGCCCAAAATCCATTTTTCTAAAATCTTTTTACAATGGGCTTAGAAACAAAACTATTTTCACCCAACCTTTTCTTACAAAGAGCTTGCAAAAATATTTAGGTCAATTATGAAATACCAAAAATCAATTGTGAGCCTAGTTTATACTAAGAATAAATTAACCATGGGCTTGTTTTTGGCATGAATCATTAGTTACCTTTCTCAAGTGGGAAGTCTATCCATGATTAACCTCTTAATTTAGTTTTAATCCAATATATCATAAAAGCTAATTTAGTTGGTTGAATGGATTAAAACCTAATTAATGGGAATTATCATGGATGGATTTCTATTTTCGAAAATATAACTATTGGTTAAAACATCCGAGGGAATTATTCGAAAACAAGATACCCCATGTTGGTATTTTGTTAACCATATACCTAGCAAAAGAGACTCGCCATTCGTGTGTGGATGTTATAAGGTTGGAAGGAATATCCTAATTATCCTTGTTTGTTTATTATTTGTACATACATGCATACGTGCATACATTCACATCTCATATCATTGATCCTCTCTGGCTCACAGCCCTGGATTACGATAGTTCAAAAGCTTACAATAATCTGACCTACGCCTGAGACGAGGTATCTAGCAATGACTCAATCACTTGCTAACAAAAAATGATGGATTCCGAACAAATTCAAAGAATGGTGGATGAAAACCTCAATGCCAAAATGGAAGAAATAAAAGAGGCCCTAGCTAAGACCATGAAGAACCAATTGACTGCAATCTTAGAAAATCATGTCGAGGCATCTGCTAGCACTAAGAAGCCAAAGGACAATGGGAAGGCTAAAATTGATGGAGTAGCTTTTGATGATGATAAGGTGATCATTGATGATGATGATTGGGCTCAATACTACCAAGATGTTCAAGAGAAGAAGAAAGAACTGAAGGTTGTTGAGAAAGCAACTATTGAAAAGACCGAAACATTTGATGTTGAAAAGATGATTGCTGATTTAGAAAAGAAATTTGAGAAGCTAAAAATTGAAGAGATGTCTGAGATCGATAAACCATTTGAGCTAGATGAAGAAGTCCCGTACAAGTTCAAGATGCCATCTTTTGCAAAGTACAATGGCACCAAAAATCCTCAACTCCATGTGAAGCAGTACATCACTGCTATATAGTATGCTCAAGTTACTAAGGCTCAAACTCTAAGGTACTTCATGCTCTCATTGGATCCTGCTGTCCAAAATTGGTTCAATACCTTAGATGATGGAACACAAAAGAATTGGGATTTTCTATACAAGGCCTTCATCCAGCAATATGGGTATAATGTCGAGTTGGAAGTTACCTTAATGGAAGTTGAGACCATTAGGCAACAGCTAAACGAGAATTTTGTGGACTATGTGAAACGATGGAGAAATAAGGCCGCTTTGCTCAAGAAAAGGCCCGATGAATCTGATCAAATAAGGATGATCGTGAGAGGCGTTCTGCCCAATCTCTGTGAAAGGCTGTCTCACACCCTTATAAGGGACTTCAAAGATCTTCTCCAAGCTGGTCTACAAATTGAAGAGTGGGAAAGGGAGAAGAATCGCTTTTCAATAAAAAGGAATGAGAAAGGGAACTACCAGTCGGGCAATCAAAGCACAGAAAAAGAAGTTGATGTTAATGCCACTAGTCAAGGAGGAATGAGATAGTTTTCAAAATTAGGGAAGCCACTATCTTGGGTTCTCAATAAGCTACAAAAGAAAGGATTGTTACAACCCTTGACTCCTCGTCCTTTGTCTAATCCTCTTCCACCTAACTTTGATACTAGTGCATTTTGCCAATTCCATCAAAGGCCTGGACATGAAATGGATAATTGTATGAAGTTGAGGCATGAGATCCAAAATTTAATTGATAATGGCAAGTTGCCTGAGCCAGACAAGCCCAATACCAAAGGTAATCCATTTTCAAGGTTCAACAGAGTACCACCACTAGCAACCTTCATGGTTGGAAAAGGATTGGAAGAAGACTTTGTTTGATCATCCTTCCAAGATGGGGATATTGGAGATGTGAAAGGAAAAGAGGCTTAACTCAATGAACTTTCTTTAGCTTGAATGTTGTTTTTCAATTTTGCTTTCTTTAATATTTAATTGGAACTATTGTGTTTTTCAAATTTAAATTTGTTTGAATAAATTACTTTCATCAAAATTTTGTTGGTCTTTGTTCATTTTGGTGCTCAACTGATGAGGAATCTAGCTTGATAATTCATGAATTAATATATTTATGCATCATGACTTGAATGACTTTACTAGGTAAGGGAATTGCTCTATAGCATTGAGTTGTGTATGCTTACTTAGAGAGGACTCCTGCATAATTATCTTTGTCTAGGTCCTAGTCAGTCTTAGAACATGTTTAGACAAACTTTCGAGGCAAAATTGAACTCTGCTTATTTAAGGGACAGATGATCTAGGCATTATTTGATGAGCCAACAACTAGTATCCACCCAATTAGATATCAATCCCTAGTTGTCCCTTTGAGCCTTCATAAAATTTTAGCTTTCTTTTCATTGACTTAAAAACCCAATAATCTACCCTGAGCTATTGTGGTACTTTTGACAAGTCTTATGATCACTAAAATGAAGAGGTAAGAAGACCAAAGAAAGGAATGAATAGTCAAGACCATGAAGATAATTGAAGTTCTCAAGACCATAAGGGTAGTTGATGTTTTCAAGACCTTAAGGGTAGTTGAAGTTCCCTTAATATCTCCAATATATCAAGACAACATCAGAGTAACAAATGATTTATCCCTATTAAAGAAGATTTATATTACTCCAGTTATCCATTATTGGAAGCCCAAGTTGGTACAAACAAGACAACTCTTTCAGAGCTAGAACCAAACAAAAAAAAAAACAAAAACAAAAAAAGAAGAAAGAAAAAAAAAAGGAAAAAAGAGAAAAGAAAAGAAAAGAAAGAAAATAAAACCTAAATAGGCGGTTCAAAAAGCCAACTGAGTTCTCTTTTACCTAAAGCAGCAAAAAGCTTCCATTTGGTTCATAAAGATATTTTGACTTGAATTAACCCAACCAAAGATTCAATCAAAATTGGAGGAAAAAAGGAGGAAGACCATCCAGTTCTTGAAAGTTCTGTACTTGATAGTCCTACAAGAAAGAAGGAAAAAATGATAAAAGAAAGGGAAGAGTAAGAAAAATAAAGAGGAAAGAAAAGGGAAAAGAAGGAAAGAAACAAATTTGGGTCTTAAACTTTTTGCAAGGGCAAAGACTGTCCTTATCAAGATCCAGATTAATGCCAAGAAGACAGAAAGAATTTAGAGACTAGCAAGATTGCTCCCAACTGCCTAAAGTTCCAACAAGAAATTTATAGTGTGAGGGTTTGTCCATTGTGTCACATCAGCTCCTATCTCAAAATGGCCTTCATTTAACCCATGTACCTCGTAGACCCCATTTCAAGCCTATCAAAGACCTGTTGATCTCTTTTGGTAGGTAGAGTGTATTAGTGGAGATAGTTTGACATTAATTTGGCAAAGCCAACATTTGATTTCAAAATCAAAATTCAAAAAATAAAATAAAATAAAATAAAATAATGTTTTGTCATACAAAGCCTTCAAGTTAAGGGAAGTATGTTGAACATCCAAAGGACACATTGGGCAAAGGAAATGATTATTGGCAAGGTCATGAAGAAGCTATCAACCAACATGCTGAACCATAGTTTGAAATAGATGAATCCCTGACTCTGCTGCTTAGGGTCTCCACCACGAAGATAAAAGCCACAAATGAAAAGCTTTCAATCATTCCAATGCAAGACTTGAACAAGGGTCAAAAGGGAACCAATGAGAACACTTTTGCTGATCACCTCAGTCTGTGAGTCGATGGAACAACTGTAAGTATTATTCATGCATATCATGCATTCATGAGCATATCACATCGCACTTTCTTGTCTTGTGTTGTCTATTCTTTGGCAACATGAACAGCAAACACCCTGTGAAGTAAAGAATCAAAAGAAGATATCAAATCAGGGGGGCATAGAAAGCCCATTGCTTGAGAAAGCTCCAACAATCTTGCAAAGAGAAGAAATACGTGCTTGTGCGAAGAACTAGACAACAACAACATCAATCAGAGTCTGCATAGAAAAATCATGGGTTTGAGCCTACACAAGGGGCAAAGTTTCTCCTTTTCAATTTTTTGAGTTTAGGCATAAAACATTTTCAAACTCACTTGCAAATATCTCGCCACGCAGGGGGAAAAGGAGAGGATATGAAGGCTAGCTAAAAAGGGTTGAATTTTTTGCAAAAGTGCAAAGGAAGAACAAAAAAGAATGGAATAAAAAAATTAGAATTCTCAAAAGAATGAAGATGCAAAAGACAAAAGATCAATCCAGCTAAAAGAGCTAAAGCCAGGGTGAAGACCCGAACTCAAAGGATGAAGATCCACTTACAAGGGTGAAGACCCAATCTCAAAGGATGAAGATCCACTTACAAGGGTGAAGACCCGATCTCAAAGGATGAAGATCCATATTTTCAAGGGTGAAGACCTAATCTCAAAGGATGAAGATCCACTTACAAGGATGAAGACCTGATCTCAAACGATGAAGATCCATATTTTCAAGGGTGAAGACCTGATCGCAAAGGATGAAGATCCATTTACAAAGGGTGAAGACCCGATCTCCAAGGATGAAGATCAATTTGCAAGGGTGAAGACTCGATCTCAAAGGATGAAGATCCATTTGCAAGGGTGAAGACCCGATCTCAAAGGATGAAGATCCACTTTTCAAGGGTAAAGACCCGATGTCAAAAGATGAAGATTCATTTTCAAGGATGAAGACCTGATCTCAAAGGATGAAGATCCAATTTGAGCATGAAAAACCACAATGCATAGAATAACCGAAGCAGTCATATTTTGCAAATGATAAAAGGTCAGTCAAACTCAATCTCGGGTCCAAGCTCCCACAATCAAATCAATTTCGGGTCTAAGTACCCAAATCAAATCTAATCTCGGGTCCAAGTACCCAAATCAAATCAATCTCGGGTCCAAGTACCCAATCCTGGGTCCAGGTACCCAAATTCAATCCAATCTTGGGTCCAAGTACCCAAATCAAATTCAATCCAATCTTGGGTCTAAGTACCCAATATCGGGTCCAAGCACCCAATCTAGGGTCCAAGTACCCAAATCAATTCAAGCTCGGGTCCAAGTACCCAATCTCGGGTCTAAGCACCCATTCTCGGGTCCAAGTACCCAAATCAATTCAAGCTCAGGTCCAAGTACCCAAATCAAATTCAATCCAATCTTGGGTCCAAGTGCCCAAATCAATTCAAGCTCGGGTCCAAGTACCCAATCTCAGGTCCAAGCACCCATTCTCTGGTCCAAGTACCCAAATCAATTCAAGCTCGGATCTAAGTACCCAATCGCGGGTCCAAGTACCCAAATCAAATCCAAGTACCCAATCTCGGGTCCAAGTACCCAATCTCGGGTCCAAGTACTCAATCTTGGGTCCAAGTACCCAATCTCGGGTCCAAGTACCCAAATCAAATCCAATCTTGGGTCCAAGTATCCAAATCAAATCATTTTCGGGTCCAAGTACCCAATCTCGGGTCCAAGCACTCAAATTCAATTCAATCTCGGGTCCAGGCACCCAAATTCGATTTAATCTCGGGTCCAAGTACCCAATTCCAATTCAATATCAGGTCCAAGCACCCAAATTCAATTCATTCTCGGGTCCAAGTACCCATTCTCGGGTCCAAGTACCCAAATCAAATCAATTTCGGGTCCAAGTACCCAAATCAAATCTAATCACGGGTCCAAGTACCCAACTCAAATCTAATCCCGGGTCCAAGTACCCAAATCAAATCTAATCACGGGTCCAAGTACCCAACTCAAATCTAATCCCGGGTCCAAGTACCCAAATTAAATCATTCTCGGGTCGAAGTATCCAATCTTGGGTCCAAGTACCCAAATCAAATCAATATCGGGTCCAAGTACCCAATCCCTGGTCCAAGTACCCAAATTCAATCCAATCTCGGGTCCAAGTACCCAAATCTCAGGTCCAAGTACCTAATCTCGGGTCCAAGTACCTAATCTCGGGTCCAAGTACCCAAATCAAATTATTCTCGGGTTCAAGTACCCAAATCAAATCAATCTCGAGTCTAAGTACCCAAAATCAATTCAAGCTCAGGTCCAAGTACCCAATCTCGGGTCCAAGTACCCAAATCAAATCAATCTCTGGTCCAAGTACCCAATCCCGGGTTCAAGTACCCAAAATCAATTCAAGCTCGTGTCCAAGTACCCAAATCAAATCAATCTCAGGTCCAAGTACCCAAATCAAATCAATCTCGAGTCTAAGTACCCAAAATCAATTCAAGCTCAGGTCCAAGTACCCAATCTCGGGTCCAAGTACCCAAATCAAATCAATCTCTGGTCCAAGTACCCAATCCCGGGTTCAAGTACCCAAAATCAATTCAAGCTCGTGTCCAAGTACCCAAATCAAATCAATCTCAGGTCCAAGTACCCAAATCAAATCAATCTCGTGTCCAAGTACCCAAATCAAATCAATCTCGGGTCCAAGTACCCAAATCAAATCAATCTTGGGTCCAAGTACCCAAATCAAATTCAACCTTGGGTCCAAGAACAAATCTTGGGTCCAAGTACCCAAATTAAATCAATCTTGGGTCCAAGTACCCAATCCCGAGTCCAAGTACCCAAATTCAACCAATCTCGGGTCAAAGTACCCGATCTCGGGTCCAAGTACCCGATCTCGGGTCCAAGTACCCAATCTCGGGTCCAAGTACCCAAACTCGGGTCCAAGTACCCAAAATAATTTTTGAATCGCCATGTCAAAAATTAAGTCTTATTACTTTTCACTCTCTTTCACTTAAGTTTCAGATCATTCAAGTAGGGGGCAAACTGTAGACCCTTAATTTTTGACCCAATCCGGTCCAATATATTTTAATTAGTCCAAAATAATTTTTGTGTTGTCCAATATATTTTAGTTAGTCCAAAATAATTTTTATGGTATCTTAATTAATTTTAATATTTATTTTAGTAAAAATGGTAAAATGAATAAAAATTCAAAAATAATATAAAAAATAAAAAATAACAAAAAAAATCGGCGACGAAAAAATCGTCGCCGAAAGTTAGCGCGGGCCCGTGGGCATTTCGCACGCAGGAGTTTCCTACGGGCGAAATAGCCCAGGCCATTTCGACCGCAGAATTTTTCTGCGGCCTACGGGCCCGTTCCGCGGGCGCTGCCGCAGCCAGCTGCGGCAAATTTTTTCGACAGCGCAGTTTTTTTGCAGCAATTTTTTTTCTCCAGCGAAATTTTTTCGACGCAAATTTTTTGAAACCTAATACAATTAGGTTTCGGTTTCCTTTTCTTATTCAATAAAGATTCCGTGAATAATTAGGAATAAAGGATATAAAACTTCTATAAATATTGACTAAGCAACACAAAAAAGGGGGGCCAAAAATCAAAAATTGGACAGTGATAGGAAAACGTTGAAACCAAATCAGTGAAGGAAAAGGAGCAATTGAATTTGATTTTTTTTGGAATAGCAGGACACGATTTAAGCAATTCAAAGGCAGCAACTGTCTCTGCTCTTGTTCATCCAAGAAGAATTATTTTTGGAGAAACTATCAAAAAGAGGTATGTGTTAATTGTTGTATTTATTTTTTAAATTGTTGTATTTATTTTTTATAGTAGCTAAACTATGAAATTGTGTCTTTCAAAATAAAAAACCCTAGGATTTTAATTTAGTTTTTCCAAAGTTAAAAACACTAATACGTTACTTTATTTTCCAAAAAGACTTAAAATTGTTATTTTTACCTCTTCAAAATCTTAAAACCTTAATTGAACATGTTTTTCAACAAAATCAAAATGTGATTCTTTTTCCTTCCAAAAGCTTTAAAAATATCTTTTCTATTTATGTAAACTTCAAATCACTTTGTTTAAACTTATAAAACCTCATGAAATCATCAAATTGTTTTCCAAATCCTAAAATCAACAAATCACCCGAAACCCTAAAATCAAAAGCCTAAAAACCTAATTCAACTCCAAAACCTAAAATAATGAACCCTAACCTCCTTTAAAACTTTAAACCTTAATTTACTCTAAACCCTAATCCTTTAAAATTTTAAAAACCATAAAACCATAAATACTTTAATTTTATACAGTAGCTTAAAAACACAATGAATAACCGTAACCCAAAAATAAATACTTATAGAAATCGTTGCCTGTTGGAGAAGGGGGCAAATCACTCATCCCGAGTCCGCCTGAAGCGGGAGCACCAAAACCCAGCAAATTACTCATCCCGGGATCACTCCAAGTGGGAACATCAAAATCCCTATTACCTTGAGGTTCTGATCCGTCATGGTCCTCATCAGAAGCAGACACAAGGATCTCATGGTCATCAGTCTGGGGGCCTCTCGATGAAGAAGCACCGGGATCCCTCATCCCCTGAAATCGAAAGTCTCAAAAATGTTGTTCAGATTGATGATATAAATTTTCAAAATAAGAAGCCTGCTAACCACTTGCCGCCAGCTCTTCTTGAAGTTTCTTATTTTGTTCTTCAAGCATCCGCTGTGAGCCAAAGAGGGAAAGGTAAGAACATACATAATCATGCATACATATAGCATAAGTTACAATGAAATAAGGAACGTACCAGGTAATTCAAATCAATACCCTGCGGATGAGATGGCATATCTGGCGGGCTAGAATGAGCAAATGAAGCGGCAGTAAAGGAAGGTCCAGCCTCATGATCAAATGAGCCAACAGCCTGCAACAATCATTGAAGAATCAAAGAAAGAAAAATGTTGCAAGGGAAAAGTGGTTAAAATGCAAAAATTCCTTTGGAAGATCAAAACAAGGAAAGAAGAGCATGAATCAAGCAAGACATGGCCAAGCCAAATCAAGCTTGGCCGTGTCACCTCAAACGAAATCTTGGCAGAGCATGACACGGGCAGGAGACATGGCCAAGCCACTGGCCGTGTCTCACCTAAAGGGTAAAGTCAAGAAGGACCAAGCAAAGAAAGAAAAGAAACAGTAGGTGACACTGGCAGGCAACATGGCCAAGTCACTGGCTGTGTCATATAACACAGCCACAAGCTTGGCCGTGTCCCATCCTAAGCCAAGAACAAAGAAGAATCAAAGTAAAAACACAGAAGCTGACAAACCCAAGAGACACGACCAAGCCACTGGCCATGTCACATGACACGGCCAGGAGCTTGGTCGTGTCACTCTCATTGATGAGAGTGATTTTATACTAGTTTTTAGTATGATTTTAATGTGTTTTTAGTTAATGTTTCATTTGATTTTGGTTTAAAGTTTGTTTTAAGTGTTTGTTTTAGGTTAAAGTGGAAAAATTCCTTTGGATGATCAAAATAATAAAAAAAGAGCATGAATCAAGCAAGACAGGGCCAAGCCAAATCAAGCTTGGCCATGCCACTCAAAAGAATTGCATGGCAGTGGCTGACATGCCGTGTCTCACCCAAAGAACAGAAACCAAAGAACCAAGTAAAGAAGGAAAAATGAAGAACAAAAGCTGACACTGGCAGGTGACACGCCCAAGCCAGTGGCCGTGTCACATTACATGGCCACAAGCTTGGTCGTGTCCCATGCCTAGCCAAAGAACAAAAGAAGAAAAGAAACAAGCAAAAGGTGACACACCCAAGTGACACAGCCAAGCCAGTGGCCGTGTCACATGACATGGCCACAAGCTTGGTCGTGTCACTCCTTGAGAACAAAAGAAAAGAAAGAAAGAAAGAAGAGGCAGTGATGGACATGGCCAAGTGGCTTGGCCGTGTCCCAAAGGACAATGAGAGACACAGCCAAGCCACTCAAAGCTTGGCCGTGTCACCTATAAAAACTTTGATTCCTTTGCACGGATTGAGGAACAAGTGGGAGACAAACCAATTGCTTTTGTCAAAAGAAAGAAAAAAGAAAGGAAAAACCTACCTAATTGATGGAAAGAAAGATTAAACAAAGAGAATATGGGAGACAATGGAGAGTGGTGTGAGTTGGAAGTATGAGCTTGAGCTTTGGAGGGAAATAAAAAGAGAAGAAGAGGAAGAAGGAAAGAGTTTCGGCAGAAGGCTGCAGGTTTGTGCATAAAACAGAGAACAGAGGCAGAGAAGAGAGGTTTGAGAGAAGGAGGCTGTGCATACACGTTTTGGGCAAGGAGGGAGTGACACTTTCCTTGACTCTTCATCTTCATCCTCCATTTCCATCCTCTCCAACATCTGCATCTTCCATTGGTAGCTCCTGGAGATTGAAGAAGCTACATTGAAAGGGGTTTTTCTATTTTCTCCTTTTAATTCATTTTAATGTTATTGTTGTTGTTGTTGTATTAAGTGTATTGAACATGAACTAAATCATTCTCTATCTAGATGTTAATGAACCCTAGCTTATTTGTATGATTGGATACTTTTAACTGATTGAGTTGTTTTATTCTTATGATGCTTATTGATTGGTTGCCATTTTCATATTATTGACTTGAGAAAGCTTGATATGAATTGATTACTCATAAGAGTTGAGGATTGATTGGGGTGCTAGAGATAAACCTACAAGATCCTTTGGTTTGTATTTCCTTGTTCTTAATGCATGATCTATTTAATTGTGTTTTGAGAAGAGATTCCGGCATTCTACTTAGTGATTAGGGATTAATTCGCTCGAGAGAGGTTTTAGTCTAAGTTAGAGGAATGCCAACTCAACTTTATCATGTAATGTAATTGAGGCTAGGGGGATTCAATATCTAGATAGTATCATTATCATCAATCCTTTTTACACAACACACAATTTATCTTTATGTTCATTTATTTAAGTTAATTGTCTTTAATTATAAAACATCACAAAAATATTAATTTGCTAAACAACAGTTAAGGTTTGCACTAGTGCTTGGCCATGTCCCCAGTGGAATGATAACTCACTCATTGCTTTATTACTTGGGCGACCCATGCACTTGCGGTATTGCTATAGCGTAGCTCGCGCGCACCAAGGTTTTGGCGCCGTTGCCGGGGATCGACGGTTTCAATACTAGTAATATAATTAAGACTGTTGATTTAGTTTCATTTTTATCAAGAATGTTTGTTTATTTTCTGTGAATTGTTTATGTGTTTTTCTTTGATTTCTTTGTTTGTCTTCTGTAAATTTGTTTATTTGTTGTGTTTGATTTGTTTGTTTGTTTATTTTTCTTTAAATTGCTGAGCGCCTTTTGTAAAGATACAGTTTTCAAGGCACGGGGGAGTTTATGATTGGGACGATAATTCTGAAATGGCATGGCAACTCGTAGAGTTAACAAATCAAATTAAGATGCTAAATGCAACTCTGGATTGTGGACAATACCAAGAGAGGAAAGAGGAAAACTATGCCTATGAAAGTTTCCAACAATGGGGTGGGAATGACCTACATTCCAATTCTTATAGTCCAAGCTGGGGAAGCCCACCAAATTGTACAGCATATGGCAATGCAGGACATAGTACCAATCCATGTTCAGTACCAATCCATGTTCATTTGGTTTCGAACGATACAAAGAAGGGCAAGAAGAAGAATATAACTACCAAGGTTTCCAGCAACGGGTGGTAATGACCCATATTCCAATTCTTATAATCCCGGCTGGGAGAGCCACCCAAATTTTTATTGGGAAATCAACAGTACATTCCACCTCAACAAAATTTTCAGCCTTGCCAAAGAAGTTCTTACTTTCAAGAACAATATTCAGACCAAGACCACCTTAAGAAACCCACATTGGAGGATAAGTTAAATGCCTATATTCAAAAACTCACAATGAATCAAGATCACCTTGAGGAACCCACTTTGGAGGATAAGTTGAGGTCTGAATCTTTGCAAGAAACACAGAGGATATTGGATGCTCTGGTTGAGCAGATGGCACATCAACCCCAAGCACACCAAAAGGATGAGTCTCCTAGCCAATTGGAGCAAACCCAGGTAATAACAAATTTGAGGAATGAACAGGTAATATATAATAATTTTTTTGATTTCTTTGATGCAGGGACCAATCAAGAAGAAAATGGCGAGGAGATCCAATCCGACATGGAGGAGTTGAATCAAACAAAGGAAGAGGAGAATTTATAAGCATCAACTTGGACAGAATTGCATGAACCTCCAAATCCTTTTATACCACTGATTTCATTCCCATGTAGGCTAGAGGAAGAGAACCAAGGTATGCATATTCCTGAACTCTATGGCATGTCCTATAGCGAAAATAGTATAGATAAGCTTAAGGTAGCCACGACCTTAGAAGTAGAGCCTAATATTTCCAATCTAGAAATTGAGGAGAGCAAATTAATATTAAATGATGAGATTATTGAGAGGGAACTTCCAAATGCTAAAGAGGATGAGAAAGAGATTCAACCAAACTTGGTTGAACTTCAAAAGACCCCAAAAATTTTGGAATTTGATTTAGTTGAGGAGAATAATATGCAACCAATGATCATCCCTCCCACTTTCGGGAGCGAGAAAGAATAAAAAATGAATATAACCATGTTGCATACTGAAGAATATTTTTACCAAGTTCCTATAGCATTGGAAAATCACTCCAAGACAGCCTTCATGAGTTCTCATTGGCCATTTGCTCACCCAAGGATACTACCTAAGCTTTGCAATGCATGTTTTATTAGTTTTTGTTATAGATTTGTGTCTTGTTTATTATGATAATTATTGTTTTATTTAGGTATTTTGTTAGATTTTATCGGTTTGTTTAGTGTTTTCTTTAATTGTGGTAGTTTTAGTTTATTTCAGTGTTTATGTCGTTTTTGATTTAGTTTTTAGTATTGTGTTTATGTTTTGTTGGTTATTGTCTATTTACTTCTTGTTTAAAGTTTGTTTTGAGTTTTGTGTTAGGTTAAAACAGGCAAGGAAACAAATTGAAGGAGAAAGGGGCAGTGGCTGACACAGGCAGAGGACACGGCCAAGTCACTGGCCGTGTCCCATACCAAGATAAAATGAAGAACAAGTCCCAGTAGCAGACACATGCAAGGGACACGGCCAAGTCTTGTGGCCGTGTCCCTCCAAAGAAGACCCACACGGCCAAGTCATCTCCACTTGGCCGTGTCACACCAATTCCAAAGGCATAGAAGATTTAACACTCACAGTGGAAGACACAGGCAAGGGACACGGCCAAGTCACCTGGCCGTGTCCCTCCAAAAAGCTGTAACACGGCCAAGTCACCTCGGACTTGGCCGTGTCACTCAACAAAGAAGAAAAAGAAGAGAGGCAAGCAGTGGTGGACACGGGCAAGGGACACGGCCAAGTCACCTGGCCGTGTCCCTCCAAAAGGAACTCACACGGCCAAGTCACTTCTGACTTGGCCGTGTCCCTCATGAAACAAACGTGCAACGAATTTTAAAGCCGACGTTTCGTATAAAAGGAAAGAAGAGAGTTAGGGTTGGGGACTGTTGAAGATTTGGAGAATATTTTCAACCGTCAGAGAGAGTGAAGTTAGGGTTTAGTTTTGTTTTCTTGATTTTGATTTTACTTTTGATTACTTTAGCTTAGATTAGATTGTTCTAGCCATTGTTTCATCCTTCTTGCAAGATTTGAACAAGAGATTCTTCAGAAGCTTCAAGGAGTTATAACTTGGTTTTGTTCTCGAACTTATTCTCTTTATCTACATTGAAATTGTTTTAATGGATATTATCATGTCTATTTTGATTTCTTTGAACATTAATGAGCTGAATATGTTTGATTGCATTATGAACTAATTTGATCTCGACTAGGGTTTGTATGGATCTGCTATGATTGTATGAATTGGTTATTCTCGTAGCTAATAATTTCTTTTGCCTTTATTGAATGAAATATTGTTACATATAATTGATTGGCAACCAATTGTGTGTTTTAGGTATTAGATGATGGATTGAGAGATGAAGTTTAATGCTGGAATAATTCAATTAAGGACTTAGGTGAATTAGTGATATAACCTATTAAAAAGATTGTTTCAATTATAGTAAGATTAGTTGTAAGAGGATTGAATGCGAGAGCTTATTTCCTTGACTCAATTAATTAAGTTGTTTTAGATTTAATCTTTGAAATTAAATTAGTTAAGTGGAATAACTGTTCATACAAATAAGTAGTAGAGAAGTGCAAACCCTAGATCTTTTTATCAAGTGAATCAAAACATCAGCTCTTGTTTTCTTTTATTGTTTTAGACTTCAATTAAACTTCTTCTTTAGTTAGCAATTTAAATTTATTCATTACTTGTTATTTTTAATTTGATAATCAATTAGCCACTTTAGCTTCCTTGAGAGAACGACCTTGGGGCAAGCACCTTTGCTACAGCTACCTCGTATACTTGCAAGTGACGCTTTGTGGTAGAGTTAATTTGAGCGCAACAAGTTTTTGGCGCCGTTGCCGGGGACGCTAATTGGCGTAATTGTTTATTAATATATATATATATTATATTTTTTTTCACTATTTTCATTTTATTTTATTTTGCCTTTTGCTTTTAATTGTTTCTTTTTCTAGAAAATTTCTGTTTATGCAAGGCAGGAGATCACTCGAAGGAGAGCTACATCCATTCATTCCAAAAATTCAGAGAGTGAAAAGGAGCAGAGAGGAGTTTGAGCTCTACACCGGATTTGATACTTCAGAGGAAGACATTTCAGATTTTGAGTCAGAATCTGCACAATCAGTTAAAATGGCTGAAGAAAGACAAAGAACCATGAGAGATTTTGCTAGACCTGTTATTGGGACTTCCACTTCTTGCATAAGTCTGACAGATGCAGCAAGGAACTATGAGTTGAAGAACATTCATTACAACATGCTGTCATCATTCTATGGAGTTCCAAATGAAGATCCTTTGAACTTTATTTGAGATTTCTACTCCACCCTCAACACTTTTCCTTTGGGAGGACTAACAGAAGATCAGTTGAGGATGAGATGTTTCCCTTATACTTTGAAGGATAGGGCAAAGAGCTGGCTCATGATGTTGCCTGAAAATTCACTGACAACTTGGGAGCAAGTTTATAACAAGTTCATTGGCAAGTTCTATTCACACCAAAAGACAGCTGAGTTGAGAGGGAAGATTGCTACATTCTCTCAATTTGAAGGAAAGCCATTTCATGAGGCTTGGGACATATTCAAGATGCTATTGATCCAGTGTCCACATCATCACTACCCACTTCAACTCCTTAATCAGTTTTTCTATGATGGTCTAACCCAACAATTTCAGAACACTGTTGATAATGCAGCTGGGGGAGCCATGGGAGAAAAGACAGCTGATGAGACTTATGAGATCTTTGAGATGTTGGGAGCTAATTCTCAACAAAAGAGTGTAAGGGGAAGAAGTAAAGGGGTGAATCAACTGGAAGCCAATACTGAAATGGTTAGTCAAATAGCTGAGTTGACAAGGCAGGTTCAGATGCTAAATATGAAGAACAATATTTCTTCATCTACTCAAGAAGTGTGTGGAATTTGTGGGACATTTGGGTATGGAGCAAATATATGCCCCTCTGCATATGAATCTTTTGGGAATGAAGCTGAGCAAGTTAATGCTATGGGGGGATTTCAACCAAGAGCTAGGAATGATCCTTACTCCAATACTTACAATCCTGGTTGGAGGAGTCACCCCAATTTTTCCTGGACAACAAATAATGCTCAACAGCCTTTCCATTTGCTTCAGAGACAGAACCAACAGCAGGGCCAATCCTCAAATCAAGGTCAGCCTAAGAGAGAGAGTTTGGAAGAAAGTTTGCAGGCTTTTATCCAAGTCAGTGCTAAAAATTAGGAGATGAACAACAAGAGGCTGGATTCCTTGGAAGCATCTTTTAAGAAGGTGGAGACCCAAGTGGGGCAACTTGCACAACAGATGCAGATTCAACAAAAGGGGAAGTTCCCAAGTCAACCTGAGGAGGCACAAGCAGTGACTGTTCTTAGGAGTGGCAAGGTAATTAATAATAATGTTGAAAATAAATCTATGAATGCAGGTGAGCAAGAGAATAAAAAGGAAGGAGAATTAGAGAACAAAGGTACTGAAGAGAGATCAATGGAGAAGTCACCTACAACAGATTTGCACAAGGCAAGCAATCCATACCGGCCACCAATACCATTCCCCAGCAGGTTGAAGGATGATAAAAAAGATAAGCAATTTTCAGATATCTTCAACATGCTGTCTAAGGTAAGTATCAACTTACCCTTACTTGAAGCAATTAAGAACATGCCGGCTTATGCTAAATTCTTCAAAGAACTGAATACCAAGAAAAAGAGGTATGAGCCGAATGAGAAGGTGATAGTTTCTGAGGTAGCTAGTGCTGTTTTGTAGCATAAACTACCTCCTAAGCTAAAGGATCCTGGAAGCTTTATTATTCAAATTACTATGGGAAATGGAAAAGGTACCGAGGGCATGTGTGATTTAGGAGCTAGTGTGAATTTAATGCCTTATTCTGTTTATCTTGATTTGGAATTAGGGGAACTTAAACCAACAAAAATGGTGTTGCAATTAGCTGATAGATCTCTTAGATTCCCGAAAGGGGTTATAGAAGATGTGTTAGTTAAAGTTGGTGGTTTGATAGTACCTGTGGATTTCATTGTTCTTGACATGGAAGTAGGAAATTCTTCACCATCTGCACACACCATTCTACTGGGTAGACCTTTTATGGCGACTACCAACACTTTGATAGATGTTAAAAATGGAAAATTATCAATGACTGTTTTGGGACAAACTGTGGAATTTTCTATTTTTAACACTTCTCCTATTCCTACAACTGCTTTATATGAGGATTGTTCTTTCATTGATTGTGTTGATGCAGTTGTTTCAGATGTCTTCTTGCAGACAGGTTCTTCTGATAAATTGGAGCTGGCATTGACCTTAGAGAGTGATGTGGATATTTTTGATGCAGAAATAGCCAGTTGCCTTGAGATTTTAGAGGGTGCTGAAATAGAGGAGCTTAAGGAGGACCCAATTCTTGAACCTTACCCCATTCAAAAAGAAGAGAAGAACCCCTCACTAGAGTTAGAGCTGAAAGAGTTACCTAAGAACCTGAAATATGTGTTTTTAGGAGATCACAATACTTTACCTGTGATAATATCCAGTGAACTTAGTGAAGGGGAGGAGATGAGATTAGTGAGTGAGCTTAAAAGATTGAAGAGAGCAATAGGATGGGGATTGAGTGACATCAAAGGTATTAGCCCTTCCATGTGCATGCATAGAATCACTTTAGAAGAGGGAGCTAAACCTGTGAGGGAGACTCAAAGGCGCCTTAACCCAAATATGAGTGAAGTGGTTAAGAAGGAAGTTCTCAAATTGCTAGATGAAGGAGTGATTTATCCAATTGCTAATAGTGAGTGGGTGAGCCCAGTACATGTAGTTCCTAAGAAATCTGGAATCACTGTGGTGAGAAATGAGAATAATGAATTGGTTCCTACTAGGACTACTACTGGGTGGAGAATGTGCATCGATTATAGGAAGTTGAACAATGCTACAAAGAAAGATCATTTCCCTCTTCCTTTTATTGATCAGATGTTAGATAAACTTTATGGACACTCACATTATTATTTTCTGGATGGCCTTTCAGGTTACTATCAGGTGCCAATAGCTCTAGAGGATCAGTCCAAGACAACCTTTACTTGTCCTTTTGGGACTTATGCATTCCGACGTATGCCTTTTGGCTTGTGCAATGCACCTGCAACGTTTCAGAGATGCATGATGTCTGTCTTCTCTGACATGATAGACGATTTTATTGAGGTATTTATGGATGACTTTTCTGTTTTTGGTAATTCTTTTGATAATTGCCTCAATAAACTTGTTCGTGTGCTTGAGAGATGCATTGAATGTAATCTCACTTTAAGTTGGGAAAAGAGTCATTTTATGGTTACCCAGGGCATTGTTTTAGGTCATGTGGTGTCAAGTAAGGGGATGGAGGTAGATAAGGCTAAAATTGAATTGATTGCTAAGTTACCCCCACCTACCTCAGTTAAGGGAATAAGAAGTTTTCTAGGGCATGCAGGATTTTACAGGAGGTTTATTAAGGATTTTTCCAAAATAAGCCAACCATTGTGCCATTTATTGGGGAAAGATGTTCCATTTGAATTTACAGCACAATGCATGCAAGCTTTTAATTCCCTTAAGGAAAAATTGACTAGTGCACCTGTGATTGTAGCTCCTATTTGGTCTTTACCTTTTGAAATCATGTGTGATGCCTCTAATCATGCAGTAGGAGCTGTTCTTGGGCAAAGGGTTGACAAATACTTGAGAGTAATTTATTATGCCAGTTTAACCCTGAATAGTGCACAAATGAACTACACCACAACTGAAAAGGAAATGTTAGCTGTTGTTTTTTCTTTAGACAAATTTAGAGCTTATTTAATTGGGTAAAAAATTATTGTGCATTCTGATCATGCAGCTCTTAAATATCTGTTAACAAAACAACATGCTAAATTGCGCTTAATTAGATGGGTGTTGTTATTGCAAGAGTTTGATTTCCAAATCAAGGATACTAAGGGTAGTGAGAATGGTGTTGCTAATCATTTATCCAGATTACCCTTCTTTAGTGAAAATCTTGCATCGGATAGCATTCATAAAAATTTAGAAGAATTTCCTGATGAGCATCTGTTTGTGGTAATTAATGCCCCTTGGTTTGCAGATATTGCTAACTATCTTGCTTGTGGTATTTTGAGATCTAACATGTCCTTTCAGGAAAAGAAAAGGTTTCTACACTTGAGTAAGTTTTATTTTTGGGATGGACCTTATCTATTCCAGATATGCAAAGATGAGATAGTTCGCAAGTGTGTAGCTGAGGAAGAACAACTGAGTGTTCTTCAATTTTGTCATGACCTTCACTGTGGGGGTCATTTTGGACGAAGGAAGACTGCATAAAAGGTGCTTCAAAGTGGTTTTTACTGGCCTACTTTATTTAAAGATGCTCAAGACTATTGTAAGCACTGTGATCGTTGCCAAAGAGTAGGTAACATTGGGAGGAGGAATGAAATGCCCCTTCAGTCATATATTGTTGTTGAACTGTTTGATGTGTGGGGAATAGACTTTATGGGTCCTTTCCCCAAGTCCTTTGGTTATGAATACATTTTAGTTGTTGTTGATTATGTTTCCAAATGGGTGGAGGCAATCCCCACCCGTACTAATGGTGCTAATATTGTTGTTAAATTTGTGAAGGAAAATATTCTTAGCAGGTTTGGCATACCAAGGGTGATAGTCAGTGATGGGGGGAGTCATTTTTGCAACAGGCTTTTTGAGAAGTTAATGCACAAATTTGGCGTGAAGCACAAGGTGGCAACCCCATACCATCCACAGACTTCTGGACAAGTGGAAACATCAAACAAGCAGCTAAAAGGAATTCTGGAGAAAACAGTCAACACATCTAGGAAGGATTGGACAAACAGATTGCATGATGCACTATGGGCATATAGGACTGCTTTCAAAACTTCTCTTGGTATGAGTCCTTACCGATTGGTTTTTAGAAAAGCTTGTCACTTACCAGTAGAGTTGGAGCACAGAGCATATTGGGCAATCAAGACTCTGAATTTGGACTTGGACAAAGCGAAGAGAGAACGACTTCTTCAAATTTCAGAGTTAGATGAGCTGAGAAATGAGGCGTATGAGAGCTCAAGAATTTACAAGGATCGCACGAAAGCACTTCATGGCAGAATTATAGTGCGAAAGACATTGAGTCCAGGTATGAAAGTTTTACTTTTTAACTCACGACTCCGTCTTTTTCCAGGTAAACTCAAGTCTCGATGGAGTGGGCCTTTTGAGATAACTCGGGTGTATCCTTCTGGTGCCATTGAATTACTTAACTCTCGAACAAGTGAGACTTTTAAAGTGAATGGACAGTGAGTTAAGCCATACAATGAAGGATTTCAGGAAGTGAGGATCATTGATAGCACTTTGATCCGTGATCCTTAGGTCTTGCATGATGTCCAGCTTTATGACATTAAAGAAGCGCTAAATGGGAGGCAACCCATCGGTTTGCATTTATTTTTTGTAGTTGTAATTTTTAAATTTTACGAGTATTAATTTTATGTTCGGTTTAAATAAATGGACTGTGCTTTGATCGGTTTTTCTTTACTTTGTGTTTCAGGGTGTTTAACGAAGAAGGGTTGCAAAATCGTTGAGTAAAAATAAAAAAAAAGTTAAAAGTTAATAAAAGGCAGTAGGTGACATGGCCAAAGGACTTGGCCATGTCCCTTGGCCGTGTCACACACTGGACACGGCCAAACTTCTTCAAAATTTGAACAATTTTGCAATTTTGTACAGAATAGGACACACCCAGGGGACACGACCAAGTCACCTGGCCGTGTCCCTCCAAGAGCATCAGACACGGCTGTGTCACCTTAACATGGCCGTGTCCCTTCACTTTCACACACCAGACACGGCCAAGTACCCACTAACACGGCCGTGTCCCTCAAATTTTACACTTTTAAAACCCGATTTTGCCCAGTTCTTTTCATAAATCTCTAAATTTTCTATCTTCGTCTCTCTCGCTCTCTTGCTCTCTGTATCACCAAACCCATTGATTTTTATTTCAAACCTCCAACTTTTCCATTAAAACTTCAAATTTCTTCACCCAAACTAGAGATAATCACTTAAAACTTCCTCTTACTCATATAATTTTGATTTAATTCAGTTTTGGGTGTTAATTTTTCAGATCTCAAGATGCCAAGAACTAAAACTGTCTCACACCGCAAGACGAAGAAATCTACTACCGAAGGAGCTTCTTCCTCTTCCTCAACTTTATCTTTCAGGAGGGCAAGTCTTTTGGCTCAGGGTTTTTCCCGACAAGGTATGTGAATGACGAATCTCTAGATGCCCTGCAAATTAGAACTCCTTTTTATAGATATGTGCAATTTCTTGGGTGGGAGACTTTTATCTCATTGAGACCTTTGCAATTTGAAGAGCTTACTCTAGAATTTTTGACATCTCTAAAAGTGGAAAGAGATGATAAGAAAATCTGCAGGAGAATGATGTTTAAATTGATGGGAAAATCATTTGAGCTTAATATTGATCAGTTAAATGCTATTTATGGTTTTCATCAGCATGGGGAAAGTTCGGTACCCAAAGAATTTAGACAACAATTTGCTTGGGGAGCCTTGGGCTTGGGTACTTATGTGGCCAAATCGGCCAAAGCATCTAAATTACGGAACCCTACTTTGAGGTATTTGCATAGGTTTATGTCATGTGGGTTCTTTGCTCGGAAGGAAAGTCGGGGTGTGGTTGAGTCGAGTGAGTTTTTTTTCCTGGACTGTGTTTTGAATGAAATGGTTGTGAGTGCCGGCTATTGGTTAGCCGATATTTTTTATACTGTGGCTAATAAAAGGAGGGGGGCAATTTGTGTTGGAGGATTGATCACCACATTAGCAGTAGCCCTTGTTGAGGATTTTGACCCTAGTACTAGTCGCATGACTAAAATTATGGGTAATGACTCCTTGGATCTAGCTACACTTGAGAAGATGCACATGGTGGTGCATAGGAGAGGGACTTATGTGATGCCTTCAGATGAGCCTGCAGCACCGGGGGACAGGCAGAAGAGAGCACGGGTCCAAGAGGAGTCCGACTCGGATTCTCTTGACTTAGATGAGGATGCTCCGGTCTCGGAACATCAAGAGGTGCTTCTGAGGATTGAGGCCCTGGAGGGCATAGTGGATCGACTGGATAGCAAGGTGGACCGGAATCATGCTGAGGTCTTGCAGCAGTTGGAGCAGATTAACAGCAACCTTGCGACGATCCTGAGTCTTCATCCCTCCGCTGCATCATCTTCACGCCCACCTTTTCCATAGATTTTGAGATCCTTGCTTTATTTTGTTTAATGTATTTTTGTTCTTATTTTTCATTTTTGTTTCCATGTTAACCTTTATATTTGGATATTTTATTTTTCTATATTGTACTTTTGTTTTTGAACTTTTGTGTTTGTTATGGAAAGCTAGGGTTTTGCCTCACCAGGTACGATGGAAGACAGGTTGTCCTTTAACTCTTTTTATTTACTATTCTTGTTTTACATTGAGGACAATGTAAATTTTAAGTGTGGGGTACTCTTTAAGCTTTCCTTTAATGTTTGTCTCATTTTGTTTATTGTGTTTGTTGTGCATGGCATAATTGTTGAAAATTTATTGATCTTTTCTTTGATTCTAGCATTATAGTTGAGACTTTAGTATCAGCATAGAAATGAGCATTTGAATTCATTCGGGATCAATTTTCGCATTTTGCAATTCATGACATATAAATCTTTGTGAACCCACCTGTGTGAGTTTTGAGCCTCATAATTTGATATTATTATCAGTTGATTTTCTTTTCTTAAGTGTGCACCTTCATGATTTTGCATCTCTAGAGTTTGCTTTTGCATACTAATTGAACTCACATTATGATTTAATCTCAAGTTTTAAAATGATGAAGGCAAATTAGGTTAGCCCTTTAGCTTAAAAAGACTTCCCTTAATATTGATTTCCTTAGTGAGCCAAGTTGAGCCTTTGACCTTTTCTTGATTAATCAACATAATTCACAGCTCGACTTTCTCTTATTATCATCATACCTGCATTAAGGAATGGAGTTCTATGATATGACAATAGGGTGGTTTGTTTCAAAGTGTGGGGTAAGCAAGTAAAAAAATATGGTATTGCTATTTGGGGTGAAATGCATACTTTGCACTTTGTATTTGATTAAGAGTTGACTATTCTTTTCCTCTACATGTGAAGCTAGATGATCTATGCAATGTTATATTTTGTATATATGTATAAAAATAAATAAATTTTATATCTAATAAAAAAAAGAGATATATATATATATATACAAAAGTTAAATATGATCTAGCATTGGTTATAAAAAGAGGAATGTCGACTCATGCATTTTTCTTTGGGTATGCAAGTATGTGAGGTATCAAGGGTTGGTGAGTATGCTATTTAAAGGAGTTATGAGTTTCTTAGCAAGAATAGTGTCTAATTTAGATACTCCATTTCTTGATGCTCCAGCCTAAATGTCTTTTCTCACACATTTACCTTAGCCCCATTACATCCAAATGAAAGACCTTCGGATTATTTCTTGAGAAAATCAGTGAGGGAGATTGGATAATTAAGCAAATTTATGGTAGTTTGCAGTCATGAGTGGTTTGAGTGATTAACCTTTGAAATTGAGTGAAACACTTAGATGAGAGATGAGATTTGTATGTCTGGATTAATGAATGAGTTAAGAAAATCTTGATTGAAGGACATTGCAATTATTTATGTCTGATTCTTAAAGTATTTCATCTTATATACTGGAGTTATAGTTAAGGTTGTTTGAGTTTTTAATTTATGCCATGTGAATTTGCTTGAGGACAAGCAAAGTTTTAAGTGTGGGGTAGTTGTTTTATTAGTTTTTATTATAGATTTGTGTCTTGTTTATTATGATAATTATTGTTTTATTTAGGTATTTTGTTAGATTTTATCGGTTTGTTTAGTGTTTTCTTTAATTGTGTTAGTTTTAGTTTATTTCAGTGTTTATGTCGTTTTTTATTTAGCTTTTAGTATTGTGTTTATGTTTTGTTGGTTATTGTCTATTTACTTCTTGTTTAAAGTTTGTTTTGAGTTTTGTGTTAGGTTAAAACAGGCAAGGAAACAAATTGAAGGAGAAAGGGGCAGTGGCTGACACAGGCAGAGGACACAGCCAAGTCACTGGCCGTGTCCCATACCAAGATAAAAAGAAGAACAAGTCCCAGTAGCAGACACATGCAAGGGACACGGCCAAGTCTTGTGGCCGTGTCCCTCCAAAGAAGACCCACACGGCCAAGTCATCTCTACTTGGCCGTGTTTCACCAATTCCAAAGGCATAGAAGATTTAACACTCATAGTGGAAGACACAGGCAAGGGACACGGCCAAGTCACCTGGCCGTGTCCCTCCAACAAGCTGCAACACGGCCAAGTCACCTCTGACTTGGCCGTGTCACTCAACAAAGAAGAAAAAGAAGAGAGGCAAGCAGTGGTGGACACGAGCAAGGGACACGGCCAAGTCACCTGGCCGTGTCCCTCCAAAAGGCACTCACACGGCCAAGTCACTTCTGACTTGGCCGTGTCCCTCATGAAACAAACGCGCAACGAATTTTAAAGCCGACGTTTCGTATAAAAGGAAAGAAGAGAGTTAGGGTTGGGGACTGTTGACGATTTGGAGAATATTTTCAGCCGTCAGAGAGAGTGAAGTTAGGGTTTAGCTTTATTTTCTTGATTTTGATTTTACTTTTGATTACTTTAGCTTAGATTAGATTGTTCTAGCCATTGTTTCATCCTTCTTGCAAGATTTGAACAAGAGATTCTTCAGAAGCTTCAAGGAGTTGTAACTTGGTTTTGTTCTCGAACTTATTCTCTTTATCTACATTGAAATTGTTTTAATGGATATTATCATGTCTATTTTGATTTCTTTGAACATTAATGAGATGAATATGTTTGATTGCATTATGAACTAATTTGATCTCGACTAGGGTTTGTATGGATCTGCTATGATTGTATGAATTGGTTATTCTCTTAGCTAATAATTTCTTTTGCCTTTATTGAATGAAATATTGTTACATATAATTGATTGGCCACCAATTGTGTTTTTTAGGTATTAGATGATGGATTGAGAGATGAAGTCTAATGCTGGAACAATTCAATTAAGGACTTAGGTGAATTAGTGATATAACCTATTAAAAGGATTGTTTCAATTATAGTAAGATTAGTTGTAAGAGGTTTGAATGTGAGAGCTTATTTCCTTGACTCAATTAATTAAGTTGTTTGAGATTTAATCTTTGAAATTAAATTAGTTAAGTAGAATAACCGTTCATACAAATAAGTAGTAGAGAAGTGCAAACCCTAGATCTTTTTATCAAGTGAATCAAAACATCAGCTCTTGTTTACTTTTATTGTTTTAGACTTCAATTAAACTTCTTCTTTAGTTAGCAATTTAAATTTATTCATTACTTGTTATTTTTAATTTGATAATCAATTAGCCACTTTAGCTTCCTTGAGAGAACGACCTTGGGGCGAGCACCTTTGCTACAACTACCTCATATACTTGAGAGTGACGCTTTGTGGTAGAATTAATTTGAGCGCAACAATGCATTGGACACTTTTCGAAGTTGCATGCTGTCCATCCTCTCAATCTTGGGCTCCAATTGCATTATGGGTGGAAGGAGCCCTACATATCGCATATGGGAGCAATGGAAATCAGGTTTCCTCTAAACTCTCATTTAGTTTATGCATGCTCACGTTGAGGACAATGTGAAATTTTAAGTGTGAAGTGCATATTGTGTTTTGTGTTTTGTGTTTTTTTTTTTAATTTTGTGTTTTGTGTTTTAATTTTAATTTATTTTTTTTGTTAGTTTAGTTAATGTTTTTCATGTTTTCTTTGAATAAATGAATTTTGGAAAGTTCAATTGTTATAAATATTATTGATTGATGACCTTTGAATTTTTGAAGCATGAATTTAAGAATTGAGTAGAATTGGTGCTTATTGTCAATTTTGTTGGTTTTTCCTTGCATTGCCTTTAACCTAGTGAGAAATTGAGCCATCAACCTATTATTCTTGCTGTGGGTGGACATCTTTGATTGATAATTTGTTAGAACTTGCTTTGACATACATTTTAAAACTATATAAAAAAATTTTCAATTAAGCATCAAGATGATTAAGGCAATTAGGTGAACCCACTTTGGCTTAAAAAGACCAACCCTATTTTTAACCTTAGTTAGCCAATTTTGAGCCTATTTTGTTTTTCCTTTTCTTTCTTTTTCACAACATCATTAGCTTGAACCTTGCTGTTTTAACTCTTACCCTTTCATTAGGTCAAGAGCATTTTAAGAACGTTTATAGCCAAGTGTTGTGTTGAATTAAGTGTGGGGTTAAATTTAGTAGTTTTAAGATTGTAAAATATAAAAATATATATATATAAAAAATTAAATAAAAAAAAGAAGAAAAATAATAAAAATAATTGTTGTTCTTGAAAAAAAAAGGGTTGGAATATGTTACAAGATGTAATAAGTGAGTTCCCTTGAAAGTCCTTTAATGTCAAGGGGTAGATAAGAGGAAGGTGGTTAGGGATCGTTGGGTTATACATATGATCAGTTTCTTCATTCTTGAAGTGCTCTTGAACTTAATGATTAAGCTCACATTTCCTAAATGCCATACCTCTACCTTAGCCCCATTACAACCCAATAAAAAACCTTTTGATTGATGCTTGATTGTAATTAAGTAGTGGAGATTTGATAGATAAGCAAGCCTATGGCAATAATCTTTCATTGATTGTTATGAGTGTAAACACCACCTTGATCAAACACTTTCTAAGAGTTGGTGAGGGAGTGACAATGTAGGTTATGCATGAAAAGCCACTTAATTGCATTGGTATCGATTTTGTTTGATTTGATATCGATTGCGAATTTAGGGATAAGGAAGTCTTGATGAATTTTTATAAGACTTGAACTTGACAAAAAATTTTGTGTTTAGTTTGTTTTGAATTTAGCCTTGCTTGGGGACAAACAAGGATTTAAGTGTGGGGTATTTGATGAGAGTGATTTTATACTAGTTTTTAGCATGATTTTAATGTGTTTTTAGTTAATGTTTCATTTGATTTTGGTTTAAAGTTTGTTTTAAGTGTTTGTTTTAGGTTAAAGTGGAAAAATTCCCTTGGATGATCAAAACAATAAAAAAAGAGCATGAATCAAGCAAGACATGGCCAAGCCAAATCAAGCTTGGCCGTGTCACTCAAAAGAATTGCATGGCAGTGGCTGACACGGGCAGGAGACACGGCCAAGCCACTGGCCGTGTCTCACCCAAAGAACAGAAACCAAAGAACCAAGAAAAGAAGGAAAAATGAAGAACATAAGCTGACACTGGCAGGTGACATGCCCAAGCCAATGGCTGTGTCACATGACACGGCCACAAGCTTGGCCGTGTCCCATGCCTAGCCAAAGAACAAAAGAAGAAAAGAAACAAGTAGAAGGTGACACACCCAAGTGACACGTCCAAGCCAGTGGTCGTGTCACATGACGCGGCCACAAGCTTGGCTGTGTCACTCATTGAGAACAAAAGAAAAGAAAGAAAGAAAGAAGAGGCAGTGATGGACATGACCAAGTGGCTTGGCCGTGTCCCAAAGGAAAATGAGAGACACGGCCAAGCCACTCAAAGCTTGGCCATGTCACCTATAAAAACTTTGATTCTTTTGCACGGATTGAGGAACAAGTGGGAGACAAACCAATTGCTTTTGTCAAAAGAAAGAAAAAAGAAAAGAAAAACCTGCCTAATTGATGGAAAGAAAGATTAAACAAAGAGAATATGGGAAACAATGGAGAGTGGTGTGAGTTGGAAGCATGAGCTTTGGAGCGAAATAAAAAGAGAAGAAGAGGAAGAAGGAAAGAGTTTCGGCAGAAGGCTATAGGTTTGTGCAGAAAATAGAGAACAGAGGCAAAGAAGGGAGGTTTGAGAGGAGGAGGCTGTGCATACACATTTTGGGCAAGGAGGGAGTGACACTTTCCTTGACTCTTCATCTTCATCCTCCATTTCCATCCTCTCCAACATCTGCATCTTCCATTGGCAGCTCCTGGAGATTGAAGAAGATACATTGAAAGGGGTTTTTCTATTTTCTCCTTTTAATTCATTTTAATGTTATTGTTGTTGTTGTTGTATTAAGTGTATTGAACATGAACTAAATCATTCTCTATCTAGATGTTAATGAACCCTAGCTTATTTGTATGATTGGATACTTTTAATTGATTGAGTTGTTTTATTCTTATGATGCTTAATGATTATTGCCAATTGATGATAGCATGCTTATTGATTGGTTGCCATTTTCATATTACTGACTTGAGAAAGCTTGATATGAATTGATTACTCATAAGAGTTGAGGATTGATTGGGGTCCTAGAGATAGACCTGCAAGATTCTTTGGTTTATAGTTCCTTGTTCTTAATGCATGATCTATTTAATTGTGTTTTGAGAAGAGATTCTGGCACTCTACTTAGTGATTAGGGATTAATTCGCTCGAGAGAGGTTTTAGTCTAAGTTAGAGGAATGCCAACTCAACTCTATCATGTAATGTAATTGAGGCTAGGAGGATTCAATATCTAGATAGTATCATTATCATCAATCCTTTTTACACAACACACAATTTATCTTTATGTTCATTTATTTAAGTTAATTGTCTTTAATTATAAAACATCACAAAAATATTAATTTGCTAAACAATAGTTAAAGTTTGTACTAGTGCTTGGCCGTGTCCTCAGTGGAACGATAACTCACTCACTACTTTATTACTTGGCCAACCCGTGCACTTGCGGTATTGCTATAGCGCAGCTCGCGTGCACCACTCATCTTCAAAGAGCAAAGATGACCAGAGGAGAAACAGAAGACGACACACTCAGGTGACACGGCCATTTACCTGAGAAGTACTGACTCCGAGATGTGGAACAGACTCTCCTGCAGCGCGGTGATGTTCTTCTTCATCTCTGCCCTCATTTTCGTCAGAAATCTCCCGCACACCAACATGAGATACATCAAAGTTCAAGAGTCTTATTTGAATGAAATAGGCATAAAATGGACCCGATAAATGGAGAAATGACTCGACATCATAACCATACCGGGCCGACCACCATGCATCCTCCGGCATAATATTTAAAGTATATTTCGGGATTTGCATCAGAAACCTCCGCTGCTCTAGACCGAGGAACCATTCATAAACTCTCTCCCCTAGAAACCAGCCACTAGAGACTGGGCCAGCAATAATTTGGCGAGAATGTTGGAAAGATAGTGCAGCCCTCATCAAAGGAGACCAGTTTTCTCGCTCTTCTGGGCTCCACCAGGCCAAATTCACCTACAAAATAACATAAGGTAAGTAAAACTTTCACATAAAATTTAAAGCATACTAATGTTATTTTTACCTGGTCCCAGGTTAAGCGGATCAACACATAGCGGTGAGTATGAACATGATGAGAGTCAGGAACGTCCACACGATCGGACAACCAGAAATTTAATCTCGGATATCCGATTCTCTCTCGAGAAATACTGGGTACCCTCATAAGGTTGTGTTCATATGCCCATACCTACAATAACAATAAAGATCGCATTCAAGAAAAGAGTGGAAATGACATTGGTGGAAGAAAGAATACCTCGACAACCGCCATAAAGCCGACAAAAGACTTCTTGTTTCTGCAAAGCTTATCAAGACCGTGGTAAAGACACGCGAGACTAGCTTCACCCCAGCCAGAAGATGGTACCATTCTGAGATAAGAAAGGGCACTCAACACTGATAAGTGAATGGAGGATTCAGTGCTACCTAAGATGGTCGATCCGAGCATATATAATAAAAATACTCGAGCATACTGCTCGGCCGTGTCTCTGCCAACTCGTCCTTTGTAGTTCATCCAATAACTACGAATTGGCTCGATTTTTAACTTAAAAGGCCCTTTATATGATGGTTCCATACCAATTAATTCTTGAATTTCTTCAAATGTTAAAATATAGTTGGTCAGAGGAACTGGAGCACCAGCATATCGAAGGCCAGTTATGGCAATAAAATTGACTGGACCAATTATCATCTCTCCAATGGGCAAGTGAAAAGTGTGGGTTGTATCCATCCATCACTCTGCAAGCGCCTAGACTATGCTCCGGTCTATTTGATATTCCTCGGATGGCAATTGTAAGATGAACTGCTCGAAGCCACAATCTCGGATAATCCGCCTTACCCGAGAAGGCACTACATCGTACCATTGTCGGGCTTTATAGATACACCCTCCAGCCCAAACAACGCAACAATCATGCTAACACAGGTAAGTTAATATCAGGTAAGCACATATTATTCTATCTACTTAAATTAATTTATTTTTTCACAATAACAAAAAATAACAAAAAATACAAAAATATATAACAAAAAATAGCGCAAAAAATCAAGAAAAAAGGAAAAAATAATTACCTCGCTCTTTTGATTGGAACTGCGATGCAGCGGCATCTCGACTAGTATATCTAAATTTTCATCTTCATGGTGCCGAATAAACTCCAATAACTAGGCATAAGAATGAGTCCCTGACCTCGAAGCATGCATTTTTTTGAAAAATATGTGCTAAAATTGAAAGAAATTTGAGAGAATTATGAAATTTAAATCGTGTTCTGAAGTAAAATGAAGGAATGGTGGCTTTTTATAGAGAAACAGCAAGCAAAAAACAAAATTCAAAACTGTTCATGAATAGTAATTTTTTACTATTTATGAATAGTATTACTATTGATGAATAGTAAACATTACTATTTATGAATAGTATTACTATTGATGAATAGTAAACATTACTATTTATGAATAGTATTACTATTGATGAATAGTAAAGTACTATTTCCAATAGTAAATACTATTTGATACTATTTGAGAATAGTAAATTTACTATTTATAAATAGTAAATAGTGCATGAACAGTGACTACACAGTAAATAAACAGTAAAATCATTTATTCATTTTAATCATTCAAATAATTGCAGGTATATAAATATTTTTACACACAGGGGGGCAATAAGAAGACATGCATAAAAATTAGCCAAACTTTTTGAAATAAAAATTATTAGCTCAGGTCCATAACCCAAATTTTCCTTAGGTCCAGAACCTAGAATCTTCCTTGAGTCCAGAACGCGAACAGGGTCCAAAACCCAACTTTTCCTTAGGTCCAAAACCTAGAATTTATTTCTAAGTCCAAGAACTTAGCTCGGGTCCAGAACCTAGAATTATTTCTAAGTCCAGAACTTAGCTCAGGTCAAGAATCCAAATTTTCCTTAGGTCCAGAACCTAGAATCTTCCTTGAGTCCAGAACTCGAACCAGGTCCAGAACCCAAAATTTCCTAAGGTCCAGAACCTAGAATCTTCCTTGAGTCCAGAACTCAAACCGGGTCCAAAACCCAATTTTTCCTTAGGTCCAGAACCTAGAATTTATTTCTCAGTCCAAGAACTTAGCTCGAGTCCAGAACCAAAATTTTCCATTAGGTCCAGAACCTAGAATTATTTCTAAGTCCAGAACTTAACTCAGGTCCAGAACTCAAATTTCCCTTAGGTCTAGAACCTAGAATTATCCTTGAGTCCAGAACTCGAACCGGGTCCAGAACCCAAAAACCCCACCATCTCAAAAATCAAGTCTTATTGCTTTTCACTCTCTTTTACTAAAGTTTCAGATCATTCAAGCAGGGGGCAAACTGTAGACCCTTAATTTTTGACCCAGTCTGGTCCAATATATTTTATTTGGTCCAAAATAATTTTTATTATCTTAATTAATTATATTTAAGAATTTTATAATACTAAGACCTGTAAAAGAGGCCGGTTCCAATGAATCAGGCGTTGTGGGGGTGCTAGGCCATTTCTCACCTTCCCCACACGTACCCAACTTTTTGAACCCATTAGGGGGTTGGGGATTCCTTAGCAATCGAGTCATCCACCCCTTTCTTTTTCCCGGTCCATCCGGGTGGCGACTCCATTTTCTCCGAACTTAGGTCTGTGTTCTCTAAGGCCCCGAGCCTAAAAAGTGCCGAAGTCGCAAAAACCATTCCATTGGGAGTGGGGGCAAAAATCCCCGCTCACAATGTACTTACCTTGTATTAACTTACCTGGCTCCGCGTTAGCGTGATCATTGCATTGTTCGGGCCGGAGACTGTATCTACAAAGCTCGACAATGGTATGACATAGTGCCATCTCGGGTAAGGCAGATTATCCGAGATTGCGGCTTTGAGAGCTTCATCTTACAATTGCCATCGGAGGAGTATTTGATAGATCGGAGCGTAGTCCAGGCGCTTGCAGAATGATGGTTGGACACAACCCACACTTTTCACTTGCCCATTGGTGAGATGACATTTGGTCCGGTTGATTATACTGCTATAACCGGCCTTCCATATAATGGTGTTCCGGTTCCTCTGACCAATGATATTTTAACATTTGAAGAAATTCAGGAATTAATTGGTATGGAACCATCATATAAAGGGCCTTTTAAGATAAAAATTGAATCGATTCATAGCTATTGGATGAACTACAAAGGATGGGTTCACAAAGACACGGCCCAACAGTGTGCTCGAGGATTTTTATTATATTTGCTTGGGTCGACCATCTTAGGCAGCACTGAATCCTCCATCCACTTATCAGTGTTGAAGGCCCTTTCTTATTTCAGAACGGTACCATCTTCTGGCTAAGGTGAAGCTGGTCTCGCCTGTCTTTACCATGGTCTTGATAAACTTTGCCGAAATAAGAAGTCTTTTGTCTGCTTGATGGCGGTTGTCGAGGTATTCTTCTTCTACCAATGTCAATTTCGCTCCTCTCTTGTATGAATGTGATCTTTATTATTGTTGTTGTAGTAATGGGCATAAGAACACAACCTCGTGAGGGTACCCGGTATTTCCCGAGAAAGAATCGGGTATCCGAGATTAAATTTTTGGTTGTCCGATCTTGTGGATATTCCCGATTCTCACCATGTGCATACTCACCGCTTTGTGTTGAGCCGCTTAACCTGGAACCAGGTAAAATAACATTAGTATACTTTAAATTTTATGTTAAAGTTTACTTACCTTATGCTATTTTGCAGGTGAATTTGGCCTCGTGGAACCCAGAAGAGCGGACAAACTGGTCTCCCTTCATGAAGGTTGTGCTATCTTTCCAACATTCTCGCCGAGTCATCGCCGGCCCAGTGTTTAGTGGCTGGTTTCTCGGAGAGAGAGTTTATGAGTGGCTTCTCGGTCTAGAGCAGTGGAGGATTCCGATGCCTTGCCCAGAATACACTTTAAATATTATGTCAATGCTGGAGGATGCATGGTGACCGGCTCAGTACGGTTATGGTATTGAAGCATTTCTCTATCTGCCGAGTGCATCTTATGCCCACTTTATTCAAAGAAGGCTTTTGAACTTTGATGTATCTCCTGTTGGCGTACGGGAGATTCCCGAGGAAAATGAGGGTAGAGAAGAAGAGGAACATCACGGAGATGCAGGAGAGTTTGTTCCACATCTCGGGGCTATTACTTCTCAGGTAAAACTTTTACCATTTTTCTCTTACAACTGCTTCTTTCTTTTTTTGATTCTTTAATGATTATTGCAGACTGATGGTTCATTTAATCATGAGACTGGACCTTCTTTTATTGCCCCTTCATTTGCTCATTCTAGCCCGCCAGATATGTCATCTCATCTGCAGGGTATTGATATGAATTACCTGGTAAGTTCCTTATTTCATGGTAATTTATGCTATATGTATGCATGATTATGTATGCTCTTACCTTTTTCCTTCTTGGCTCACAGCGGATGCTAGAAGAACAAAATAGGAAACTTCAAGAAGAGTTGGCTGCAAGTCGTCAGCAGGCTTCTCATTTTGAAAATTTATATCATCAATCCGAACAAAATTTCCAAGACTTCCGATTTCAGGGGATGAGGGATCCTGGCGCTTCTTCATCAAGAGGCCCCCAGATTGATGACCATGAGATCCTTTCATCTGCTTCTGATGAGGACCATGACAGATCGGAACCACCAAGGTAATAGGGATTTTGGTGCTCCAGCTTCGGGCAATCTCGAGATGAGTAATTTGCCTCCTCCTCCAACAGGCGATGACTTTTTCAGGGCTTTATTTGATGACCTACCACCACCTTCTTAGTGATGTTTAAATATTGTATCAATTATATAAACATTGTACAATAAGCATAATAATGAAAAATACAATTTTCATCTTTACTATAACTTTTTTTTACTACTGCGCAACAATTATTATACTACTTTTTTTTATTTTATCACATCATAAATAGTGCATCACAATTTCCTTTTCACAGCCGCATCACTTTGCTAAAACCAAATACAACACGGTAAAGGATTTTGTCGCCAATTCCTTTCCTTATGCCATACGGTCTCACCCTTTCCCATCACCTTTTCCTTATCAATTTTGGAAAGGCTTGTTTCTTCTATATAAATCACCTTTTACGCCTAATTTAATACAGAAGCCAAAATATTTTCCATTTCAACGTAAAAACTCCTTTAACAATTTTAATTTTTCTTCATTCATCCACCATGACCGAACATCATTTAAAGAAGATAAAAATTTTGTTTAAGAATATGGATGCCATTCACTGGAAGCAAATTTTATGGTCAAAACTTGATATTTTAAAGTGTTTTGAAAATGTTAAATTGGACCACTCTTTCTTACATGCCATGTCTTCCTTTTGGAATATGGATTCTAGGGCATTTAAAATTAATGGCTTTGAAATATGTCCCTTGATTGAAGAATTTGAGGCCATCCTTGGATATCCAAATAATCAACAAATGGCGTTACCCACATTGATTTCCAAAACTCAACAGAAGATGCAGATTTTATTTCGAATTCCAAAACCCGAAGTTCTTCAGTTGATGAGAGGTGAAAAAATTCTACGTGCTCCCTTGATTGATTTTTGTCTCTCTCATTTGGCTCCTACTAAGGCATGGGGACACATGCTCTGTCTTTGCTTGATTGGCCAATTCTTGCTTGTTTCTTTTGACAGCAATATTGATCCACGAGTATTGGATATTATGGACCAAATGGAAGGAGGCTTGTCGCCGGTACCTGTGATCTTAGCTTAGACTTTAGTAGGGTTAGACCAGCTTAAATCAGGATTGACAAAGAGACTGACTGGGAGTCCGTTGCTACTTCAGGTAATTACCTAAACTACCCTTTCGGGTTTTCAATTTAGGTTTTCTTTTTTCTTCTTTTTATTGCTCTAAATTTTGCCTAGTCCGCCCATATGGGTTTTCGAAACTAGAGAGCTGTCCTAATTTTTGTCTAAGCTGCCCTTACGGGTTTTCAACTTAGCAGACTTTTTTTATTATATATATTTTTTATTGCTCTAATTTTTGCCTAGTCTGCCCACGTGGGTTTTCAGAACTAGCGAGCTGTCCTAATTTTTGCCTAAGCTGCCCTTGCGGGTTTTCAACTTAGCAGACTTTTTTTTTATTATTTTTTATTATTTTTTTTCATTTTTTTTAATTCTTTCTTCACATATTTGGCTTCAGGAGCATCTTTGTTTGCTTGATACTCCATCCATGGATTTTGCCAGATATCTGCCATGTCATCATTGTGCTAGGAAACTACTCCATCCTGCTTCTTCATATGTGACTGGGTTGACTGGATCCACTCACGCGCTGAAGTCAATATCCATTGGTTGGTACCTTGGTGGAAGATTTCTCACATCACCATATGGACATACTTGATGTATGTTCCCCTTGCTGCTCTTCGTCAAGGTACATGCTATGATCCTCGCCAACTTGGCTGTCAGTACGGAGCTGAGCCTCACGATTCTAACTTTACTCCTGATTTAGACATGCCTCTCTTGACTGAAGCCTACTTGGATCGGCTGAGGCAAAGCTGGCCTACACATTACATTTATCGACTGCCATAGATTTTACATTTGTCAATTTAGAAAGTGTATTGTTAGGATGAAAAATAATTAAAGTAATAAAAGATGCTTCTTTTCCATTTATAATTTGTCATCACCTTTTGCTATTGTGTTTATTTATTTCATCCATATCTGGTCAAATACTTATAGCAATGCATATATAACAATTTTAACATTAATTCTGTTTTATTAAATTGGAGAACAACCAAACATAGAGCCAGTATACACAAGATCACTCCTATTGCCAACTAGCCCTTTCGGGTTTTCTAATTGGCAATTTTCTCTCTTTTAGCCCTAATTGTTGCCTAGCCTGCCCTATCGGGTTTTCAAAACTAGCGGGCTGCTCTAACTTTTGCCTAGGCCGCCCTTTTTGGGTTTTCAACCTAGCGAGCTCTCTCTTTTCTCTTTTATATATATATATATATATATATATATATATATATCATACATAAAACCTCTTCAACCTGTCAATGTTTACTGGCTCACTAAACTCGTTCCCATCCATGTCTGATAACTTCACCACACCTTTGTTCATGACTTGTTTCACAACATATGGCCCTTCCCAGCTATGCCTAAACTTCCCTCTTGGATCAGATATATTAGGTTTACATTGCTTCAACACCAAATCCCCGTCTCTAAGTTTTCTGATTTTAACCCTTCTATTGTAGGCCTGAGCTATCTTCTTTTGATACAGTTGGTGATGATACAGTGCCTTTAACCTTCTCTCTTCTAGTAAAGCTAACTGTGTGTATCTGCTTGCTACCCATTCCATTTCAGGCTGTTTGGCTTCCAAGACTACTCTCAATGACTTGATTTCTATTTCAATTGGCAACGCTGCTTCCATCCCATAAATCAAAGAGAATGATGTCATTCCAGTAGGTGTTCGTACACTTGTCTTATATTCCCATAAAGCAAAGGGAAGCATCTCTAACCAATCCTTGTAAGTCTTGGTCATCTTGGACAGAATTTGCTTAATTGTCTTGTTTGTTGCTTTTACCACACCATTAGCCTTTGGTCTATAAGGAGAGGATCGATGATGATGGATTCGGTACTTTGAGAATAAATCCTTAACTTCTCCTTGAAATTGTACCCCATTGTCTGATATCACACTATGCGGGGCCCCGTACCTGCAGATGAGGTTCTTTTCAATAAATCTAGCCATTTGGCTTGCACCCAGTTTATTGAAGGATTCAGCTTTGACCCATTTTGAAAAATAATCTACTGCTACCACAATGAAATGGTAACTATTTGAAGCTGTCGGATTATCTCTCCTATAATGTCGATACCCCAGGTGGCAAATGGCCAGGGTGAAGACATAGAATGCAATTCTTCAGGAGGCATGTGATTCAAGTTACCATACATCTGACATTGTTGGCACTTCTTTACAAACTCAATACAACCCTTCTCCATGGTTAACCAATAATAACCCTGTCGAATAATCTTCTTAACTAGGGCCAAACCACTCGTGTGCGGACCGCAACTTCCTGCATGTATTTCTGACATGATACGCTCCACTTCAGGCTTCCTTAAACATCTTAAATGCACCCCATCAGGCCATCTTCGATATAACTCTCCATGAAATGTGATGTATTGCAAAGACCACCGCCTTATGGCACTTCTTTATTTCTTTGTTGCCCCCAGCGGGTATTCTTTTTCCTCCAAAAATTGCCTTATAGTATCATACCATGCATCATGGTCTGTATCAATTTCCATGATTGTCTCATATTCATAGCAAGGAGTTGATGAACTGGTCAAGATCAGAGGCTTAAGGAATAAGCTGACAGGGTTTTCCCATACCGAAGCCAATGTGGCCATGGCATTAGCCATCTGATTTTCTTCTCTTTATAGGTGTACAAAACTACACTATGGTCAAGTAGTGGTGGTATGGTTTTAATTTTTCTTCTTTCAACATCCACTCTCCATTTACTTGGGATACTACTAGAAATGAATCGCCATAAACTTCCATCTTATCCACCTTCATAATCATTAGGGTTTCCAAGCCGAAAATACAAGCTTCGTACTCCACCATATTATTGGTTGCCTTAAATTTTAACTTTTTGGCTAAAGGGATAAGTTTCCCTTCGGGCGATTCTAGTATAACTCCCAAACATGCTCCTTTCCTATTTACTGCTCTATCAAAATACATTTTCCACCCTTGTACTTCAATTGCTTCTAAATGTTCATCTGGAAATTCCAAGATTACCTCTTCGCTTTCTGGTAATGGTTGTTGGGCTAGAAATTCTGCCATCGCTCTACCTTTGATTGTTTTCCTGGTTACATATTCAATCTCAAATTCTTCTAATATTATCAACCATTGACCATACTTCCAAATTAATAAGGGTGTCTCCCTTAAGTACTTCATTGGATCCAACCTGGAAATTGCTTGCACACTATATGATTGAAAGTAATGCTGCAACTTCTTAGAAGACCAAAGCACGGCTATACAGGTCTTTTCAATGATTCTATACTTAATTTCATAAGGTAGGAGCTTTCTACTCAAATAGTAAACTGCATGCTCAATCCTTGACTCATCTGCTTGGGCTAGCATGGCTCCTATCGACTCTTCTTCTACTGCTAAGTATAGTAATAGAGGTTTGCCGGGTTTAGGTGGTTTTAAAATAGGTGGATTCAATAAATACTCTTTTATTCACTCAAAGGCCTTTTGACACTCTTCATTCCCTATGACCGACTGATTCTTTCTAAGCAATTTGAAGATAGGCTCACAAATTGTTGTGAGTTTTGCTATGAACCTACTAATGTATTGTAATTTACCAATAAATCCCCGAGCTTCTCTCTCCGTCTTTGGGGCTAGCATATCCCTGATTGCTTTAACTTTGTCAGGATCAATCTCAATGCCATTCAGACCAATCACATGTCCCAATAATTTACCTAAGGTAAAACCGAATACACACTTTTTCGGGTTCAATCTTAGCTTATATTTCAAAGCTCCATCGAAGAATAATTCTAAGTTTTGGAAGTGTTGTTCCCTTGTGTCCAATTTAACCATCATATCATCAACATATACTTCAACTTCTTTGTGCATCATGTCATGAAATAATGTGGTGGCCATCCTTTGATAGGTTGCTCCAGCATTCTTTAAGCCGAACCACATCACCTTATAACAAAATATACCCATGTGGTAATGAAAGATGTTTTGATTTTATCCTCTTGGGCCATTAACACTTGATTGTATCCAGAAAATTCATCTACAAATGAGTGTAGCACGCTAGAGGGTGCACTATCAATGAGGACATCTATATGAGGTAAAGGAAAATCATCTTTAGGGGAAGCCTTGTTTAAATCTCTATAATTCACACAGACCCTTGTCCTTCCATCTTTCTTTTGCTTACTTGTGTGATGTTTCTCCTGATGGTTGCATACATTTAAGTAGTGGTTACATAAGCATCTTTAATATTAACTCTGTCAAAACACAATCATTAAATTTGAGAACAACCAAAAATCCTAAAAACATTAGCATAGCATCTGACCTCACTCCTGACGAGAGAGAGAGATTTTAAAAAATATTTAAAAAATATGAAGATGTTTTTGCTTGGTCTTATGAGGATATGCCTGGAATAGATCGAGACATAGTCGAATATCTAATCCCTACTTACACTCACATGAAACTTGTTAAACAAAATCTTAGGTGGTTAAGACTTGAATGGGCTTAATTGGTTAAATAAGAGGTCACTAAACAAATATAAGTAAAGTTCCTTGAAGTGATAGATTATCCAGATTGGCTAGCCAACATAGTACCCATGCCAAAGAAAAATGAAAGAATTAGGGTCTGTGTGGACTATAGAGACTTAAACAAGGCTTCCCCTAAAGATGATTCTCCCTTATCCCATATAGTTGTCCTCATTGACAGTGCAGCCTCTAGCATGCTACACTCATTTGTAGATGGATTTTTCGGATACAACCAAGTGTTAATGGCCTAAGAGGATAAAGCCAAAACTACCTTCATTACTACATGGGGTATATTTTGTTTTAAGATAATGCAGTTTGGGTTAAAGAATACTGGAGAAACCTATCAAAGGATGGCCACCACATTATTGCATGATATGATGCATAAAGAAGTCAAAGTGTATGTTGATGATATGATGGTGAAATCAGATACAAGGGAGCAACACTTCCAAAATTTAGATTTATTCTTTGAGAGAGTAGTGAAGTATAAACTAAGGTTAAACCCAAAGAAGTGTGTGTTTGGAGTTACTTCAGGCAAGTTGTTAGGACATGTGATTGGTCTGAATAGCATTGAGATTGACCCTGGAAAGGTTAAGGCGATCAGAGATATGCCAGCCCCTATGACGGAGAGAGAAGTTCAGGGGTTTATTAGTAGAATACAGTTCATTAGTAGGTTTATAGCAAAGCTCGCCACAATCTGTGAACCTATCTTAAAATTGCTTGAAAGAATTAGCCAGTCAAGAGGAATGAAGTGTGTCAAAAGGCCTTTGAGCATATAAAAGAGTATATACTAAATCCACCTGTTTTGAAACCACTTAAACCCGATAAACCCTTATTACTATACTTAGCTATAGAAGAAGAATCAATAGGAGCCATGCTAGCCCAAGCAGATGAGTCAGGGGTTAAATACGCAGTCTATTATTTGAGTAAAAAGCTCCTAACTTATGAAATTAAGTATAGTATCATTGAAAAAACTTGTATAGTTGTGGTTTGGTCTTATAAGAAGTTGCGACATTACTTTCAATCTTATAGCGTGCAAGTAATTTCCAGGTTGGATTGTGAAGTACTTAAGGGAGACACCCTCTTTGATCTTGAAGTATGGGCGATGGTTGATAATATTGGATGAATTTGAGATTGAGTATGCAACCAGGAAAACAATCAAAGGTAAAGCGATGGCAGAATTCATGGCCCAACAACTATTAATGGATAGCAAAGAAGTAGTTTTGAGTAGGAATTTTTGCCCCCACTCCCATCTAGAATGGTTCTTGTGACTTCGGCACTATTAGGCTCAGGGCCTTAGAGAACACAGGCCTAAGCCCGGAGAAAATGGAGTCACCACCCGAATAGGCCGGGAAAAAAAGAGGTGGATGACTCAATTCCTAAGGAATCCCCAACCCCCTAATGGGTTCGAAAAGTTAGGTACGTATGGGGAAGGTGAGAAATGGCCCAGCACCCCCACAACACCCGGTTCATTGAAACCGGCCTCCTTTTCAGGTCTTAATATTATAAAATTCTTAAATATAATGACATTATCCATATTACAAGTAATAATTAAAATAAAGCATGATTATATTAAAATCAAAGCAATGTTTAAACAAAATAAATAAATGGACACTCGTCCAAGGATGGAAACATATCCTTACATCGTTCAGTGCCTAAAACTAAATAGGACACCCACCAAAAGGTGGAAACGTATCCTTTACATTAATCCTAAAATATAAAAATAATTTAAATTGCATGAAAATTAATTAATGAGGTACCTAATCATGAAAACATACCTCTTAAAATTTTAATAAACAAATAATAATTGAAAAAATATTCATCCATGATAAATTAAATAAACCAAACATCAAAATTAAATAAATCAATCATCAAAACATATAATAAACTACATAATCAAATCTAAAATTAAATAAAGTGGGTTTACATCTTAAATTAAGGTTTTTAGAATTTTAATAACTAAATTAGGATTTTAAAATAAAGGAAGTTAAACACAAAGACTTATAATATAGAAATAAATATTGACCCACCCCTTCGACGAACCCATACGGCGGTCCTGCCACAATTTAGAAATTAGGGTTAGGGTTTTGATAAAAAAAACTTGAAACTTTTACGAACATAGTGCTAAGGTTTAGGGTTTTGATAAAAACATGGTTACAGTGTAAACCCTAATAACTTTAATATTGATACTGGTACGAGAAATGGCTATTGAATATATTTCAATGAAGACATTGTGGATACAAATTGATAATGTTATCAAACAGAACTTTATTGGACATGTTTAAACTAAACAACAGATATGAACTTCATAATATTAGTAAACAAAACTCGTTATGATTTTAGAGAGTTTAGAAGGTTGTACCTGTGTTTGAAGACTCCACCACAATTGAATAACTTAAACTCTGGCTGGGCAAAAACCAAGACAGTGTATCACTGCCTTTATAAAATTTTTCAAATAGTTTGATGCTTCTCCCTCATTTTTACTGCTTTGTTGCTTGTTGTTTCAAGTTGATGAAGCTTGCTTAGGGTTTTTGTTGATGGATGCAAAATTTCCCAGAGTTCTAGTGGCCAATCCAAAGGCCAAAGTCCAAAGATCTGAGTAAATTGCTAAGAAGAGTCCGAAAAATTCTTGAGTAAAATTTCCTTTTTCTCCCTCTTTGTGTTTTAATGTGGTATTTATAGGCAAAAAATAAAAAACCTAGTATGTTAAGAAAATTAAAAACTATTTTGAAAATAAAATTAAAAACCAAGTAAACTAAGGTTTCTGAGAAAACTGTGTGCGGGCCCGGGCGAGACTGGTGCTGGGTAAGCTGGGGGCGAGCTACTGCTGGGCGCGGCAAAATTGCACGCAGTGCGTTTTCCTGTGGCAAATTGGCCCAAGCCAATTCATCGCACTAGCGACTTTCATCGCCAAATTTGTCGTCTCTGATTTTATTTATTTATTTATTTATTTTTATTAAAAATAACTATTAAATATTATAAAAATAATTAATAATTAATAAATAAAATAAATATTATAAGTAATAAATTTTATTAAAAAATAAATTTTATTAAAATAATTGATAAATATTAAAATAACATAAAAAATTATTTTAGACTATATAAAAATATCGGACTAGACTTGGTCAAAAATTAAGGGCCTACAGTAGTTTTGGAATTTCTTGATGAACATTTGAGGCCATAGAAGTGCAAGGATGGAAAATGTATTTCAATGAAGCAGTGAATAGGAAAGGAGTAGGTTTGGGAGTCATACTAGAATCACTCGAAGGGGAGCTTATCCCTTTAACTAAAAAGTTGAAGTTCAGGGCGACCAATAATATGGTGGAATATGAAGCATGTATTTTTGGTTTGGAAACCCTGATAATTATGAAGGTGGATAAGGTGCAAGTCTTTGGCTATTCATTGTTAGTAGTATCCCAAGTAAATGGAGAGTGGGAGTTAAAAGAAGAGAAGCTAAAAGCATACCACCATTACTTGACCTTGATGAAGAAGAAATTTAAGGAGTGTAGGTTTATACACCTACCAAGAGAAGAAAACCATATGGCTAATGCCCTAGCCACATTGGCTTCGGTATGGGAAAATCCTATCTACTTATTCCTTAAGCCTCTGATTTTGACTAGTTCATCAATTTCTTACTATGAATATGAGACAATCATAGAAACTGATACAGACCATGATGCATGGTATGACACTATAAGATGATTTTTGGAGGAGAAGGAATATACGTTGGGGGCAACAAAGAAAGAAATAAGAGCCATAAGACGATGGTCCTTACAATACATCACCTTTCATGGATGTATTTTGGTCCTCTTGCAAATTCTTATTTTGGTCCTCAAGCATCCGTTGTGAGTTAGAAAAGGAAAGGGTAAGAGCATACATAATCATGCATACATATAGCATAAATCATCATGGAATAGGATGACCTACCATATAACTCAAATCAGTGCCTTGTGGATGTGATGGCATTTTTGGTTGGTAAGAAGGCGTAAATGGAGGGGCAGTAGAGGAAGGTCCAGCCTCATGACCAGATAAGTCGGTAACCTACAAAAATAATCAAAATGGTCAAAACAAGTTGAAAAAGAAGCAATTGCAATAACCAAATGATGAAAGTTTACTTGAGAGGTGCTAGCCCTGAGATGAGGGATGGTCCCTCTTCCTTCTCCATCATACTTCTCTTCATCACTATCATCGAGAATTCCTCGAGCACCAACGTGAGATACATCAAAGTTCAAGCACCGTGTTTGAGTAAATTGAACATATGACGCACCCGGTGGATGGAGATAGGTCTCAACATCATAACCATTTCGAGCTAACGGCCATGCATTCTCAGGCATTAAGGTAATATTTAAAGTATACACCAGGTAGTCCATGGAGATCCTCCATCGCTCGGGACCAAGGAACCACTCATACACCCTCTCCCTGAGGAACCAACCACTGGAAACAGGACCATCAATTATTCGATGGGTATGCTGGCAAGGTAGTGCAACATTGATGGAAGGAGTCCAGTTCACCCAAATCGACCTACAAGATGACAAAAAGATAAGTAAATTTTTTAAAGAATGCTAACATTATTTTATCTGGTCCCGTGTTAAGCAACTCAAGTGATAGCGTTGAATATACACATGGTAAGAGCCTGGAACTGCTACGCGATCAGACAACTAAAGATTTAACCAAGGATACCCGACTCTCTCTCAGAAAATATCAAGCACCCTCACAAAATTGTGCTCGTATGCCCATACCTGCAATAGTAATGAGAATCAAATTCATATACGTATATGAATGGAATTGACAATGATGGGAGAGAGTACCTCGACGATCACCATGAAGCTAATAAAAGATTTCTTATTCCTGCAAATCTTGTCTAGGCCATGATATAGACAGGCAATGCCAGCTTCACCCCAGCCCTTAAAGTAGGACTAGGACCATATTGGCAAGGGTCCTCAACATCGATAAATGAATGGCGAATTTGGTGCTACAGAAAATAGTCAACCCAAGAAGATACAGTAAAAATCCTCGAGCATATTACTCAGCTATTTCTCTACGAATCCGTCAATCATAGTTCATCCAATAACTCCAAATCAGCTCAATTTTTATCCTTAAAAGGCCCTTTTAGTGACGGTTTCATACCAATTAGTTGTCAAATTTCTTCATGTGTCAGGATATCATTGGTAAGAGGGATCAGAAGGCCATAGTATCGGATACCAATTAGGGCTGTAAAATCGACTGGGCCAATAGTCATCTCTCCCATAGGTAGGTGAAAAGTATGGGTCGTGTCCATCCATCGCTCCGACAATGCTTGAACTACACTCCTGTCTATCGGACGCTCCTCATATGGCAATTGCAGAATGAAGCTTTCAAAACTACACTCTTGGACGACTCGTTTTACCCGAGAAGGTGCTACATCAATACACAGCGATCATGCTAGCACCAAACCAGGTAGGCTAACATGAGATAAGTATATCATCTCACTAATATTACTGTTTCATAGCTTAATATTACTCATTATTTTCTATTTAAATTTATTTTTATTAATAGTCCATCAGTTAATTTATTTTTGAATAAAAAAAACTAATTTCTTTCATCTTAATTAATAATATATTATTAATAACTCAATTATAACTAATAATAATAATAATAATAATAATAATAATAATAATAATAATACTAATAAAATTAAAATAAAATAACATAAAATGAGGAATACATATTTGTGCTGTTAAAATATTAAAATTGCAATGTTACCTTAGTCCTTTAACTTGAACTGCGATGGAGTGGTATTCCGGCTAGTAGATCGATAGTTCTATTTTCATGTTGTCGAATAAATTTTAGCAACTTGACATTGGATCGGGGCCCAAACCTCGAAGCATGTACTCTCTCTATTTTTTCTTTGTTTTATTATTATCAACTCTCTAAAATGTAAACAAGCATAAATGAAGAGAATAGCAAAGGTGGCACGGTTTATATAGGCAAAGAACAAGCGAAAAATAAAAAAAAATCAATAGTAAATCCATGAAAAAAAAGAAGTCAAAATCATTGTTAGTAAATAGTTAGTGAATAGTGAATGAACATTGTTCAAATAGTATTTAAATAGTAAAATCAATTATTCAATTCAATTATTCAGCTATTTGTGTATCTAAAAATATTTTTTGCATTCTTATAATATTTTTCCACGCAAGGGGCAAGGGAGCACAGGTATAGTAAAAAATAGCTAAGGATATAGTAAAAAATAGCTAAATTTTTTACAAATTTTTATTAATGTCCTACTGACTATAATTATTTTTTACAGATAATCCAAATTATTTTCAGATCCAGAACTTAAATTATTTTCACCTCGGGTCTAGACCCAAATTATTGTTGAGTTTAGAACTCACCTTGGGTCCAGAACCCAAATTATTCTCAAGTCCAGAACTCACCTCGGGTCCAAAACCTAAATTATTTTCGAGTCCATATTTCACCTTAGGTCCAGAGCCCAAATTATTTTTGAGTCCAGAACTTGCCTTGGGTCTAGAACCCAAATTATTTTTTAGTCCAAAACCCAAATTATTTTTTAGTCCAGAACTCACCTCGGGTCCAAAACCCAAATTATTTTTGAGTCTAAAACTCATCTCGGGTCCAGAACCCAAATTATTTTTGAGTCCAAAACTCGCCTCGAGTCCAAATTCCAAATTAGTTTTGAGTCCAGAACTTGCCTCGGGTCCAGAACCTAAATTATTTTTTAGTCCAGAACTCGCCTCAGGTCCAAAACCCAAATTAGTTTCATATCCAGAACTCACCTCGGGTTTAGAACCCAAATTATTGTGGAGTCCAGAACTCGCCTCAGGTCCATAACCCAAATTATTGTTGAGTCCATAACTCAAATTATTTTTGAGTCCAGAACTCATCTCGGGTCCATAAACTAAATTATTTTGAGTCCAGAACTCGTCTTGGGTCTAGAACCCAAATTATTTTGAGTCCAAAACTCATCTTGGGTCTAGAACCTAAATTATTTTTGAGTCCAGAACTCGCCTCGGGTCCCAAGCCCAAATTATTTTTGAGTCCAGAACTCACCTCGGGTCCAAAATCTAAATTATTTTTTAGTCCAGAACTCACCTCGAGTCCAGAGCCCAAAATGTTTTTAAGTCTAGAACTCACCTCCAGTCCAGAGCCCAAATTATTATTGAGTCCAGAACTCTCCTCGGGTCTAGAACCCAAATTATTTTTTCAAAACTCAAACTAACCTCAGGTACAGAGTCCAATTTAACTCTAAAACCTGATAAAAAATCATATTATTTTCACTCTCTTTTGCTGCAGTCTCAGATCATTCAAGCAGGGGGCAAACTGTAGACCCGTAATTTTTTATCAAGTCTAGTCCAAACATTTTAAAACAGTCCCAAATAATTTTTATAGTATTTTAATATTTATTATTTATTTTAATTATGCAATATTTATTTTAATTTAATAATATTTATTATTTGTTTTTAAATATACTATAAAATAACATTTATTATTTATTATTTATTTTATAAAAATGATAAAGAATAGAAAATAAAAAAATCGGATGGTTGAATCGATGCGCGCCACGTGGTTGAGGCCAATTGACCTGCTGCAGGATGCCTGTGGCGAATTGGCTGCCAATGGCCACAGCCCAGGCGCCTCGCAGCCTATAGGCCCATTCACGCGCGCTGCCGATTTTGTCAAAACTTTCTTTTACTCAGTTTTAAATTTTTATTTTCTAAATAATTTTATTTTCTTAAACAATTTTATTTCCTTAACCAATTAGTATTAGGTTTTTATTTTTTCTTATAATTACCAAATTAAAAAAATTACAAAAGGGGCTTAGACCTTGGGACTTTTTTGGAGACGGATTATTAAAGTAATTTTTCGGCAGAAGTTAGGAACTCAAAAACCATAGCAATTTTAGCAAGAAGACTAAAGCAGCAAGCAAGGAAATAGTGATTGTCTTGGTGTTAGCTCATCCTAAATTTTTATTCAACAATTTTGGTGGAGCCTTCAAACATAGGTATTTATATCTAATTTTATTTATCAAAAATCATCTCCATCCATTACTCATTGATCAATTAAGATTGATAAATTATAACTTTAAAAACTCATGTAATAAATAATTATGAACATCAACAGACAAAGTTTTTTTTATTTCTTTTAAAGACACAGTAGCCATCACTTAGATTTTTTAAAAGAAAAATATTATTTTCCAAAAGACACAGTAGGTATTATTTTTATTTATTCCAAAACTTTTTAACTCTATTTTCATAAAAAATCAAAACCATAAACCACTTAAAATTGTAAAATCCTAATTAAATCAATTTTCTAAAATCTTTACAGTTTCCTCTTCTTTCAAAAATAAATATGACAGTGTTAGTTTTCTTAGAAGTCCAAACCTTATATCAATTCAAACCTTAATCTATTTTAAAACCTTAATCAATATTTTTTTTATCATCACAGTAGCTATTTCTTTTTAAATATTTAAGTTTTAATCTTATTTTCATAGGTTTGTACCTTATTTACTTAAATCCTAAATTCTAATTTTAATCACACAAGTAGCATAATTCTTCTAAAAAAAATAAACCTAACAATAATATTAGTTCTATTTAAGAAACCCTAAGTTGATACATAAACCTAAATTTGCATCTTTATTTGTTTCATTATTAAGTATTTATTATATATTTTGATTAATGATTTATTTATATTTTTGATTTATGTCTCCAATAAATGATTTATTTATGATGAATGGTCGATTGGTTATTTTTATTGATTTGCTTTGATTTCAAAGCATTGTAAGAGGTATGTTTCCATATTTTTCGGTACCTCATGTATTAAGCATCATGTAATTTAATTTATGTTTTAGTTTTGGAAATAATGTAAAGGATACGTTTCTACCTTTTGGTGGGTGTCCTATTTAGTTTTAAACATTGGATGATGTAAGAACATGTTTTCCATCCTCGGATGGGTGACTATTTATTTATTTTGTTTGGATATTATTGTAATTTTAATGAAGTATTTATTTATTCTTATGATCGCATGTAGTATGGATAATATCATTATATTTAAAAATCTTATAATATTAAGACCTGAAAAGGAGGCCGGTTCCAATGAACCTGGCGTTGTGGGGGTGCTGGGCCATTTTTCACATTCCCCACACATATCCAACTTTTCAAACCCATTAGGAGGTTGGGAATTCCTTAGGAATCGAGTCATCAACCCCTTTCTTTTTTCGGCCCATCCGGGTGGTGACTCCATTTTCTCTTGGCTTAGGCCTATGTTCTCTAAGGCCTTGAGCCTAAACAGTGTCAAAGTCACAAGAACCATTCCACCGGGAGTGGGGGCGAAAATCCCAGCTCACAGTCCCCCTGTCTATTTTTTGTGATATTTATAAGAAAAAATAAAAAAACCTAATACTAGTTGGTTAAGGAAACAAAATTGTTAAGGAAATATGATTAAAACCGAGAGAAACAAGGTTTCATGGAAAACATTATGTGTGGGCCCAAGTGAGATTGGTGTGCTAGGTGCTGCTGGCGTGCGAGACTGCATGCTGGGCGTCGTTGCTATGGGGCGAAATTGGGCTAAATGGGCATGCTGCTGCTGGGCAAAATTGCGCTAGCAAGAATACTGCGACCAAGCCTGTGGCGAATTGGCTACCAGCATCCAATTGCTGCTTGCCGCGCGTCGCTCGCCGATCCGTCTATTTTTTTATTTTTTTGCCTTTTATTTTATTGTTTATTAAAAACAAATGTTATTATTATTAAAAATAAATAATAAATAAAAATAAAAAATAGATATTATAAATAAAAATAAAATAAAATAAAATAAAATAAATATTATATTATATTATTGAAATAATTATTAAAATAAATAATAAATATTAAAATAAATAAATAACAAATATTAAAATAAATAATAAATATCACAAAATTTATTTCAGACTGTTTTAACATTTTTGGACTGGACCTAGTAAAAAATTAAGGGTTTACAGTTTGTCCCTTGCTTGAACAATCTGAGACTTGGTTAAAGAGAGTAAAAAGCAATATGACTTTGAGTAGATTTTGGATGAGGATGGGTTCTCGACCTGAGATTGAAAATGATTTGGGTTATTGATCCAAAAAAGATTTAGGTATTTAGATATGAGAATAGGTACTTGGATCCGAGACTAGGTACATGGACCTGAGATTGGGTACTTAGACCCGAGACTGAATTTGATTTAGGTACTTAGACCCAAGATTGAATTGAGTACTTGGAATAGAGATTAAATTGGATACTTGGACCCGAGATTGGGTACTTAGACCCGAGATTGAATGGGGTACATGGACCCAAGATTGAATTGAATTTGGGTACTTGGACCCCAGACTGGGTTTTGGGTGCTTGGATCCGAGATTGAATTTGATTTGGGTACTTGGACCTGAGACTGAATTTAATTTACCTTTTATCAGTTGAGAATTCTGGCTGCTATGACTTTTCCATTCTTTAATGAATTGTGGATCTTCACACTCAAAATGGATCTTCATCTTTGGACCTTGGATCTTCATCCTTGGCATCAGGTCTTCACCCATGAAAATGGATCTTCATCCTTGGAGATCGGGTCTTCACCCTTGAAAGTAGATTTTCATCCTTGGCATCGGGTCTTCACCCTTTAAAATTGATCTTCATCATTGGAAATTGGGTCTTCACCCTTGAAAGTGGATCTTCATCCTTAGCATCAGGTCTTCACCCTTGAAAACGGATCTTCATCCTTGGAGAATGGTCTTCACCCTTGAAAGTGGATCTTCATCCTTGGCATGGTCTTCACCCTTTAAAATGGATCTTCATCCTTTGGACTTCAGGTCTTCATCCTTTGAAATTGGATCTTCATCCTTGGCATCAGGTCTTTACCCTTCAAAGTGGATCTCCATCATTGGCAGGGACTTCACTCTTCAAAACAGATCTTCATCCTTGGAGATTGGGTCTTTACCCTTAAAAGTAGATCTTCATCCTTGGCATCGGGTCTTCACCCTTGAAAATGGATCTTCATCCTTGGAAATCAGATCTTTACCCTTTAAATTGGATCTTCATCCTTTTGAATTTTCGTCCTATATTGGCTTCAGCTCTTCTAGCTAGACTAATCTTTTGTCTCTTGCATCTTTATTCTTTTGAGAGTCTTACTTTCTTCTTGTTTTGTTCTTTTTGTTCTTCCTTGTTTCAAAAAATTCAGCTATTTTTTAGATGGCCCTTATATCTTCTCCTTGTCCCCTATGTGGCAAAATATTGAAAGTGAGTTTGAAAATATTTTTTATATGCATAAACTCAAAAGATTAAAAGGAGAAACTTTGCCCCCTGTGTAGGCTCAAACCAACGATTTTTCCTATATAGGCTCTGATTGGTGTCTGTATTTTGTCTGGTTCTTCGCACAAGCATACATTTCTTCTTTATTTTGCAAAATGACTAAAGCTTCCTCAAGCAATGGGCCTTCCATGCCACCTGATTCCATGTTCACTTCATGTTTGCTTCATAGAGTATTGTTGTTTACTTTTGACAAAGAAAAATGCAGTGTGATATGCTCATGTATGCATGATATGCATGAGTAATACTTACAGTGGTTTCGTTGACTCACAGACTGAGGTGATCAGCTGAAGTGTTCTCATTAACTCCTTCCAGATGTCTGTTCAGGTCTTGCGTTGGAATTACAGAAAGCTTTGCATTTATGGCTTTTATCTTTAAGATGTTGAAACCATAAGTGGTGATGCCCAAGCAGCGGAGTCAGGGATACATCCATTTCAAACTATAATTAAACATGTCAGTTGGTAGCTTCTTCATAACCTTGCCAACAATCATTTACTTTTCCCAATGTATCCTTCAAGGTTTGACTGTTCAACATATTTTCCTTTACTCAAAGGCTTTTTTCATCAAATAAAACATTTTTTTTAAATCAAATGTTGACTTTGTCAAATCAGTGTCATTGTACCTCAGGACTCAATTTCCCAAATTAACATATCTATAACATGAAAACCCTAGTTACCATACTAAACTCAGAAATCATTTCTATTTAAGCAAGAACTATTGCACTTCAGATAGGCACATACACATTACTTAGTCAAAGATCTCATTGAGTTTGAATATTGTCTATCTCATATGCATGCTTATTCAAACTATCTCCACTAATAGACTCTACCTACCAAGAGCGATCAACAGGTCTTTAATAGACTTGAAATGGGGTCTATAAGGGATATGGGTTAAATGAAAGCCATTTTGAGATCAGAGCTGATGTGACACTGTTAACAAACCTTCACACTATGATTTTCTATTGGAGCCATAGGCAGTTGGAAACATGGAAAGATAGAGCATTGAACATTCTTCTTTCTTTTTGACGTTAATCTGGATCTTAATTGGGATAGTCTTTTCCTTTGCAAAAAAGTTTGGTACCCAAATTCATTTCTTTTCTTCTTTTCCCTTTTCTCTCTCTTTATTTTTCTTACTCTTCCCTTTCTTTGAGCATTTTATCATTTTGTCCTTCTTCTCTATAGGATTGTTAAGTACATGACTTTCAAAAACTAGATGGTTTTCCCCTTTTTCTCTGATTTTGATCAAATCTTTGGTTGGGTTGGACCAATTCTAGTCAAACTGTCCTTATAAACCAAATGGAAGTCTTTTGCTGCTTAATAAGGTAAAAAAGAACTCGATTGGATTTCTGAACCGTTTTGGGTTTTATTTTATTTTATTTTCTTTTTTTCTTCTTTTTTTTCTTTTTCTTTCTTTCTTTCTTTTCCTTTTTTTAGATTCTAGCTCTAAAATAGTTATTTTGTTTGTACCAATTTGTGTTTCTGATAATAAATGAGTGCAGTGGCATAAATCTGCTTCAACAAGGAGAAATCATTTGTTACTCGGATGTCATCTTGAAATATTGGAGATATTAAGTGAACTTTAACTGTCATTATAGTCTTGAGAGCTTCAACTATCCTTACGGTCTTAATTATGCATTCCTTTCTTTTTGATCTTCTTGCCTCTTCACCTTAGTGATCATAAGACTTGTCAAAAGTATCACAACAGCACAGGGTAGGTTGTTGAGTTTACTAGCCAATGAAGAGAAAGATCAAATTTTATGAAGAATCAAAGGGACAATTAAGGACTAATATTTAATTGGGTAGGTACTAGTTGTTAGCTTATCAAACAATGCCTAGATCATTTCTCTTTTAAATAAGCAGAGTTCAATTTCACCTCGAAAGCTTGCCAAAGCATGTTCTAAGATTGACTGGGACCTAGACAGAGGTCATTATGCAGGAGCCCTCTCTAAGTAAGCATACACAACTCAATGCTATAGAATAATTCCCTCATCTAGTAAAGTCATTCAAATCATGATGCCTAGATATATTAATTTATAAATATCAAGCTAAATTCATCATTGGTTGAGCACCAAAATGAACAAATATCAACAAAAATTTTGATGAATACAATTTATTCAAATAATCTTAATTTAAAAAACATAATTTTTCCAATTAAATATTAAAGAAAGCAGAATAAAAAGGGTAACACTTCATGCTAAGGGAAGTTTATTGAGTGGGAGTCAAAGATACTTCATTTATTTAGACATATGATAGGCAAGGATTTTTCACCATCAAGGATCATTGTTTCATCCATAGTTAGTCCAAGCTTGCTTAGTAGCACATCATCTTTAGCAACTTCTCTATCCATATCATCACAAGATGACAAGATAAAACTCTTCATGAAGGATGTAAGCGATGGTGCCCTTCCAAATTTAGGAAGAGGATTATTCTTAGTGTTGGGCTTATCAGGTTCAGGCAGCTTTCTACTGTCAATCAAATCTTAGATTTCATGCCTTAATCGAACATATTTATCTGTCTCATACCCTTGCACTTGATGGAATTGATAGAAGACCTTGGCATCAAAATTTGGTGGTAGAGGCTTATGTAGAGGTTGAGGTGCAAATGGTTGTAGCAAATCCATCTTCATTAGATTTTTTAACATCTTTGACAAAGGCCCCCCTTAAGTATGAAAATTTAGGCTTCTTTGCTGGTTGAGTTGTTGCATTTTTCTCAACACCTCCTCTTTCCCTTTGACTTTGCCCACTAGGGTGGTAGCCATCCTTATTGCTCTACTTAGACAGAACATGGTTTGGCTGGTCTTGTAGAATAGGGATTGATCCCTCATTTTTTATTCGATATCTATTGGTGAACATGTTCCCCGTTGATGCTACCTTTACGTTCTTTCTTATGTCAATGAGAGATGCCTCATTAGCGTTGTTGATGATCTTCAGAATTTCAATTAACTGGGTCTTCATAATTTCAACCAATTGATCTCGTAGCTCGACCATCCTAGCTTTGACAACTTCATTAACTATGTCCCTTAGCTAGTTTGCATCCATCCTTCTAATGAAGCACTTGAATCAAAAATAATGTTGTAGGTGGTATCGTTGTATGCTCTTGAATTGTCGTACTCTAGGTTTGTGAGCCAGAAAGGACCAATGCCATGTAATGCAATGTATGTATGCATGTATGCATGTATACATAAACAACAAGCAAAGAAAGATAATTAGGGCATCCCTTCCAACCTTATAACTTCCACACACGAATGGTGAGTCTCTTTTTCTAGTATATGGTCAACAAAATACCAACATGGGATATTTTATTTTCAAAAAGTTCCCTCGGATGGTTTAAACAATAGTTGCATTTTCTAACATAGAAGTCGGTCCATGATAACTCCCATTAATTAGGCTTTAATCCATTGAATCTCAACTAAAATAGCTTTTATACTCTATTGAATTAAAGTAAAATTAGTAGGTTTATCATAAATAGATTTCTTATTTTAAAAAATAACTAGTGATTCATGCCGAAAACAAGCCCATGATTAATAGTTCTTATCATAAGCTAGGCTTACAATTGATTTTTGATATTTCCATAATTGACCTAAATATTTGTAAGCTCTTTGTAATCTCTGATAAAAAATAATTTTGTTGCAAAAACCCTTGGGCCATAAGGTAGAAAAGGATTTTTGACCCATTTTAAAAGGTTTTAATGTCCAAAGACCTTCTTAAAAATTTTGAAAATAGTTTTGGTCTTTTGGATCTTAAACGAAAAGAATTATTTTTGAGCTTACAATATAGGTAGGTCATATTAGAAAAAGAACAAATCAAATAGGCCACCGTTCAAACCAAGATATGTCAATAATAGTCAAACAGCAAGCATTTGGGGTAAAACCTAAGAAAAGTAACTAGGTCAATTACATGAGCTTTAGTCTTTGGATTGAAAAGCTTAGGTTCCCATAGCAAGTATATACCAAAAAGGTACAAGGATATGAGTGGTTATGCCATGGTTAATCTCTATACCTTGAGTGAAAGTATGTTATCTCTTACATGACACAACACGGGTAACACGGGCGTCCTAACTCATGCACACAATACAAACTAAATGTTGCAATGGACAATTTCATAATAAGAAAGAATAAAATAATATAAAGACCAATAGAATCAACTTCTCTTGTCCCCAGTGGAGTCGTCACTGTGAACGGGGATTTTTGCCCCCACTCCCGTGTAGAATGGTTCTTGCGACTTCGACAATGTTAGGCTTAGGGCCTTAGAGAACACAGGCCTAAACCCGAAGAAAATGGAGTTGCCACCCGGACAGACTGGAAAAAAGAAATGGCTGGATGACTCAATTCATAAAGAATCCCCAACCCCCTATTGGGCTCGGAAAGTTGGGTACATGTGGGAAAGGTGAGAAATGGCCCAGCACCCCCACAATGTCCGATTCATTGGAACCAGCCTCCTTTTTAGGTCTTAATATTATAGAATTCTTAAATATAATTATATTATCCATACTACATGTGATTATTAAAATAAAAGCATCATTGTATTAAAATTAAAATAATATTCAAACAAAATAAATAAATAGACACCCATCCGAGGATAGAAACATATCCTTACATCATTCAATGTCTAAAACTAAATAGGACACCCACCAAAAGGTGAAAACGTGTCCTTTACATTAATCCCAAAATATAAAAATAATTTAAATTACATGAAAATTAATTAATGAGATATCCGATCATGGAAACATTTCTCTTACAATTTTAATAAATATATAATAATTAAAAAAAATTTATCCATAATAAACAAATCAAACATTAAAAATAAATTGATCATCAAAACATATAATAAACTACATAATTAAATCTAGAACTAAATAAAGTAATAAATATATAAGTCTAGAGTTTATATATTAAATTAGGGTTTTGGAATTAATATAAATATTTTTTAGAATATTTAGGCTACAGTAAAGATTTTGAAAAAGTGGAGTTACTTGGGGTTTTATGGTTTAGATTTACAAAACTAATATTATTATCATAACTTAAAAATATGAGGCTACTGTGAAGGTTTTAGAAAATATAATTAATTAGAATTTTAGGTTTTAAGAAGAAAAAGGATTTAGGGTTTGAAGTCTTAATAGGTGATGAGGGTTTGGAAAAATAGATTATTGTTTTGAGGTTTTAGAAAAAGACAATTAGGGTTTTAGGTATTCTATGTAAGATTAATCTAATCTAATACACAATTTGACAAAGTTTAGGGTTTATGAAAATAATGGCAGGGTATATATTAATACTATTGTCTTTTTAATTCAAATATATGGCCTATTATGGATGATTGATTTGCATATTCAGTTTCTAAATAAATTAATTCAATGGAATAATTATTAAGAGAAATTAATTGAATTAATGTAAGGAGGGAATCAAACCTGCGTTGAGGGAAACTATTGCCTTTGTTTAAGGCAATGGTTATATGTTTGCTGCCTTAGTCTCTCTCTCCTTCCTTAATTCTTAATTGCTTTTGGTTCCTATCTATTAATTCAGTCTCCAAGTCTAAAAATCTCCAAAGGTCTAAGTTCAATTTCTCTGCTTCTTTTTTCCAAAAGTCTTCCAGTCCGAATCAAAAAAATCCTCCCCAAAAAAATTCTAAAGTCCTTCTCTGAATTAATTTCTAAAAAGTCCAAAGAAAAATTCGAGTCCTAAAAATTCTAAAGTTCGTCCAAAGAAAAAGTCCCCCCTGTCTATTTTTTTTGTGATATTTATAAGAAAAAAAAACCTAATACTAGTTGGTTAAGTAAATAAAATTGGTTAAAGAAATAAAATTGTTAAGGAAATATGATTAAAACATAGAGAAACAAGGTTTCGTAGAAAAAATTGCATGTGGGCCCGAGCAAGATTGGCGTGCTGGGTGCTGCTGGAGTGTGAGACTGCATGCTGGGCGTCGTTACTCTGGGGCGCGATTGGGCAAAATGGGCATGCTGCTGCTGGGAAAAATTGCACTGGCTAGAATTGCTGCAGGGCAGCAATTCGCCGCAGGCTTGGGCTTGCGGCGAATTGGCTGCTAGTAGCCAATTTGCCACAGGCCCAAGCTGCAGTTGCTTACCGCGCGGCAGCGCTGCAGCAGTCGCTCGCCGATTCGTTCGATTTTTTATTTCTTTTGCCTTTTATTTTATTTTTTATTAAAAAAATATTATTATTATTAAAAATAAATAATAAATAATAAATAAAATAAATATTATAAATAAAAAATAAAAATAAAATAAATATTATAAATAAAAAATAAAAATAAAATAAATATTATATATTGAAATAATTATTAAAATAAATAATAAATATTAAAATAAATAATAAATACCACAAAAATTATTTTGGACTGTTTTAAAATTTTTAGACTATACTTGGTAAAAAATTAAGGGTCTACATTAGTTTTTTCTATAATGATTTCAAAGAAGGTATACCTTCGCCTAGTATTTTTTATATTTTTATTGTCATTGCATATATAATTGCCTTTTATTTTGGCTGATATTGTATTAGTATCTCTGATTGTTTATGATTGTGCAATATATATTGATTTAAAGTCGAACAAAAAAAATTGTTTGATGTATTCATTGAATTTTTTATCATTGTAAGAACAATATTTTGAGGCTTGATTTCATTTTTTGGCCATTTATTAGTTTTAAATGATGAAATCATAGTACTATATGTTCTTGAAATATGTATAACTTTTATTTTTTAAAAATAATATTTTTGGGTTGCTTTTTAAAACACAGAAAATAAAAATAAATTTTTGGAATTTTACAAATTGTTTTTGCCCATTTGATTCCATAAATCAATTCCTTGAATTTTTCTCATAAATTTTGGCTTTTGAATCACTAAAAATGGAGTCTAGATAGAGGAGGTATGGCCGAGTCAAGTTTTGAATATAAAAATGGGTCTAACCAGATCTTGGTCGACCCGGGCAAAGGTTAGGGATGACCTCCTTACATTAAAATGACGTAATATTGATGAAGGGTGTTTTGATCTTTTAATGCTTATTAAGTTGCTGGCTCCATCCAGAATGGGATGTGTGTTTTGGGTCATTACTCTTTCAGATTACTTTGCTTTTAGATTTAAAAAAGAAAAAAGAAATAATGTTTTAGGCTATTTCTGGGCCGTTGTTAAGATTTAGGTAGTAATTATAGCTTTTGGGCCAATTTTTTAGAACAATTAATTTTAACTTTTGATTTATATTTCTTTGCTTATAAATAAATAAATAAAATTTAATTTTTGTTTTGTAATTGATTTATTTATTTTGATTTGGAATATTTTTAGCCCATTATAGAATTAATTTTAAGGTCTAAAATAATTATTATAAACCTAAAAATTTTGTGAACATTATTATTATTGTTTTATAATATTATTTTTGGCATTAAATTGTATTGGATAAAAAAATATAATGGGAGAATTTTAAATTAATTTGTTACATAAAGTTTTGTTAACTAATTAATTAATTAATTCTCATAAAAGATTAGTGCAAATAATTATTTAGATGCGCATAATTGGTTTAGATGCTTGTGATTAGCATAGTTAATTAAGGAGTGGCAACAATATCCTTAAATAATTGTAAATATGCATACTTGACTTATTCTAATGAATATAGAAATCACATGGGGATCCAAAAACATCAATTCTAATTAATAATGTAGGTGTAATATATCTTTGCCCATAACTAAATAATTATAACTATATATTAATTAGGATGAAATAGAATTTGTTTTATCCTTTCTAAGTAGCCCAAAGGTATTAGAGGCATAAATGCCTCCTAGTGTTATCAATAAAGATACATAAATATGTGTTATGCTAATATCTTTGCCCACAGGTAGATTTACTGATATGATATTTATGTTTTATTATGGTTTACACCGGTAAACATATATTAATGAATATGTAATGGTTGCCTCAAATTGGTTCTATAAGTATTATTATTTATCATATTTTGAATTTGTAGGATCTTTTTCATCTCTTCTATTAGCTAATGCTGGTAATGAGATCATTTTGAATGGAAGCAACTATAAATCCCAAAAAGAAGATATTCTTCTTTAATTGGGATGCCTTGATATGGACTATGCCATCCAAAAGGAGCAACCTAAGGAGCCCACTGATACAAGTATTAAAGTAGAAATAGTGTTGCATGAATGATGGGAGTGATCTAATCCTCTTAGTTTGATGCTTGTCAAACAATGCATTAAGAGCAACATTTGTGGGTCCATTCCTGATTGCCCAAAAATCAAGGACTATATGAAGGCCATTGGTGAGCAGTTTGCTTCTTCTAATAAGTCCCTGTCAATTACATTAATGAATCAACTGTGCTCCATGAAGTTGACTGGCCTAGGTGGGGTACATAAGCATATTATGCAGATGAGGGATATTATGGCTCAACTAGAGTCCCTGGATATAGATATTTATGATGATTTCTTTGTCCAGTTGATCCTTAATTCATTGTCACATCATTATGGGCCATTCAAGATCTCCTACAACACACATAAGGATAAATGGACTGTTAATGAATTATTGGCCATGTGTGTACAAGAGGAGAATAAACAAATTATTAAGAAAGGTAGTGCATCCCATGAGGCCCATCTAGTAAGAAGTTCCAAGAAAAAGGAAAATAAAGGAAAGGGAAAAAAGAACTCTTGTTCATGTTTCAAATAAAGAGGTGGCAAAGTGCTTCTTCTATAAGAAAAATGGTCATTTCAGGATAGACTTCCTCAAGAGGAAGGCTTGGTTAGAAAAGAATGGCAATCCATCTTTTGTGTATTTTAAATTTCATCTAGTTAATACTTGTCATGGCCTTGGTGAATTGATATTGGAGAACTATCCATATTGCTAATACCATGCAGAGCTTTCTAAACAAAAGGAATCCACATCCCAGTGAGCATAACATCTTTCCAAGAAATGGGATTGGCTCAACTATGAAGGTAGTAGGAAAATATAGAATAATCCTTTCTTCTGGTTATGTATTGGATCTTGAACATACATTTTATGTTCCTAGTTTTTCTATGAATTTAGTTTCTATTTTGAAATTGATTCCATTAGGATTTACTTTGAACATTTCTAGTTTTTTGTTCAATTTAATAAAGGATTCCATTTCTATTAGGAAAATTTCTTTGGTTGATGGTTTGTTTAAGCTTCATACTATAAACAATGTTACTAGTTCTTTTGTAACCATGCATGGTGACTCTAGAATTAAAAGGTATGTTGTTAATGATAATTCTGCTAGCTTCTGGCATAGGAGATTAGGACATATCTCCATAGAAATAATCAAAAAATTGATAAAGATTGAAGTATTTAGACTTTATTGATCTTGATTCATGTGTGAGCTGCATAAAGGGTTAGCAAACCAACATGTCATGTAAAATGGCTAGGGGAAGTTTTGAACTGCTTGAGATCATACCTTCTAATATATGCTCCCCTAATTTATGTTCTGATGGTTAGAAATATTTTATCTCCTTTATCAATGATTTCTCACATTATATGTATATCTACTTACTTTTATAACAAAAGTGAAGCATTAGATGCATTCAAGATATATAAAGTAGAAGTAGAAAAACATACTGGAAAATAGATCAAGATTGTGAGATCTGATAGGAGAAGAGAATTTTTTGGAAGGTATACTGATGATGGACAAGCACCAGGTCCATTTGCTAAGTTTCTTCAAGAACATGGTATAGTTGCTTGATACATCATGCCTAGTTCACTTGATATGAATGGTGTAGATGAAAAAAGAAACAGGACGCTACTGGATATGGTAAAAAGTATGCTTAATGATTCTAAACTTCCTATTTCTTTATGGAGAGATGCATTTAAGACAACTGCGTATATTTTAAATAGGGTTCCAACAAAGGTAGTGTCAAAACACCCTTTGAAATCTGGAAAGGTTGGAAACCTAACTTAAATCATACATATGTTTGGGGTTGTCCTACTGAAGTAAGAGTGTATAACCCATATGAAAGGAAGTTGGATCCTAAGACAATAACTACATATTTTATTGGTTATTTGGAAAAGTTTAAAGGATATAAATTCTATTGTCCATCATATTTAATGAGATTTATGGAATCTAGGAATGCCAAATTTCTTGAAAATGACAAACATAGTGGGGATGATCACCTTAATGACTTAATCACTAAACATGATCACATTAAAGGCACGCTTACTACTAGTCAAGGTGGAACATTGATTCTATATTTCACTCATTTAGTTGGGGTGAATGTTGAGCGTAACAGGGTTCCTAAAGTTAATATTGATCCTAATGGAAATAAGGAGAATCATTTTCTTGTAAAACCTATCATTAATGAGGCACCTCATATTGATGAAAAAGTACCCAAATAATGGTAGTGGATGCTCTTGTAGAACAATATCAACGTGTATAACAAGTTAAATTAAGGAGATCAAAGAGAGTCAAGAGACCAGCGATTCCTTGTGACTACATGGTGTACCTTTCAGTGTCTGACTATGACATAAATATTGAGGATGACACTATAACATTTTTCTCAGGCTATATTAAGCAGTAATTCTAGTTTGTGGCATGATGCAATGGTTGATGAGAGGGAATCCATGGCAAACAATCATGTTTGGGACCTTATTATATTACCCAGTAGAGTTAAGGCCACTGGCTATAAATGGGATTTTAAAATAAAAACATACTCACTAGGTAACATTGAGAGATTGAAGGCAAGATTGGTTGTTAAGGGTTTCACCCAAATGGAAGGAATTGATTATAAAGAAACCTTTTTCTCCTATACCAAATTTGGAATTACATCATATGGATGTTAAAATTGCCTTCCTTAATGGTGATTTAGTGTAAGAGGTGTATATGAAATAGTTTGAAGGGTTCATCTCAGATGTTGGAAATAACCTAGTCTATAAGATAAAGAGGTCTATTTATGGACTTACGCAAGCGTCATGACAGTAGTACCTTAAATTCCTTGACTTGATCACATCATTTGGTTTTATTGAAAATGTCATTGATCAATGTATATACTACTAGGTCAGTGGGAGAAAGATCATATTCTTGATCTTATATGTGGATGATATATTGCTTGCTTTAAGAGACTTGGAGTTGCTGCATGAAGTAAATAGTTCTTGTCCAAGAATTTTCATATAAAGAATATGGGTGAGGCATCCTATGTCATTGGCATTAGGACACAAAGAGATAGGTCCCAAGGCATGTTGGTGTTATTACAAGAAACCTATATTAATAAAGTTCTCGAATGATTTAGAATGAAAAATTGTTCACCTAGTGTTGCACCTAATGTAAAAGGGAAAATTTTGGTTTGTTTCAATATCCTGACAATGAGCTTGAAAAGAAAGAGATGGAGAATATTCCCTATACCTCAGCAGTTGGAAGCTTGATGTATGCACAAGTTTGCACTTGGCCTGATATAGCATTTGCTATACGTATGTTGGAAAGATATTAAAGTAATCCAAGAATCAGTCATTAGAGAGCTGCAAAGAAGGTTATGAGATATCTTCAAGGGACAAAAGGATATATGCTAACTTATAGAGGTAATAACATAGAAGTCATTGGATTTTTGGACTCAGATATAGCAAGATGTGTTGATACCAAAAAGTAAATATCTAGATTTGCTAGCTAAAGAATCCATTTCATGGAGGAGTGTAAAGTAGTCATTGGTTGCTACTTCAACCATGGAGGCAGAGTTTGTTGCCTATTTTAAGTTGAGTTCATAGAGAATATGGTTAAAGAATTCATTGATGGACTCAAGATAGTGGATTCAGTATCCAGGTCTATTAGATTATACTGTGATAATGCAGTTATATTTTCTTTGCTCAGAATAATAAAAGTGGGAGTCGGAGTAAATACACCAACATAAAGTACTTGACATTAAGTGGTCAGGTGATCATAGAGCATATTCAGACAAGAGAAATGTTGGTCAATCCATTAACAAAGGGGATGCATCGAAATGAGTTCAAGGAACATATACCTCATATGGGTCTTAGACCATACATATTTGATTAGAGGTATGTAAATAATGAAATTCAGTATAATAGTTTGCTATCTCAGAAATTTGATATAAACATTGTGTGAGATTAATAAACATTTTAGATTGAACTCAAATAAACATTAAAGGTTTATTCATAAAAATTATACTCATTAACTTTAGATACAAAATTATAAGTGATACTTTGAAGGTAATACTCATTATGTAGAGGACCTATTGCCCTGATTCTTATTATGTGTATTTAATTAGTTCATGTACATTTTGCGATAAATTCATATTTAGACCAATTGGGAGAATGTTGGATTTTTTATTTCAAATTTGAAATAATTATCTTAGATAATTTTAATTATCTAGATAATATAAGGGTAATATATTTCAGATTTTAATTTTGAATGGTCCTTTTCCTATTCACTATGAATTTACCGTTATACTCTTATGGGCAGTAACATGGTGGAGTCTTTTATTTATTTTACTATACACATTCTTTAACTAGACGTTGATGGTAGGTTTAGTTTTCTTAGAGTGCATAGATAAAGTAGTGGTTTCTGATCATTATTCTTTATAGCTCTTTTCCATCACAATGAAGAAATCAATTAGAAGAAAATCTTTTCATTGTTCTTATTCCACATGCTTCAATTATTTTAATTTCTACCATGGCTAGAGGTACACATTTTATTTTTCACTGCATAATTGTCAAAATCTCTATTATGTATGTTTATATTTATATGGTATAGAGATAATTATTTGCTTTGATCATGTTATTTATATTTTATGGAGAAAGCTAGTTTTTCCTACAATTGGAACTGAGCAATTGTGGATTTATATGTTGTAGACAATAACAAAAGAAGGAGTTGCTCCTGTTTCTTAGACTGATTTTTTGGAGTTAACTCTTGGTGGTACTCTTTCTACTGCTGGAATTAGTGGTCAAGCCTTTCATTATGGTCCTTAGATCACCAATGTTTTATGAAATGGATGTTATTACCGGTATGTATCTCTTTATGAATTTAAATTTATAACTTGAACTCTAATTGCTATATATGATAAAAAGAAATTCATTTTCCAGCCAAACTAAATCACAATTTCTGTACATTGAGATATGGTTTAGTGATGAGTGCATATTCTATTGAACCATAGGTCTAAAATCGATTCTCCCTCCCCATGTCTGCATGTTGAGCTATGGATAAGTGCATATCGTATTGAACAATAAGTCCAAAATTGATTCCCCTCCCTATGTCTGCACACTGAGATATAGTCTAACGATAAGTGCATATCATATTGAATAATAGGTTCATAATCGATTCCCTCTCTTCATATCTGCACACTAAGATATAGTCCAGTGAAAAGTGCATATCATACTAAATAATTGTCCTATAATCAATTCTCGCTCTTCATCATGTTTGCACGCTAAGATATAGTCTAATGATAAGTACATACCCTGTTAAATAATAGACCCAGAATCAATTTTATCTCTCCATGTCTCCATGATAAGATACAGTTTAATGAGAAGTGATCATTCTGCTAAATAATACCTAGAATTCATTCACTCTTTCTATACATAAATAATAAAAAATTCACAAGTGCCTCAATATAATCAATGTCATAATTATTATTATTTTCTAGCGAGACTGATTAAATATGTTTGATTCAGGAAAATGAGAGCTTGTGACCTACTCTGCAAATAACAATTCTTAGTTGTTCTTTGTTTTATGGGGCAGTTTAGGTCAATTTGGTAACATAACCAGGGCAAGAATTAACTTGGGGCCTTGTCTCAAAAGGGTAAATAAATTAATTTTATACAATTAATATTTTTAATAGAGACAAGAGAGTATATTTTTCAATTATATAATTAATATTGGCCAAATGTGCAAATAGACACCTAAACTATAGCCTAAATAACAACTAAACACTTAAGTTTTTTTTGGACCATTTAAGTTTTTTTTTTTTTTTGTTAAAATAGGATCAAATAAGCATAGATATAAGACCAAAGGTTTAAATAGATACCTAAACTATAGCCTAAATAGTAACAAAATACTTAAAAAAAATTTTGGATCATTTAAGTATTTTTTTTTTGTTAAAATAGGGCCAAATAAGTACAAATAAAAATTAATATTTTAATATCATATATTTTATTATAACCGGATGCTATTTGGTGTATATTGAAACTAGTATTATAGGTTGATATTACTATAATTATTATTATTTGGTGCTGCTATTATAGAATTTATGTTATTATTTTGTTATTACTATAATTATTATTAGTTAATTAATTAAATGTGCACCACTATAAGAAAAAAGAAATAAAAATACAAATAAAAAAGTAATTAACAAATAAAAAATAGAAACTTGAAATGTAGTAGCAAAAATTAAAATAATTTTTATATAATAAAATCTCAAAGATTAATAGAAACTATTTTTTCATAAAAAAATAATAAATTATCAAATAAAACTATAGTTTCTATTTATTATTATATAAACTCTTATATATATATATTCATATACATTAATAGAAACTATTTTCTTATAAAAAATAGCAATTTAACAAATAAAACGATAGTTTTTATTTATTATTATATAAATTCTTATATATTTTTTCATATATGTATTAATATAAACTATTTTTTATTTGTTAATTTCTTTTTTATTTTTTTATTTTTATTTTTTATTTCTTTTTCTGATGGTAGTGCACATTTAATTAATTAATAATAATTATAATAATACTAAAATAATAGTATAAATTTTATAATAGCCGCACACAATAATAATAATTATAGTAATATCAACGTATAATACCAGCTTCAATACATACCAAATATCATCCGGCTATAAAAAATATATGATATTAAAATATTAATTTTTATTTGTGTTTATTTGACTCTATTTTCACACAAAAAAAATGCTTAAATAGTCTAAAAAAAATTTAAATATTTAGTTGCTGTTTATTTTGTAGTTAAGGTATATATTTGAACCTTCGGCCTTACATTTATGCTTATTTGGCTATATTTTGATAAAAAAAAAAGTATTTAAATAGTTCAAAAAAAGTTTAAGTGTTTAGTTGTTATTTAAGCTATAGTTTAAGTGTCTATTTGAACCTTTGGCCAATTAATATTTGTAGTTTTTAAGAAAATATTCTTTGAATATTATTGTAATTTTTGTAAAATGGATTGTATTTAAAACTTTTGAAGTGGATTTAATCACTCCCTTAAATTATATATATATATATATATATATATTATCATTAACCCATTTGAAATAAATGAATTATAATAAATTCCAAGAAAAATTCATTTAACTTTCATGTTTGAAAAGAAAAAAATTAAAATATGCAATTGAATTAAATTTCATATTTTTGTGTTTGCAATAATAATCCATAATTGAATCATTTTTCTTTATTTTCTAAAACACCCTCAATATAGTAAAAAAAAATTTAAACATATTTGTAATTGGTATTTAATTACAATATTGTCATTTTTATTAATTCATCTACTAGTTTGACCTGCACTTTGAAAAAAAAAAGCATGTAAGCACGTTGTTTTTCATTAATCCCTATTTCGATATTAGATTATGTCATTACTAGCTAATAACTAAAACTAATTTATTGAATTAATTTTTTTTTTTCAAGTTATGTGGGCACAAATGCTTTACAGTAATTTTCATCTTTTACAAAGGCTCAAGAATATTTTGTTTCAATCCATGGAAAGAACGGGGGAAATCAAATCACTTACTTGGAAGGAACTCCAAATACTTGTATAACTGTCTTTTTCCAACCAGCTGATATACCCAAAATTACTTCTTTAATAAAACGATATGGGATTATTTGCAGTCTAGAGATAGCTCTCAGCTATGACAAAAGCAACATGCAATATATAGAAAAGGTTTTTTAATTATAGTAAATCCCATCAAAGAAAAATTAAATTCATTGCTTGCAATTAATGGTGATATAATTATAATTATAATGATTTTCTTGCAGGAAATATCAGAGTTTATGAAAGGGCTTAACTCTACTGTAGAGTATAGCTATGGAAAAAGAGTTTCTTATATAGAGTTCTTAACCAGAGTTCAAATTACAAAGCAAAATAATGTAAGACATTGTTCTTTTTATGCCAAAATCTGGAGTTCCAAACTTCAATTCTGGTGTTTTCAGGGACATTGTTCTTAAACAAAACAGGACCAGTCCTTTTCTCCCCTATGCTTCGAGACAAGTTAGCAAAACTCATGAATTTTTTTTTTAACTATTGATACGAGGAGAGGAAATTGATAATGTATCTATTATTCAGAAAAATATGTACCTATACTCTGGAATAGTTATAATGTAAGACATATAATTGATCAACTCTGAAAAATATATAGTTGATCAACTCTGATTTTTTTTTTGTCTATTGATATGAGAAGAGGAAATCGATTCTGGATTTATTGCCTAGAGGAATACACAACTTTGAAATATATAATTACAATATAAAACATAAATACTCTCGATCAATTCTAACTAGTGTTTTAAATTAAATTGCAGAGGGGATGATAGAATGTCTGCAGCCGTGCCGGATGAAGATATTTTCTATGGTGCAGCACTTTTATATGCAAGTAATGTTAATGACTGGCAAGTCTTCAAAATAAGGCAACATCGGAGTTCTGTAATAAAGCTGGAATAGGAGTATAAAGCTGGAATAGGAGTTAAGCAGTATCTTTCAAATCATGCCTGTAAAGAAGAGTGGATTAAATATTTTGGATAAAAATGGAAAATTTTTTAGAAGAGAAAAACTTTATTTGATCCCAAAATGATCCTCTCACCATGATAGAGAATTTTTAACAATACATAATTGCTACATTAAATATAGGGTTTCTTTTTTTTTTTTTAATATTACATTGGGGAAGGAGAAATCAATCTTAGATAATCCAGGAGAGTTGTACTTACCATTAGACTGTGCCTCGGTGTGCTAAATATAGTGTGCTAAATATAGTGTTTAATTATGTATAACTATCTCTCATCAAGCTTAAGTTGATAGTTATATATCTTTTTATATAAATAAATGTTGGCTTCTTTGGTTGACTTTTTTGGACTTAATTTTTGGTCAGTGATACTACTCTTCAGATTTCAAATTGATAGATATACATTTTTTTTTCTTCATTTGACTCAAATTATAACTCATTCACTGTTTTAATTAGTTACCTAATATATTAAATCTCTATTATGACCAAATTTAATATTATTTATTAAAAATATTTAATAAATATATATATCATATTAAAATAATAATACAATAGAAAAAGAGCATATGTAAATTTACTTTTTTTTTAAATAGAAATAACTAATTTTCATAATTCCTGTGAAATAAAAAATATGCCTATAAATTTGAGATTAGGGGAGTAATATTTAATGGCTATCTGAAATATTTAATGATTATTTAAAATATTTGCCTCTTATTTACAAAGTTGAATGGTAATTAACAATATATAAATGAATATTTAAAATATTGACTTCTTTTTTAAAAAAAAATAGAAAGTTACAAGAAAAATATCCATTGAATCTGTTTAATTCATTTTAGAACTCATTCATCTTAAATAAACTTTTTTTACTGTTTTATCCTTTCAATTAAAAATGTGACATTTTCATGTTCTTTTTTTCTCATTCTCATTCTCATTCTCTATTCTTTTTCTTGCCTTTTCTTTTTCTTGCTTTATTTCTCTTTATGTAATTCCTAGATCTACTACTATCGCTCTACTCTCTTGCTTTCTGTCTTGCTTCTTAACTGTGGTTATGACACTCACAAACAATAAATCTTTAGTTTTAGTTATCATTTTTGTACAAACATTAGAATTTTTGATATTAGTAAATTTTAGTTTTTCTTTTTTGTTGTTGTTGTTTTTGTTATTGTTATTGTTGCAAATATAGTATGTTTGATATCTTATATAATAAGTATTTTATGGAAAATTAATGTTTTTATTTTACCACAATTTTTTTAATGAAAATTTTCCATTTCTACATGATATTTAATTAGGAGTTTGTTTTTTTTAAAAGAAAAATAGGTTCAATGGATTTTGATTTACTTGAGGTATGATTATGTTTAAACAACATTTTTCTTCTATAGTGTCTTATGGAGATATGGTTGTATTGAACATACATATGTTATATATGAATGAGTTTAGGTAATATACACAACCATGTTCGTAACACATATAGTCATGTTCAATTAATATGTGTCTAATATGAGATACATATAAACTAAACACTACAGTATCTTATGTAGACATAATCATATTGAACATATATGTGTTATATATTGATGTATTTATGTGATACATATAGCCATGTTCGTAATACACATAGTCATGTTTAATCGATATGTCTTTAATTTGAGATCCATAAAAATAAGACATTATATTCTTTTACAATGGCATTGGCGTGTTAAACATGCAAGTATTATATATGAATGTGTTAGGTGATATAATGTCTATAACACAAATGACCATGTTTTTATCAATATATGATTATTATGAGATCCATATAAATGAAACACTATAATGTCTTATGTAACCATAGTCATGTTGAACATACAAGTGTTATATATGGTTGTATTTAGGTATACATGGAAACTGGGTAGGGCAGCATGCAGGTTGTGCAGCCTAGTGTGTTTCGAGCCTATCATCACATAGCCCAAGTGCCAAGCATGATCCATCTTACTTGGGATGCTCAAGTGTCCTAGATTGGGCTGGATTAGGGTATTTAACCTATTGGGCTGGTCTAGCAAGGCACAACAAATGGCCCGGCACGACACGAACTAATAGTCTAAACAAATATATTATACATTTAAACCTATTTGAATAAAATTGTACACATAATTTTTGTAATTAACAAAAAATGGCCACTAAGTTAATGATAAAGTAACATGTCCAATGGGTATTATTTTGTATAAAATAAATAATATTATATTCAATTTTAAATTAAAAAAGTCATTTAAGAATAGTCATTATTAAGCTAAAAATATTTCACCATATTTTAGATTATAATATTCTAAATAAAATTATACTTTTAATTTTTAAAATTAAATTTATCTTAGTGTTTAACTATTAAAAATTTTTAAATAATTTAATCTCTTAAAATTATTCAAAAAAAATTTATATTTTTAATTGAGGTTATATATGTAAATTAAATTATTAATTTGTAAATTAATACGTTTATATGACTTCAGACAGGTTAACCTTAAAATTAATAGTAAAATTCATTTAAAAAATTAAGCTAACTCATATATTGACACAATTCATCATGATACAATGTGATTATATAAAAGCTAATGGATTGTGTTGGGCCGTTACTTTTTCATTACGGCCTAATGCAAAATGACAAATGTTTTTTTTTGTACGGTATGACAAAAAAATTACAAGTACGATGGATTTAGGGTAGGCCAGCACGACACGGCACCAACCAATTGCTATGTATATATTTAGGTAATATTATAGTCATATTCATAATATATATGATCATATTTAATTAATATGTATTTAAACACATTCTACATAAGACACTCTAGTGTTTCATGTAGTATATTACGTAAACATAGTCATGTTACACATACAAGGTAAATTTACTAGCATTGTTAGCTACAATTCTCAGAAATATAAAATTTTTATCATCCTAGCATTGTTAGCTATAATTCTTATAAATATAAAATTTTTATCATCCTAGCAAAATTATTACTAATATTAAATTAGATTGGCAGTAGTTGAAGTAATTAGTAGTAGCCATGGTAATTAACCTAGGCAACTAATGTTTTTCATTATCAATTAATTTGACCATTTTTATATTTAAATTAATATTTATTTATTTATTTACTACTAACTTGAATTAAAACATAAAATATTATTGATTTCTTTGCTTATGATTTTTATTTGTATTGAATTGCTATTAATTTTAATACTAATAATTGATACTTGTATTATAATATAATCTCTCTTGAAAAGAAAAAAAATATATATATATATATAGTAACCCTTATATATATTATTATTAATTAAGGTAAAATATATTACTCATATAATGAATTAAGAAAAATTATATGATAAATATATATATTCTTTAAATTTGGTACAAATAGGAAAAATTAAAATGATTTTATAGTTACAAAATTATATTCAAGCTTAATTGTTTTAAAGATGACCAATATATATATAATATAATATAATTAAATTAACGGATTACTAATATGTGTCTAGTTATGCTAAGTTCTAAATGTTTGGATCATTTATTAAACAAATAAATAAAAGAAACTTTTACATCTTAATTTAACTATTTTGTTGCCAATACATGATCACAGTAGACCATTTCGTAATTGTTTCAATCATTTATGTTTATATTATCAGTGTATTTTTATTGGTTTTTAGTTAATTTTTATTTTAATTTGTGTTTAAAGATTGTTTGAAGTATTTGATTTAGGTTGAAATGCAAAACAATGGAGTGATAGATCAAAGTTTGTGGAAAAATAAGAGACACAACCAAGCCACCACTTAGCTTGGCCGTGTCAATCATCAAAGGCAAGGAAGAGGTAGGACACGGGCTGAGACAACTTGGCTTGGCCGTGTCCTTCAGAAAAATTGGGCAGAGGCAGACACTGGCAAGAGACATGGCCAAGCCATTAGCCGTGTCACATGACACGGCCAAGGCCTTAGCCTTGCCTCACTTGATGAAACCAAAGAATAAAGGAAGAAAAACGAATGGCAGAGGTGAACACAAGCAAAAGACACGGCCAAGCCACTAGCTGTGTCACATGACACGGCCAGTGACTTGGCCATGTCACACCTAGAAAAGAAGAAGAAATATGGGCAGCTATGGACACGGCCTCAAGGCTTGGCCGTGTCCCAAAAAGAATGAGTGACATGGCCAAATCACTCAAGGCTTGGCCGTGTCTCATATGGTCCCTTTGAATTATTTTGCACAAAGTGAGGGATAAATGGGGGATAAAAGACTCTTTCTTTTTAAAATGAAATATTAAAAATGAGTAAAAGATGGATGGATTTATGGAAATAAATATTAAACAAAGATAAAAGAGGGAGACAAAGAGTGGTGTGTGAGTTAGCAAGACATGGTTGGTGTCTTAAAAAATTGAAAGGAACTGGAGGTGGAGGGGATGGAATGACATACACGTTTGGCTTGTTTTGAGAGCTACCTAGTTCTTAGTTTTTGGTTCTTGTTTTTGGAGGGGGAGACACCATTCTCTCTTCATCTTTATTTCCATTCATCTTTCATTTCTTCCATAGACAAGACTTAATCAAGTTTGGGGATTAAATTGAGTGAGCAAGCTCCTTAGAAGATTAGGGTTTGAAGAAAGCTTGATTGGAGTTGTAAACTTGAGAGAGTTGCCATTCCACCTTTCAAGAAGAGAGCCATTGATTGAAGAGGGTTTGTGTAGACCCTTAATTTTTGGCCCAGTCCGGTCCGTTATTTTTTTATACAATCCAAAATAATTTTTGTGGTATTTTAATTAAATAATATTTATTTTAGTATTTATTATTTATAATTTTTAATAAAAATAAAAATAGTGAAGTTAATAAAAATAATAAAATAAAAATAAAAAGAAAATCAGTGACGAAAAAATTCGTCGTCGAATGTCCAATTGGCTAGGCCAATTCGCCCGCAGGAATTTCTTGCGGGCGAAATGGCTGCAAGAAATTCCTGCGGTGAATTGGTTGGCCACCCAGCCAATTTCACAAATTTCTTCGCCAGCTTTAGCAATTCTTGGCCAAAGCTCGAAGTTTTCGCCAGCGAAATTTTCCAATGCAGTTTTTTTCGAAACCAAATAATATTTGGTTTTGGTTTCTTTTCCTAATTAATTTTAGTTTCCTTAACATTTAGAAGTAGGCTTATAATTTTTCCTATAAATAACGCTTTAAAACTTAGAATTAAGGAGGGGAAAAAATTGGTGTGATCAAAAATTGGACTTTTGAACTTGGATTGGATCGGAGTAAAGAAAAGACAAAAAACCCTAGCAAGAGACATTACCAACAAGCAAGCAATCGACAATTCATCAAAGGCAGCAACATTGCCTTTGTCTTTGTTCATCCAGAAAGCAATTTTTTGGTGGAACCAACGAACGAGGTTTGAATCTCCATTTTCTTTATTTATTTCTTTACAGTAGCTTCATCATTCAAATTGAATTAATTGTTTCATCATACAAATTGATCAAAACTTTAAAAAACCCTAAAATGTTTCTTCTAAACCTTTAAACCCTAAATTGTTTCTTCTATTCCCAAAACCTTAAAAACCCTAAAATTGTTTCTCTTCTATTTTCAAAACCTTGAAACCCTAAAATTGTTTCTCTTTTGTTTCCAAAAGCTTTAAAACCATAAACTATTTTCCCCGAATTATTTTCATCCAAACCATAACTTTTTGTCCAAAATCTCTAAATGTTTTCTGAAAACTCCAAACCCTAGTTCTCTTTACGTTTTCTAAAAATAATAATTATTTTATTAAAACACTAAACCTCAAACTATTTTTATCCAAAGCCTAAACCATTTCATTATTAAACACCAAAATATTGATTATTTTCCAAAACCTTAATTTATTTTTCCAAATCTAAAATTATGTTTTTAAGGCAGTAAGTTAAACCCGTAACCCTTTCCCCAAATTATTCTACCTAAAGCCACTAAAAAACCTTAACTATCCAAAACCCTAGTTTCCAAAACCATAATTCCAAAACTGTAATTCCAAAACCCTAGTTTCAAAACCCTAACTATCCAAAACCCTATTTTCAAAAACCCTAACTATCCAAAACCCTAATTCCAAAATCCTAGTTTAAAAACCCTAAAAATCCTAATTACAAAACTTTAGTTTCTAAAACCCTAAGTTCTGAAACCCTAAATTCAATTGATAATTCTTTAAAACCCTAAATTTATATATTTATTGCTTTATTTAATTTTAGATTTGATTATATAGTTTATTATATTTTTTGATGGTTGATTTATTTAATTTATCATGGATGGATATTTTCTTTATTGTTATGGTTATTATTTGTTTGTTTTAGTATTAAAATTGTAAAAGGTATGTTTCCACTTTATGGGTACCTCATTAGTTAAATATCATGTAATTTAAATTGCTTTTATATTTTGGATCAATGTAAAGGACATGTTTCTACCTTTCGGTAGGTGTCCTATTTAGTTTAGACATGAACGATGTAAGGACAAGTTTCCATCCTCGGATGGGTGTCCATTTATTTGCTTTGTTTGGATATTGCTTTTATTTTAATATAATGATGCTTTACTTTAATTGTTGCATGTAATATGGATAATATTGTTATATTTAAGAATTTTATAATATTAAGACCTGCAAATGAGGCCGGTTCCAATGAACCGGGTGTTGTGGGGGCGCTGGGCCATTTCTTACCTTCCCCACACGTACCCAACTTTTCGAATCCATTAGGGGGTTAGGGATTCCTTAGGAATCAAGTCATACACCCCTTTCTTTTTCCCGGCCCATCCGGGTGGCGACTCCATTTTCTCCAGGCTTAGGTCCGTGTTCTCTAAGGCCCCGAGCCTAAATAGTGCCGAAGTCGCAAGAACCATTCCACCAGGAGTAGGGGCAAAAATCTTCGCTCACAGTGGCGACTCCATTGGGGATAAGAGAAGTTGATTCCGTTGGTCTTTATATTATTCTATTCTTTCTTATAATGATATTATCCATTGCATCATATTAGATTGCATCGTGTATGTGAGTTAGGACGCCCGTGTTACCTGTGTTGTGTTATGTAAGGGATACCATACTTTCACTCAAGGTATAGAGATTGAGCATGACATAACCACTCATAGCCTTGTACCATTTGGTATATACTTGCTATGGGAACCTAAGCCTTTTAACCCAAAGACTAAAGCTCATGTAATTGGCCTAGTTACTTTCCTTAGGTTTTTACCCCAAATGCTTGTTGTTTGACTATGGTTAATTTATCTTGGCTTAAATTATGGCTTATTTGGTTTGTTCTTTTTCTAATATGACCTAAGTACATTGTAAGATCAAAATAAATTTTTTCTTTAAAGTCCAAAAGACCAAAGCAATTTTCAAAACTTTTCAAGATGATCTTTGGACGTAAAACTTTTCTAAAAACAAATCAAAAATTCTTTTCTCATAACCCAAATACTAAGCCCAAAATCCATTTTTTCTAAAATCGTTTTACAATGGGCTTAGAAATAAAATTATTTTCATTCAACCTTTTCTTAGAAAGAGCTTGCAAATTATTTAGTTTAATTACGAAATACCAAAAATCAATTGTGAGCCTATTTTATACTAAGAATAATTAATCATGGGCTTGTTTTTTTGGCATGAATCATTAGTTACTTTTTTCAAGTGAGAAATCTATTTATAATAAACCTCTTAATTTAGTTTTAATCCAATATAGCATAAAAGCTACTTTAGTTGGTTGAATTGATTAAAACCTAATTAATGTGAATTATCATGAACTGACTTTCATTTTTAAAAATATAACTATTGGTTGAAACATCCGAGGGAAATTATTCAAAAAACAAGATACCCCATGTAGGTATTTTGTTAACCATATACCTAGGAAAAGAGACTCGCCAATCGTGTGTGGAATTTAGGTCTTAATTATCTTTCTTTGTTTATTGTTTGCACATACATGCATACATGCATACATTTGCATCTCATATCATTGATCCTCTCTGGCTCATAGCCCTGGATTATGATAGTTCAAAAGCTTACGACAATCCGACCTACGCCGGAGATGAAGAATCTAGCAACAACTCAATCAATTGCTCACCAAAAGCAATGGAGCCCGAACAAATTCAAAGAATGGTGGACGATGCCCTCAATGCCAAGATGGAAGAAATAAAAGAGGCCATGGTCGAGACCATAAAGAATCTACTAGCTACAATTTTAGGAAACAATGCCGAAGCATCTGCTAGCACCAAGAAAGACAAGGGGAAGGCTAAAGTTGGTGAAATGGCTTTTGATGATGATAAGGTGGTCATTGATGATGATGATTGGGCTCAATACTTCCAAGATCCTCAAGACTAAAAGGAGTCGAAGGTTGTTGAGAAGGCAACTGTTGAAAGGACCAAGACATCTGATGTTGAGAAGATGATTGTTGATTTAGAAAAGAAATTTGAGAAGAAGTTGAAAACCGAAGAGATGTCTAAGATTGACAAACTATATGAACAAGATGAGGAGGTCCCTCATAAGTTTAAGATTCCTTCCTTTGCTAGGTATAATGGTACTGGAAACCCCTATCTCCATGTGAAGCAGTATATCACTGCTATGCAGTCTGCCCGAGCTACTAAGGTCCAAACTCTAAGATATTTCATGCTCTCATTGGACCCTGTTGTCCAAAATTGGTTCAACACCTTAGACGAAAGTACTCAAAAAGATTAGGACATATTCACTACAAGGAAAACTGAATCAGACAACGCTTTCTGGCCGTTGTCTGATGAAGACAAAAACGGTTGTCTATTGAAGCGATGTCTGATAGCATTTCAGACAACGGTTTTAAAACTGTTGTCTGATGTAGGTTTGCACAATGGCTTTTAATTTTATCAGACAACGGTTTTTGGCCGTTGTCTGATGATGATTCAGACAATGGTTTCTAATTTTTCAGACAATAATTTTTAACCGTTGTCTGATGGTTTCCACAACGGCTTCTAAATTGTCAGACAACGGTTTCTAAATTTTCAGACAACGCTTTTTCACCGTTGTCTGATGAAGACAAAAACCGTTGTCTATTGAGGCGATGTCTGATAGCATTTCAGACAATGGTTTTTAACAGTTGTCTGAAGATGGTTTCCACAACGGTTTTTAGTTTTATCAGACAACGGTTTTTAACCGTTGTCTGATGAAGGTTTAGACAACGCTTTTTGACCGTTGTCTGATGAAGACAAAAACCGTTGCCTAGTGAGGCGATGTCTGATTAAGGTTTATACAATGCTTTCTTATTAAAAACCGTTGTCTGATTAATATGGCACACTGAATATTAGACAATAGTTTCAATGTTCATTTCCATTTCACCACCATTGTCTGTTAAACTGTACATTATACATATAAGACAACACTTTACAATGGAGGATTGCAAATTTGTGAATAAAAAAACCTCCACAAATTCAACCATTCAACATATTAACAAACTAAAAAAAAATCAACACTATACATATATCACTAAATTATACTATTAACTTCAACTTGAATGACGCTTCATGAAATATTTGGCGAAGTCAATCCTAAATTGGAAGGCAAATGAGTCTCAACCCCATCAATTTACAAAAGTTAACTCTGTGTTTATCTGCAAAAGGGACAGCTGGAAAAACAACCTTAGACTTAAGAAGGAGAGAATAATATTTACTTAATTTATTTCCATCTTCTAAACAATTAGAAATAGAAACCAACTCAAAAATTAAAAAAAAAAGAAAATGAAGTTAAAAGGCAAGCTTGACTTTACCTTGCAATCTGAGTCTGTTGCAGCAAACTGTCCAAGAAATAAAGCAGCCTCTCTTTGGCTCTCAGAGCAACAGGAGCTGTTGCCAAGAAACAAATAAGAAAGTGAAAAAAATAATAATAATCCTGAGTTTGTTTTGATAATTGGCTTGAAGAAAAGCTAAAGATCCCAACTATCATAAACCTGGGACCATGATTGATTAAAAGTGCATATAAGTCGTTTGTGAACTGTCATTAGTTACACCAGAACCAACAATCCAATCGTTAAAGAAGCTACAATCAGCAGATGTGAGGTATCTAATAGCTGCTTCTCTTGGTTGAATTACAGCAACACAATCAAAGCTCAAAATTCCACAAGTGACACATGAAAACAGACGCTGATCAGACAACTTATCATCATGAACAGTACGCCTAATTTCAGAGCCTGTTTCCATAGCATTTGTATTATCACAATAAGATTGCTAGTTCAGCAGGTAAAAGGAAAGTTGCAGTTGACAAAGCATACCTTGTACATAGTTCTAGTGCAAGATCATAAAGTAACTGGAAATGAGACACCATTGGAGGATAATTAATTGAAGCTCTTCGAATTGCAGCATCTCTAGCGACCATCAACCATTCAGGAGTTGCAATATTAGCTGCCTCCCCACAATTAAACCCTAAAACCATAAACAAAAACAATCTTCCACATTGATCAGCAGGACTGATTCCAATTAGCAGAAGAAGAAGAAGAAGAAGAAGAAGAAGAAGAAGAAGAAGAAGAAGAAGAAAAGAAATCATTTATCAATACAAGATACTAAATTGAAATGCATAGGCAATTACCATGACTGAACCCTGAATGATAGGCTCTTGGGAAAGTGACAACAAACTCCCCAGCATTTTGCACTAACCTGATTCAGAGCCATTAGAAAGTTAGGAATATATAAATAAACTCCACATAGCATATATAAATAAACTCCAAAGGAATTGAAAATATAGGCTTATACAAATTATAACTATTCTAAGAAGTGAAATCCACAACTTCCTGTTTGTGGAGGCAAGACAAAGGGCAGTATGAATTTTTAGGTTTATAAAAGTTCATTTCAAATGATTTTCACTTTCAGCCAATTGTCATACTTCTATTGTCAATCAGGTTGAGCTGATACCAATAGAAGTGATATCAAAGTGGTTTCTACAGAAACAACTTCATCAACCAAAAAAGGTCATCGTAACAAGTTCCACAAAGCAAAAGGAGAACATTGAGGAGCAGAATAGGAAAGAAATGAAATGGGACCTACAGCATGGTACACCAGCACTGATAAATACTTCGGGTGACATAACTGTGGTCTTCTCACCAAGAACTGCAAATGTAACTGCAGAAGACATGAAAAACAGAATTACTTAATTTTGATGTATCTATAAGTCTAGAAGAAAAGTCAACTACCATTCTCTTAATTTTCAAAACTAAGTTGCCTTCCATTTATAACTTTTTTTTATTAAATATCAACAGAGAAGGGCAATAAAAAGCCAATAGCAGACGAATAGTCTCATCAAGTGATCAGCAGCTACAAAGGAGTGTCCCAAAGGACAAACATGAATACAATGTCTTCTATGAGATATAAAATGACAATAGAGTTTGGGATCACAATAAATACATTTAGAAAACAGCCATTTTCTTAGGGATTACTCCTGTCTTCATTTGTTATAAGAAAGATAATTCTACTGAGGAAAATGAAGAAATAAAAGAATGATAGACTCCCAGATCCACGAGGCAAGAAATCTCTTCCTACAACGCTTTCCAACACTGAAGATTTCCCAGAACTCTAGATTTTCACACGAGAACAACAATCATCAACATATGAATCTTAAAATCCAGAAATCAGAAAACAAACAGGAAATCAAACAAAATTTTGTATTTTTTAAACAAAATTAGTCAAACAAAATTTTAAAAATCGCAATGCAAAACAGAACAAAGAGATCAAAATCCATAAAGGAATCGAGCGAATTGACTCACGAATCGGACGATTCAGCTTGGTTAGCCATTGTTGTTGCGGTTGAAATTATGTGTATACACAACAGAGAGAAGCGATTTGAATGAGTACGGAACTAGAGATCTGCTTTTTCTGATTTTGTGCTTGTTTATATATATATATAGAGAGAGAGAGAGAGAGAGTCTTTCTTGTTTGTAAAGACAAGAATGGTTGTGTTTGGTTACTCATCGCAAAATGGAACAAATTATGACTGCCAGCTCTAATACTATCTTCTGAACTCATCGCAAAATGGAACAAAGTAGGTTCTGAAGTTTTCTACCCTTGAAAATGAAAAAAAATTAGGTCTACAGAGACAAATCGAAAGAGGGAAGGAGAAGATAGGTCTATTTAGGTTTATTGCTAAATTTTAAAACGGCCGTGTTTTTGGCAAAATGGGGGCAAATGAAATTTTTATTTGGAAATAAAGGGGGAATTTAAGTTTTCAAAATTTTTGAAGTTTTGACATCCCTTTTTTGAAACAAAATAGATTTTTCAAAATTTTGTAAAATAACTTTATAAATTCACTTATATAGATGACTTATAAATTTCAATTTATAATTCATCCATAAGTGCTTAAGGCAATACAATTTAAATAATTAGTAGTGATAAGTTTCTATAGAACCCTATATAATTATAAAATTTAGTGTTGATATAAATTAAATTGAGCAAAAACTAAATACTTATATATATACTTGTATATATACTAATATATATACTAATATATACTTGTATATACTTGTATATACTTGTATATATATACTAATATATACTTGTATATACTAATATATATACTTGTATATATACTAATATATACTAATGTATATACTTGTATATACTAATATATATTTATATATACTTGTATATACTAATATATACTAATATATACTAATGTATATACTTGTATATACTAATATATACTAATGTATCTGCTTGTATATACTTGTATATACTAATGTATATACTTGTATATACTAATATATACTAATATATACTAATATATATACTTGTATATACTAATATATACTTGTATATATACTAATATATACTAATGTATATACTTGTATATACTAATATATACTTGTATATATACTAATATATACTAATGTATATACTTGTATATACTAATATATACTTGTATATATACTAATATATACTAATATATACTTATATATACTTGTATATATACTAATATATATACTTGTATATACTTATATATACTTGTATATATACTAATATATACTAATATATATACTTGTATATATATTAATATATACTTATATATATACTTGTATATACTTGTATATATACTAATATATACTTGTATATACTGATATATATACTTGTATATATACTAATATATACTAATGTATATACTTGTATATACTAATATATACTTGTATATACTAATATATACTAATGTATATACTTGTATATACTTGTATATATACTAATGTATATACTTGTATATACTAATATATACTTTTATATATATTAATATATACTTATGTATATACTTGTATATACTAATATATAGTAATATATATACTTGTATATACTAATATATACTTGTATATATACTAATATATACTAATGTCTGACAACGATTTTTTTACTAATGTCTGACAACATCTTATCAGACAACGATTTTTTTTTTACTAAAAAAATACTTGCCTGAACATATATTACACAACGGTCCCTAAAAATCGTTGTCTGTATGCTTGCTTTAGACAATGGTTTTTTTTAACCGTTGTCTGAAACGCTGAATTATACAACACTTTCGAAAAAACCGTTGTCTGAAACATCTTATCAGACAACGGTTTTGTATGACCAGAAAAACAGTTGTCTGAACATATATTACACAACGGTCCCTAAAAAACCGTTGTCTGGTGTGACCAAAATGACACCTAATAGACAACGGTTAAAAAAACACCAAAAACAGTTGTCTGAAAATTAATCAGACAACGCTTTTTTGGGAAAAAAAAACAGTTGTCTGTTTTTTTCAGACAATGATTTTTCCTTAACCGTTGTTTGATGATCGTTGTCTGATTCAGTTTTTCTTGTAGTGATTGTCTAAGGCTTTCATTCAGCAATATGGGTACAATGTCGAGTTGGAAGTTACCTTAATGGATGTTGAGTCCATTAGACAAAGGCCAAATGAGAATTTTGTAGACTATGTGGAAAGATGGAGAAATAAGGATGCTTTGCTCAAGAAGAGGCCTGATGAATATGATCAAATAAGGATGATTGTGAGAGGGGTGTTGCCTAGCCTTCGTGAAAGGATGTCTCATACACTCATCCGTGATTTCAAAGATCTTCTCTAAGCTGGTCTGCAAATTGAAGAATGGGAAAGGGAGAAGAATCGCTTTTCAATAAGAAAGAATGAGAAAGGGAATTATCAGCCTAGTAATCAAAGCACGCAAAAAGAAGTTGATGTTAATGCGACTGGTCAAGGAAATAAACGACAATTCTTAGAATTGGTGAAACCTATATCTTGGGTTTTTAGCAAGCTGTAAAAGAAAGGGTTGTTACAACCATTGGCTCCTCGACCGCTACATAATCCTCTACCACCAAACTTCAATGCCTAGGCCCTCTATCAATTTCATCAAATGCAAGGGCATGAAACAGATAAATGTGCTCGTCTGAAGCATGAGATCCAAGATATAATCGATAGTGGTAAGCTACCTGAGCTAGACAAGCCCAATACCAAGAACAACCCTTTGCCTAAATTTGGAAGAGTGCCACCACCAGCAACCTTCATGGTAGGAAAAGGATTGGAAGAAGATTTTATTTTATCGTCCTTTCAAGATGGGAAAATTGAAGATGTGAAAGGAAAAGAAGCTTAACTCAATAAACTTTCCTTAGCTTGAATGTTTCTTTTCAATAGCTTGAATGTTGCTTTTCAATTTTGCTTTCTTATTTAATTGGAACTGTCACATCCCAAAGGCTAGACAGTCGAGTAATAGGCAAGGAGGACATGAATGAGTGGTCAAATAGAGGCTCGGGATAGTCAAATATGAAATTGGTGTACACAGTGGAGCTGACGGGACCTAAGTGAAAATTTCTCAAAAGTTAGGGGCAACTGTGTAAACTTAAAAATTAAGTATCGGAAGTTCTTAATAGTACCTATATCTGACCCTGGAAGAATATTCTCGAGATTAATTGGGTCATAACTGTGGGTTTCAATTTTTCCCAAAAACGCACGGTTTGAAAGTTACGGATGATTTTGCAACAAGGGCATTTTGGTCATTTCCACCGGAGTGGCAATTTTGTAAATAGAATCAATTTGAGGGGGTCAAAATATGAATAAAAGGAAGCCTAATGGCTTGCCAAATAAATAGATAAAAGAAAAAGGCAAGTGGACCAATTAAAAGTGGCCATTTTGCTATAAGGTGTACCAATTGGAAGTCAACATCTATACCAACATATTTTCACCACTTATGGCTGCCATTTGGATCAAAATAAGCTAAGGAAAGAAAATAAAAGTCCTCTCTTGCATGGTGAACTCGTCCAAACCATAAGAGAAGGAAGAAGGAGGTGATTTTTCCAAAGTTTAAGGCTTTTGGTTGAAGATTTTGGTGACAAACAATATTATAAGGTAAGAGAAACCTATCTCTAGTTTTAATTTCATGGATTAATGGTTAATTTAAGAGATTGAAATTAGGGTTCATGTAGCTAGATTTAGAGAAAATTCAAGAAATAATTATTTGAAGGATTTGATGAAAGAAATAATGGTGTTTAATGGTGAAAATAAGCTAGCAACCATTAGAAAAAATCATAAGATAAGACTATGTCTATACCTAGGGTTCTTACCTTTGTATATGTGATGTTAAATTTCATAGGAAATAAAGGAGACAAGAAAGGAAAGGAAGTGATATAGAATAAGGACTAAGAAATAGTAAGGTTTGGTACTTTAACCATTGAACTCCTTTTGAAATTTTTCTGTTTTACAATTAGTAAAATGCTGTGACTTGTATGATTTTTAATTAAATATAGAAAAATTATCTTGCGTTCAATTTTTGATATGTTGTGTCTCAATGAGTCTAGAATGACTGAAAAATATGTTGAGTTGAATTTGGAATGGTTATGATTTTGGAAAGATTATTTTTATTAGACCTACTCCAGCAGGTACCTTGACTGAGACAGCCATCTTTCTGGATTTTAATAAAATGTAGAAAAATAATATCTAATTGAATTTTGGATATGTTGTTTTTTAGTGAGTCTATTATTTGAGAAAAATAATTTGGAACCACATTAATTGAATTTAATTTATGAAATTCACAAAATTCAAAACTGCTGCCAGGATGCAGGGCAACTGGAGCAGTCTGGTTGGGTGAACTAGTTGACCAAGATTTTGTGTCCAGTTTGATATAAAATTTTAAAGAAATGATTTTAAGATGCAAAATAAATTCTGTAAAAAAATTTTGAGTTTTTAGCCAAGTGGATTATTTTATACAAATTATCTAATACAAGGATCAAATTAGGTCAAGAACCAGAGTTTATTGTTCATATGGTAATTTTTCATTATTAACTTGGTCAAAAACTTGGTGTGGGTGTGTTATCATTTTATTTTTGGTATTGAGTTTAAGTATGAATATGAAGAATAAATTAGATGGAAAAGAGGAGAAAATCAATCTGAATTTCATAACTGTGATAAAAGTCACGTGATGGAATACATGTTCGTTATCATGTGAATATATAGATAAGGTATATACGTGGGGAATACGTGTATATAGGTATATATATGTATATACGTGTATATGGTATATATGTGAATACATATGATACATATGTTAGTATATGTGGTATTTGTGTAAGTATATATTGTATATACATGGAGAATATGTGGTATATATACGAAGTGAATGGGTATATATGAAATGTTATATATGCTCTACTCGATAAATGGGTAAAACTGGTCTGGAATGGGGGTTTGGCATGCCATCCTACTGGCAGTACTGTCTTAACGGCTTCGGTCTGGATATTACTTACGCGCGCGCGGTTATATCGTGTGAGGTCAAGATCATGACAACTAGTCGTGTGAGACCAAGACCACGCAGTTATGTTGTATATTTCATATCGTGTGAGACCAAGACCATGACAATTAGTTGTGTGAGGTCAAGACCACTCGTTACTCTATACGAGGCCTCATTTTGAGATCAGTGTATTCATAATTACCTAGTGGAGCAGATTAATTCGTAATTATAATGAAGTTATATTACATGTTGTTTACATACAGAATGTGAATCTTAACTTAATTAGAAAATATAAATATGATGATTGTATGAAAATAGTTTAATTATGCAGTATTCTACTTTTATATGTGTTTCAACAACCTTCCTTGCACTATTTATATTCGGCAATGGGTAAAGTACCCACTGGGCAATAAGTTGCTAAGTGAGTTATATGTCTAACTCGCAGGTAGTGGATAAAAGATCAGCATTTCTGCAGCGGCCCGCACCAGCTCGACGGCGAATAGGGTAGGACTTTTGACATAAAATAGTAGTATGGCATGTACGTTATATCTATTATAAAGGTTTGTTAAACATATTAAGTATTATGGTGTATGTAACAAGAGAATAAACAATAGTATGGTAATGAAACTTAGCAAATGATATGTGATCTTGAGAAACGATATAGAAGTGTGAAATTTTCTTGTAGGGTGTAGTTGAGGATATAAGGGAGATTATTATTGGGAGTGTTTTTTAGTTGAATTGTGAACAAAAGTGTTTTAAAAAAATTCAGTTTTGGCGACACTTGGGAACCCCGCTTATTAGGAGAAACTCCGCCAAATTTTTTGAAAAATTTTTCATAAGAATTTTTAATTAAGACATTGTAACCAGAGCTCGCATCCCGATGTGACATTCCTCCCCGGCTTATTCGTAGGTCGGGAAGGGGTGTTACAGGAACAATCATGTTTTTTAAATTTAAAGTTGTCTGAATAAATTAATTTCATCAAAATTTTTGATGGTCTTTGTTCATTTTGGTGCTCAACCAATGAGGAATCTAGCTTGATGTTCATAAATTAATGTGTTTAGGAATCATGATTTGAATAACTTTACTAGATGAGGGAATTGCTCTATAACATTGAGTTATGTATGCTTACTTAGAGAGGGCTCCTATATAATTACCTTTGTCTAGGTCCTAGTCAGTCTTAGAACATGCTTTGACAAACTTTCAAGGCGAAATTGAACTCTACTTATTTAAGAGAGAGATGATCTAGGCATTATTTGAAGAGCCAACAACTAGTATCCACCCAATTAGATATCAATCTCTAGTTATCCCTTTGAGCCTTCATAAAATTTTAGCTTTCTTTTCATTGGCTTACAAACCCCAATAACCTACCCTGAGCTGTTGTGATACTTTTGACAAGTCTTATTATCACTGAGATGAAGAGGCAAGAAGATCAAAGAAAGAAATGAATAGTCAAGACCATGAAGACAATTGAAGTTCTCAAGACCATAAGGATAGTTGAAGTTCTCAAGACCATAAGGATAGTTGAAGTTTTACTAATATCTCCAATATATCAAGACAACATCAGAGTACCAAATGATTTATCCCTGTTAAATAAGATTTATGTCACTTCACTCATCCATTATTAGAAACCTAAGTTGGTATAAACAAGACAACTCTTTTAGAGCTAGAGCCAAAAAGAAAGAAAAAAAAAGAAGAGAAAAAGAAAAAAAGAAAAAAAAAGAAAAGAAAAGAGGACAAAAAAAGAAAAAATAAGAATAAAAGAAGAATAAAAATAAAACCTAAAAAGATGGTTCAAAAAGCCAACTGAGTTCTCTTTTACCTAAAGCAGCAAACGGCTTCCATTTGGTTTATAAGGACGGTTTGACTTGAATTGGTCCAACCTAACCAAAGATTCGATCAAAATCAAAGAAAAGGAAAAAGATTATCCAGTTCCTGAAAGTTTTGTACTTGACAGTCCTACAAGGAAGAAGAACAAAATGATAAAATGCTAAAAGAAAGGGAAGAGTAAGAAAAATAAAAAGAAAGAAAAGGGAGAAGAATAAAAGAAACGAATTTAGGTACCAAACTTTTTGCAAGGGCAAAGACTATCCTAATCAAGATCCAGATTAATGCCAAGAAGATAGAAGGAATTTTGAGTCTAGCAATATTACTCCCAACTGCCTAAAAGTCCAAACAAGAAATTTGTATTGTGAAGATTTATCCATTGTGTCACATTGGCTCCAACTTACAAATGACCTTCATTTAACCCATGTCCCTTATAGACCCCATTTCAAACTTATCGAAGACCTGTTGATCTCTCTTGGTAGGTAGAGTCTATTAGTGGAGATAGTTTGAATCAGCATGCATATGAGATAGACAATGTTTAAACTCAATGAGGCATTTGGCCAAGTAATGTGTATGTGCCTATCTGAAGTGCAACAATTCTTGGTTAAATAGAAATGATTTCTAAGTTTAGTATGGTAACTAGGGTTGTCATGTTATAGATATGTTAATTTGGAAAAATCAAGTCCTGAGTACATTGACAATTAATTTGGCAAAGCCAACATTTGATTTCAAAATCAAATTTCAAAATTGAAAATTCAAAAAAAAATTACAAAGCCTTCAAGTTAGGGGGAGTATGTTGAACTATCGAACCTTAAAGGACACATTAGGCAAGGGAAATGATTACTGGCAAAGTCATGAAAAAGCTACTAACTAACTCTACAGCTTGGGGTATCCACCACTCATATTTTCAACATCTTCAAGATAAAAGCCATAAATGTGAAGCATTTTGCCATTCCAAAGCTAGACCTGAACGGGCATCTGGAAGGAGGCAATGAGAACACTTCAGTTGATCATCTCGGTCTGTGAGTCGATGGAACCATTGTAAGTATTACTCATGCATATCATGCATACATGATCATATCACACTGCATTTTTCTTTGTTAAAGTGAACAACAGACACTCTATGAAGCAATCATAAAGAAGATATTGAATCAGGGGGGCATGGAAGAACCATTGCTTGAGGAAGCTCTAGTCATTTCGCAAAAGAAAGAAAAGATGCATGCTTATACAAAGAACAAGAAAAAATACAAACATCAATCAGAGCCTGCATGAGAAAAATTATTAGTTTGAGCCTACACAGGGGGCAAAGTTTCTCCATTTTAATTTTTGAGTATTATGTGTATACAAAATATTTTCAAACTCACTTCCAAATCTAATTTAGGATCGAGTATCCAAATCTAGTTTAGGATCGAGTATCCAAATCTAGTTTAGGATCGAGTATCCAAATCTAGTTAGGATCAAGTATCCAAATCCAGTTAGGATTGAGTATCCAAATCAAGTTTAGGATTGAGTATCCAAATCCAGTTTAGGATTGAGTAACCTAATCTAGTTAGGATCGAGTATTCAAATCCAGTTAGGATTAAGTATCCAAATTCAGTAAGGATCGAGTATCCAAATCCAATTTAGGATCGAGAATCCAAATCCAGTTTAGGATCGAGTATCCAAGTCCACTTTAGGATCGAGTGTCCAAATCCATTTTAGGATCGAGTATCCAAATCCAGTTTAGGATTGAGTATCCAAACCTAGCTCGGGTCCAGAACCCAAATGACCCTTAGGTCTAGAACCTAAAATTATCCTTGAGTCTAAAACTCAAACCGGGTCCAGAACCCAAAACCTCAACCATTTCAAAAATTAAGTCTTATTGCTTTTCACTCTCTTTTACTGAAGTCTCAGATCGTTCAAGCAGGGGGCAAACAAACTATAGACCCTTAAGTTTTGACCCAGTCAGGTCTGTTATTTTTTTATATAGTCCAAAATAATTTTTGTGGTATTTTAATTAAATAATATTTATTTTAGTATTTATTATTCATAATTTTTAATAAAAAGAAAAATCGGTGACAGAAAAATCGACGATGAATTTTTTCGTCGCCGAATGTCCAATTGGCCAGGCCAATTTGCCCGCAGGAAATTCCTGTGGGAGAAATGGCTTTGGGCCAATTCGCCGCAGGAATTGGCTGGCCACCCTACCAATTTCGCAAATTTCTTCGCCAGCTCTCGCAATTCTTGGCCAACGCTCGCAGTTTTCGTTAGTAAAATTTTCCAACGCAGTTTTTTCGAAACCAAATTCTATTTGGTTTTGGTTTCTTTCCTAATTAATTTTAGTTTCCTTAAACAATTAGAAGTAGGCCTATAATTTTCCTATAAATAACACTTTAAAACTCAGAATTAAGGAGGGGGAAAAATTGGTGTGATCGAAAATTGGACTTTTGAACTTGGATTGGATCGGAATAAAGAAAAGACAGAAAACCCTAGCAAGAGACATTACCAACAAGCAAGCAATCAACAATTCATCAAAAGCGGCAACCTTTCCTTTGTCTTTGTTCATCCAGAAAGCAATTTTTTGGTGGAACTAATGAACGGAGGTTTGAATCTCTATTTTCTTTATTTATTTCTTTACAATAGCTTCATCATTCAAATTGAATTATTTTTTTCATCATACAAATTGTTCAAAACCTTAAAAAACCCTAAAATGTTTCTTCTAAACCTTAAAACCCTAAATTATTTCTTCTGTTTCCAAAACTTTAAAAACTCTAAAATGTTTTTTCTAAACTTTAAAACCCTAAAATTGTTTCTCTTCTATTTTCAAAACCTTAAATCCCTAAAATTGTTTCTCTTATGTTTCCAAAAGCTTTAAAACCATAAACTATTTTCCCCGAACTATTTTCATCCAAACCATAACTTTTTGTCCAAAATCTCCAAATGTTTTCTTAAATCTCCAAACCTCAGTTCTCTTTATGTTTTCTAAAAATTATAATTATTTTATTAAAACTCAAAACCTCAAACTATTTTTATCCAAAAACCTAAACTATTTCATTATTAAACTTCAAAATATTGATTATTTTCTAAAACCTTAATTTATTTTTCAAAATCTAAAATTATGTTTTTAAGGAAGTAAGTTAAACCCGTAACCCTTTCCCCAAATTATTCTACCTAAAGCCACTAAAAAACCTTAACTATCCAAAGCCCTAGTTTCCAAAACCCTAATTCCAAAACTCCAATTCCAAAACCCTAGTTTCAAAAACCCTAACTATCAAAAACCATAGTTTCAAAAACCCTAACAATCCAAAAACCCTAATTATCCAAAACCCTAATTCCAAAACCCTAGTTTTAAAAACCCTAATTCCAAAACCCTAGTTCTAAAAATCCTAAAAATCTTAATTTCAAAACACTAATTACAAAACTTTAGTTTCTAAAACCCTAAGTTCCGAAACCCTAAATTCAATTGATAATTCTTTAAAACCCTAAATTTATATATTTATTACTTTATTTAATTTTAGATTTGATTATATAGTTTATTATATTTTTTGATGGTTGATTTATTTAATTTATCATGGATGGATATTTTCTTTATTGTTATGGTTATTATTTGTTTGTTTTAGTATTAAAATTGTAAGATGTATGTTTCCACTTTGTGGGTACCTCATTAGTTAAATATCATGTAATTTAAATTGCTTTTATATTTTGGATCAATGTAAAGGACATGTTTCTACCTTTCGGTGGGTGTCCTATTTAGTTTAGACATGAACGATGTAAGGACATGTTTCCATCCTCGGATGGGTGTCTATTTATTTGCTTTGTTTAGATATTGCTTTGATTTTAATATAATGATGCTTTACTTTAATTGTTGCATGTAATATGGATAATATCATTATATTTAAGTATTTTATAATATTAAGACTTGCAAAGGAGGCTGGTTCCAATGAACCGGGTATTGTGGGAGTGCTGGGCCATTTCTCACCTTCCCCACACGTACCCAACTTTTCGAACCCATTAGGGGGTTGGGGATTTCTTAGGAATAGAGTCATCCACCCCTTTTTTTCCTTGCCCATCCAGGTGGAGACTCCATTTTCTCCGGGCTTAGGTCTGTGTTCTCCAAGGCCCCGAGCCTAAATAGTGCCAAAGTCACAACAACCATTCCACCGGGAGTGGGGGCAAAAATCCCCGCTTACAGTTTGGAAGTTGTTCATCATACATCAAGGTGGAAGCTAGAAGGAAGACAAGTAGTTCAACTCTTAGAGTCTACAAAGGGTTTTTCATATTCTCTCTTTTAATTCATTTCTAGATTGTTGTTGTTTTATTATGAACATTAATATTACAATGTATAATTTTGATGTGATGAATATTGAGATGGATATTTTGTTTTAAATTGATGATGAGCTAATTTACTCAAGTCTTGGGTTGTAGTAAATTTGATTAAATGACTTGATTTGATAATTCCATTAGTATACCTTGTTATTGGTTGATTGCATTGGACTTAAAGTTAGTTTGATAGATTGACCACCTATTAATCACTTAATATTGAATGATGGACCGAGATGTGAAATTCGATATCAGAACTATGTAATCAACCACCCTAAGAATGAATTAGAAATATAAGTTCTAGGGTTTATTTAATTTGCAATTTCAAAATAATTGGTTGTTGTTAATTCATGAATATGAAAACTAATGAATTGATAATTACTAATTGAACTTAAGGGATAAATTAAAATACAAGGTTATATTAATGGATAATTTGAGAATCAAGATTTAATTAAATTGATCTACAACCCTAGTCACCATTCCTAGATTTGAATTAATATTATACAACTACTACTCATTTTTTACTTTCAAATTTTAATTATAGCTCACCAATTCAACAACACACACTCAATTTCATTTATTTTATTTAAATCAAACTATTGTAAAATAATTTATTCCTTGTAAGATGACCTTGGGGCGATCACCATTGCTACAATTACCTCGTATACTTACGAGTGTCGCTTTGTAGTAATTAATCGAGCGTAATAAATTTTTGGCACCGCTGCTGGGGAAGCAATTGTTGTTTGTAGTTTGATTCTTTATTTTAATTGTTTAATTGTTTAAAGTATTCCTTTTTGAATTGCCTAGGTTATTTATGCAAGGAAGAAGGTCTCAAGAAAATGAACTTGTTCCATATGTAGACGATATTCATAGACTCCCAAGAAGCGAATGAGTAGATCCCTTGGGACAAGAAGGAGAAGAAATGGACGAGCAATTTGAGGAGAACATGGAAGTAAAAATGGGTGACGTAGAGAAACCACCTATGAAGGAGTTTGCCTGATCGATCATTGGAGTAACCACATCATATATCCGGTTGAGCAACGCAACAAAAAATTATGAACTTAAAAACAATCATTATAGTATGCTTCCATCCTTTCATGGATTGCCGAATGAAGATCCTCTCAACTTCAATCGAGATTTTTACACAACATTGCATACTTTCACTTTGTAAGCATTAACAGAGGATGAACTCAAAATGAGATGTTTTCCATATAGTTTGAAAGATAGGGAAAAATCATAGTTGATGACCTTACCACAAAATTCCTTGACCACTTTGACCGAAGTGTATAACAAATTCATGAAAAAATTTTATTCACACCAAAAGACAAAGGAGCTTAGGGGGAGTATTGCAACTTGAAGCATTTCATGAGGTGTGGGATCACTTCAAATCTTTATTGCTTCAATGCCCTCATCATTATTATCCACAACAATTGCTCAATCAGCTCTTCTATGATGGGCTAACTCAATAATTTCAAAACACAGTGGATAATGTTACATGAGGGGCAATGGGTGAGAAAATAGCTGCTGAAATAGTTGCATTATTTGAAATGTTGGGAGCAAATTCTTAAAAAAAAAAAAAGAATCGAGAAAAGGAGAAGAGGAGCATATGAGCTTAATGCAAACTCAAAAATGGCAAGGCAAGTTAAATTGTTGAATGCTAGAGGAAACTTTTCGATGCCAAGCTAAGAATCATGTGCATTATGTGGTGTGGTAGGCCACAATGCAAATGTATGTGTGAGCGGGGATTTTCGCCCCCAATCCCGATGGAATGGTTCTTGCGACTTCAGCACTGTTTAGGCTCCGGGCCTTAGAGAACACGGACCTAAGTCCAGAGAAAATGGAGTCACCACCCGGACGGGCCGGGAAAAAGAAAGGGGTGGATGACTCGATTCCTAAGGAATCCCCAACCCACGCCCGGTTCATTGGAACCGGCCTCCTTTACAGGTCTTAATATTATAAAATTCTTAAATATAACAATATTATCCATACTACACACAATAAAAAGAAAGCATCATTATATTAAAATCAAAGCAATGTCCAAACAAAACAAAACAAATAAATGGACACCCATCCAAGGATGGAAACATGTCCTTACATCACATGCCTAGATAGGACACCCACCAAAAGGTAGAAACATGCCCTTTACATAAGTTCTAAAATAAAAAAGCAAATTAAATTACATGATGTTTAAATAATGAGGTACCCACCAAGTGGAAACATACCTCTTACAACTTTTGGAAATCTAAATTGATTGATAAAAGTAAATAATCATCCATCATAAATAAATCATTCATCAAAGCTATTAACCAAAATATAAAACAAACATCCATCCATGACAAATTAAATAAATCAAGTATTGAAATTAAATAAATTAAAGCATAAGAAATAAATCAAAGCATATCAAGCATGGAATTGAATAAAGCAAATAAAAGTCCAATTATGACTACTGTGACTTTTTATGGAATTAAAATAGATTAGAGTTTAATGTTTTTTTTAAAGGTTGGCAAGACACTTTGATTAAACAAATTAAGATTTGAATGGTGAAATAATAAAACTAGGGTTTTGGACACTTTGAAATACTTTTTAATTCATGATTTTAAATAGTGATTTAAGCTACTGTGTGATTTTACAGTTTTTTATGTTTTTATGGTTTTTAATGTTTTAAAAGGATTAAGGTTCATAAAAATTAAGGTTTAAGGTTTTAAAAGGATTAAGGTTCATTGTTTTAGGTTTAAAAGTTGAATTTTGGCTTTAGGCTTTGAAATTAGGGTTCTCGGATAATGAATTTGAAAAAAAAGCAATTTGATGATTTATGAAGTTTTATGTATTTAAACACATGGATTGAAGCTTTTATAAGTAGAAAAGATGTTTTTGAAGGCTTTTTGAATGAAATAGAACCTAATTTAAAATTTTGAAAGAAACAGAATTTGATTTTGGTTTTGTTGAAAAATATGTTCAATGAGAGTTTTAAGATTTTTAAGAAGAAAAAATAACAATTTTAAGTCTTTTTAGAAAAGAAAGTCACGTTTTTATGTTTTAATCTTGGAAGAATTAAATTAAAGTTCTAAAGTTTTTGATTTAAAAAACCCTAATCCCATAACTTAGCTACTGTGTAACATAAATTAATTAAGGAAAATCACTTACCTTCTTTTGTTGATTCTTCCAAAAATAATTCTTCTTGGATGAACTAGCTTCAAAAACAAGCCTTGGTTGCCTTTGAATTGCTTAATCCGTGCTACTGCTGCTTTAAAGATCGATTGAATTGAGTTTCCCTTTTCCTTTACTAATTTGGTTTCAAAAGATCAAGCTCACTGCCTCCTTTTTTCCTCCTCTAATTTGGTTTAATTGATCCTTATTTATAGTGGTTTTTAGGTTATTTCTTCCTAATTCCACACGGCAATTAATATTAATAAAAAAAGAAATTAAAACCTAATTGGATTAGGTTTCAAAAATTGTGTCAAAAATTTTTGCGCTGGCGAAAACTGCTGCTGGGCCCTTGGCTGGGCGTGTGGGCGCCCCAGCCCGCAGGCCTGCGGGTGAGATACTGCTGGCCCGACGGGCCCACGAGACCACTTTTCGCTGCCGATTTTTTTTTTCCGACTCCGATTTTTATTTTTATTTTTATTTTTTGATTTTTATTTGTTTATTTTTATTTTTTCATAATAAAAATTAGATACTAAGGTAAAAATTATTTAATTAAAATTATTTTGGACCAATTAAACAACAAAAATCATTTTAAACCAAATAAAACATAATGGATCGGATTGGGTCAAAAATTAAGGGTCTACAGTTTGCCCCCCTGCTTGAATGATTTGAAACCTTAGTGAAAGAGAGTGAAAAGCAATAAGACTTAATTTTTGATATGGCAACTTGTTTTGGGTTCTGGACCCGAGGATGACTCTAGGTTCCGGACCTAAAGAAAATTTGGGTTCTGGACTCGAGGATAACTCTAGTTTCTGGACCTAAGTAAAATTTGGGTTCTGGACCCGAGCTAAGTTCTGGACTTAGAAAATTCTAGGTTCTAGACCTAAAAAAAATTTGGGTTCTGGACCCGAGCTAAGTTTTGGACTTAGAAAATTCTAGGTTCTGGATCTAAGTAAAATTTGGGTTTTGGACCCGAGCTAAGTTCTGGACTTAGAAAATTCTAGGTTCTGGACCTAAAGAAAATTTGGGTTCTAGACCCGAGCTAAGTTTTGGACTTAGAAAATTCTAGGTTCTGGACCTAAAGAAAATTTGGGTTCTGGACCCGAGCCCAGAAAATTTGGGTTCTGGACCCGAGCTAAGTTTTGGACTTAGAAAATTCTAGGTTCTGGACCTAAGGAAAATTTGGGTTCTGGACCCGAACTAAGTTCTGGACTTAGAAAATTCTAGGTTCTGGACCTAAGTAAAATTTGGGTTCTGGACCCGAGCTAAGTTCTGGACTTAGAAAATTCTAGGTTCTAGACCTAAAAAAAATTTGGGTTCTGGACCCGAGCTAAGTTCTGGACTTAGAAAATTCTATGTTCTGGACCTAAGTAAAATTTGGGTTCTGGACCCGAGCTAAGTTATGGACTTAGAAAATTCTAGGTTCTGGACCTAAGTAAAATTTGGGTTCTGGACCCGAGCTAAGTTCTGGACTTAGAAAATTCTAGGTTCTGGACCTAAAGAAAATTTGGATTCTGGACCCGAGCTAAAAGGTTTAGCTAATTTTTAGGCATATGTCTTCCTATTGCCCCCTGGATATAAAAACACTTGTATACTCGCAATTATTTGAATGATTAAAGTGAATAATCGAATTTTCTGTTTATTTACTATGTAGTTACTGTTTATGCACTATTTACTATTAATAAATAATAAATTTACTATTTACAAATAATATTAAATAGTATTTACTATTAGAAAAAGTGATTTTAGTATTCACCAATAGTAATACTATTTATGAATAGTAATATTTACTATTCATCAATAGTAATATTTACTATTTATCAATAGTAATACTATTCATAAATAGTGATATTTACTATTCATCAATAGTAATACTATTTATGAATAGTGACATTCACTATTTATCAATAGTAATACTATTTATAAATAGTAAAATTCACTATTTATGCACAGTTTTGAGTTTGTTTTCATCTGCTTGCCGTTCCTCTATAAAAGGCCATCAATTCTCCATTTCATTTCAAAATTTCAATTTCAATTTTGTAATCCTTTCAAATTTCTTTTCAATTTCAGCACATATTTTTCAAAAACAATGCATGCTTCGAGGTTGTGGACTCATTCTAATGCCGAATTATTGGAATTTATTCGGCATCATGAAGACAAAAATCTAGATATACTGGCCGGGATGCCTCTTCATCGCAGTTCCAATCAAAAGAGCGAGGTAATGATGATTTTTTTATTTTTTATTTTTTATTTTTTATTTTTTTGTTTTATTATTATTATTATTATTATTATTATTATTATGAAAAATAAATTAATAGATTGAATAACGCGTACTTACCTGGTATTAACTTACCTGGGTCTGTGTTAGCACGATCGTTGTGTTGCTCGGGCCGGAGGGTGTATTTATAAAGCTCGACAATGGTATGATGTAGTGCCTTCTCGGGTAGGGCAGATTATCCGAGATTGCGGCTTTGAGCAGTTTGTCTTACAATTACAGTTCGAAGAATATCAAATAGACCGAAGCGTGGTCCAGGCGCTGGCAGAGCGATGGCTGGATACAACTCACACTTTTCACTTGCCAATTGGGGAGATGACAATTGGTCCTGTAAATTTTACTGCCATAACCGGCCTTCGATATGATGGTTCTCCGTTTCCTCTAACCAATGAAATTTTAACATTTGAACAAATTCAGGAATTAATTGGTATGGAACCATCATATAAAGGACCTCATAAGATAAAAATCGAGCCGATTCGTAGTTATTGGATGAACTACAAAGGTCGGATTGGCAGAAACAGGGCCGAAATGCTCGAGGATTTTTGTTATATCTGCTCGGATAGACCATCTTTGGCAGCACTGAATCATTCATTCACTTATCAGTGTTGAGTGCCCTTTCTTATCTCAGGATGGTACCATCTTCTAGCTGGGGTGAAGCTGGTCTCACATGTCTTTATCATGGCCTTGATAAGCTTTGTCGAAACAAGAATTCTTTTGTCGGCTTGATGGCGGTTGTAGAGGTATTCTTTCTTCCACCAATGTCTTTTTCCTTTTCCTCTTGTGATCTTTGTTGTTATTGTAGATATGGGCATATGAACACAACCTCGTGAGAGTACCCGGCATTTCCCGAGAGAGAATCGGGTATCCGAGATTAAATTTCTGGTTATCTGATCACGTGAACGTTCCCGGCTCCCATCATGTGCATACTCATCGCTTTGTGTTGAGCCGCTTAACCTGGGATCAGGTAAAATAACATTAGTATACTTTAAATGTTTTGCAAAAGTTTTACTTACCTTATGTTATCCTGCATGTGAATTTGGCCTGGTGGAATCCAAAAGAGCGAGCAAACTGGTCTCCTTTGATGAGGGCTGCACTGTCTTTTCAACATTCTCGCCAAGTTATTGCTGGCCCAGTGTCTAGCGGCTGGTTTCTCGGGGAGAGAGTCTACGAATGGTTTCTCAGCCCAGAGCAGCGGAGGTTCCCGATGCAAACCACAAAATACACTTTAAATATTATGTCGATGCTGAAGGATGCTTGGTGGTTGGCCTGATATGGTTTTAATGCCGAGTTATTTCTCGATTTACCGAGTCCATTTTATGCTCGTTTTATTCAAATGAGACTCTTGCACTTTGATGTATCTCTTGTCGGTGTGCGGGAGATTTCTGATGGAAATGAGGGTAGAGATGAGGAGGAACATCACGGAGATGCAGGAGAGTCTGTTCCTTGTCTCGGGACCAATACTTCTCAGGTAAAACTTTTACCACTTTTCTATTGCAACTGCTTTTATTTCTTTGATTCTTTAATGATTGTTGCAGTTTATTGGCTCTTTTGATCATGAGGCTGGACCTTCTTTTACTCCCCCTTCGTTTGCTCATTCTAGCCTGCCTGATATGTCATCTCATCCGCAGGGTATTGATATGAATTACCTGGTAAGTTCCTTATTTCATAATAGTTTATGCTATATGCATGCATGATTATGTATGCTCTTACCCTTTCCTTCTTGGCTCACAGCGGATGCTCGAAGAACAAAACAAGAAGCTTCAAGAAGAGTTGGCTGCAAGTCGTCAGCAGGCTTCTCATTTTGAAAATTTATATCATTAATCCGAACAAAATTTTTGAAACTTTCAATTTCAAGGAATAAGGGATTCCGGTGCTTCTTCATCGAGAGGCCCCCAGGCTGATGACCATGAGATCCTTTCATCTACTTTTGATGAGGACCATGACACATCGGAACTCCAAGGCAATAGGGATTTTAGAGCTTCTGCTTCGGATGATCCCGGGACGAGTAACTTGCCCCCTCCTCCAACAGGCGACGACTTTTTCAAGTCTTTATTTGATGACCTACCACCACCCTCTTAGTGATATGTAAATATTGAAACAATTGTAAAACATTGTACAATAATGAAAAATATACAATTTTCCTCTTTACTGTAATCTTTTTTTTTTCGTTACTGCAATTTTTTTTTCGTTACTGCCATTTATTATTATTATTATTATTATTATTATTATTATTATATATAATACATCATAATTAATATCCACTTCTTTTATTAAACCAAATCCAAAATGGAAAAAGAAATTGTGACTACTTTCTTTCCTTGTGCCATATGGTCTTATCCTTTTCCATTATCTTTTCCATTTCACTTTTGGAAAAGGCTTATTTTCTTCTATATAAATCACCTTGCATGCCATATTTCAATTCATAAGCCAAGAATCTCTCTTCCAAAGTGAATACTCTTTCTTTAGCAATTTTGGTTTCCCTTTATTCATCAACCATGACCGAGCACCATTTAAAGAAAATAAAAATTCTATTTAAGAATATGGATGCCAACCATTGGAAGCAAATTTCATGGTCAAAGCTTGATGATTTAAAATGCTTTCAAAATGTCAAATTGGACCACTGCTTTTTACATGCTGCGGCTTCCTTGTGGAATACGGATTCCAGGGTGTTTAAAATTAATGGCTTTGAAATGTGTCCCTTGATTGAAGAATTTGAGGCCATCCTTGGACATCCCAATAATCAGCAAATGGCGTTACCCACATTGATTTCCAAAACTCAACAGAATATGTAGATGTTATTTCAAATTCCGAAACCCGAGATTCTTCGGTTGATGAGAGGTGAAAAAATTCTTCTTGCTCCTTTGATTGACTTTTGTTTTTCTCATTTGGCTCCTACTAAGGCCTGGGGGCGCATGCTTTGTCTTTGCTTGCTCGACCAATTCTTACTTGTTTCTTCTGACGGCGATATTGACCCACATGTATTGGATATCATGGATCAAATGGAAGGAGGCTTGTTGCCGGTACCTGTGATCTTAGCCGAAACCTTAGTTGGATTAGACCAATTTAAATTAGGAATGTCAAAGAGACTGACCGGGAGCCCGTTGCCACTTCAGGTAATTACCTAAACCTCCCTTCCGGGTTTTCAATTTAGGTTTTTTTTATTGCTCTAATTTTTGCCTAGTCCGCCCATGTGGGTTTTCGAAACTAGCGAGCTGTCCTAATTTTTGCCTAAGCTGCCCTTACAGGTTTTCAACTTAGCGGACCCCCTTTTTTTCTTTTTTTTTTCTTTTTTTTTATTCTTTCTTCGCAGGTTTGGCTTCAAGAACGTCTTTGTTTTCTTGATACTCCCTCCATGGATTTTGCTAGATACCTGCCTCATCATCATTCTGCTAGGAAGCTACTCCACCCAGCTTCTTCATATGTTGACTGGGTTGACTGCATCCACTCACGTTTTGAAGTCAATATCCGTTGGTTGGTACCTTGGTGGAAGATTTCTCATATTACCATGCGGACATACTTAATGCACTTCGTCAAGGTACATGCTATGATCCTCATCGACTTGGGCGTCAATATGGAGCTGAGCGTCATGATTCTGATTTTGTTCCTGACCTAGACATGCCTTGCTTGACTGAAGCCTACTTGGACCGGCTGAGGCAAAGCTGGCCTACACGTTACACTTATCGACTGCCATAGATTTTATATTTGTCAATTCATAAAGTGTTTTGTTAGGATGAAAAATAACTAAAGTAATAAAAGATGCTTCTTTTCCATTGATAATTTGTCATCACCTTTTGCAATTATGATTATTTATTTCATCCATATCTAGTCAAATACTTATAACAATGTACATAGAACAAATTTAATCATTAATTTTGTTTTATTAAATTGGGGAACAACCAAACATAAAGCCAGCATACACAAGATCACTCCTATTGCCAATTAGCCCTTTCGGGTTTTCTAATTGACGATTTTCTCTCATTAGCCCTAATTGTTGCCTAGTCCGCCCTTTTGGGTTTTCGGAACTAGCGGACTGCTCTAACTTTTGCCTAGGCTGCCCTTTTTGGGTTTTCAACCTAGCGAGCTCTTTTTTTATATATACATAAAACCTCTTCAACCTGTCAATGTTTACTGGCTCATTGAATTCATTCCTATCCATGTTTGATAACTTCACTGCACCTTTGCTCATGACTTGTTTCACGACATATGGTCCTTCCCAGCTGGGTCTGAACTTCCCTCTTGGATCAGATACATTAGGCTTACATTGCTTCAATACCAAATCCCCAACTCTGAATCTTCAGATTTTGACCCTTCTATTGTAGGCCCGAGCTATCTTCTTTTGATACAGTTGGTGATGATATAGTGCCTTTAGCCTTCTCTCTTCTAATAAAGCTAATTGAGTGTATCTACTTGCTACCCATTCTGTTTCAGGCAGCTCCGCTTCCAAGACTACTCTCAATGACTTGATATCAATCTCAATTGGCAATATTGCTTCCATCCCATAAACCAAAGAGAACGGTGTCATTCCAATAGGTGTTCGCACACTCGTCCTATATCCCCATAAAGCAAAGGGAAGCATCTCTAACCAATCCCTGTAAGTCTTAGTCATTTTGGACAGAATTTGCTTAATTGTCTTATTTGTTGCTTCCACTGCCCCATTAGCTTTTGGTCTATAAGGAGAGGATCTATGATGATGGATGTGGTACTTGGAGAATAAATCCTTAACTGCCCCTTGAAACTGTACCCCGTTGTCTGATATCACACTGTGTGGGACCCCATATCTGCAGATGAGATTTTTTTCAATAAACCTAGCCATTTGACTTGCACCCAGCTTGTTGAAGGATTCAGCTTCGACCCATTTCGAAAAATAATCAACTGCTACCACAATAAAACGGTGCCCGTTTGAAGCTGTCGGATGTATCTCTCCTATAATGTCGATACCCCAGGTGGCAAAGGGCCAGAGTGAAGACATTGAATGCAGTTCTTCAGAAGGCATATGATTCAAGTTACCGTACATCTGACATTGTTTGCACTTCTTGACAAACTCAATACAGCCTCTCTCCATGGTCAACCAATAGTAACCTTGTCGAATAATCTTCTTAACTAGGGCCAAACCACTCATGTACGGACCGCAACTTCCCGCATGTATTTCTGATATGATGCACTCCACTTCAGGCTTTCTTAAACATCTCAAATGCACCCCATCGGGCCATCTTCGATATAACTCCCCCTGGAATGTGGTGTATTGCAATGACCACCGCCTTACGACCGTTCTCTCTTTCTTGTTGCCCCCGAAGGGTATTCTCTTTCCTCCAAAAATCTCCTTATGGTATCATACCATGCATCATGATCTGTATCAATTTCCATGATTGTTTCATATTCATAGCAAGGAGTTGATAAACTAGTCAAGACCAGAGGCTTAAGGAATAAGCTAACAGGATTTTCCCATACCGAAGCCAATGTGGCTAGGGCATCAGCCATCTGATTTTCTTCTCTTGACAAGTGTATAAACCTACACTCCTTAAAATTCTTCTTTATCATGATCAGGTAATGATGGTATGGTTTCAATTTTTCTTCTTTCAACTACCACTCTCCATTTACTTGGGATACTACTAACAACGAATCACCATAAACTTCCACCTTATCTACCCTCATAATCATTAGGGTTTCCAAACCAAAAATACAAGCTTCGTACTCCACCATATTATTGGTTGCCCTAAATTTCAACTTTTTGGCTAAAGGGATGAGTTCCCCTTCTGGCGATTCTAGTATAACTCCCAAACCTGCTCCTTTCCTGTTTGCTGCTCCATCAAAATACATTTTCCACCCTTGTACTTCAATTGCTTCTAAATGTTCATCTGGAAATTCCAAGATTACCTCTTCACTTTCTGGTAATGGTTGTTGAGCCAGAAATTCTGCCACTGCTCTACCTTTGATTGTTTTTCTGGTTATATACTTGATCTCAAATTCTTCTAATATTATCAACCATCGACCATATTTCCCAATTAAAGAGGGTGTCTCCCTTAAGTACTTCATTGGATCCAACCTGGAAATTGCTTGCACACTATATGATTGAAAGTAATGCCGCAACTTCTTAGAAGACCAAACCACGGCTATACATGTTTTTTCAATAATACTATACTTAATTTCATAAGGTAGGAGCTTTCTACTTAAGTAGTAAACGGCATGCTCAATCCCCGACTCATCTGCTTGGGCTAGCATGTCTCCTATCGACTCTTCTTCTACTGCTAAGTATAGTAATAGAGGTTTGCCGGGTTTAGGTGGTTTCAAGACAGGTGGATTCAACAAATACTCTTTTATTCGATCAAAGCCCTTTTGACATTCTCCGTTCCATATGACCGGCTGATTCTTCCTAAGCAGCTTGAAGATAGGCTCACAAATTGTTGTGAGCTTTGCTATAAATCTACTAATGTACTATAGTTTACCAATGAATCCCCGTACTTCTCTCTCCGTCTTAGGGGCCGGCATATCCCTGATTGCTTTGACTTTTTCAGGATCTATCTCGATGCCATTCAGGCCAATTACATGTCCCAATAATTTACTTGAGGTAACACCGAATACACACTTCTTCGGGTTTAATCTTAGCTTATACTTTAAAGCTCTATTAAAGAATAATTCTAAATTCTGGAAATGTTGCTCCCTTGTATCCGACTTAACCATCATATCATCAACATATACTTCAACTTCTTTGTGCATCATGTCAGGAAATAATGTGGTGGCCATCCTTTGGTAAGTTGCTCCAGCATTCTTTAAGCCAAAAGGCATCACCCTATAATAAAATATACCCCATGTAGTAGTGAAGGCAATTTTGGCTTTATCCTCTTGGGCCATTAACACTTGATTGTATCCAGAAAATCCATCTACAAATGAGTGTAGCACACTAGAGGCTGCACTATCAATAAGTACATCTATATGAGGTAAAGGAAAATCATCCTTAGGAGAAGCCTTGTTTAAATCTCTATAGTCCACACAGACCCTTATTCTCCCATCTTTCTTTGGCACAGGTACTATGTTGGCTAGCCAATCTGGGTATTCTATCACTTCAAGGAACTTCACTTGTATTTGCTTAGTGACCTCTTCTTTAACCAATTCAGCCCATTCAGGTCTTAATCATCTAAGCTTTTGTTTGACAGGTTTAATGTGAGTGTAAGTAGGGATATGATGCTCGGCTATGTCTCGATCTATCCCTGGCATATCTTCATAAGACCAAGCGAACACCTCTTCATATTTTTTGAATATTTTTTCAAATCTCTCTCTCTCATCAGGAGTAAGGTCGGATGCTATGCTAATGTTTTTAGGATTTTCGATTGTTCCCAAATTTAATGATTGTGTGTTAACAGAATTAATATTAAAGATGCTCATGTAACTGTTATTTAAATGTATGCAACCATGAGGAGAAACATCACACAAGTAAGAAAAATCAAACTTTATTGTATTCATTTTGGAAAATAAAACATCATCATCCTCATATAAAGTAGACAAATTAAAATCAAAATCAAAATCATTGTTCTCAGAATCATAAAGCAGAATGTCTTCAAACTTTTCTTCAACTAGGGCAGCAATCTCTTCTGGAGTCTTCTCGGCTTTCAGGGTAGCTTCATTCTTCTCTTTTGGAGTGGATTCTTTGTTGGTTGATAGGGAGAGCTCTTTCTTCACTTGCTCCACTAACTCAGCAACATCTGCAAAAATTTCAAAACCGGGAATTAACTTACCCATGAACATGATAGGCTCGGGCTTTCCTTGGAGTGGTCCCATAGTTGGAGCTTTGACAAAGATCTCTTCAAGTGGTGGGAAGCTCATCTTCTTATTCTTCTTTGGTTGAACATTATTAGCTTCATCATATCCCAACCCCTTCTTGGAAGCTTGAGTTCTGGCAACTTTGTTAAACCGGCTTTACCCTTTCCAAGACCAGCTCCAGGAAGGTAGTTCATGTTCTTCATCATATTCAAGACTTTGGAGTCCACTGCTTCATCATCAGAAATTACAGCTACTTGAAAACCATTGAGAGGCCTCTCAACCATTAGAGCGTTAATAATCTTATTATCTTCAGCTTCAATGACCACTGTTTCATTTCCATTGGGGAATTTGATCTTTTGATGAAGGGTGGAGGGAACTCCACCAAGAGGGTGAAACCATGGTCTTCCCAAGAGTAAGGCAAAGGTAACTGGTATGTCTAAAACAACAAATTCCACAATAGATTCAATTGGACCAACCTTGACGGCTGCTTTGAAAGTTCCTTCGTCATGCCTCTTAGTGTTGTCATAAGCACGAATTGTCACCTCGATTGGGTTTAAATCTCTTGTTGACATGGCTAGCTTTGGTAGTATCTTAAGTGGACAAACATTTATGGCGGACCCATCATCTACCATTACACAAGGAGTCCTCTTCCCCTTGACTTCTATTTTGATAAAGAGAGGGCGGATGTGGTCTCTTCCTTCCTCTGGTAAGTCCGCATCAGAAAAAGAAATTGCTCCCATACTAACTTCGCTCTTCTCTTGAACCTCATCACATTTCATTACTTCCCCAATTTTTATGAAGTTGATCAATTCCTCCGGTGTTGTGGAGGTAGAAATCGGCATGCTAGCCAAGGCTTTGGCCATTGTCTCTCGGTGCTTTTTAGAAGTAGCTAACAGGTCCCAGATGCTAACACTTACTTAAGTTCTTTTTAAGTGCTTGAGTACAGCATCATCTTCTTCCACTTCAACTTCCTTCCCCTTATTAGTTTCTACCTCCTTAGGTGGTGGTCTTGCATAAGGCTTACCGGATCTAGTATTCATCACCTCATCTTCTTCGGGCTCAGACCAAGTCCACTCCTCCTTCTTTGGTATGATATCATCATCACTATCACTTGAATCCCAAAACCTGTTTACCACACAAATTGTTACTTCCCCACCAATCATAGCTTGTTTAACTTCATTAAATTCCTCTTCTTCTTTGATTGCTTCTCCTCCCACATCTTGAAAAGAAGACATGACAAAATCCTCATGCAAACCTCCTCCAATCATGAAGGTTGCTGGTGGTGGTGCTTTATTGAACTTTGGCAATGGGTTGTCTTTGGTATTTGGCTTGTTGGGCTCGGGTAGTTTCCCATTATCAATTAAGTTTTGGATCTCATGTCTCAATCTCACACATCTATCCGTGTCATGTCCTTGCATTTGGTGAAATTGACAAAATGCTTTGGTGTCAAAATTAGGTGGGAGAGGACTAGGCAAAGGACGAGGATTTAAGGGTTGTACCAGTCCCTTTCTTTGAAGCTTGTTAAGAACCCAGGACATCGGTTTTCCCAATTCCAAAAATTGTCTCCTTGTTCCTTGGTTAGTAGCATTAACACCGATAGCCTTTTGCATACTTTGGCTACCAGGTTGATAGCTCCCTTTCTCATTCCTTTTTGTTGCAAATCGGCTCTTCTCCCTGTCCCATTCTTCAATTTGCAAACCAGCTTGAAGAAGGTCTTTGAAATCACGGATGAGTGTATGAGACATCCTCTCTCGAAGACTAGGTAACACCCCTCTCACAATCAACCTTATTTGATCGGATTCATCGGGCCTCTTCTTGAGTAAAGCAGCCTTGTTTCTCCATCTCTTGACATAGTCTACAAAATTCTTATTCGGCCTTTGCCTAATGGATTTCACTTCCATCAAGGTAACTTCCAATTCAACATTATATCCATATTGTTGGATAAAGGCTTTGTAAAGTAGATCCCAGCTCTTTTGTATTTCATCATCTAAGGTATTGAACCAATTTTGGACAACAGGGTCCAATGAGAGCATAAAGTACCTTAGGGTTTGAGCCTTAGTAGCTCGGGCAGACTGCATGGCAGTGATATATTGCTTCACATGGAGATGAGGATTTCCAGTGCCATTATACTTTGAAAAAGATGGCATCTTGAACTTGTATGGGACCTCTTCATCTAGCTCAAATAATTTGTCGACCTCAGACTTCTCTTCAGTTTTCAGATTCTTCTCAAATTTCTTTTCTAAATCAGCAATCATCTTTTCAACATCGAATGTCTCAGTCTTTTCAATAGTTGCCTTCTCAACAACCTTCGGTTTCTTTTTGTCTTGAAGATCTTGGTAATATTGAGCCCAATCATCAATGATCACCTTCTATTTCACTAACTTTGGTCTTCCCTTTGTCCTTTGGTTTCTTAGTGCTAGCAGATGCCTCGGCATGGTTTTCTAAGATTGCAGTCAATTGGTTCTTCATGGTCTCAGCTAGGGCCTCTTTGATTTCTTCCATCTTGGCATTGAGGGCTTCATCCACCATTCTTTGAATTTGTTCGGGCTCCATTGTCTTTGGTGAGCAAGTGATTGAGTCGTTGCTAGATACTTTGTCTTCGGCGTAGGTCGAATTGTCGTAAGCTTTTGAACTTTCATAATCCAGGGCTGTGAGCCAGAGAGGACCAATGATATGAGATGCAAATATATGCATGTATGCATGTATGCACGAATAATCAATAAACAAGTGTAATTAGGACGATCCTTCAAACCTTATAACATCCACACACGAATAGCGAGTCTCTTTTCCTAGGTATATGGTTAACAAAATACCAACATGGGGTACCTTGCTTTCGAATAATTCCCTCAGACGTTTCAACCAATAGTTATATTTTTTAAAATGGAAATCAATTCATGATAATTCCCATTAATTAGGTTTTAATCCATTCAACAAACTAAAGCAGCTTTTATGCTATGTTGGATTAAAACAAAATTAAGAGGTTTATTATAAATAGATTTCTCACTTGGAAAAGTAACTAATGATTCATGCCAAAAACAAGCCCATAGTTAATTTATTCTTAGTGTAAACTAGGCCCATAATTGATTTTTGGTAATTCATAATTGACCTAAATATTTTTGCAAACTCTTTTTAAGAAAAGATTGGGTGAAAAATAGTTTTGTTTCTAAGCCCATTGTAAAAGATTTTAGAAAAATGGATTTTGGGCTTAGTATTTGGGCCATGGGCCAAAGAATTTTTTTGACTTGTTTTTAGAAAAAATCTTATGTCCAAAGACCATCTTGAAAAATTTTGAAAATAGTTTTAGTCTTTTGGGCTTTAAAGAAAAATTTGTTTTGAGCTTACAATATACTTAGGTCATATTAGAAAAAGAACAAACCAAATAAGTCATGATTTAGACTAAGATAAACTAACCATAGTCAAACAACATGCATTTAGGTAAAACCTAAGGAAAGTAACTAAGCCAATTACATGAGCTTTAGTCTTTGGGTAGAAAGGTTTAGGTTCCCATAGCAAGTATATACCAAATGGTACAAGGCTATGAGTGGTTATCCCATGCTCGATCTCCATACCTTGAGTGAAAATATGGTATCCCTTACATAACATAACACGGGTAACACAGGCGTCCTAACTCACGCACACAATGCAAACTAATATGATGCAATGGATAATATCATTATAAGAAAGAATAGAATAATATAAAGACCAACGGAATCAACTTCTCTTATCCCCAGTGGAGTCGCCACTGTGAGCGGAGATTTTTGCCCCCACTCCCGGTGGAATGGTTCTTGCGACTTCGGCACTGTTTAGGCTCGGGGCCTTAGAGAACATAGACCTAAGTCCGGAGAAAATGAAGTCGCCACCCGGACGGGCCTGGAAAAAGAAAGGGGTGGATGACTCGATTCCTAAGGAATCCCCAACCCCTTAATGGGATTGAAAAGTTGGGTACATGTGGGGAAGGTGAGAAATGGCCCAGCACCCCCACAACGCCCGGTTCATTGGAACCGGCCTCCTTTACAGGTCTTAATATTATAAAATTCTTAAATATAACAATATTATCCATACTACACACAATAAAAAGAAAGCATCATTATATTAAAATCAAAGCAATGTCCAAACAAAACAAAACAAATAAATGGACACCCATCCAAGGATGGAAACATGTCCTTACATCACATGCCTAGATAGGACACCCACCAAAAGGTAGAAACATGCCCTTTACATAAGTTCTAAAATAAAAAAGCAAATTAAATTACATGATGTTTAAATAATGAGGTACCCACCAAGTGGAAACATACCTCTTACAACTTTTGGAAATCTAAATTGATTGATAAAAGTAAATAATCATCCATCATAAATAAATCATTCATCAAAGCTATTAACCAAAATAAAAAACAAACATCCATCCATGACAAATTAAATAAATCAAGTATTGAAATTAAATAAATTAAAGCATAAGAAATAAATCAAAGCATATCAAGTATGGAATTTAATAAAGCAAATAAAAGTCCAATTATGGCTACTGTGACTTTTTATGGAATTAAAATAGAATAGAGTTATATGTTTTTTTTTTAAAGGTTGGCAAGACACTTTGATTAAACAAATTAAGATTTGAATGGTGAAATAATAAAACTAGGGTTTTGGACACTTTGAAATACTTTTTAATTCATGATTTTAAATAGTGATTTAAGCTACTGTGTGATTTTACAGTTTTTTATGTTTTTATGGTTTTTAATGTTTTAAAAGGATTAAGGTTCATTGTTTTAGGTTTAAAAGTTGAATTTTGGTTTTAGGCTTTGAAATTAGGGTTCTCGAGTAATGAATTTGAAAAAAAGCAATTTGATGATTTATGAAGTTTTATGAATTTAAACACATGGATTGAAGTTTTTATAAGTAGAAAAGATGTTTTTGAAGGCTTTTTTGAATGAAATAGAACCTAATTTAAAAATTTGAAAGAAACAAAATTTGATTTTGGTTTTGTTGAAAAATATGTTCAATGAGAGTTTTAAGATTTTTAAGAAGAAAAAATAACAATTTTAAGTCTTTTTAGAAAAGAAAGTCACGTTTTTATGTTTTAATCTTGGAAGAATTAAATTAAAGTTCTAAAGTTTTTTATTTAAAAAACCCTAATCCCATAACTTAGCTACTGTGTAACATAAATTAATTAAGGAAAATCACTTACCTTCTTTTGTTGATTTTTCCAAAAATAATTCTTCTTGGATGAACTAGCTTCAAAAACAAGCCTTGGTTGCCTTTGAATTGCTTAATCCGTGCTACTGCTGCTTTAAAGATCGATTGAATTGAGTTTCCCTTTTCCTTTACTAATTTGGTTTCAAAAGATCAAGCTCACTGCCTCCTTTTTTCCTCCTTTAATTTGGTTTAATTGATCCTTATTTATAGTGGTTTTTAGGTTATTTCTTCCTAATTCCACACGGCAATTAATATTAATAAAAAAAGAAATTAAAACCTAATTGGATTAGGTTTCAAAAATTTTGCGTCAAAAATTTTTGCGCTGGCGAAAACTGCGGCCGGGCCCTTGGCTGGGCGTGTGGGCACCCCAACCAGTAGGAAATTCCCGAGAGGAAGTTATTTCGCCGCAGGAATTTCCTGCGGGCGAAATAACTCGCCCGCAGGAAATTCCTGCGGGAAATTATTTTGCCCGCAGGAAATTCCTGCGAGTGAAACGCCCGCAGGCCTACGGGTGAGGTGCTGCTGGCCCGACGGGCCCGCGCGACCACTTTTCGCTGCCGATTTTTTTTTCCGACTCCGATTTTTATTTTTATTTTTATTTTTTATTTTTATTTGTTTATTTTTATTTTTTCTTAATAAAAATTAGATACTAAGGTAAAAATTATTTAATTAAAATTATTTTGGACCAATTAAACAACAAAAATCATTTTCAACCAAATAAAACATAATGGACCGGATTGGGTCAAAAATTAAGGGTCTATAGTATGTTCTTCAAACTTTGACCAATTCCAAGAAGAGCAAGAGCAAGCTTTTTCTTTTGAAGGGTTCCAACAAAGGGAAAGGAATGACCCGTATTCAAATTCTTATAACCCCAGTTGGAGAAATCACCCTAATTTTTCATGGAAGAACCAACAACAAGTTCCACCTCAACATTCATTTCAACCTTATCAAAGGGGACCCTAATTTCAAGGGCAAAGTTCAAATCATGAGCAAGTCAAGAAACCTTCACTCGAAGACCATTTGAATGCTTTCATTCAAATAAGCACTGAAAATCAAGAGGTGAACAACAAATGATTCAACTCTTTGGAAGCCTCACTTAAGAAGGTAGAAACTCAAGTGGGTCAATTGCCTAATCAACTGTAAGCTAATCAAAAAGGAAAATTTCCAAGCAAACTAGAGAAAGCCAAAGCAATCACAGTCTTAAGAAGTGGTAAGGTACTTGATAATAAAATTGGTGATAATAACATTGATGATTCTTTGGATGCAGGAATATTTGAAGAAGATGGCGAGGACATGCATAAGGGAAAAGCTCAACCCAGTTAGCTGAAAGAAGTTAGTGAGGAGGCATCAGTTGCACCATAGTTGTACAAATCTTCAAATTCTTACAGACCGCTAATTTCATTCCCGAGCAGGTTAAAAAGTGAGAAGCAAGATAAGCAATTTTCTAAAATTTATAATATGCTCTCAAAGGTAAGTATTAACCTCCTCTTACTTGAGGTGATTAAAAACATCCCATCATATGCCAAATTGTAATGTTTAAAATTTTAGATACTAAACTTTTAAATTAATAGTGATAATTAATAGGGAATTGTGATATAAGTGATATGGATAAGTAATGTAAATAATGGATCTCAAAAATTGACCGAAGCAATTAATTATTTTTACGGTCTTATGAGAGTTAAAATCAAATTAGAATCAACGGTTAAGAAAGAGGGTGCACCATAACTAAGATGAGATTGGCCACACTAGATTGAGTTGAATATATATGTGTGTGTGTGTGTATCGACAGGTGTAAGAGTGTAGAAATTTCTTTTCTCTCTTCATCATTCACGTTCAGCACCACCTTCACCATCAAAAGTCCTTCTTGCTTCCTTCCTTCCAAGATTTTGATCAAAAACAAAGAGCAAACAATGTTTAGTTATAAGTTTTGAGAAGATTAAGATAGAAAGTTGAGATTATTAACAAGTAGAGAAAAGAAGAGTTAAATAGGTATGTGTTTATGTATTTTAATTTACAAATATTTATTTTTCTTTGAATTTCATGTTTAAATTAGTTTATTAGGTCATTTAGAGGAGATATTTCCTAAAAATTGGATAAATGAATTATTGTGTGATATAAGTAGAAATTGAAGTTGTTGATGTTGTTTTTCTTAATTTTGAATGATGATTGTGAAAGTTGATGAGTAGATCATTTGTTAAATACTTGATTAATTAAAGTTTTAGTAAGGTATTAGATATAAAGTCTTTTCATGTCAAAACTTTGATGTTGATTCATTTTTATCTTCGATCTTCATCATATTTGTGTTTTATGAAGTTACAACTGTAAAATACATGATGTTAAGATGCCACGGGAGTGGTTTTAAGATGCCATGGGCATGGGATCGAAGTTTGGATTGTTGGATGAAGAATTACTCCGAAAATAGTCTAAAAATCAATGCCATGGTCGTGGCCATTGAGATGCCACGACCATGGTGGGATTGTAAGTGATGTTGTTTCTTAAAAAAAATTGATAAAACAGAGGAGTTTTATATGCCACGACCGTGGCCTTGGAAGGTCACGACCGTGGGGGTCTTCAACATCATTTTACAGCTTCATTTTGTATCCCACGGGCGTGGGGTTGAGTTGCCATGGCCGTGGATACCTAATTGATGTTTTTGACTTGTATTTTGTGATATACAGGCCTAGTATGAGGCTACTATGTTTATATTTATTACTTTTGTGTTGTGTAAGTGTTGAAAGTATGACAAAGAGTGATACATGTTGAAATTGTGATAAATATATATAATAAATGATATATACAATTCAATGTTAACTACAGACTAATGAATTGCCCTAATCATACTGATTTTAGATCTAGCTTGGGATTGAATGGCTAGCCAAAAGGGAGGATATCCAAAGTGTTAGTGGGCACTCTATGCCATCAATAGACAGTCGGTGTCATCATATTCAGTGGGCATTCTTGCCATAGTGGGCCATTGGCCAAAATTCTATACAGCGGCATTCAATTGCCATCAATGACCCATTATCCAAATCTAGAATCTGAGTTCAATGTGTTTGGGCATAATTAAAATAGTTATCTATAATGAAAATAATGTGTTATTCAGTTGTCGATAAATTAGTTAATTCTGAATCTAATTGTATTTAGTATTTCAATTTACAATGAAGTTAGCTAATTGATTTATTTAACATTTGGAAAGTTTACAAGACGATGTTTCTAAATTACTTAATTGCTAGATCTCTTTTTATTAAATTTCTTGTATATTATAAATACATAAGCGCCACTAAACTTTGCTTAGCGTGTTGGAATTATTTTCTGGCGCACAGATCAAACAAGGAGAGCTGAAACCGCAGAGTGAGAGACTTACGTTCTTGGACAACTGCATCATCAATGTTCAATGAACAATATTGTAAATATTGTACTCGTTATGGTTCACATAGCAAATATTTATAATTTTGTAGGACAGTTGTATTAGTTTGAGTGTAGTTTGAGAATACTTATAATAATGTAAGTTTTTATTAAGAGTTCTTATAAATATATGAAAATATGTGTGTAATATAGAGAACTTAACAGTGGCATTATTGCTAAAAGGTTTTATGATTTTATTTCTTTAGTACAATTGTAAATGTTAGGTGGCATCTCATATATAGGTAAGTGTATGGTCTATGTAGGGGGTGTTACACAAATTCTTTAAGGAGCTTAACACAAAAAAGAAAAAGTATGAGTTGAATGAGAAGGTGATAGTCTCAGAAGTAACAAATGTTGTTCTACAACACAAGTTACCTCCAAAACTAAAGAATCCTAGAAGCTTTATAGCTAACATCTCTATAGGGAATGGGAAAGAAACTATTTGTAATATCCTCATTTGTGGTCTAGAAGTTTTTTATTATGTTATTGTTATTGTTGTTATTGTTATTGTTGTTATATTGGATTGAATATATGTGTTTTGGGAAGAAATAGGGTTTAGAGACAAGTTTATATGTTGTGTATATGGTGATATATATAACATATAAAATGGTCAAAGAGAGAGAGTCAATGCAAGAGGAGATTTTTATATGGCATGTGAAATTACTTAATTGGGTTTATAAGAGACAAAAGCTAAGTTAAGTGATGAGGGGTATATGAGTAATTGCTTGAAATGAAATGCATGGTGGAGATTAAAAGAAGAAAAGGTGTTTGACTGTGCATTTTTCTTCTTTCTTTCTTGAAGTCGCCGGCTCTCCAAATAGAAAAGAGAAAGGGAGGTGTTCTTGAGGCAAGAAGTAAATTGAAGAGGCAATCAAAGAGTTTGGTTAGAGATTTGTGGAAATTCTTCATTTAAGGTAAGTAATTTCTTGTTTTCTTTTATTAATTTTGAAGTTGTGGCTAAGGTGTATTGTGAATTGTTGAGTTGATGATTTGGTGTGTTTGATATGTGTTTACAAGTGTTAAAGTTGATTGTTAGTTAAAAGATTGAATTGAGGTTGGTTTGGTTGTGAAGGTTGTAAGTTTAAATGGATTTTGATAGTGGAAGTTCAAGTGTAAAGTTGGTTTTAGGGTTTGAGATGGTATGTGTTTAAATGTTTTGGTTGATGTGTTTTAATAAGGAATATTGTGATAAACATGTAGAATTTGTGTTTAGAACATTGATTCCATTCATTTGAAACATGTTATATGGTGTTTGATGAGTTTGAGTGTAATTGGAGGAGAGTTGTGCATATTAGGGTTTGTGTTTTGGGAGACACGGCCAAAAGCAATGTGTGACACGGCCAAGCCAAGGGAATTTGGGCGTGTTGGATTAGTTTTTGGGTGACATGGCCGTGTTCCCAAGCCGTGTTAGCTACTGTGAGTTTTGGTTTAAGAGACACGGCCACAAGCTTGGCCGTGTCCCTTGCCCGTGTTGCTTACTGTCCAAGTGGGTTGAGTGACACGGCCACAAGCTTGGCCGTGTCCCTCAAGTGGCTGCCCGTGTCCCTCAATTGTATGGGTTGAGGTTTTTATTCTTTGTTCTAATTGCATTGTTTTGGTTCTCCAAGGGTAGGTTGGTCCTTAAACCTAACCCTAAACACTTTAAACACACTTGAATCAATGAAAGATATAATCAAATGCATGTGTAAGGTCCTAAAACTATGAATCATATCAATTGTTCTTTGCCCTAATTGCATTGTTGAGATTGAACAATGTTATGTTATGCTTTGTGAATGGTAATGTGTTTCATGAGTAATATACATTGAAATTGAAATGTATGTCAAAGATGCAATGATAATTCAAATAAGACATGATATGAGACAATGCCATTGTGATTGGCTATGATGATATAATTGAATGATGTATGGCATGTTTGCCTAATTGATGAGAAAGATTGAGAAAGAGTTTGATAAAGAGAATAATGAAATAAGTGTATGCTTAATATGATATTCAATTTCAGAGTTCTGGTTTTTGGAGGCATGCCTATTTAATGAAAGGTAACAGTCTTGCCGGGTTGAGGATCTCTTCAAATTGAGTTGAATTGAGGTCCAAGAGACTGGGTCTGTTACACTATGATAATTGATATTATGAGATATTTTATTTGTAACAGTCTTTCCGGGTTGAGGATATCCTCGAGTTAGATGAGTTGATGATCCAAGAGACCGGGTCTGTTACGCTATCCATGGATAGAGATATATATATGTATATGTTGCTTACGAGCTTAATAATGGTGTTTATGAGCCAAAGCAGTTACTCTGAATTCTGAATATCGTATTAAGTACTTGATGGGCCCATAGGTGTCTAGGTTTTATGTATAACATAAATGTTGTTCTAATGTAAGGAAATGTTAATATTACTTATATGATGAAACAGACTATTCACGGAATATTGTTTATTGAGTATGATCTTTACTAATTGTGTGTGTATCATTGATGTTGATTTATTAATACAAATATGAAACATTGCATTGCACTAAAGCATAACATTAGCATGAATTGTCTTACTAAGCCCTTGGCTTAGCGCGATAGTGTTTGATCGCGCAGGTAATAGAGTTGATAGAGTTGAACCCGAGAGTTCATCAAGACCAAGTGAGAGTAGACCTTGAAGAATTCATTTTGGGAGCTTAAAGATCAGAGCAGACTTGCCAATCATGTATACTTCTTTATATTTTGTAAAGAAATGTTTAATATGTAAATATGTACATATTTTATAACTTCCGCTGTGTAATATTTAAATGTATATATATATATATAACTAATATGTTTTGTTTTATAAGTAAATGATCTACTTTTCTTTAATGTATAATGATAAGGGTATTGTATCAAATTTAAAGAGTTTTGAATGTTAAGAAAACCGTAGCATCCCTATGTTTGGTGCACTTATGCTACATTGTGGTGGTTGTAGTATGTGTGCATTGGATATGGGGGTGTTACAATTGTTTTGGTATTAGAGCCTAGGTTTGAGATTCTCAGCCTAGGTAAAATGTAATAAAAAGAATATTTTTACTTAAAAAGTTGGTTTTGAAATAAAATACATGTTTGGGATTAGCAACCTCTAATCTTTAATAAGAAGTATTCTACTGTGTTTGCAGTGTTAGGTTGTGATGGATTCTCACTCACGACAGTCAGTTGAGGGTAGTGCTGAGAGCGTTGCTCCTGCTGAGGGAGCTAGAGTTGATAGTGTTGAGGAGGCACCTGCTTCGGTGTCGGGTAGACCAGCTGGAGAGGAGGTTCCGCCAGCCTGGTTTAAACATATGATGGAAGTTATGAGGCAAGCACCTGTGCAACCACAGCCACCACCCCCTCAACCTTCAGTACCAGTGAGGCACTATGATAAGCTAAGGAAATATGGAGCAGAGGATTTCCTTGGTACTACTGACCCAGCTGTAGCAGAACAGTGGCTTGACAAAGTACAGAGGATCTTTATTCAGTTACAAGCCACCCCTGAGGAAAAATTTGACTATGCAAGATCTTTGCTTCATAAGGACGCCTACGATTGGTGGAAGACAGTGCCACATTCTATGGATGATCCACCAACCTTGTCTTATGCGGATTTTCTGAGAGAGTTTGAGTTGAAGTATACTCCTAGGGAGTACAAAGACATGAAGAAGATGGAGTTCTTAAGCTTGAAGCAAGATAGCAAGACTGTAACTGAGTATGAAGTTGAGTTTATTCGACTGAGTCAGTATGCTGGGGGTATCATTGCTGATGAGATTGATAGATGTCGGCGATTTGAGGAGGGATTGAGGCCCTCGATCATGTGCTTAGTGGCTGGATCCAGATATCAGGATTTCTCACAGCTTGTGGCAGCAGCTCGAAGTGTAGAGCGAACTCAGAGTATTGCAGCTGCTTCAGAGGAAGAGGTTAGGGTTAGGAGGCCCCAGTTTGAGGCAGGGTCTTCTTCTGTTAAGAGAGGTAAAGGAAGCTTTGTTCCTAGAGTTAGTAGGAGTCAGAGGTCAGCTGGTAGGTCAGTGCAGTTTCAGAGACAGAGATTTAGACCTACAGCTTCAGTGGCGAGTGCTCCGACCCCAGTGACTCAGAGATCTGCTCTACCTGTGTGTGCTCAGTGTGGTGGATCACATAGGGGTACTTGTTGGAGGTATAGTGGGTCAGCTGTGTGCTTCAGATGTGGATCTCCTGAGCATTTTATTAGAGATTGTCCAGAGAGACAGGAGAGGATGTCAGTTGATACAGCAGCTTCTCGACCTAGTGCGAGGGGAGGTCGAGTAGGCAGAGGTAGCAGCCGGGGAGGCAGATCTGGGTTTAGTGCTAGAGGAGGTGCTACATCCAGGGAGAGTAGACCAGAGGAGGTTGGTTCTTCCCAGAGGATGTATGTTATGCAGAGGCAGCCTGATGCATCGGCAGTCATAGCTGGTACTTTTTCTTTATTTGATACTTCAGTACTTGCTTTGATTGATCCGGGTTCCACCCATTCTTATATTAGTGCATCTGTTTTGCCTGTGTCTGATGTGCATGCTGAGTCCCTAGGATTTGATGTGTTGGTGACAAATCCGTTAGGGCATAGTGTGATTGTTAGTAAAGTGCACCGGGATAGTGCAGTGAGGGTGCAGGGTGAGGAGTTCCTTGGAGATTTGATTGAGATGCCATTTAAGGAATATGATGTGATCTTAGGTATGGATTGGCTATCTCGACATGGAGCTGTGGTGGATTGTAAAAAGAAAATTGTTTCTTTGAGAACTGTTGATGGTAGAGAGGTGATAGTATCTAATGAGCAGGAACAGCTAGCCTCCTTATTTGTTTCAGCTGTTGCAGCTAGGAGATTGATTAGAAAGGGGTGTGAAGCCTATCTTGCTCATGTGGTGGATACTAGAATGAAGGGTTCCCCTATTGATAGCATTGCCACAGTTGCTGAGTTCCCGGATGTATTTCCAGAGGAGTTGCCAGGGTTACCTCCTGAGAGAGAGGTGGAGTTCGGTATTGAATTGTTGCCTGGTACCACTCCTATCTCTATTACTCCTTATAGAATGGCACCAGCAGAATTGAGGGAATTGAAAGTGCAATTACAGGAGTTGTTGGACAAAGGATTTATTCGCCCCAGTGTTTCTCCTTGGGGAGCTCCTGTGCTATTTGTGAAAAAGAAAGATGGTACTATGAGGTTGTGTATCGATTATAGGCAATTGAACAAGGTGACTATTAAAAATAAATATCCTTTGCCTAGAATTGATGACCTCTTTGATCAATTGAAGGGTGCAGCTGTGTTTTCTAAAATTGACCTGAGATCTGGGTACCATCAGCTGAGAGTCAAGGCTGAAGATGTTCCAAAGACCGCCTTTCGGACCAGGTATGGGCATTATGAATTTCTAGTTATGCCTTTTGGTCTGACGAATGCACCTGCAGCTTTCATGGATTTGATGAATAGGGTGTTTAGGCCCTATTTGGATCAGTTTGTAGTGGTCTTCATCGATGATATATTGGTGTATTCGCGGAATGAGGAGGAACATGACATGCATCTGCGGATTGTGTTGCAGATTTTGAGAGAGAAGCAGTTGTTTGCCAAATTGTCAAAGTGTGAGTTCTGGTTGGATCAAGTCGCTTTTCTCGGACATATTGTTTCAGCAGAAGGCATTAGAGTTGATCCGAGCAAAGTTGAAGCAATTTTGAATTGGAGTCCACCAAAGTCAATGACTGAAGTTAGAAGTTTTCTGGGTTTGGCAGGCTATTACCGGCAATTTGTGAAAGGGTTTTCTTTGATAGCTACTCCACTCACCAGATTGCTTCGTAAGGGAGTGAGATTTGTGTGGACGGATCAGTGTCAGGCTAGCTTTGAGCAGTTGAGAGATATGCTGACTCAAGCGCCTGTTCTTACTTTAACTGTTGAAGGCAAACCATATGTGATCTACAGTGATGCTTCACATAGAGGTTTGGGGGTGTGTATTGATGCAGGAAGGGAAAGTTATAGCTTATGCATCTCGACAGTTGAAATCGCATGAGCTTAACTATCCGACCCATGATTTAGAATTGGCTGCCATTGTGTTTGCATTGAAGATTTGGCGCCACTATTTGTTTGGGGAGAAATGTTTCATCTACACTGATCACAAAAGTTTGAAGTATTTGGGTGTCCAGAAAGAACTCAATCTTCGTCAGAGGAGATGGTTAGAATTGATTAAAGACTACGACTGCTTGATTGACTATCATCCAGGTAAAGCAAATGTTGTTGCTGATGCCTTGAGTCGGAAGTCTTTAGCTGGTTTAACAGTTTACTCGCTCTCGTTGCTTGTTGAATTGAGAGCATTGTATGCCAGTTTGGTACCTTGTGTTGATGGTGCATTATTGGCACAGTTGCAATTGAAGCCGGTTTTGTTAGATCAGATCAAAGAAGCTCAGTTGGCCGATAAGAAGATACAGAAGATTGTTTCGGATTGTCAGAGTGGAAAGGGTAGAGATTTTATTGTGAAGAGTGAAGAGTGATATGTGTACCCGATGATGCTGATTTGAAAAGGGTCATTTTGGAAGAAGCTCATCAGTCGATGTTTGCTATGCATCCGGGTAATACGAAGATGTATCATGATTTGAGACAGCATTATTGGTGGATGGGGTTGAAGAGAGACATTGCTGAGTTTGTATCGAAATGTCTCACTTGTCAGAAGGTTAAAGCAGAGCATCAAGTTCCAACCGGGTTGCTTCAACCGTTGTCAGTGCCAGAATGGAAGTGGGAAAGAGTGACAATGGATTTTGTGTCTGGTTTGCCATTGACACAAAAGAAGCATGATGCCATATGGGTGATTGTGGATAGATTGACTAAGACAGCTCATTTCCTTGCGGTGCGGATGGATTACTCTTTGGAGAGGTTGGCTGAGCTGTATATCCATGAGATTGTGAAACTGCATGGTGTTCTAACTTCTTTAGTGTCTGATCGAGATCCCAGGTTTACTTCAAGATTTTGGAAGAGTTTGCATAGTGCTTTGGGTTCTCGACTGCACTTCAGCACTGCTTTTCATCCACAGACGGATGGACAGTCAGAGAGGGTGATACAGATTATTGAGGACATGTTGAGAAGCTGTGTCATCGATTTCTCTGGAAGTTGGGATAGGTTTTTACCTCTTGTGGAGTTTGCTTACAACAACAGTCACCAATCCAGCATTGGTATGGCACCGTTTGAAGCATTGTATGGCAGACGGTGTAGGACACCTCTTTGTTGGAATGAGCTTGGAGATAATAAGTTGATTGGTCCTGATTTGATTCAAGAAACTGAAGAAAAAGTAAAGTTGATTCGAGGCAGGTTAAAAGCAGCTTCAGACCAACAGAAATCTTATGCAGATCTGAAAAGGAGAGACATAGAGTTTGATATTGGAGATAAGGTATTTTTGAAAGTGTCTCCTTGGAAGAAGATTTTGAGGTTCGGTCGGAAAGGAAAATTGAGTCCTCGTTTCATTGGGCCGTATGAAGTGTTAGAAAGAGTTGGGCCAGTTGCGTATCGACTTGCTTTGCCACCTGAGTTGGATTGTATTCATAATGTATTTCATGTTTCTATGTTGAGGAGATATAGGTCGGATCCATCTCATGTGTTGCCATTTGAATCTATTGAAGTGAGCCCAGACTTGACATTTGAAGAGGAACCAGTTGCTATCTTGGCACGAGAAGTGAAAGAGTTTAGGAACAAGAGTGTGCCATTGGTGAAAGTTCTATGGAAGAATCATGGAAAAGAAGAAGCAACTTGGGAAAGTGAACAATCCATGCAAGAACAATACCCGCAGTTGTTTCAGCTTTGATATCAGGTAATTTCGAGGACGAAATTTTCTTTTTAGAGGGGGAGAATTGTAATATCCTCATTTGTGGTCTAGAAGTTTTGATTAAGTTATTGTTATTGTTGTTATTGTTGTTGTTGTTATATTGGATTGAATATATGTGTTTTGGGAAGAAATAGGGTTTAGAGACAAGTTTATATGTTGTGTATATGGTGATATATATAACATATAAAATGGTCAAAGAGAGAGAGTCAATGCAAGAGGAGATTTTTATATGGCATGTGAAATTACTTAATTGGGTTTATAAGAGACAAAAGCTAAGTTAAGTGATGAGGGGTATATGAGTAATTGCTTGAAATGAAATGCATGGTGGAGATTAAAAGAAGAAAAGGTGTTTGACTTGTGCATTTTTCTTCTTTCTTTCTTAAAGTCGCCGGCTCTCCAAATAGAAAAGAGAAAGGGAGGTGTTCTTGAGGCAAGAAGTAAATTGAAGAGGCAATCAAAGAGTTTGGTTAGAGATTTGTGGAAATTCTTCATTTAAGGTAAGTAATTTCTTGTTTTCTTTTATTAATTTTGAAGTTGTGGCTAAGGTGTATTGTGAATTGTTGAGTTGATGATTTGGTGTGTTTGATATGTGTTTACAAGTGTTAAAGTTGATTGTTAGTTAAAAGATTGAATTGAGGTTGGTTTGGTTGTGAAGGTTGTAAGTTTAAATGGATTTTGATAGTGGAAGTTCAAGTGTAAAGTTGGTTTTAGGGTTTGAGATGGTATGTGTTTAAATGTTTTGGTTGATGTGTTTTAATAAGGAATATTGTGATAAACATGTAGAATTTGTGTTTAGAACATTGATTCCATTCATTTGAAACATGTTATATGGTGTTTGATGAGTTTGAGTGTAATTGGAGGAGAGTTGTGCATATTAGGGTTTGTGTTTTGGGAGACACGGCCAAAAGCAATGTGTGACACAGCCAAGCCAAGGGAATTTGGGCGTGTTGGATTAGTTTTTGGGTGACATGGCCGTGTTCCCAAGCCGTGTTAGCTACTATGAGTTTTGGTTTAAGAGACACGGCCACAAGCTTGGCCATGTCCCTTGCCCGTGTTGCTTACTGTCCAAGTGGGTTGAGTGACATGGCCACAAGCTTGGCCGTGTCCCTCAAGTGGCTGCCCGTGTCCCTCAATTGTATGGGTTGAGGTTTTTATTCTTTGTTCTAATTGCATTGTTTTGGTTCTCCAAGGGTAGGTTGGTCCTTAAACCTAACCCTAAACACTTTAAACACACTTGAATCAATGAAAGATATAATCAAATGCATGTGTAAGGTCCTAAAACTATGAATCATATCAATTGTTCTTTGCCCTAATTGCATTGTTGAGATTGAACAATGTTATGTTATGCTTTGTGAATGGTAATGTGTTTCATGAGTAATATACATTGAAATTGAAATGTATGTCAAAGATGCAATGATAATTCAAATAAGACATGATATGAGACAATGCCATTGTGATTGGCTATGATGATATAATTGAATGATGTATGGCATGTTTGCCTAATTGATGAGAAAGATTGAGAAAGAGTTTGATAAAGAGAATAATGAAATAAGTGTATGCTTAATATGATATTCAATTTCAGAGTTCTGGTTTTTGGAGGCATGCCTATTTAATGAAAGGTAACAGTCTTGCCGGGTTGAGGATCTCTTCAAATTGAGTTGAATTGAGGTCCAAGAGACTGGGTCTGTTACACTATGATAATTGATATTATGAGATATTTGATTTGTAACAGTCTTGCCGGGTTGAGGATATCCTCGAGTTAGATGAGTTGATGATCCAAGAGACCGGGTCTGTTACGCTATCCATGGATAGAGATATATATATGTATATGTTGCTTACGAGCTTGATAATGGTGTTTATGAGACAAAGCAGTAACTCTGAATTCTGAATATCGTATTAAGTACTTGATGGGCCCATAAGTGTCTAGGTTTTATGTATAACATAAATGTTGTTCTAATGTAAGGAAATGTTAATATTACTTATATGATGAAACGGACTATTCACGGAATATTGTTTATTGAGTATGATCTTTACTAATTGTGTGTGTATCATTGATGTTGATTTATTAATACAAATATGAAACATTGCATTGCACTAAAGCATAACATTAGCATGAATTGTCTTACTAAGCCCTTGGCTTAGCGCGATAGTGTTTGATCACGCAGGTAATAGAGTTGATAGAGTTGAACCCGAGAGTTCATCAAGACCAAGTGAGAGTAGACCTTGAAGAATTCATTTTGGGAGCTTAAAGATCAGAGCAGACTTGCCAATCATGTATACTTCTTTATATTTTGTAAAGAAATGTTTAATATGTAAATATGTACATATTTTATAACTTCCGCTGTGTAATATTTAAATGTATATATATATATATAACTAATATGTTTTGTTTTATAAGTAAATGATCTACTTTTCTATAATGTATAATGATAAGGGTATTGTATCAAATTTAAAGAGTTTTGAATGTTAAGAAAACCGTAGCATCCCTATGTTTGGTGCACTTATGCTACATTGTGGTGGTTGTAGTATGTGTGCATTGGATATGGGGGTGTTACACTATTGGTATGTGTGATTTAGGAGTAAGTATTAATTTGATGTCATACTCTGTTTACTTGAAATTAGAGCTAGGAGAACTCAAACCAACTAAAATGGTTTTGTAACTTGCGAATAGAACTCTTAGATACCCTAAGGGATTCGTAGTAGATGTTCTAGTTAAGGTTAGTGGTTTGACTGTACCCATTGATTTCATTGTCTTAGATATGGGGGAAGAAATTCCTAGAGATTCTGAACATATAATTTTGTTAGGGAGACCTTTTATGGCCACAACTAACACATTAATTGATGTTAAAAATGGGAAATTGACCATGACTGTTTTAGGCCAAACTGTAAAATTTTTAATTTTTAACACTTTTCCTATTTCCACTACTGCTTTGTATGAGGACTGCTCTTTCATTGATTTTACTGATAATGCTGTTGAAGAAGTTTTCTTGCAGGAAAGTGGTGAAGACAAGTTAGAAAGGGCTCTAAATTTGGAAGAAGAAGTTGAGGGTTCAAATGAGGAGATTCAACCAAAGGGGGTTTGAACTTAAAGAACTTCCAAAGTACTTAAAGCATATTTTTCTTAGGGAGAACAATTCGCAACCAGTGATAATTTTTGCTACTCTTAGTAGTGAGGAAGATACACTTGTGAGAATGTTGAAAAAATTCAAGAGAGTTATTGGTTAGGGGTTAAGTGATATCAAGGGTATTAGTCCCTCTATGTGCATGCACAAGTAGTTTTAGAGGAAGGGGCTAAACCGGTGAGAGAGACTCAAAGGAGGCTTAACCCTAATATGAGCGAAGTAGTGAAAAGGAGGTTCTAAAATTGCTTGATGAAGGGGTAATCTACCCCATTACTGATAGTGAATGGGTTAGTCCCGCACACATCATGCCAAAGAAAGTAGGTTTAACTATGGTCCAGAATGAGAAAGGAGAGTTGGTACCTACACGAACACAAATCAGGTGGCAAATGTGTATAGATTATAAGAAATTAAATAATGTCACCGAGAAAGATCACTTTCCTTTTCCATTTATTGATCAAAAGCTTTTTAGGTTATTTGGACATGCTTTTTTACTATTTTCTTGATGATGTTTTAGGTTACTACCATGTCCTGATAGCACTAAAAGATCAAGCAAAGATAACTTTTACTTATCCTTTTAGGACATTTGCCTTTCGGAAGATGCCATTCGGACTTTGCAATGCATCGGGTACATTTCAAAGATGTATGCTTTCGATTTTTTTTTGATATGTTGAACAAATACATTGAGGTATTTATAGATGACTTCTCTATTTTTTGTAATTCTTTTGATGATTATTTGCAAAAGTTGACTCTTGTACTTGAAAGATGTATTGAATGTAATCTTACCTTGAGTTGGAAAAAAGTCATTTCATGGTTGATCATGAGATTGTTTTGGGTCATGTTGTTTCTCACAAAGGGATTGAGGTAGAAAGGCTAAGGTTGAATTAATCATGAATCTACCTCTACCCACATATGTTAAGGGGATTATAAGTTTTTTGGGACATGCTGAATTTTATAGGAGGTTTATAAAAGATCTTTCAAAAATTTCACTTTCTTTGTATCATTTGCTAGGGAAAGATGTCACAATTATTTTTTATGACAAGTGCTTAGAAGCTTTTGAAATTTTGAAAGAAAAAATAACTTTTGCTCCTATAATTGTTGCCCCAAATTGGGATTTGTCATTTAAAATCATGTATGATGCATCAAATTATGCCATTGGAGCTGTTATGGGCCAAAGAGTGAATAAATTGGTGTATGTAATTTATTATGCAAGTTTATCTTTAATGATGCATAAGTGAATTACACAACCACTGAAAGGGAAATGCTAGCTGTGGTATTTGCACTGGACAAATTTAGATCTTACTTGATAGGTTCTAAAGTCATAGTATTTTTAGACCATACGGCCTTGAAATACCTATTGACCAAACCACAAGCTAAACCCAGGCTCATTAGGTGGGTAGTGATGTTGCAAGAATTTGATGTTGAAATCAAAGATCAGAAGGGAAGTGAGAATGTAGTAGCCGACCATCTTTCTAGTTTGAACTCTCTTGATAATGATGCAGAAATTACTTGTGAAAATGCTTTTGAAAATTTTCTGGATGAACACTTGTTTGCTTTAACTCAAGCACCTTGGTATGCAGATATTGCTAACTATCTTTCTTATGGTGTTGTGAGAAAGGATTTGAATATCCAGGCAAAAAAGAGGTTCATGCATTCATGTAAGTACTATTTTTGAGATGAGCCATATTTGTTTAGAATTTGCAGGGATGAAATCATAAAAAGATGTATACCGGAGGAAGAACAAAAATAAGTGCTGCAATTTTGCCACAACATATATTGTGGAGGGCATTTTAGAGGAAAGAAGATCACCGAGAAAGTTCTTTAAAGCGGTTTGTATTGGCCTACTCTTTTTAAGGATGCTTGTAATTTCTGTACAAGATGTAATATCCAAAAATTTAAATATATATTTATATATTAATTTTTGAAAATTAATTAAATGATTTAAAAGTATATATATAATTAAGTGGAAAAAATGTGTATATGATATATATATTTGTACATATACATAATATATACAAGTCAACATTTTTATATGGGTCAAATGCTATTTTAATTATTAAAATATTAATAATGTGGTTACTGAAAGATGATATTTTTATGTATTAATTAAGTATTATGTTTTTACTTGGTGGAGAGTAAAAGTTGGATAATTGTGTGGTTAAAAAGGAGAGTAGTTGGATTAAGTTGAGTGGATGATTATCTTCTTCTTCTTCTTTCTCCATTGAAGCCGGCTACCTCCATCAAAGGAAAAGAGGAATTTTGTAGACCCTTAATTTTTTACCAAGTCTAGTTCATTATTTTTTATATAGTCCAAAATAATTTTTGTGGTATTTTAATTAAACATATTTATAATTTTTAAATAAAAATAAAAAAGGGTAATATTAGTAAAGTTAAAAAATAAAAATAAAAATAAAATAACAATAATAAAAATAAATAATAAATAAAAATTGACTGCAGAAAAATCGACGACGAAAAATTCGTCGCCGAAGGTGAATTGGCCGCAGGCCAATTCGCCAGCAGGAATTTCCTATGGCGAAGACGAATTGGCGCCCGCTCACAGGAATTTCCTTGCAGTTGGCAATTTTTGGCCCACAGCAAGTTTTTCGCCAGCGAAATTTTCCAACGCAGTTTTTTCCGAAACCAAATTCTATTTGGTTTTCGTTTCTTTTCCTAATTGGTTTTTAATTTCCTTAAACAATTAGAAGTAGGCTTATAATTTTTCCTATAAATAACACATTAAAACTCATAACTGGGGGGATCGAAAATTTGTATTACTAAATTGGACTTTGAACTTTGATTGGATTAGAGTAAAAAAGAGACAGAAAAACCCTAGCACAAGAGACATTAGCAACAAGAAGCAATCAACAATCCATTCAAAGGCAGCAACACTGCCTTTGTCTTTGTTCATCCAGAAGCAAATTGTGGAGGAACCAACGAATGGAGGTTTAATTATAAATCTTTGGTTTGATGTTATTTACAATGTTTCCATCGTTTATTTTTCTAAGATCTAAATTATTAAACTTAGTAATGTATCATACATTCTTCCAGTAGCCTTAGCTAATGATCTAAACCTTAAGAACCCTAAAACTACTCTTTTGTTTCCAAAAACCTTAAGAACCCTAAAAGAGTTTCTTCTGTTTCCAAAAACTTCACAAACCCTAAATTACTCTTCTGTTTCCAAAAACCTTAAAAACCCTAAAGCGTTTCTTCTGTTTCCAAAAGCTTTAAAACCCTAAATTGTTTTTCCCAACTATTTTCATCTACACCATAAATTTTTGTCCAAAATCTCCAAATATTTTCTTAAATCTCCAAACCTTAGTTCTCTTTATGTTTTCTAAAAATCATAATTATTTTATAATGCTCTAAAATATTTTCTTAAATCCTAAAACCAAATATATTTTCTAAAATACCAAAACCCTAATTTTTTCGAAAAACCAAAATAGTAAACCCTAAGTTTTCCTAAATCCTAATTCAGTGAACTTAAAACCCAAACTAGTTAATCTAAACCCTAAAGCCATAATCTAATAAAACTAAAATCACAATCCAGTAACCATGAATTATAAACCCTAATGTCTTAAGATTCCAAAATCCTAATTTCATAATGTTACCCCTAAATACTAATTTAATTTACCAAAAAACCTTATTACTTTCTTAAATTCATAAAACCCTAATCCATTCCAATTTTCCAAAACCTTTACAGTAGCCTAAACAAATAACAAAAATAATACTAAAATCCCAAAACCCTAAATTTTAATTAAAGAACATTAAATAGAAACAGTAAACCCTAATTTGTATCTTTACTTGCTTTATTTAATTTTAGATTTGATTATGTACTTTATTATATGCTTTGATGGTTGATTTATTTAATTTCAATGCTTGATTTATTTAATTTATCATGGATGGATATTTTCTTTATTGTTATTATTTGTTTGTTTTAGTATTAAAATTGTAAGAGATATGTTTTCACTTTATGGGTACCTCATTAGTTAAATATCATGTAATTTAAATAGCTTTTATATTTTGGACCAATGTAAAGGACATGTTTTCACCTTTCGGTGGGTGTCCTATTTAGTTTAGACATGGATGATGTAAGGACATGTTTCCATCTTCGGATGGTTGTCCATTTATTTGCTTTGTTTGGATATTGCTTGGATTTTAATATAATGATGCTTTATTTTAATTGTTGCATGCAATATAGATAATATTGTTATACTTAAGAATTTTATAATATTAAGACCTGCAAAGGAGGCCGGTTCCAATGAACCGGGTGTTGTTGGGGTGCTGGGCCATTTCTCACCTTCCCCACACGTACCCAACTTTTCAAACCTATTAGGGGGTTGGGGATTCCTTAGGAATCGAGTCATCCACCCCTTTCTTTTTCCTGGCCTATCCGGGTGGCGACTCCATTTTCTCCAGACTTAGGTCCTTGTTCTCTAAGTCCCCGAGCCTAAACAGTGCCGAAGTCGCAAGAACTATTCCACCTGGAGTGGGGGCAAAAATCCCCGTTAACAGTGGCGACTCCACTAGGGATAAGAGAAGTTGATTCCATTGGTCTTTATATTATTGTATTCTTTCTTATAATGATATTATCCATTGCATCATATTAGATTTGCATCATGTGCGTGAGTTAGGATGCCCGTGTTACCCGTGTTGTGTTATGTAAGGGATACCATACTTTCACTCAAGGTTTATATATACTTGCTATGGGAACCTAAGCCTTTTAACCCAAAGACTAAAGCTCATGTAATTGGCCTAATTACTTTCCTTAGGTTTTACCCCAAATGCATATTGTTTGACTATGGTTAATTTATCTTAGCTTAAATCATGGCTTATTTGGTTTGTTCTTTTTCTAATATGACCTAAATACATTGTGAGCTCAAGATAAATTTTTTTCTTTAAATTCCAAAAGACCAAAGCAATTTTTAAAAATTTTTTTAAGATGGTCTTTGGACATAAAACTTTTCTAAAAATAAATCAAAAATTCTTTTCTCATGACCCAAATACTAAGCCCAAAATCTATCTTTTCTAAAATCTTTTTACAATGGGCTTAGAAATAAAATTATTTTCATCCAAAAGAGCTTACAAATATTTAGGTCAATTACGAAATACTAAAAATCAACTGTTAGTCTAGTTTATACTAAGAATAATTAATCATGGGCTTGTTTTTGGCATGAATCATTAGTTACTTTTTCAAGTGAGAAATCTATTTATAATAAACCTCTTAATTTGGTTTTAATCCAATAAAAGCTACTTTGGTTGGTTGAATGGATTAAAACCTAATTAATGGGAATTATCATGAATTGATTTCCATTTTCAAAAATATAACTATTGGTTGAAACGTCCGAGGGAATTATTCGAAAATAAGATACCCCATGTTGGTATTTTGTTAACCATATACCTAGGAAAAGAGACTCGCCATTCGTGTGTGGATGTTATAAGGTTGTAAGGAACGTCCTATTTGTCCTTGTTTGTTGATTATTTGTGCATACGTGCATACATGCATACAAGTATACATTTGCATCTCATATCATTGATCCTTTCTGGCTCACAACCCTGGATTACAACAGTTCAAAAGCTTACGACAATCCGCCCTACGCCAAAGACGAAGAATCTAGCAACGACTCAATCTCTTTTTCACCAAAAGCAATGGAAGCTGAACAAATTCAAAGAATGGGGGATGATGCCCTCAATGCCAAGATGAAAGAAATAAAAGAGGCCCTAGCTGAGACCATAAAGAACCAATTGGCTACTATTTTAGGAAATCATGCCGAAGCATCTGCAAGCACTAAGAAGCCAAAGGACAAAGGAAAGACTAAAGTTGGTGAAGTGGTTTTTGATGATGATAAGGTGATCGTTGATGATGATGATGATTGGGCTCAATACTTCCAAGATCCTCAAGACAAGAAGAAAGAACCAAAGATTATTGAATGATCAGCTATGGAGAAAATTGAGACTTCTGATGTTGAAAAGATGATTGCGGATTTAGAAGAGAAATTTGAGAAGAAGCTGAAAACTGAAGAAATATTCAAAGTTGATAAATTTTTTGAGCTAGAGGAAGAAGTTCCGTACAAGTTCAAGATGCCATCTTTTGTGAAGTTTGATGGATTTGGAAATCCTCACCTCCATGTGAAGCAGTATATCACTACTATGCAGTCTGCCCAAGCTACTAAGGCTCAAACTCTAAGGTACTTTATGCTCTCATTGGACCCTGTTATTCAAAATTGGTTCAATACCTTAGAAAAAAGAACACAAAAGAGTTGGGATTTGCTATACAAGGCCTTCATCCAACAATATGGATACAAAGTCAAGATGGAAGTTACCTTAATGGAAGTTGAGTCCATTAGACAAAGGCCAAATGAAAATTTTATGGACTATGTGAAAAGATGGAGAAATAAGGCCGCTTTGCTCAAGAAAAGGCCCGATGAATCTGATCAAATAAGGATGATTGTGAGAGGGGTGTTGCCTAGTCTTCATAAAAGGATGTCTCATACAGTCATCCATGATTTTAAAGATCTTCTCCAAGCTGTTCTGCAAATTGAAGAATGGGAAAGGGAGAAGAATCGCTTTTCAACAAGAAGGAACGAGAAAGGAAACTATCAGTCTGGTAACCAAAGCACGCAAAAAGAAGTTGGTGTTAATGCTACTAGCCAAGGAACGAGAAGGCAGTTTTCAGAATTGGGGAAACCGCTATCTTGGGTTCTCAATAAGCTACAAAAGAAGGGATTGTTACAACCCTTAAATCCTCATCCTTTGCCTAACCCTCTCCCACCAAATTTTGACACTAAGGCATTTTGTCAATTTCATCAAATGCAAGGACATGACATGGATAGATGTGTGAGGTTGAGGCATGAGATCCAAAATTTGATTGATAATGGAAAGATGTCCAAGCCCAACAAGCCAAACACCAAATATAATTCATTGCCAAGGTTTAATAGAGTACCACCACCATCAACCCTCATGGTAGGAAAAGGATTGGAAGAAGATTTTGTTTTATCATCCTTTCAAGATGGGAATATTAAAGATGTGAAAGGAGAAGAAGCTTAACTCAACAAACTTTTCTTAGCTTGAATGTTGCTTTTCAGTTTTACTTTCTTTAATATCTACAATTGTGTTTTTCAAATTTAAAGTTGTTCGAATAAATTACTTTCATCAAAATTTTTACTGGTCTTTATTCATTTTGGTGCTCAACCAATGACGAATCTAACTTTATATTCATAAATCAATATATCTAGGCATCATGATTTGAATGACTTTACTAGATGAGGGAATTGCTCTATAGCATTGAGTTGTGTATGCTTACTTAGAGAGGGCTCCTGCATAATTACCTTTGTCTAGGTCCTAGACAGTCTTAGAACATGCTTTGAGAAATTTTCAAGGCAAAATTGAACTCTGCTTATTTAAGGGAGAGATGATCTAGGCATTGTTTGGTTAGCCAACAACTAGTATCCACCCAATTAGATATCAATCCCTAGTTGTCCCTTTGAGCCTTCATAAAATTTTAGCTTTCTTTTCATTGGCTTACAAACCCCAACAACCTACCCTGAGCTGTTATGATACTTTTGACAAGTCTTATGATCACTAAGGTGAAGAGGCAAAAAGATCAAAGAAAGAAATGAATAGTCAAGACCATGAAGACAGTTGAAGTTCTCAAGACCATAAGGGTAGTTGAAGTTTTCCTAATATCTCCAATATATCAAGAAAACATCAGAGTAACAAATGATTTATCCCTGTTAAAGGAGATTTATGTCACTCCACTCATCCATTATTAAAAACCCAAGTTGGTACAAACAAGACAGCTCTTTTAGAGCTAGAACCTAAAATTAAAAAAGAAAAAAAAGAAAAGAAGAAGAACAAAAAAGAAAAAGGGGACAAAAGAAAAAAGACAAAAAGAAAAAAAAAGATAAAACCTAAAAAGGCGGTTCAGAAAGCCAACTGAGTTCTCTTTTACCTAAAGCAACAAAAGGCTTTTATTTGGTTTATAAGGACAGTCCAACTTGAATTGGTACAACCCAACTAAAAATTTGATCAAAATCAGAGAAAAAGGAGAAGGACCATCCAGTTCTTGAATGTTCTATACTTGATAGTCCTACAAGGAAGAAGGATAAAATGATCAAAAGAAAGGAAATAGTAAGAAAAATAAAAAGAAAGAAAAGGGAGAAGAAAAGAAAGAAATGAATATGGGTACCAAAGTTTTTGCAAAGGCAAAGATTGTCCCAATCAAGATCCAGATTAATGCTAAAAGACAGGAAGGAATTTGGAGTCAGCAAGATTGCTCTCAGCTGCCTAAGTTCAAACAAGAAATATATAGTGTGAGGGTTTGCCCATATTGTCACAATGGCTCCATTTTACAAATGGCCTTCATATTAACCCATGTCCCTTATATTGTTGATCTCTCTTGGTAGGTAGAGTCTATTAGTGGAGATAGTTTGAATAAGCATGCATATGAGATAGACAATATTTAAACTCAATGAGACTTTTGGCCAAGTAATGTGTATGTGCCTATCTAAAATGCAACAATTCTTGTTTAAATAGAAATGATTCCCGAGTTTAGTATGGTAACTAGGGTTGTCATGTTATAGATATGTTAATTTGAAAACCAAGTCCTGAGGTACATTAACATTGATTTGGCACGACCAACATTTTATTTCAAAGAGAAAAAAAAAGTTGCAGTAAAATAAACATTATATATTATCATTATTATTTTTATATTTAGTGTACATTGTTTCCTCAATTGACACAATATTTATACATCACTAAGAAGGAGGTGGTAGATCATCGAATAAAGCTCTAACAAAATCATCACCTATTGGAGGAGGAGGCACATCACCTGTCCCGAGTCCGGCCGAAGTAAGAGCACCAAAATCTATTACCTTGGAGTTCAGATCTGTAACGGTCCTCATCAGAAGTAGATGAAAGGATCTCATGGTCATCAGTTTAGGGACCTCTAGATGAAGAAGCACTAGGATCTCTCATCCTCTGAAACCGAAAGTCTCAAAAATTTTGCTCTGACTGATGATACAAATTTTCAAAATGGGAAACCTGCTGACGACTAGCGGCCAACTCTTCTTGAAGTTTTTTATTTTGTTCTTCAAGCATCCGCTATGAGCCAGAAAGGAAAAGAGTAAGAGCATACATAATCATGCATACATATAGCATAAGTTATCATGGAACAAGAAAACTTACCAGGTAATTCATATCAATACCCTGTGGATGAGATGACACATCCGGTGGACTAGAATGAGCAAATGAAGGAGCAGTAAAAGAAGGTCCAGCTTCATGATCAAATGGGCCAGCAGCCTGCAACAATCATTAAAAAAGTTAAAATAAGTTAAGAAAGAAGCGATTACAATGAAAAAATGGTAAAAGTTTACCTGAGAAGTGCTAGCCCCGAGATGTGGAACAAACTCTCCTCCCTCTCCATGATGTTTCTCTTCATCTCTATCCTTATTTTCTTTAGAAATTTTCCGTACACCAACAAGAGATACGTCAAAGTTCAAAAGCCCAGTTTGAATAAACTGGGTATAAGATGCACCCGGTGGATAGAGAAATGTTTCAACATCATAACTGTGACGGGCCAACCACCATGCATTCTCTGGCATTGATATAATATTTAAAGTATATTTCGGGCAACGTATCAGGATCCCCCACTGCTCCGAACCAAGAAGCCACTCATATACTCTCTCTCTGAGAAATTAGCCACTAGACACAGGGCCGGCGATTACTCGGCGAGTATTTTGAAAAGGAAGTGCAGCATTCATGGAGGAAGTCCAGTTTGTCTGCTCTTCTGGGTTCCACCAAGACAAATTCACCTACAAAAAGACATAAAGGTAAGTAAACTTTTATAACAATTTTAAAGTATACTAATGTTATCTTACCTGGTCCCAGGTTAGGCAGCTCAAGACAAAGCGTTGAGTATGCACATGGTGAGAGCCGGGAACTTCTACATGCTCTGACAACTAGAAATTTAATCTTGGATGCCTGACTCTCTCTCGGGAAATACCAGGCACTCTCACAAGATTGTGCTCATATGCCCATGCCTATAACAATAATAAAAATCAAATTCATACAAGAATAAGAATGGAATTGACATTGGTGGAAGAAGAATACCTCAACAACCGACGTAAAGCCAATAAAAGACTTCTTATTTCGACAAATTTTTTCAAGTCCATGGTAAAGACAGGCAAGACCAGCTTCACCCCAGCCGTAAAGTAGTACCATCCTCATATAAGTAAGGGCCCTCAATACTGACAAATGGATGGTGATTCGGTGCTACCTAAAATGGTCAACCCGAGCAAATATAGCAAAAATCCTCGAGCATACTGTTGGGCTGTGTCTTTGTGAACCCGTCCTTCGTAGTTCATCCAATAACTACGAATTGGCTTGATTTTTATCTTGAAAGGCCCTTTAAATGATGGTTCCATACTAATTAATTGTTGAATTTCTTCAAATGTCAAAATATCATTGGTAAGAGGAACCGGAAGACCATCATACCGAATGCTGGTTATAGCAGCAAAGTCGACCGGACCAATTTTCATCTCTCCAATGGGCAAGTAAAAAGTATGAGTTGTGTCCAACCATCATTCTGCAAGTGTCTGGATCACGCTCAGGTCTATCAGACACTCCTCAGATGGTAATTGCAAGATGAAGCTCTCAAAACCGCAATCTCGGATAATCTGCCTTACCCGAGAAGGCGCTACATCATACCATTGTCGGGCTTTATAGACACACCCTCTGCCCCGAATAACACAACGATCACACTGACACAGAGTCAGGTAAGTCAACACGAGGTAAGTATATCATTATATCAATACCACCGATTTTTAGGCTAAACTAATTTATATTCTATCTACTTAAATTCTTAAATTAATATATTTTTCCTAAATTTCCTAAAAAAAATAAAAAATATGAAAAAAAATAAAAAGAAAAGAAAAGAGAAAAACAAAAAAACAGAAAAAAATAAAAAGAAAAAGGAAAAAAATAAATATATTAAAAAATAAGAACAAAAGAAAACAAATAAAATAAATAGATTAAGAAAAAAGAGAAAAAAGAAAGAAAGAAGAAAGAAGAAAAGAAAAAAAAACAATAATTTGCTGTTAAAATAAATAATTACCTTGCTCTTTTGATTTGAACTAAGATGAAGCGACATTCCGGCTAGTAGACCTATATTTCCATCTTCATGCCGCCGAATAAATTCCAATAACTCAGCATTAGAATGAGTTCCTGATCTTGAAGCATGCATTTTTCCAAAACTATATGCTAAACTCTCTAAAATGAAAGGGTTATAGCTATGAATGAGTAAAACGAACAAGTTTGCTGTGAATAAAATAAAAAAATCGGTCGTTTATATAGAGGAACGGCAAAGAAAAAAAATTCAAAAAGTAAATTTCACTATTGATGAATAGTAGATTACTATTTATAAATAGTAGGATACTATTTATAAATAGTAAGTTACTATTTACACAGAAATGAATAGTATAAATAGTGCATAAAGAGTAACTATACAGTAAATAAATAGGAAACTCAATTATTCAATTTAATCATTTAGATAATTGCATGTATATAAATATTTTTGCAATTTTAAAATATTTTTACACACAGGGGGTAAGGAGAAGATATGTGCATAAAAAATTGGCTAATTTTTTTGCAAATTACTTTAATATACCACTAAAGTATTTTTTTTTCAAATAATTAAAATCTCTCTTAAGTCCAGAACTTAGCTCGGGTCCATAAGCTAAATTACCCTTAGGTCTAGAACCTAAAATCTCTTTTAAGTCCAAAACTTAGCTCGGGTCCAGAACCCAAATTACTCTTAGGTCCAGAACCTAAAATCTCTTTTAAGTCCAGAACTTAGCTCGGGTCCAGAACTCAAATTACCCTTAGGTCCAGAACCTTAAATCTCTTTTAAGTCTAGAACTTAGCTCGGGTCCAGAACCCAAATTACCCTTAGGTCCAGAACCTAAAATCTCTTTTAAGTCCAGCACTTAGCTCTGGTCCAGAATCCAAATTACCCTTAGGTCCAGAATCTAAAATCTCTTTTAAGTCCAGAACTTAGCTCGGGTCTAAAATCCAAATTACCCTTAGGTCCAGAATCTAAAATCTTTTTTAAGTCCAGAACTTAGCTCGGGTCCAGAACACAAATTACCCTTTGGTGCAGAACCTAAAATCTCTTTTAAGTCCAGAACTTAGCTCGGGTCCAGAACCCAAATTATTCTTAAGTCCAGAACTTAGCTCGGGTCTAGAACCCAAACTACCATTAGGTCCAAAACCTAAAATCTTCCTTAAGTCCAAAACTTAGCACGGATCCAGAACCCAAATTACCCTTAGGTCCAGAACCTAAAATTTCTCTTAAGTCCAGAACTTAGCTCAGGTCCAGAACCCAAAGTACCCTTAGGTCCAAAACCTAAAATCTTTCTTAAGTCTAGAACTTAGCACGGGTCCAGAACCCAAATTACGCTTAGGTCCATAACTTAAAATCTCTCTTAAGTCTAGAACTTAGCTCGGGTCCAAAAACTAAATTATCCTTAGGTTCAGAACCTTAAATTTCTTTTAAGTCCAGAACTTAGCTCGGGTCCAGAACCCAAATTGCCCTTAGATTAAGAACCTAAAATTATCCTTGAGTCCATAACTCAAATTGGGTCCAGAACCCAAAACCTCATTCGTCTCAAAAAAATTAAGTCTTATTGTTTTTCACTCTCTTTTGCTGAAGTCTCAGATCGTTCAAGCAGGGGGCAAACTGTAGACCCTTAATTTTTGACCCAGTCTGGTCCATTATTTTTTATATAGTCTAAAATAATTTTTATGGTATTTTAATTAAATATATTTATAATTTTTAAATAAAAATAAAAAAGGTAATATTAGTAAAGTTAAAAAGAAAATAAAAATAAAAATAAAACAACAATAATAAAAATAAAAAATAAATAAAAATCAGTGACAAAAAATTTGTCGCCGAAGGTGAATTGGCCGCAGGCCAATTCGCCCGCAGGAATTTCCTGTGGGCTAATTGGCCATTGGCCATTTCGGCGCAGGTATAGCACCCACCCGCAGGAATTTCCTTGCAGCTCGCAATTTTTGGCCCTCAGCAAGTTTTTCGCCCTGAAAATTTTTCAAAGCAGTTTTTTCCAAAACCAAATTCTATTTGGTTTTTGTTTCTTTTCCTAATTGGTTTTTAATTTCCTTAAACAATTAGAAGTAGGCTTATAATATTTCCTATAAATAACACATTAAAACTCAGAACTGAGGGGATCAAAAATTTGTGTTACTAAATTGGACTTTGAACTTTGATTGGATCGGAGTAAAAAAGAGACAAAAAAAAACCCTAGCACAAGAGACATTAGCAACAAGAAGCAATCAACAATCCATTCAAAGGCAGCAACACTGCCTTTGTCTTTGTTCATCCAGAAGCAAATTGTGGAGGAACCAACGAACGGAGGTTTGATTATAAATCTTTAGTTTGATGTTATTTACAATGTTTCCATCGTTTATTTTTTTAAGTAATCTAAATTATTAAACTTAGTAATGTATCATACATTCTTCCAGTAGCCTTAGTCAATGATCTAAACCTTAAGAACCCTAAAACTACTCTTCTATTTCCAAAAACCTTAAGAACCTTAAAAGTGTTTCTTCTATTTCCAAAAACTTCACAAACCCTAAATTACTCTTCTGTTTCCAAAAACCTTAAAAACCCTAAAGGGTTTCTTCTATTTCCAAAAGCTTTAAAATCCTAAATTGTTTTTCCTAACTATTTTCATCTACACCATAACTTTTTGTCCAAAATCTCAAAATATTTTCTTAAATCTCCAAACCCTAGTTCTCTTTACGTTTTTAAAAATCATAATTATTTTATAAAGCTATAAATTGTTTTCTTAAATCCTAAAACCAAATATGTTTTCTAAAATACCAAAAACCCTAACTTTTATTAAAAACCAAAACAGTAAACCTTAAGTTTTTCTAAACCCTAATTTAGTGAACTTAAAACCCAAACTAGTTAATCTAAACCCTAAAGCCATAATCTAATAAAACTAAAAATCACAATCCAGTAACCATGAATTATAAACCCTAATGTCTTAAGATTCCAAAACCCTAATTTCATAATGTTACCCATAAACCCTAATTTAATTAACCAAAAAACCTTTCTATTTTCTTAAATTCATAAAACCCTAATCCATTCCAATTTTCCAAAACCTTTACAATAGCCTAAACAAATAACAATAATAATACTAAAATCCTAAAACCCTAAATGTTAATTAAAGAACTTTAAATAGAAATAGTAAACCCTAATTTGTATCTTTACTTGCTTTATTTAATTTTAGATTTGATTATGTAGTTTATTATATGCTTTGATGGTTGATTTATTTAATTTCAATGCTTGATTTATTTAATTTATCATGGATGGATGTTTTCTTTATTGTTATTGTTTGTTTGTTTTAGTATTAAAATTATAAGAGGTATGTTTCCACTTTGTGGGTACCTCATTAGTTAAATATCATGTAATTTAAATAGCTTTTATATTTTGGAACAATGTAAAGGACATGTTTCCACCTTTCGGTGGGTGTCCTATTTAGTTTAGACATGGATGATGTAAGGACATGTTTCCATTTTCGGGTGGGTGTCCATTTATTTGCTTTGTTTGGACATTGCTTGGTTTTTAATATAATGATGCTTTATTTTAATTGTTGCATATAATATGGATAATATTGTTATACATAAGAATTTTATAATATTAAGACCTACAAAAGAAGCCGGTTCCAATGAACCGGACTTTGTGGGGGTGCTGGGCCATTTCTCACCTTCCCCACATGTACCCAACTTTTCAAACCCATTAGGGGGTTGGGAATTCCTTGAAAATTGAGCCATCCACCCCTTTCTTTTTCTCAGCCCATCCGGGTGGCGACTCCATTTTCTCCGGACTTAGGTCCGTGTTCTCTAAGGGCCCGAGCCTAAGCAGTACAGAAGTTGCAAGAACCATTCCACTGGGAGTGGGTGAAAAAATCCTCGCTCACAAATTTACAACTCCTAACTCAAGTAATTGAAGGATTTCAATTGTTCAAGTTGGAGTTTTAAGGATTTTCTCCATATTTGGTAAGTTTCCAACTTGCTTCCTTAATTTTCTATGGAAGTTTGTATATGTATTAATTGGATGTTTGGTGTAGTATGTGTTAATGGTTGATATTGGTATGTTTAAAGTTCTTTTGGGTAGTTAACTATGAATTTTGGGTTGGATTGAAGAAAAGGTTAAGTTTGGTGAAGAGAATAAGAATTTTGGGTTATGTAACTTTTGAGCTGTGAAGTCATGGTTGTAATTATGTAATTTTTCTTTTAGTTGAGTTGCTTTGATGTTTACACAAGTGTTTTGTAGTATAATGATGGAATTGGTTGAGTTTGTATAGAGTTGAAAAGGGTAATGAAAGATAATTTTGGATGTGACAATTATGTGTTGATATAAGGATTTTTGGCTTGAAACGCCCAGTGACATGGCCATGCCTTTGGGCATGTTGATGGTTATATTTTCAGTGTTGGTGACATGTGCAGTGACACGCCCATGTCACTGAGCATGTCATAGCTTCTGTTATGTTATAGTATTGACACGTGAAGTGACACGCCCATGTCACTGAGCGTGTCATAACTACTATGTTATAGGAGTTTTGGCAAGGGAAGGGACACGCCCATGTCTCTGGATGTGTCTTATCTACTGTAATACAGAGCTTAGGACACGATCATTGACACACCCATGTCACTGAGTGTGTCAAAGCTTCTGTATTGTGGATTTAGGGCACGGTCATTGACACGTCCGTGTTGTTGAGCGTGTCAAGTATAGAGTTTTCCCTATATAGTTCTTTTCCTTATTTTCCTTTGTGTATCTTATCCTTGTGTTGAGAGGTTTTGTTTATACCTATAAGTGTATCACTAAGTGATTATTTATAATCACATTTGGTTTAGGCTTTGAAGAGATTTGAGTTACCCCAGTCCAAGTGTTAAGGGATATCTTGGCAGAGGAGATTGAAAGTGGTGTTTGTTGCTTTTAGAGATAAGTACAAACTTTGAATAATTGCTTATATTTACATGACATTGGGACTTAACACATTTGGTTGGAAAATGTGTTAAGTTACTTACTACATGTTGATGCATGAGTAATATGCTATGATTTGTATAATGTCACAAATGCATTATATGTAATGTGAACTTTCTGCAAAATATGATAATGCAATTTGTTATGTATAAATTAAAGATGGTATGTAAAGCCATTGGTGATGGCTATATTGATGTAATGAGATAATTGAGGCATTGTGTCTAGCTTGATCTTTAGATAATGAGAAAGATATTGATAATGGAATTATAAAAGAATTGTGTGCCTAATATGTTATTTAATTTTCAAAGTTTTGTGTTTGGCGGCATGCCTAAAACGTAATAGTCCCTTGAAGCTGGGTTGGGCTTGGTTCTTGAAGCCTAGTTGGGATGTTACATGATGTAGCAATCCCTTGAAGCTGGGTTGGGCCTAGTCCTTGAAGCCTAGTTGGGATGTTACATATGAGGTAATCCTCATTGTGATTATGATTTGCCTTCGGGGCTAGATACATGGTGTCATCTTGGACCAAAGCAGTAACTCTGGGATTTGAATAGCATATTGGATTCTTTTGGGCCCATGCTTGTGTTTGCTTTTATGTGAATTATAAATTGTGGAACAATTGAGCAATATATTAAGATATAATGTTATGAGACATAATATCCGTATGTGTTGTGCATTGACATTGCATTTGAACTATATTGTGATCAAAGTTTGTATCACTAAGCTTTTGGCTTAGCGCTATTGTCATTCATCGCGCAGGTCACAGGGTAGATCCGATTGAGCTAGAGAGTTTGTCTAGACCTAGTCAAGTCTAGGCTTGAGATCTTGGGTGCAGGGTTTATTGTTGGACATCAAGATCAGAGACAAACTGCCAGCATGTATATATTTTATATTTTTGTACATATTGATTTCATGTATATTATGTTATATTTTGATGTATATATATGTATTATCCGCAAACTATCAAAAATGTTTTGGATAAACCTTTGGTAATGAAGTATACGTATGTGTTTTAGCAAGTAATATTTCATCTATTATTTATATGATATTAGTTGAATGTTTTAAGTTTATATATATATTATAAGTGAAGATTTGATATTTTAAAATGGGTTGTGACATTCTTGTATCATATATTCATATATTACATATGTTGGGTGTATGTAGTGTACGTATATTGGGTATAAGGGTGTTACACAAGATGTAATAAATACCAAAAAGTAGTGAACATTAGCAAAAGGAATGAAATGCCTCTCAATGTAGTTGAAATTTTTGATGTATGGGGAATAGATCTCATGGGGCCATTTCTCAAGTCCTTTAGTTTTGAATATATTCTTCTTACAGTGGATTATGTGTCTAAGTAGGTGGAGGCTATCCCCACTAGGACTAATGATGCTAATGTTGTTTTGAAATTTTTGAAGGACAATATTTTGAGCAGGTTCGGAACCCCAAAGAAAATAGTAAGTGATGCAGGAAGCCACTTTTGCAATAAATGGTTCAAGAAGTTGATGTCCAAGATGGGCATCTGACACAAAGTGGCAACTCCATACCACCATTAAACATCTGAGGAAGTCGAGATCTCCAACAAGCAAATTAAGGGGATCTTAGAAAAAGACGGTGAGCACAATAAGAAAGGATTGGTCAATTCGACTACCAGAAGCATAATGGGCTTATAGGACTACTTTCAAAATACCATTGGAAATGATTCTATATAGATTGGTCTTTGGCAAGGCTTGTCACCTACTGGTGGAATTGGAGCATAAGGCTTATTGGACAATAAATACCATAAATATGAACTTAGAAGGGGCAAAGGAGCAAAGAATGTTACAAATTTTTGAGCTTGATGAGCTTAGGAATGAAGCCTATGATAGTTCAAGAATCTATAAGGAAAGGATAAAAGCTATGCATAATAGGATGATCCTTCAAGGGACTTTCGAATCGGGAATGAAAGTCCTCCTATGCAATTCCAGAATGCGATTGTTTCCAAGGAAATTGAAGTCCCGTTGGAGTGGACCATTTCAAGTAATTCAAATATTCCCATATGGGGTTGTTGAGTTACTCAATTTGAAAACCAATGAGACATTTAAGGTAAATGGACAAAGGGTGAAGCCCTACATTGAAGAAATTAATTTTGCAAAAACTGTTAAAATTTTGGTGTTTATCGATAAATGATGCAACAATGTCCAACTACATGACATTAAACAAGCGCTCAATGGGAGGAAACCCATCGGTTTGTATTTCTTTTTATAGTTAAATTTTTGTGTTTTGCAATTTAAATTTCATTTTTAGTTTTAAGAGAATAGAATGTGTGCTTTGATCAGTTTTTGTTTTTGATGGAGTTTCAGGGTGGACCCAGGAAGAAAAGTTGCATGTATTAGACTTGGGTGACACACTTACTAAAAAAAATTAAAAAGGAAAAAATGGCAGTGAAGGACACTGCCGCTTGACATGGCCAAGCTACTAGTCATGTCAAACGAACCCAGAAAATCCAGGCGTGGACATGGCCAGAAGACTTGGCCGTGTCACTCAGACATTACCAAACCGCCTAGGCCATGTACCCATTTCTTTCCCCTGCCAAAAAAAACCCAGTAGTGGACACACCCATGGGACACGGCCAAGCCACTGGTCGTGTCCCACCTAAAGACTCAAACAAGGCCAAGCCATTCCATGCTTGGCCATGTCGCCTCTTTTTTAAAACCCAATTTTTCCCAATCTCGTAATTTTTAAAACCCTCACTTTCATTTTTATCTCTTCTTTCTCTCATCTCTCTCTCTAAAACCTCCATTTCCATCCCTAAAAACCTCAAAATTTCACCAAATATTCCATTATTCTTAACCAAAAACTCAATTAAACCCATTAAATCTTTCAATTTTCTAATAAAAATCAATAAAATCCATCAAAGCTTCACTTTTCACCAAAGAATCAAGATGTCTAGAACAAAAATGGTGTCCCATCACAAGAGGAGGCAACCTTCATCATCCTCTTCACCATCTTCAAAGAGATTGACTCTTCTAGCATGGGGTTTCTTTCTAATGAGGTATGTAAGCGAAGAATCCCTTAATACTCTCTAAATTAGAGAAAATTTTACTATATATGTTCAAGACCTTGGATGAGAGAAATTAGTTTCCCTTAAACCTTTGCAATTCCAAGAACTTACCATAGCATTTTTAACCTCTCCTAAGGTTGAAAGAAATGAAATGAAGATTTGCACTAGGTTTAGCTTTAAATTACTTGAAAAACCATGTGTTCTTGATATTGAATAATTGAATGCTATTTCTGGTTTTCATCAAGAAGGGAAAAAATGTGTGCCTAAAGGTTTTAGACAACAATTTACATGGGGAGCAATAAGCTCGGGTGGAATGTATGTGGCCAAATTGGCTAAGGCAACGAAGTTGATAAATCCCACCTTGAGATATTTACATAGGTTTATGTCATGTGGGTTCTTTCACGGAAAGAAAGTATGGGTGTGGTGGAACTAAGCGAGCTATTTTTCTTATATTGTGCTAGCAATGCTATACCCATGAGTACCGGCTATTGGTTAACCGATGTTTTTGATAGCGTAGCAAATAGAAAAAGGGGCACAATTTGTATAGGTGGATTGGTGACCACCTTAGCTATGACACTTGTTGATGGTTTTGACCCGAGCACTTGCCATATGACTAGAATTTTTGTAAGTGATTCATTAGACCTTGCTACCTTGGAGAAGATGCACATGGTTACAAAAAAAAGGAGGGGCTTATGTGATGGCTTCAGATGAGCAAGTTGCACCAGGGGACCGGCAAAAGCGACCACGAGTTGATGAGGAGTCCAACTTGGATTCACTCGGTTTGGATGAAGATGCTCTGACTCTGAAAAATTAGGAGATTATTAGTAGTATTGAAGCAATGGAAAGCAAGATAGATCGTAATTATGCTGAAGTCCTTTACCAGTTGGAATAAATCAATAGCAACCTTGCCAAGATCCTTAGCCTCCGCCCTTCAGTAGCATCATCGTCACATTCTCCATCACTATAGATCATATTAACTTCTGCCTTTTGAGAACACTTCTTATTTTTCTTATTTTCAGTTGTTGAACATTTTAGTTATTATTTTTCATTACCATTGTTTGTTATTAAAACTTTATATTTTTGGTTTTTTTATATTTATTGCATTTTAATCTTGAACAATTAATGTTTTATGGATGAAAAGGTAGCGCTTGCCTCACAAAGAAAATGATGTAAATTAGGTTGTACTTTAACTCTTACTTCTTTTAAATTATCCTAGTTTCCATCATAAATGTAAGCTTTTATTTTTCATAATTTAGTTGTTATTTTTAAGTCTTTGTTTTAGTCGTTGTTTTAGTCATTTTTATTAAGTGTTTTGCCTTATTTTACATATTGTTTTGAAGTATTTTATTTTAGGTTCAATTGTTATTTGTTTCTTGATAGATGGCCTTTCACTTTTTGAAGCATGAATTGGAGAATTGAATAAAATTAGTGCTTATTGTTGAATTGGTAGATATTCATTACATTGCCTTTTTAAACTTGAGAAATTGGGCCTATTAAGTTAGATATCAACTTATTATTCTTTATTATGTGTAAATATTTTTTATTGATGAATTGCTAGAACTTGCTTTGACATGCATTTTAAGACTACATAAAAATTTCAATTAGGCATCAATATGATTAAGGCAATTAGGTGAACCCATTTTGACTTTAAAAGACCAACCTTATATCCGACCTTAGTTATCCAATTTTGAGCTTATTTCATTTTTCCTTTTATTTCTTTTTCACAACACCATTAGCTTAAACTTTGTTGTTTTAACTATTACCCTTTTATTAGGTCAAGAGCATTTTAAGATCTTTTATGATTGAGTGTTGTGTTAAATAAAGTATGGGGTTAAATTTAATGGGTTTAAAATTGCAAAGTATTATATTCTTTAGCTGCAAACCCTATTTTGATTAAAAAATCAAAAAATCAAAATAAAAAGAGAGAGAAAAATCAAAATAATAGAAGCTGTTGTTCTTTTTCGTAGGGTTGGAATAAATTTGGCAATGATCATTGCAAAAATTTAATAAGTGAGTTCCCTTGGAATGCTCTTTAATGTCAAGTGGTAGGTGAGTGGAAGGTGTTTTGGGATTGTTTGGTTGTATTACTTTGCTTACTTCATTCTTGAAGTGCTCTTGAACTTAGTGAATAAACTCACACTCCCAAATGTCATGCCCTTACCTTAGCCCCATTACAACCAAATGAAAGACCTTATGATTGATGATTGATTGAAATTTAGTGGTGGAAGTTTTATTGATAAGAAAATTTATGGTGATAATCTTTCATTGAATGTTATGAGTGTAAACCCTACCTTATTAAACACTTCAAAGAGTTAGTGAGGTAGTGACAACATTGGTTATGCATGGAGAACCATTAAATTACATGAGTATTGGTTTTGTTTGGTTAGATATTGATTGCGGATTTAAGAAATTGGAAGTCTTGATACATTCTTATAACTCTTGAACTTGACTAAATTTTCTTGTTTAGTTTGTTTTAATTCTAACTTTGCTTAGGGACAAGTAAAGAATTAAGTGTGGGGTATTTGTTTCAATCATTTATGTTTTATATTTTTAGGGTATTTTTATTGGTTTTAATTTTTCTTTTAATTTATGTTTAAATATTATTTGAAGTATTTGCTTTAGGTTGAAGTGCAAAACAATCAAAGTTTGTGGAAAAATAAGAGACATGGGCAATACACCACTTAGCTTATCCATGTCAATCATCAAAGGCAAAGAAGAGGCAGGACACAGGCAGAGGCAACTCGTCTTGGTCGTGTCCTTCAGAAAAATTGGGCAGAGGTAGATACTGACAAGAGACACGGCCAAGCCATTGGCCGTGTCACATGACACAACCAAGGCCTTAGTTGTGTCCCATTTGATGAAATCAAAGAATAAAGGAAGCAAAGTGAATGGCAGAGGTGAACACAAACAAAAGACACGGCCAAGCCACTAGCTGTGTCACATAACACGGCCAGTGAATTAGTCGTGTCACACCTAGAAAAGAAGATGAAATATGGGCAACTATGGACACGGCCTCAAGGCTTGGCCGTGTCCCAAGAAGAATGAGTGACATGACCAAGCCACTCAAGGCTTGGTCGTGTCTCATATGGTCCCTTTGAATTATTTTGCACGAAGTGAGGGACAAATGGGGGACAAAAGGCTCTTTCTTTTTAAAAAGAAATATTAAAAATAAGCAAAAGGTGAATGAATTTATAGGAAGAAATATAAAACAAAGATAAAAGAGGGAGACAAAGAGTGGTGTGTGAGCTGGCAAGACATCATTGGTGTCTTGAAGTGGAGGGAATGAAATGACATACACGTTTGGCTTGTTTTGAGAGCTATCTAGTTCTTAGTTTTTGGTTCTTGTTTTTAGAGGGGGAGACACCATTCTCTCTTCATCTTTATTTCCATTCATATTTCATTTTTTCCATAGACAAGACTTAATCAAGTTTGGGGATTAAATTGAGTGAGCAAGCTCCTTAGAAGATTAGGGTCTGAAGAAAGCTTGATTGGAGTTGTAAACTTGAGAGAGTTACCATTTCACCTTTCAAGAAGAGAGTCATTGATTGAAAAGAGTTTGGAAGTTGTTCATCATACATCAAAGTGGAAGCTAAGAGGAAAACAAGCAGTTCAACTCTTGGCGTCTACAAGGGGTATTTCATATTCTCTCTTTTAATTCATTTCTAGATTATTATTATTTTATTATGAACATTAATATTGCAATGTATAATTTTGATTTGATAAATAGTGAGATGGATATTTGTTTTAAATTGATGATGAGCTAATTTACTCATGCCTTAGGTTGTAGTAGATGTGATTAAATGACTTGATTTGATAATTCCATTAGTATACCTTGTTATTGGTTGATTGCATTGGACTTAAAGTTAGTTTGATAGATTGGCCACCTATGAATCACTTAATATTGAACGATGGACCAAGAGCTGAAATTTGATATCAGAACTGTGTAATCAATCACTCTAAGAATGAATTAGAAATATAAGTTCTAGGGTTTATTTAATTTGTAATTTCAAAATAATTAGTTGTTGTTAATTCATGAATGTGAAAACTAATGAATTGCTAATTACTAATTGAACTTAAGGGATAAATTAAAATACAAGTTATATTAATGGATAATTTGAGAATCAAAATTTAATTAAATTGATCTACAATCCTAGGCACCATTCCTAAATTTGAATTAATCTTATACAACTACTACTCATTTTTTTACTTTCAAATTTTAATTACAACTCACCAATTCAACAACACATACTCAATTTCATTTATTTTGTTTAAATCAAACTATTACAAAATAATTTCTTCCTTGTGAGACAACCTTAGGGCGATCACCGTTGCTACAATTACCTTATGTACTTGCGAATGTCACTTTGTAGTAGTAATTAATCGAGCGCAACAGTAATTTAAGTATTTGAATAAATTAATAATAAATAAATAAAATTCTTGTCATCACACAAATTATTTATATGGCAGTCATATAAAACACATATTAATTAAAAAAGATTGTGTTATGGATATAGTTGTGTATATCACCTAAATACATTCATATATAACACTGGTATGTTCAACATGGCCATATCTGTGTAAAACGCTATAGTGTTTCATTTATATCGATCTCATACTAAATATTAATATGCATTACCATGTGTGTTACAGATATGATTTTATATAGTACCTAAAGAAATTTATATACAGTATCTGCATGTTCAACATAATCATATTTACGTAAAACACTATAGTGTTTCATTTATATGACTCTCATATTAAATACATATTAATTAAGCATGACCATGTGTGTTACGAACATGGTCATGTATATCACCTAAATACATCCATATATAATACCTTTATGTTTTACATAAGATACTATAGTGTTTCGTCTATACGGATCTCATATCAAATATATATTAATTAAACATGCCATGTGTACTACGGACATGACCATGTATATTACCTAAACACACTCATATATAACACATATATGTTCAATGCGACTGCGTCTACGTAACACTTTAGTATTTTGTTTATATAGATCTCTTATTAAACACATAATAATTAAGTATGGCAATGTGTATTATGGACATAATCACGTATATCAGTGTAAAAAATGTTGTTCAAATACAATCATGCCTCAAGCAAATCAAAGTCTACTAACTCATTAAAAAAATTAATTCCTAAATAATATGTATAAAGGAAAAAAATTTCATTAAAATCTATGTTAAGAACAAAAATTTTACTTTTCTATAGAAAATATATTATTTTAAAATACCAAACATTTTATTTTTTCCATTTACAACAAAAAAAAATATAAAACTTACTGGTTGGTTCTGCAAAATTTCTTATGATTATTCAAAAATGGTAGCTAAAACCAATGATTTATTGTTTCCAAGTATAACAATCATAATTCAGGAGTAAGACAAAGAGCAAAAGAACAAAAGAGTAGAGCCATATATTAAATCTAGAGTTTACATAAAGAGAAAGAGAGCAAGAGAAAGAAAAGAAAACGAGAATTTTTTTAAAAAAAAAAAAGAGCTTAAAAGAAAAAATTAATGTTTTTTCATTGAAGTGGTAAAATAGTCAAAAAGAGTCTATTTAAAATGAATGTGATCTAAAATGAGTTAAACAAATTCAAGATGATATTTTTCCGGTAAATTGCAAAAAAGTAAATGAATAATACCTAATGAGTACTTGAAATTTTTAGTGAGTATCTAAAATATTAGAGTTTGTGAATAATTTGACTATAAAATTGTCGTCATTTTGATGATTATTAATGGTGTCCCTCTAACCCATTTTATAATTACAATTACAATTTTCTTAGAATATTATAATTATAATTATGTTATCATTCAATTAAAGAAAAATATAAAATTTAAAAGTTTTAATTCGAAAATATTAAAGAAATGTTATGAAATTTTATGTTCCAACGAATAAAGAAGAATATATACAAAGTAGAATAGTATCAAAGTAATTAACCACTTGATAACGGCCTTCAAATAAGTTAGATTCAACCTTAATTAACAAATTATTTTTTCTTGTTAGCTAAGAAATTAATAGAGGGAGTTTCATCTCTAAAAATCCTTCCTTTGCTGATGTTGGAAGAATCTACATTAATTATATATTTAGAATAAGTTATTAAAGATATATTTACATGAAAAATCTTCTTTTAAATTTAATTTTAAAATATATTAACGGACATGTCAAATTGGTACTTTTTAAACAGTAATGAAATACATTTTTTTTTAAATTTTATTGTAACAATTTTGTAATGTGTAATTTTTTCTTATCAAATACTTTGAAAAAATAATTATAATAAATTTCAATAAAATGAAATATATCTTAATAAAAATTATAATATTTATTCTTGTTAATATGATACAAATTTAAAGAACCCTATACTTTGAACTCTTACAGATAGAGTGAAATTTTCATTTTTTTTTTTTAGGTTATTATTTTTGGCTTTTATGTCTGGTTATTATTATAGGGTTGGCCTACATTACTTTTAAGAAAATAACTTTAATCTTTAATTAAAAAGAGAAAAAACTAAAAGTCAAAACTTTTATTTAAGAGTAAAATAACAGTAAAATTAATGCAATTATGATAATAGAATGCAGAAGAATATATAACACAAGAAAGAAATAATATTAGAAGTCAAAATTAAAAAAAGTCTTAATATATTTATAGATCCTTTAATTTAGTGATATTTTTTATTTAGCTCCTATATTTTTCGAATAACTATTTAACTCATTCAACTCGTATTTTCATTAACAAGATAGATAGCAAAACATGTGTGGTACACTTTCTTTCCGTGTTAATTAACATTTTTTCAACTATACATTTATTATTAATAAATTAATTAATAAAGTGAGATGATTGTAATTTTAATATTAGTAAATTCGTAATGGACATTTTAATCCATTTAAAATAATTTTATATAATGTTAGAGAATTTAATAATTTTCTTAATATGTCTGCAAAAGCTAAATGCGATGATTTTAGCAAAGCGAAAGGAGTATTAATTAATCCTTCATATTAATTAATATCTCATCAATTAATTAACCATCAATTAATTAAAAAAATAGAAAATCAAGAAGTAATGAAGAAGAAGTTCAAAAGGTAAAAGAAAATAAATTGAATCTTTGTGCCGCCGTTCTTTGTTCCTGGTTCTTCTTTAAACCAATTAACGAATCTCAAATCGAACTATATAAATTCCAAAAACAAAAAAGCACTCCGTAAAATTAGTTTCAAATTAGACCATTATCACCAATTAGACAGGAGCAAAGGACACAATGAGATCATTGCCGGTGAATAAACCTGATTCACATATTTCTCTCTGACAAACATGAGGGAAGATCACTCCCCAAGAACCACAATTACCATGAAGTTTAGTCTCAAGTGGGCCGTCTAAATTAAAATCTTAGCCAATTTGTAGTGATAAACCCAAGCAATTCAAAATGTAATGCTCTGAAAATTTTAAGTATGGATTTTTCTGCAGTAAGTGTAAATGCATGATCATTTGGAGTGTGTATAAAGGATTTGGAGTGTATCCAGTAACTATTTGAATTCCACGAGTATGGCTTTGAAGTGCCACGATCATGGCATAGGAATTGGGATTGTTTCAGAAAAATTCTTCAACTTGGGAGTGATGGTCTGAATCCCATGAGCATGACCCTTATATTGCCACAGCCATGGCATGTGACCCAAATATGGGATTTTGAGTTTTAAACATTATACATAGTATAAATGAAGGATTAAGAGACAATTAAAGACAGTGGGTATAACAAATTAATGGTATGAGTATGTATATTGGATAAAAATCGTAAAGCCTATATAAAGAGTTTTCTAGTGTCTTCTTTTGTCTTTCAAACTACCATACTCATCACCACATATCATCTTTATCTCTTTCTTCTTATTCTTCTATTCCTTAACCTAGAAATCATGGCGAATTTGTAGAAAAATCAAATTTTGATGGATTTTAGCTATTTTAAGCTTCATTTACCAATAAAAACATCATCAAATCAAAGGATTGAAAGGAGAGGTTATGAAAGAGCAACTTAAGTGAAGTGCTTGTATATTACTTATTTTGCTATATATTGGTTTTATCTTGATTTTGATAGTTAGAAGAAGCTTGTGTTTTGATTATATGTGATTATTTGTGAAAGAATTGTATTTAAAGTGATGTGTAAAGACGTGATTGTTGATATGGTTTTCTTTGAAACTAAAGTTATTTTTGTAATGAAAAAAGAAAGTATTTGATGTTTCTTACATGAATTTATGTTTAAATCAATTATTGATATATGTATATAAGTAAGGATTTAGGGTTATGGAACATGATAGGATTTGATAAGTCCAAGATTTGATATATATGAAAGTTATGGAAATTTCAAAGAATAAAGTGATGTGATTGACATGTAAAGGTTATTAGTTAGTTAACTATCTTGATATTACATTGGAAAGAACTTTGAATTAATTAGTTGTTGAATTATATGATTAAGAAAGACTTGTTACATTGAAGAGGAAAGCTTTATCTTTATTGAATATGATTCTAATGATATTTGGAGTTATTTAAATATCAAGATAATCAATTTTAAAGTGAAAGGTGCTTCCGGAGCTAAATGGTTATTTGAGATATATTGCCTAGAGAATTGAATTATTCAATTCTTTGTTTATTGATAGAAAATATGTGTGGAACTAGATGGCTATTACAATAGAGAATAGCCTTGAGTTAAGCAAGTTATGTTTAAAGTTGAGGATAATTGTATTTACAAAATTATTATGTGTTAAAGTTATGTATAAATAAGCTCTTATGAAGAAGGAAAGAATGGAAGTGCTATTATATGACAATTGAGACATGAGTTTGATTGTGTTCTTGGAAAATCCAATATTATTTATTTGCTTTAGGCTAAGTAGATTATGTTAAAATGTTAAGGATAAGAATAGAAATATATAATTAAGTTATACATAAATAGGGGATATGAAGGGAAGGGACCAAAAGGGCAAATGGATGAGAATTGAGGTTTAAATTTGATTGTGATTTTGGACAATTAATTATTAGTTATTTGGTTTAGACAAATAACTTTAGTGAGTGAATTTAGTAATGAATTATTAATATAAACTTAGGAGTATTTGTAGTTGATATTATATTGTTAAAGAGTAAATTGAGATTAATCTATTAAATGGTGAGACTTAGAAAGTGAGATTTATATGAGGATGATTGCTATATGTCTTTGATGATTAAAATGAGTGTATAGTTAGAGAAAGAATATAAGATAATTACATATGATAAATGAATTTTACATTGTTTTGTGAAGAACAAGATAATTTGAGAAACAATTAAAAAGAATAATAGACTGATAATTCATTGGTGATCTCAAGTGGTTTGGAGAACAAGGTAAGGAAAGCAAAGGGGTAAATGTAAGAATTAATTGAGTAGTGAAAGTAAGAATGTGAGAAATACATATTGTATACCTACAGTATACTTGATGGTAGTATTATTTGGTAATTTAAGACAATTCATATATTGTATATAGAAGTGTTGGAGAACTGAATGATACTGGTTGATGATGATAGAAAGAAAGAATCGATATTATGAAAGAAGGATTCGATAAAAACTGAAATTTGTATAGTAAAGTTCAGTGAATGACATTTCGAGGAATGAGTAGAGTATGTGAGAAAGTGAATACTATGCTATAAGAAAATAATAAAGTCTATTGTAGGTAAACGAATTCATTGAGGAATGTATTTATAAATATATAAACATGTATATATATATATATAGAATATATATATTATATGCTATATGTAGTAAACACATTATGTATACATACATATAGTCTTGATGTGAAAATGAGAACTTGCAGAATTCTAATATTTTAAGAAGAGAGTTGGATAAGAAATAGTGGAAATCTGCATAAATTTCATTATTATTATGAAAATGTGAAATGTGAATTGGAAAGATAAAGATTGATATATAAATGAGATTAGTTAAATTATTGTGGCACAAATATGATGTATATAAATATACGTATATACGTATATATATATGATAAATGTAAATAAAATAGTTATTCAAAATTTATAAATTTATAATGAAAGATAAATAATTCAAGAGGAGATGTTTTATAATAAATGATATTATAATTATGAAATATCCTGAAATAGTATAATATATGTACTGCTCAATTATACTGATAGTAAACCTAGTTTTCGAATTGAATGACTAGCCATAGGGTAGATATCCTTACTGTTACTGGACACTCAGTGCCACCATTATTATTGAACATATAATGTCACTACTGATACTGGACATTATGTGTCACTATTGTTAATAGTCCTCGGGTCATACTGATTGACTGGGCATTTACTTTATATTATTGACCCTTATCTGATCCTAGGATTTTAAATTTAGTATATGAGGGTAAGAAAATATATGAGTATGTAATTATCGAAAGTACTTATTAACTTGTATTGTAAGAGAGAAATATTAGAGTGTTACCAAAAATAATTGTATGAAATATTATAAGATTGCTAAATACAAATGTTATTGTTAAATGTATTGAACTAATTGATAGCATTTCAAATGTTGAAGTGATTGAGAATGTTTATAATAGGATTTTAAATCAAAGTGTTAAAGCATCAAATAGAATAATTATGTTCAAAGTATTAAATTAATTGATAGTATTCTAAGTGTTAAATTAATTGGAAATATTTATAGGGATATTTGGAAACCAATGTTTAGAATGTTACATCGAATCAAAGTATCAAAATATTAAACTGAGTGGTTAGGTTCTATAAATTAAATTGAAAAAGAGAATGATGGATAAACACAAAGAATATAATGCAAACAATATTGAAAGATAGCTAATAAAATATAAGTAACAAAATAGTTTGAAAGAGAACAATCACAACACTGAAAGTGTAATGTTATATTATTTGTTCTTATAAAGTTAAATTGGTATTTTGTATATGTCAAATATTGAGTTAGATAGATAATGAAAGTGTTTGGTTATTGAAATGATTTCATTGTAACGTAATAGATTTTTATATTCTTGGAAATATTTTCTTTAACAATAAATCACAAAATCTGTATATGCAAGAACCGCTAAGCTATAGGCTTAGCATATTAGAATGTTTTTGACATGCAAGTATAATGAATTGAAAGAAGTTAAGGATTGAAAAGTGAAGATATCAAGAATTTTTGATACTACAGATGATGGTTTCTATATATATATTGTAATATAATTGATGTATTGTAAAGTTATTTTGATAATTTGGGATATTGTACAAGTTCGTAAGTATGATAAAAATATTCGTATTTAAAGAATGAATGACTACAAATTATAGCAATACTTTATATCTGTTGTGTTATGGATTATTGAATTTATGATGAACACTTTAACACATGGATGGTGTTAGTTTCTATTGGACATGTTAGAGTTAGTGCGATTTTATTAATTGAAAATTTTTGGTTAATGTTAATTATGAAGGAAACTTTGTCGAATATTTTGATCAGACTGTTACTAGTATTGCTTAAACTATGAATACTAAATGTTTATAAAGCTAGATAGTATATTAAGAAACATTCTCTGATAGTTTTTGGAGAGCATTGTCAGGGGATGTTACAAAATATCCTAACCAATTTAAAAATCCTAGCCAATTAAAACTAAAGTTGTAAAAAACCCACAAATTATTATAGCCCATGGTTCTACAACAAAACAACCAACATAGGTGTTATCTACAAAACAACCAATAATAGTATAGAACAAACCAAGCAAACCATTATAAACATAGATGTTATCTACGATGTATATGGTGGCGGTGAAGGTGTCTTTGACAACAGAGAAACTATAGCAAATGAAATTAGTTGATGCGGTGGAATTGGTTATGTTGGGGCCTATGAGTTGAGTCAACTCATTGGTGGAGCAAGACAATGAAGCCATGGGGTGATGGAGAAGGCAGAAGAAAGTGAGAGGGAGAAAGTGAGCAATTTTGAAGAAGGAAAGATGATTTGGAGAAAATTGAATTTAGATAATTGGGCTTTAGTTTTTCTCCATAAATGATGTGTAATTGTTAGGAATGACAATTACACGCCTTTTGATGTCAATTTTTTTGCATGGTGTCCACATGTGCTGATGTCAGGGAATTTATGAATAACACGCCTTTGCATTTTTTATTCTATTGTTTTAAAGGGTCATTTTGTTAATGGAAAAGTAAGTTGAAGAGGCTAAGTGGTTGATCAAAAAAGTATAACTAAGTGGCAAATATAGTTGAAAAGGCCACAAATGTATTAAGTTGATTAATAAATAAAAGTTTAAATCATCAAAATAAACAAGGGTTAAAAAAAAAAAGGATCAGCTTTAATCATCAATCTGCAATTTTCTTTAGTAAGCAAGGTTTAATATTACATAATTTTTTTAATTAAATGCTTTCATATAATGTAATTAAATATTATTTTAATTTTTAATTTCTTTAATTTTTTATTTAATTGCATTCGGTTATTATATTTCATCAACTAGGCACTCAGTAAAATTAAAAAAAAAATAGAAGATACCTCTTTGTAACTTTTTTTTTAGTATTGATATAAGAAAGAAAAAATCGATCTTGTAAAAGTTGCATTGAAATATTGCCGAAATTTAATATTTTTAAATTTATGATAGAAGAAGAAATCTCTGGGCAAATGCAACTTCTGATATGTGACCATTGATTAGTTTACTAAGAAAAAACACTACAAGAATGTACCGATATGATGACAGAAATTTACCGACTGACGCAAATCTATGCCTAATTACCGAAAAATTAATGAGAACCTACCAACATAACATCGATAAATTTGTTTACCGATGAAAAGATTTATTAATAAATATGACACCAAAAACTGGTGATAGATGTTACCGACTATGTATATTGACTTCATGTGGCTTATGCCAATAAATCCCACACCACCAATTCTAATGTAAATTTACTGAGAGACAAAATCACCATTAACAAGGTTATGGCGGTAAAAATAGAGGTGAATGATATGAGAAATGTAACACCCTTATATCCTATATACATATAATACATATACCCCATATAAATAAAGTACAGATATAGAATACAAAGATGGTATAATAATTTTACTGTGTAATCATCTTTTTCAAATTATATTAAGTTAAAATATAATTAAATAAATTTATAATGGAAAATATTCCCAATATTACAGAAATTTCGCCAGAGTTTTATTTGTAATTTCAATAAATTTCAAATTTTTCATATTCTCAATCTGCATAAAAATAAACACTCCCAACATCACCCAAATCCACAACTTCAATACTCAATACAATCTCATCAAATATTTCATAAATGTATATATATAGTGCAACTTAATTACAATCACCAAACTTATAATACTATAATCAAGAGTACATATATATAAATTCTTATTATGTATATCCATAAAGTACTTGAACAAAAATCCTTTTCATGCTATGCATTATGAAACACCAATTATGCTGGTCTCTCGACAAAACTCAACCTTCAAGAATAGTCCTATAACTCAAACCTGTCTAGGTCTGATAACACCTTCATGCGTTGTACTTATGTTACCTGTGCAATACATTCAACCACGCTAAGCCTGAAAGCTTAGTGGTATATATTTAATAACCATAAACATATAATTTAAATTGCCCAATTTTATAATACAGCATGCATTATTTAATCAAACCTTTATCAACTCACAGTACCCACCAACATGCCACATTTGCAATGTTGGCCTCAAATACATAATTCGATGGCAAAAAACAGATTATGCCACCTCACAATCCACTATACATTTACTCAGCTGTAAATGTGACCCTCCATAATACTCATGGTTTTATAAACATAAAAACATAACACGACCACAATCACAAACACATATATACACACACATTCACACGTTGGGCCTAACTAGTTCCTGCAGAATAACCAAGTTTCATAAATATTAATTTAGTCCATATTCACACCAGAGCACGTGTCACATAAATCACCCGAAGGCCATCCCTATGGACACTGAGGCTAGTGTCATATAATTACCCATAGGCTGCCTCTGTCGACATAGAGAGCAAGTGTCATATAAATCACCTGAAGGCCGCCCTCTCTCGACATTGGAGCAAGTGCCACGTAATTCACCTGAAAGTCATTTCCTCATTACAATACCAATCTCGACATTCTAGAACCTAACATTGTGCAAGGCGTACACACAATACACATCACATACTTACACATACATGCATCACATCTAATATACATATATCCATATATAATTATACCCAAATTCACATCTTATATTGCAATTTGCAGTATTTACATAAAATACACATATTCACACACAAATTATATATACACATAATTATATATTCAAGTCCATAATCACACACAGTCACACATACATTGGCCCCGATAACCCCTATACAATTCCCAAGTCTAGTTATCACATCATCAATTTCTTGACCCAGCTCTGCTCTAGTCCATTTTCAATTTCAATCTCATGACCTAGCTCTACTTAGGCTAAGACTTAGCTCTGCTAAGGTCTATCAATGCATGAATATTCATTCTCAACATTACTGGACAAGTAATTGTATAGGGTTATAAACACACAATAACACTTTTTCACACTTTCAAGTGATTAACTCAATCCTTGATCACTTACACATTACATCTCATTATCACATTTCCCATGTGATCAACCTTATGCTATGATCACTTTCACATTGCATTTGCATATTTTCATTTAATTATCAATTTCTCATTATTTCATAATTAATTTTCACTTTTTAATCACATTTATCATTTTTCATCACATTCACTCTTTTTTCACAATTTTCCATGTTTTCCATATTCTTTAACTATTTCCACATTTTTCATTACCAACCTATATTCACATTATATATTCATGAGTCACATTCACAATGTGACTCATTCCACCCATTTTATCACATTTCGCAACATATCCATACAGTACTTCTTACTACACCATATTAGTATACCTCATTCATTTCATATACAAATATTAACTTCGCATTGAATAAATGTCCAATGTGATACTCATCACATAACTATATCATTTTGCATAGATTATGTCAACATTCACATTACAAAGCAACCATACTAATTATGCCAAAATCACATTTCATAAAATTAAAAGTCATTTAAATATGTAATAACCTTAGAGATGTCAAATCCAATGCTAATTCCACCATCCAAGCCTTACTTCTCCAATGTCCTAACACTCTTTAATTCTACAATTTCACCGTACTCAAACCTAAATTAAATTAGAGCAAAAATATATTATTAACATCATATTCCTACCCATTTTATTCAATCAATTATCAATTATTCCATTTCTATCCAAATTCAACCAAAAACCCTAATTTATCCTTTACTAAGTTCTTTTAACATCAACCAACTAATGTCCTTTCTGTCAACTAACCATAAAATCCTTATATGCACATCAAAATAACATTAAAAAAAATCCAATACAATAATTATAAACACCTCCTTCAAAGCCCCAAATTTTACATATTCACCCATAATCCTAACTTCTTCAAAATCTACTCATATTCCAATTCCAACCATAAAATTATAAAAAACTTATTAAAATAACTTCAAATCAATTCATTTTAACAATTATCACCAATTTCTCACTCTACCCAATTTACACATAACCATAATAACTAAAGGAATCACACTTAAATTGAAGAAAACTTATTTGAATACTTGGTTATTCTTCAAAATCCTTTTGATTTGCTTTGATTTTTAATGAGATTTAGATATAAAAGATGAAGAAATCTCTCCCTTTGTACCTCTTAAACTCGAACAACCATGGTGGATAATGAAGAAGATGGCTTTTTGATATGTTGACTTTTCTAACTTTACCCCTTATATATCCATATAATTACAAACTATTAAATTAATATAATATTAAGATATTTCCATCTTATTCTTATGAAAAAATCAATTTAACCTCTTTTACTTTTTTTTTAATTATTATATATTAAACTTTATACTTTTTACCTTTGACTTTTTTACTTTTTGACTTTTGTCTTTTTAGTGAAATGTATATATCATGTATATGTTATGTATATATCTTGTATTTCTCTCTTCCAACATACTAAATATCCTACAAATTAATTATTTAATCGTATTTAAAATCCACTGGTGTGACAAGAAATATTATCCCAAGATGGCAACCAAGAGGGGGTGAATTAGTTGATTTGAACAAGTGATGGTAAATTAAAATTAGGAGCAATAAGAATAACAAGATGAAGAATGAGTATAGTAGAGAAGAATAACACAAAGAATTTATAGTGGTTCATATTACCTTGATCCTACTTCCACTTTATTAACAACTTATTAAGGTTTCACTAATCTTGAGTTTTTACAAGCTCAACTCTAACTTGGTGTTTTCATAAGCTTACACCAAGCGTTTAAAAGGTTTGAGTATTATCCTCACAACCCAACAAGAGTTTTTCTAAGGCTCAGTCTAAAACCTAAGTGTTTCAAAGCTAACACTCAACTTGCAATAGTGTTTAATGCTCACACCGAACACTCAATGAATACAAATATAAATTTTGATGCAAGAAAATAAAAGCTGTTTATCTTGGTTATTACAAAAATTCTCTCTTACAAAAATGAAGTTTCTTGAGGTATTTATAGTCTTCAAGACTTTGTCTCGCACTTTCATTAATGTGCCAATCAAGCTCATGGTTGGACTCTAATTAGTCTGATCGGCTCGGCATCAGCCTGGTAGGATGAGCTCTGATATAGTTGTGAGGTTTGAATTTCTGACAAAAGTTCTTCAATAGCTAGTGTAATATCCCAAAGTATACCATAAAAGTTTTGGAATATTTATTGTTGTATTTGGATTAAATGTATATGTTTAAAAGGAAAGAGAAGAGAGGTAAGGGAAGAGTGTATATGTTGTATATATAGTGATATATACAACATATACAAGTCAAAGAAATGGAAGTCAAAGAAGATTAATTAATTATTTTTAATTAATTTTAATTAATTAAATGGAAAATTGAATTAGTGAGTGGATGAAGATATTTGATTATTTTAATATTTAATTGCTTTGTGGATGTTTAAAGAGAAGAAGTGGTTGACTTTTCCATTCATTCTTCTTCATCTTCTTCTTCTTTCCTTGTTTGGCTGACCATCATAATAGGAAGAGAGGAAAGATAGATTTTGTTCATCCAAACTCAAGATTGAAGGATGTTTCAAGTGATCAAGCTGGAAATCTAAGAGTTTTCATCACTTTTGGTAAGTTTTCCACTTGATTCCCTTGTTTTCTTTTAAGTTTGTGTTGTGAGTTTGGTGATTAATTGTTGATGGTATGAGTATGTTTGATTGTGGTGTGTTTGAGAGTGTTAGGTTTAATTGATTTTGATTTTTGGGGTTGGATTGAAGAGAAGGAGTTAGGTTTGATGTTGGAAGAGTAAGAGTTGTGTATATGTGATGGTTGTGAATTGGGGTTTGATGTATGTATTGAGCTGTTTTAGTGTTTTTGCAAGTTAATTGGTTTATGTGTGTATTTAGTTAAGTTTGTTTGAAGTGGATAATGGTGGAAGAAAGTGGGTTGCTGGATGTGTTGTTGTTGTTGCCGGAATCTGCATTTTTGGCTAACACGCCCATGAGCAAGGCCAGGTCTTTAGGTGTGTCAATGGTTCTGTGTTTCTGGATGGGTGACATGATCAGTGACACGCTCGTGCTATTGAACGTGTCACAGCTTCTGTGTTGTAGTAGTATTTACACGTCCAGTGACACGCCCATGTCACTGAGTGTGTCATAACTACTGTGTTGTGGGAGGATTGACACGGCCATGAACACGCCCGTGTTGTTGGACATGTCAATGTTTCTGTGAGACATAATGATTGACATGGCCAGTGACCCGCCCATGTCACTAAGCGTGTCAAAGCTTCTGTATTGTGAGTTAGGGCACGGTCAGGGACACGCCCGTGTTGTTGAGCGTGTCATGTGTAGAGTTAGCCCTAATTGATTCTTAACCTCATTATCTCATGTGTATCTCTAAGTGAGTGTGTATGATCACCTTTGGTTTAGATTTTGAAGAGATTGAGTTGCCCTAATCCAAGTGTTGAGGATTCTTGGAAGAGGAGTTTGGTGTTGTGTGAGTTTCTCTTGAGGTAAGTACAAACCTTACATTATTGCATACATGTACATGACATTGGAACTTAACACATTTTGTTATAAATGTGCTAAGTGATCTATTACATTGTTGATACATTTGACTAATATTATGATTTGCATAATGTGAAAGATATGATGATCATTCAAATTGTATATTCAATGTAATTGGTTATGTATACTCTAATGATGAGAGGTGAAGCCATTGTGGTTGGCTATAATGATGCAAATGAAATAATTGGGGTATGTTTTCCTAGATGATTATGAGGGAATTAGAATGGAATTGATAATGAAATAATAAAAGAATTGTGTGTTTAATATGTTAGTCAATTTTCAGAGTTTTGTTGTTGGTGGCATGCCTAATAGTAACAATCTCTTGAAGCTAGGTTGGGCTTGATCCTTGAAGCCAAGTTGGGTTGAAGTTTAGCATGCTTAACTCCCCTCGAAGCTTGGTTGGGTCTAGTCCTTGAAGCCTAGTTGAGATGTTACAACCCTTGAAGCTTGGTTGAGCCTAATTCTTGAAGCCTAGTCGGGATAATGATAAATGTGATAATTAAACCAAAACATTAACTCTGAAAGTTGAATGGCATATTAGTTTCTTTTGGGCCCATGCTTGTCTTTGTTTAAATGTGATTTATGAATGGTGAAACAAATGAATAATGAGATTTAATGTAAGACTTTGAAATATGACATTCTTATGTATTGTTTATGATATATAAATGTGTGACATTAGCATTTCATTAAAGCATATTGTTATTGTGGTTTGTACCACTAAGCCTATGGCTTAGCGCGATAGTGGTTCATCGCGTAGGTGACAGGGTAGATTCGGAGAGTTCAACTAGACCGAGTCGAGTCTAGACTCTGAAGTGTGGATTGTGGGCTTAAAGATCAGAGACAAACTGCCAAACATGTATAAACTTTATGTTTTGTAAACATGGATTTTGATGTATTTATATATGTAAATACCACTACATTTTCTGTTGCGTAATAAATAAATGTTTTATCTAGTATATTTTATAATATAATTTGAATGTTTTAAGTTTTCTTATAATGTTGTTAAATTGAAAGATTGGTTTGCTTATTATAAACCGTAGCACTCCTGTATTCGGTATACGTATATTACAGGTGTAGTAGTATGTAGTGTGCGTATATGGGGTATAGGGGTGTTACAGCTAGTACACGTGACAACCACTAATTGAGTGGATAAGTAATGGCTATAATCTTTAAAAGCTTTTTCTATAGCCGGTTGGTAGGACAATGGTTAGGTCGGTCGACTTAAGGTATGCTGAGATTCTTGAAGTGCCACTAACCATGATCTCTACTAGAAGTTTTGAAGATTCAGCTCAACCTTAGTACGGGTGAGTTATAATATAGTCCGGTCAGTCCATGTATAGTATGTTGAACTTATTGGAGTACCATAGACTGTGAGCTCTACTGGATGTTTTGGATTTTTGGCTCAGCTCGGTATGGTCGGATTATTTTCAGTTAGGCCGATCTAGACTTGATATGCTAAAGTTTTTGAAGTACCTCTGGTTGTGAGCTTCTCTGAACATTCTGATGATTTTTGGACTTAAGTTATCGATTAGTTTCGGCTCGTCCCTGGTAGCTAGGTCTCGGTCCAAGCTACAAGTGTTCTGTCTTAAGTCCTGTTTTGACAGATTTGCTTGAGCTCATTCCTGGTGACTTCAGACTGATTTGCTTGAGCTCCTTCTTGATAGCTAGGGCTCGGTCTAAGCTGCAGGTGTTTGGTCTTATGTCTTCCTTTAAGCTCATTCCTGACAACTGAGGATCAATCCATACTATAGGAGCTTAGTATGTTTAGCTCATGCTTGTTTTCAATAATAAGAGCTTAGTTGTCCAATGTTCAATACAATTGGCTAGAGCTCGTGCTTCAAAGGCTTAGGTGCTCGGTTCTAAGAAATTCTTGTTCAGATCATACTAGTACTTCAGCTCATGTTAATTCAGTCTAGGCCATTACGATCATGCTTGCCAGTGGTCCATTCAAACTATGGGTAATTTTAGTTCATGTACAAATGTAGCTTGGTACAACCATTAGTCATATTCAATTTAATTACCGAAGATCAAAATAGAGTAAATTTGGCCAAGGGTTTTGCTAATAATCTCTCCCTTTTTGACTTTGGCAATTAAATTAAATTGATAAAAATTTCAAATGTTTTAGTTTTACAAATGCTCCCCCTTAACATATGCTATAGTTTATTCAAATGTTTTTTCTTCCCTTTAATTGTTGTATTTAAGGTTCTTAACCCCTTTTGATTTAAAATTTTAATTTTGCATTTTAATCTTCTTAGTCTTCCCCCCTTTAACAAAGACAAAAAGGGAAAAAAAAAGTAGAGTACTTTTATTCAAGACAAACAAACCATGCATTTATGATCATTTTTTAAGTTAAAGCAAATAAAATAAGGAAATCACACATGGATAAAAGAAAATAATCAAATAAGATTGTAGGCCCTTAATTTTGGCCCTAACTTGGCACGGCCCTAATTAAAGAATGCCAAAATAAATTTGATCCAACTTTAAAAGCAAACATTCAATTATAAAACCCTAAATTAAGCTTTTTTGGCCCAAATTAAAACTTTTTGATCCATAAATTAAAAAATATACAAGATTATTTTGAGTCGGGGCGGCCCAGGTGACTTGAGCCATTGCTCATGTCGACCAGGGCAACCAGGTTGACATGAGCAAAGGCTCATGTCGACCTGGTTGCCTAGATAGACATTGCCTTAGGTCATGTCAATGTAGATTTGGCACACTAGATCGACATGGTCCTAACGTTTTTTAAGTTTTGGCAACCCGATTTCCTAATTAGATTAGAATTCATTTAAGAGTCGGATTAGCAAATTAGGTTTAGGGTTTTACTGATTGTTTGCCTATAAATTCTAAAGTTTAATGCCAACAATAGGCAATAAGAATAAAAGTCATCAACACACTAAAGGCAGCAACACTGACTTTATTCTTGTTCAATCAGAAATCAAATTTTGATGGAACCGACAATGGAGGTTTGGCATTAAATCTTTAATTTGTTTATATTTACAGCAACCTCATCCTTTGATTCATAAGTTGTTTAAGCATACAATAGCCTTAGCATGTTTTCTTTTAAGTGTTTTGATTATTTGTTTTGATATTAATTTTTCCAGCAATATAACCCTAATCGTATGTTTTATAAATCAAAGTTTCCATTCATGTTACTTCATCTAGTAGCCTAAATCATTGATTCAACCATCAAAACCCTAATCTGTCTTGCAATTTCAAAACCCTAATAGTTTTCATAATTTTTTAAAATCCCTAAACTATTTTTTCAAAACCTTAAACTATTTTATTAATTGTCAAAACCCTAATTATTTTTCCAAACAACTAATTTATTTCCCCAAACCCTAAACTGTTTTCCAAAAATAATAAACCACAACCCTACTTTCTTTTAAAAACTTTTTATCCAATAACCCTACTTTCAAATTGTTCAACTCAAAACACCAAACCCTATGACTAGTTCATCAACCAACCAAACCCTTATATAGTAAACCCAAAACCCTAATTCTAGTGGCTTAATTCCCAAACTTAGGTCCAAACTCTAATCCTAATAACTTAATTCCTAAACCCTAGTTTCACAGTAACCCTAAATTCCACAAACCTTAAAAACCTAAAACCCCTAAACCTTAATCTAAGATCCTGAAAAGCCTATTCCAGAAATCATAATTCCCTAAAACTTTAATATCCCAATAGTTAAATAACCTATAAAGCCCTCATAATCCAGTAGCCAGTTTTTAATATCAAAATCCTAAAAACAGTTTGTAATATTAAAACTCTAAAAACCCTAGTGTACATATTCATTGTTTAATATAATATTTAGAGGTAGGATTGGTTATTAATACATGTTTATATCTTGATTTATTTTTATTTGTTATATGATGGATGATTTATTTTATAATGGATATTTTATTTTTAATTATTATGTTTGAATGGTTTAATTTATTTGATTAATTGTTTATTTAGATTTTACGATTATAAGGGACATGTTTTCACCTTTTGGTGGGTGTCCTATTGTATTTTATTTTCTTTATGGAAATTTGGACATTGTAAGGGCATGTTTTCATTTTTGGATGGGTGCCCATTTATTGACTTGTTTTGATGCAATAATTTTTTTATTTATTTTTGAATCACATGTAGTATGGATAGTAATATAATACTTAAGAATTTTATAATATCTAGACCTAAAAAGGAGGCCGGTTCCAATGAACCGGGCTTTATGGGGGTGTTGTGTCATTCTCACCTTCCCCATACATACCCAACTTTCTGAACCCATTAGGGGGTTGAAAATTCCTTAGGATTCGAGTTATCCACCCCTTTTTTTTTTCCCGTCCGGTGGCAACTCCATTTTCTCTGGGTTTAGGCCCGTGTTCTCTATGGCTCTGAGCCTAACAGTACCGAAGTCTCAAGAACCATTCAATCGGAAGTAGGGACAAAAATCTCTGCTCACAAAGATCAAAGTAGAGGAGATTAAGGAGGGGTGTCAAAGTCGTCATCATCATTTCCATTGCTATTTCTATCTTCCTCATCATAGTCCCCTTCTTCTTCTACTTCCATTCCTCTTTGAACTTGTTCTTCTCCAAGGGTGGCTTTTTCATCTTCCTCTTTATTCTCATCCCAAATCATACATTGAGGAAATCCGATGGCACCTTGGATATCCCTAATATCCATATGAAGATGAGAGAGTCTTCTTGAGATGGTATCAACCTTAGAAGTTTGAGAAGATTTTTGACCTTGAATGTCTAGAAGGATGGAGAGGATAGAGCTTTGGCCTCTAGGAGTTTGAGGTCTAGGAATTTCCACTTAAAAAGATTCTTAACTTTCATCAACAATTCTTGATCTTTTCCTTTGTTGAGCTCTAATGTCTTGTGCTTCAAAAGCATAATGATATGTTTCACCAGCTTTAATTATGCATTTTTATTATTTTAAATATTAAATGTTGATTGGATTTTTGGATGGATCAAGTGGATTGGAAAGAGTAGCTCTATTTTGAAGGAGTAAGTGCACCTACATGTTTAGCAATTTGAGTAATATAGGAGGTGATCATGATGGTTCCGGATGATTTATTTTTAAGTATAAGAAATGAGTCAATCAAGAATGTAGCGGTTTGAATTTGCTCTCCTTTAATTAAACTGTAACACCCTTATACACTATATACATATAGTATATGCACTATATATATAAATTACATATATATAATATAAAAATGTCATAGTTCTAGTCATTAGAAAATTTATCAGAAATTTTCAATAAAATAATTTACTTGTATAAGTATAATTTATTTGTAAAACAAATACAATTATAGGTAATTTAAATATTAAAAATAGCATTTATTAATGAAAATCTCTGAAAAAAAATTTCCAGAGTTTTATCTGTAATTCGAATGTCCCTAAAATCTAACAAACTCAACCTGCACAAAAGTAATGCACTCCTAATATACATTTAAATTTATCCAAATCTCCAACATTATTGACACAACCAAAAAAGTAACTCAATATTTACATTACTTAAACAAACTTTATATATATATATATAAATACTTTTGATATTCACAACACTTAATCCAACATTAAGTTTCAACATTTTTATATAAACTATAAAATTATATATGTAATGCCCTTATACCCTATATATGTACAATACATATACCCCGTATACATAAAGTATATAGATAGAATATAAGGGTGGTACTGTACTTTGTTGTAAAATCACGTTTTCCATAATATTTTAGGTTAAAACATAATTAAATAAATTTATAAGAAAAAATCTTTGAAAAAATTTTGCCAAAATTTTATCTATAATTTTAATAAATCCAAAACCAAAATCACATAACCTGCAAAGAAAATTTACACTCCAAAATAATATTTTTTACCCATTCTTCAATTTAGAACTACATTGTTACATATTTAAATCTTATAGCTTAAAATATTATTTATCATAATTAATAACATATATTTATATATATAGACAACCATCCAAAATCTTTAATTCAAATACAAATATTATGAATTGATATGCATAAACCATACTACATAGCACCATAGTTATACACATATGCAATCGACATTGTTAGTCTTATGGCACCTACATCTTCAAGTCTCAATCACGCTCTAGATCCCCAGGTTGCACTTCTAATACATGTGCGACACATACTACCGCGCTAAGCTTAAAAGCTTAGTGGTATATACTATAATAATGTATATTACTTATTAACCAATACACATTTATTGAGACACACAAATGCTTGTGCCATTGTTCCATGGGATGCTCCACATAATTTATTTTTCATTTAATTGTTCATTTGTATTTTTTTTTCATAATCATGTAAAATTCCCATTCTCTCAATACATATATATCATTATCTTATAGACGCACATGCACACATACACATGTTAGGCCCAACAAATTCTTGCACAATACCCAAGTTTCATAAATATCAATTTAGTCCATCTCGACACCGAGATAAGTGTCACATACATCACCCGAAGGCCGTCTCTATAGTCATTAAGGCTATTTTCATATAATTACCCATAAGCCGCCTCTGTTGACACCGAAAGCGAGTATCATATAAATTACCCGTAGGCCGCCCTCTCTCGACATCAGAGGTAACTGTCATATAATTCACCTGAAGGCAACTTTCTCAGTACAATATCATTCTCAATATTCTGGAACATAACATTGTGCAATGTGTAATCGCAATACACATTGTGCATTATTCCCCATCACACTATACAATCACAGGTTACATTCACAATGTGACCCATTTGCACATATTATCACATTCATAACTACACATCATATTACTCATATTTTCATTCACATTGCACTATCATTTTTAACATTTCTTTTTCTTAATTACCATATTTATCCTCATGATCATCTCATATCATGATCACTTCCATATTTCTCATTGGTCCATATCCATTTCCTTCACATTATGCCAAAATAGTTCAATTTTACACTTTTTACAACACACAACATAATACATTATTACTGCTTATATCCGACTCAACAAACATACCATAATCACACTCACATGCACATTATACACATTGTCACACTAAAGGATCACAAGATCCCTTAAAGTGTGCCAGTAAACATATTATAATATTATACGTAAATATTCAATTTAACAACTATCAAAGTATGTACTAACCTCAATTATGTCATGCCTCAAGCTCGAATCACCTTCCAACTTTAACTTCATCAATTTCCCTTCAATTCTTTGATTTTACAAATTCACTTTACTCAATCCTAAATCAAATTATAAGTTGAAAAATCCATTAGCCACATATTCCAATCCATTTTAACCATTCAATCATCAATTATACCCATTCTTCCCAAATTCCACCAAAAACCCTAATTACCCTTACTACTTCATTCAAACTTCCACTAAACCCATTCATTTCCATCATCCAACTATATCATTATATATACATTAAAGCAACATCAAAACAATTTATTTTAACAATTATAAACATTATAATTAAAAACCATAATTTCACATACTCATGCCATGAACCCTAGTTCCACTGTAATCAACTCATATCCAATTTACAACCATAAAATCATTATATCCACATCAAAATAACATCAAAGCCATCTATTACAACAATTATAAATACCCCTATCAAAAATCAAAATTCCACATAACCAACCATAACCCTAAATTCGTCAACTATATTCATTTCAAACAACTAACCAACAAATCATCATATACTCATCCTTTCAACATCGTTACTATCTATTTTAGCAATTTAAAATAACTTTCTCCCTCTAAAACAAATCTTACATAACCATAAAACTAAGGAAATAAGCTTAGTTTAAAGAAAACTTACTTGAATTCTTGTTCTTTCTTCAAAATCTCCTTAAAATCCCTTGAATTTCTTATGTAATTTGATGTATATAGAAGGAATTCTCTCTCTCTAGCTCCAAAAATTCGGCCATTGATGGAAAAATGAAGAAGAAGAAGACTTTTCCTACTTTATTCTTCATTTACTATCCATAAATATCAATTAATTAATTATTTAAACATTTATTTATTTTTCCTTTTAATTGCATCCACTCATGTTCTTATTCCTTTGACTTTTTTCTTCTTCTTCTTTTTTATTTATTTTTTTTATCATCCACCACCCATAATTATGTATAAGTATATGTCATTTATATCTGACGTATATGCAGAGGCGGAGATAAAGGGGGTCCCATGGGGCCCTGTTCCCCCCTCAGTTAAAAATAAAAAATTTTTAGGTATATTTGAGAATGAATATTACATTGGTTGAGATGGAACAGCTTGGCCTTACTATGTGAGAGCACGCAACTTCGATCCACGCTCCCAACATTTTTCTTCCAATCTTTAAAACTGGGCCTTTTAATCAAGCCCATTACAAACAAACAAGATTTGTCAATGACTCTGCCCATTACAAACAAACAAGAATAACTTAATTGTGACTCTTTCTCTTCTTTCTCACGTTTCTTCTTCGTTAATTCCTTTTTCTTTCTTTTTTTTTCAGATAACAGTTTCTTCCTTTTTCAATTTCATTCTTTCACCGATTGGCACCAGCAAGGCAGCGGCAACAAGTTAAGAATAGGTACACCACTTACTTTTAATCTCATATTTATTTTGTTGCAATTTTTTTATCTTGCTAAAATGAATTGAAATTTGAAAAATAATGAATTAAGAAATTGGCTTGAATACTTGAGGACATTATAAATTTGAAATGTTTAATTTGATTTTGTAGTATGAAGTTTTTTTTTTTTTGAGAAAAGTAGTATGAAGTTAAATTGAAATTATTATTTTTTTGTAGTTTATAATCTGGAATTTTTTTATTTCTTTTATAATTTGATATTTTTAATGTTTAGTATTTAAGTTGAATTGGACCCCCCTTATCTAAAATCCTGGCTACGCCACTGCGTATATGTATATGTCACTTATTCTTTATTTATATGTTATATATATTTTTATGTCGATATATATATAATGTGTATTTTATGTGAATATTAAGTATACATTATATGTATATCTTGTATATATTATGTGTTTGTCTAGCATTCTCTTTTTCAACATACTAACTACCCTCCAAATTAATTATTTAACAGTATTTAAAATCCTCAAGTGCTACAGTATGTACATAATGTGATTAACTAATAACAAATATTTACATGCTATGCAATTGCTCTGGTCTCGTGGCAAACTAACAAAACTTCTAGTACAATCCAGAAACCCTACACCTAGTAAGCTCTAATAGGGCTTTCAGTGTCCACTCTATCACCTATGCAATGAGCAAATTGCACTAAGCTTTCTGCCTAGCGATACTACTTTGATAATAAAAAATTAATTTTAAAAAAATAATGATTTGAAAATAATGCAATATGCATTGCTCTACAGCATAACATGATTGATGCCTTTATGAACACCCATTTTCATAATCCTCATCCATGTACCACAATCACATGAATTAGGCCCAAATAGCCCTATATACTAGTCAAGTTCTGGAGGCATTATTTTGGTGTATCGTGAAGCCTAGCATTTTACCCGAAGGCAAGTAATATCATAAGTGGCACCCAGTGTCTAGCCCTAAGGAAAATAATAGTGACTCCCGGCATCTAGCCCTAAGGCAAATTATATAATGGCATGCCATATACATATCACCAAATACAAGCTCTGGAACAAGATAATATACAGGGTAACACACATTTCATATACATTTTCATTTTACATAATCATCTCATATTATCACATCACATTTGCTATTCATCATTTTCAAGCACTTTTTCCATCATTCCTCTATATTTCCATATATATTTTTATCATAAACATCACATTCTATCCATTTTCCATATCCTTCTTATGCAATTTGCATATTTTCCATATACTTCAATTATATTGATACTTTTGCCTCACTTTTCACATTATTTTACTATTTTCCATTTTTTCCAATCATAAAAATATTTTTTCTTGCCATACTCACTATGTGGCTTATATCCTTATTTTAAGTGCTCAAACACATCTTTTTATGAATTAAACAAAACAAAGATAATAACCATTCTACAATTGTTTAATATCCTACATATCATGCATTTTATACACTTTTACACATAACCATGCACTTTACATGTGAAAACTCACATTAATGTAGCATCACTCAAACATTGACATTAAATGCAGCATGTCAATTCAATGCAATTAAATGCATAAATACCAAAGTATGTACTAACCTTCACTTAAGACAACTTTTAAGTCAAGTTCACTCTCTTTTCTTTACTTTGTCAATATTTTCTTCACTTCTTTGATTGGGCAACTCAACCTTACTCAATTCCTAACCAAATTATAAGTTTAAATAATTCATTAGAAACATAATTCAACTCACTAAAACAAATCAAATAACAATTATTACAATTCTACTCAATTTCTAATAATTGCCCTAATATACTTTAATTTTGAAAATCCATTAATCCTATCTAAACAAAATTTTAAGCTAAAATATATCATTAGAAATTTATTCTAACACAATTTAACCATTCAAACACCATTTACATCAATTTTAACCAAAAATCTCCAAAAACTCTAACTTACCCTACTACCTCATTCAAACTTCTACCAAACTCAATCATTTCTATCATCCAGCCACAAAATCATTACTTTCATACCAAAATAATATCATAACAAGTCATTTGAACAATTATCTAAACCTCCATTAAAAACTCATTTTTCACATATTCAAAATTTAAGGTAAACTTCTTTAAAATCCAAGAAAACATACATATTTCTTGAAATTTCTCCAAAACTATCTTTGTTCCCTTGATTTTTCTAGGGAATTTGGTGTAGAAATTGATGAAAATTCCTCCCTTTCCTTAGCTATGGTGGATGACCCAAATGGAAAGACGAAGAAGAAAAAGAGTTTTTATTTTTCTTCTTTCTTTCCTTAACCATACATATATATAACAATAATATGATTAATTAATTTATTAATTATTACAAATCCATATCCACTACCACCAAAATTTATTTTAATTTTAATTTTAATTTATTTTATTTTTAAAACTTTTTACCTTTTTTTACTTTGACTTTTGACTTTTTTTTTTTAGCTAAATTTATATTTTATGTATATCTCATTTATATCCTTCATATATATTATATATTTTCTTTTCCCAACACCTTTCTTTGCCCTACCTAATTATTTATTTAATTATATTTTAATAATAAAAAAATACGAGCGTTGCATAAATAATAAAGGAGGACAAGATCTCTATGACTGACTTTTTCATTACTTTCACTACTAGCATTAATGGTGTAGGTGATTATTCTATGTAATATCCAAGAGGGGAGGGTTCTAAGGTATTTATCATTCGAAAGTTTATGAAAGTGGGTTTCAATGGATATTTCTTTCCAAAAGTTTAGAAGAATTTCATTGAAAATTTTGGAGTCGGAAGAATGAAGTATCCATTCGATGTTAAATCCCCAAATAGAAGCAAAAGCTTCTCAAGTCATTTGATATTGTTGATTAAAGAGTTTAAATGTTAGGCCATAGTAACCTAATGATTCAACATCCTTCTTTTCAACAACTAATGCTACAAGAAATTTCTTAGTTAATGATTAACATCCCAATCAATCTTGTTCAAGAAAAATAAAGGTTTCCCACCCAAGATTAGAAAGGTAGGCTATAATCTCATTTTCTATGGGAAGGGATGCTCAAGAGAAAAGAGAGGAAATTCTATTTGGTTCAGTTTTCTTGCCAAAGAGAAGATGGTATCTTTTCTTCTCTTCTTCATTAAGGTGTCTTGGTTTATGACTTCTTGTTCATAGGAGTGAAGTATGTTACTAATCATTTTTCTTTCTCCTTTCTAGAGGCTTTCTTCTTAGAGTCTTTAGGAGCCATTGATGAGAAATTTTTGAAATAGAAAAGATGATGAGTGATTTGATGGAATTTGAGTGTTTGGATGGTTTAAAAATTGGTCAATTGTTGTAAAATTTGATTTTGGTGGTATTTATAATGTTTTAGGCCAAAACTAGCCATTTATAATTGTTGGAGGGTAAAAATGACTGATTTTTAAAAAAATGTTCAACGGCTATAAAAATGATTTTGGCTCTGCCCGGTCGAACCTCTGTTAGCACGATCGGATTGAATTAAAATTATGGATTGACCGAGCTTGCTTACAAAGATCCTACCAGATGGAGTAAAATGGTCAAACAATGTAAGACATGTGCAACCTATATGCTCAGTTTGAGGCAGTCCAGTCAAACTAGCTGTATGGTCCGAGCGGGAAAGATAGAAAGTGAGAAAACCAAGTAGATCAAGCTATAGTTTGGGGTGGACTAATTAAAGAAGAATTTGTATAAATCTCAATTTGTGGCTTTTCCAAATGATCAAAATAGATTTGAATGATGAATTTGATCATATAAAATGTATGCATTTTTTGAGTAAATTTAATTCCATCATATATATGCACATGCATCAATTCAAAGTACTTCCATCTATCATGCCTATGTGTTGCTTGATAAAATTTAATCTTTCTTCATTTAAGGATTTTGTAAAAATGTCAGCAAGTTGATTTTGAGTGTTAATAAATTCTAAAACCACATTTTGGTTTTGAACATTTTCTCTCAAAAAGTGATGTCCAATGTCTATATGTTTTGACATATAATGTTGAATGGGATTTTTGGATAGATTAATTGAGCTTGTATTGCCACACTTAATAGGGATGAGATCAAATGTTTTTCCATAATCTAGCAATTGTTGTTTCATCCATAAAGATTGTGTGCAACAAAAATAGGCAACAACATATTTGGCTTCCGCGGTGGATAGGGCAACCGACACTTATTTTTTGCTAAACCAAAAAACTAAGCAATCATAAAGGAAATGGCATGCACCAGTTGTGTTTTTCCTATCCAATAGGCAATCGACAAAATTCACATCCGAAAAAATCCTAAAATGTCAAATGATGTATTTTTAGGATACCAAATTCCTAAATGCAATGTTCCATTCAAATATTTTAGAATTCTTTTAGTAGCAATCAAATGTGATTCTTTAGGGCATAATTGAAATCTAGCACACAAACAAACGCTATATATTATATCATTTTTAGAAGTGGTTAAGCAAAGTAGGTATCCGATAATGCCTTGATATTTCTTCTCATCTATTATCTTACCATTTTCATTTTTGTCAAACTTCAATGATGTGCTCATTAGAGTTTTGCTTACTTTGCAACCATCCATGCCAAACTTTTTGAGAAGCTTCTTTGTATATTTAGATTGGTTGATGAAGATCTCATCCTTGCATTGCTTAATTTGTAATATAGTTAATACATTGTCTCTCGGTAATGGTTTACTATTCTAGTCAATAAATATGTAGTTAATGCATTGTCTCTCAGTAAATGATAAAAAAAGGCGATGCTATTAATAATCATTGATTACCATTATCGATAGTACCCACATCTCTCGGTAAAATGCAATCCCTAGCTAGATTGAAAAGTCATATCAGTTATCGAGAGATTTCCATGTCTACATATCTCTCAATAGTTGGTAATGAAGCAATGCATCGATTAATTAAAATTAAATAAATGTGCCGATAAAATACTGAATTTGTTGGTGAGTTGCAAAACCTTAGACTGAAAGTCACATCCATGACCAAGAGATGGTCACATCTCCTGGTAGTTGGTAATGAAGTAGCGAATACTATTTATTTACTTTAGATATATTTACAGACAAACTTTCTAATCTCTCAATAAATTACAAAACCCTAGACTGAATAGTCATATCCATTATCGAGAGATGATCACATCTCTCAGTAGTTAGTAATGAAGTGGCACTACTATTTATTTACTTTAGATATATTTACCAACAAATTCTCTAATCTCTCGATAAATTGCAAAACCCTAGAATGAAAAGTCATGTCCATTATCAAGAGATGGAGAAGTTGGTCAATAAATGGTAATGAACATGCACAACTATTAATTTAAATTAAATATATTTATTGAAAGACTCTGTAATCTCTCAGTAAAAATGCAAAATCCTAAACTAAAAAGTCACCAAGAGATAGAGTAGTTAGTCTATAAATGGTAATGAACGAGAGTGTACTTTTTTTAACAACTCTAAAAGTAACTATAAATTTGATTGTTGCAAGGTTGTTTCATTGCATCTCGAAATCAGATGTCTCGGTCTAATACCTAGATTGATGAGTCTGAGCTATTTTTGTTCGTTGTTGGAGGGAAGAAGAAGAAGAAGGAGGTTTATGGACTGAATTCGTAGTTTGTTAGCTATACTTCTCCTACTTTATCTGTTAGTTCATCTGCTTTATAGCAAAAGATTGAACAATTAAAGTCAGATATGGCAGAACAAGATCACACATTTTAGGAGCAACTACAGGCTTAGGTCCTATGGGAGGTCAAGCAGTAATTGCAATAGTTTATGGATCACTTCATGGCAACTCGTGTATTTGATCCTTCACAGCTACGTTCGGCTCTGCCTCCACATCCACCTGTACCTTTCTCGTCTTAGGACTTTTTAGTTGTTCATTGTAATTATTCAACATATATATTTTTTAATTAATTTATATATTTTTTATTTTTATATATAAACATTATATTATGTTAAATTACATAATCTATAAAAATTTAAAAAAAATACACTAAGGAACAAAATAGAATTCAAATATAGGTTAAAATGAGTGTTTAGCATAAATATGTGTATACTAAAATTTTAGGTAACATTTTAAAAACCAAAAATCTGCACAAAACTACCTCTATATCATTATTTAGGAAAATATATATATATATAGTGATGAAAATGGTTCTGGAATTTATTTAATAATTAATAAATTATATAGAGAAACTGAACCTATATAAGACTGAAAAAAGAAAAAAGAATAGATAATATAATCCATGAAATTCAGAATTACAATATAATAAGATAAAATATTTGGTAGGGACATAAAAATATATTAATGAAGTTGGTGAAGTTGGTAGTACACTTACATAGCATGGGACATAAACCATGCAAAAAGGAGACTTTGATTGAGTTTTATAAATATTATTCCAAGGAAAATATACAGGGAAATATATATTTTTGCCCCTCAAGTTATAGGAAGTGTGCGCATTTTCTTATAAACTAATTTTAGGTGAATAAGCTGGGGTTTATAAAAAAAAATTAACTATTTTAGTCCCTTTACTAATAGAACATATAATTTAGTTATATGGAGGATAAATGTGTACTTCTAAAATATTAAGGGCAAAAATATACAAATTAAAATTTGAAAATATATATTTTTATATAATAAAAATATTTAAAAAATTAAAATATATATATTTCTAAAATTTGAAAATATATTAAAATATATAAATTTTTAAAATTAAAAAATATATTTACTATAATATAATAAATTTTAAAAATATAAATTTATAAATATATTTATAAATTTAAATTTTCAAATTTTTTTAATTTTAAAAATTTATATATTTTAATATATTTTCAAAATTACCTAAATAACTCAATATCTATAAAATTTTTACATTTCATCTAGAATCATCTCAATGGTTGAATACTTTGTATGGGCAAAACCATAAATTTTATTATATTATTATGTTATTATTTATTATAATAATATTTTTTTAAAATTTTAAGGAAAAATATATTTTTAGATTTTGAAATTTATATATTTTTAATTATATTTTTAAATTGTAAATATATTTTTAAATTTTGAAATTTATAGATTTTAAATATATTTTTAACTTTTTAAATTTATTATATTTTAAATATTATTTAGTTAGTTATTAAATTGGTAGTTAGAAACAAATTAATCTAGATGGCCTGATACTTGCACAATATATATATACACATACATATATATATATATATGTATGTATGTATATATATTTATAGAAGGGGTTAAACTAAATAAATTTGATTGGGCCAAATAGGTGTTGAGGACACATTGAAAAATTATATATGATAATAATAATAATATGAAATTTGCATGAGAATAAGGTGAATCATGCAAAATTTCAACATATATATATATATATATAAATTATTAAAAACATTTTGCATCATTATGCCATGACTCTCTTAGATATTCCAAGCTTTTGGTATAAAATGCATAAAATATAGGTATTATATTATATTATATACTAAAAGAGCCACGAGAAATCGTATTCCTTGTTACCGAGAAATTCTAACATAAACAGGAGGTCTTTTTTTATTTCCTATATTATCCTTGCTTTTCTTTGTTTTTTTTTTTTTTTATTGCTTCATCTATTGATGGCGTTGCATGTGATATCATGATTAGTAAAATTTCAATTTTATCGCCTACTACTTTTTTGTCTTTTTCTTCCCTTCCATTATCTACATTTTGTTTATCTTTCTTCTTATAAACTTTTTTTTATATTTTTTTGTTTTCTTTTTCCTTTAATTTTTTTCCTTTTATTAATTTTTTTTACTTTTATTTTTTATTAATTAAAATAAATATACTAATGACTTAAAAAATTGATTTTTTTATTTTTTTATTATTATATATTAAAATGTTCTAAAAGTAATTATTTAACAAGAGTGCTCAAACTTTTATTATTTATTTTATTTTAACTTTTAATAGATTTTATGTGTCATAATTTTTAGAATAACAACTTTTAAATTTTTATTATTATTATTTTCTTTTAACTTTTAAATTATCAATATAAATTTAATTATTTAAAAATTATTTAAAATAAACATATTATGATTTATAATTTTTCGATACTGTATTATTAATTATAATTTGATTTAATGTTCTTATATTTTTAATTGACTTTTTATTCATTTGAAGATTTTTAATATACCTTTTATTCATTGTGAGATTTTTATTATACCAATTTAGCTTAAACTTTAATATATTTATTTATTCTTCTATTATTTTTATATTTCTCTTTACTCATATTATTGCTAGATTACTTTATAATTTTTCTCTCTCTAAAACAAGCTATTTAAAAAGTAATAGATTTACTTATTTTATATTCAAATTACTAATTTTAATTTTTTTTAATTTTTAAGTAAAGCAATAGAATTAAAATTTAATATTTTGATTTTTTATAAACAAATTTTAAATTAATTTAAAAAATATTTTAATAAAAAAACATATCTTATTATAAATATTTTATAATATGTGAATATAAATTTTTTAATATTATATATAATATTATTTTTTATCTACTAACCATTTTTTGGTTAAAATAATAAATACCATACGTTGTAGTATAGCGCGAAGTAGATTTTCACTTGTTATATACTAAAATAGTGTTTTTTTTTTTTTTGTGACAATGAATCTTCAAAAAAGCCAGGGCCCTTTTCTTTATTTTCTATTTTGTCACTCTTCTTTTTGAAATTACTATTTTACCCCTTTTATTTTATATTTCCTTTAGAGCAATGTGTCATCACCCTCCAATTGGCTGCCAAATTGGCAAGGGTGATTTGTCAAGGAAGGCCAAGGATGAAGGCAGCAAGTTTGGATCATAATTGGCAAAATAATCCAGAAGTGCCCAACGGTGTAACATAGCGTCGGGCCCGTTGGTGCAGAAATTAGCCTATAGGCAAGTCGAGGATAAATGAGTGTGTAAAGTTGTCATTTGTTGGCCAAATACATTGCCATTGAGGTGCAAAGGAAGGCCAAAGTAGCTCTTGGAGAAGGACAAGAGAATTGGTGGCCGAACTTGGGTACTCTCTTCCTCGCACCCTAGGTGCTCTCCTCTTTGGACAACCTAGTTTGCTCCATAAGCATATATAGAAAAAGCCACGGTATTGCAAATTGGCCCGGTCAAAAAATCGGTGGCAATGGGCACATTGGCAAGCCAAATAACTTGGGGAAAACCAAGCATGTTGGTGGGAAATTGCCAACCTCCAAGGGCCTTGGTGGTAGGCCGAATCGGTGGAAAGCCCACAGGCATTGTAGGCCTATTGGTATGTGAATCCCGTGGCCAGTAGGCCAATTTGGTGGCAAATATATGCTTATCCCTTGTTGAAGTCTCTAGAAATTTAGGGAGGTCTCTAGGCAAAGGCAGAGCAACGGTTGGCAGGAACACTTTAGAATCATGTAGAGAATTCTAGGAGCATTGGCATGCCAAGGAGGCAGCTAGACCACCCATTATGGGTGATCAACGAGTTGGCCGCAGAAGACTCTAGAGCTTGCTAGAACGCAGTGGAAGATTGTGGACGATTAGGGAACATCCATAAAGCTAACCAGAGTCGGTGGAACTCTTTAGGCCAATATAAAAGGCAGCAGCACACAGTGGTTGGCCAACCAGCAGACGCACAGGCCCAGAATATTTCAGAGAGGGCTGGAACGCGGCAGAACCTCCCAGCAAGGGATGTTGCTGGAAGAAGGCTAGGGTGTCACTTAGTGCTCGAGTTTCCTTTGTAATCCTTATAAATAGCATTATAAAATTATTCTTTATGTAATAAAAGACCTCCATTCATTTAAACTATCTTGTGTACGTTGCTATTTCGTTAACTAGGGAGGAAATATTGAACTTAGCAAGGCTTTAGAGATAACTGCCTACTAGGTGCCACACAGGACAAGCATGAATTAGTCTTACTAGTGACACGTGGGTCTTCATTTTTTGTATAAAAAACCATGTTGATGTTGTTATATTTTCTTCTTTCCCATTTTATCCCTCAATAACAATGCAAATAATGGACTAAAAATTAGTTGACTGAGGGACACGCTGTATTGAAAATGTCTAAAAAGGGATGGACCTTTTCTTCTTTCTAATTTTACCCTTGATTTTCTTTTTCCCCTTTTTTTTACTTTCTTTTGTTGATTTGGCAATATATGCTCTCCCTCTCCCTCTTTCTTATGTTGATTTGCCAATATATGCTCTTTCCCTCTCTATGTATATGTATAATGCTTTTTCTATTGTAATTTTACTTCTCAAACATTTATTTTATTTTATTTTAACTTTGAACAAATTATATGAATCATAATTTTTAGGACAATAAATTTTCATATTTTTATTATTTTATTTTCATTTTTAAATTGGAAATATAAATTTAATTATCTTAAAAATAATTTAAAATATTTATGTTATAAATTATATTTGAATTTAAAATTTATATTATTTAATTTTATTTTTAATATATTTTTACATACTTTTTATGTGAAATTCTATATTTGAACTCAATAATAATTTGAGTTTATTTATAAATAAATATTATGATTCAAATCATCTTAATGTTAAAGTTTTTATTCTTAATACTTGAAAAAAAAAATTAAAATTATGGTACATTAGATGAAGCTTTTAAAAAATATAATTTAGTTCCAGAATAGCACAAATTTTAAGTTTCAACTTTTGATTAAGATAAATAAATATCAAGATTAAAAAAATTTTAATTTAAAAGCTTTAATTTATTAAATATATACTAACAACTGTTTGGTTTAATAATAAAAATAAAATTTTAAATTTTAAAAAATTACATGTTTAATTATTTACTTTCTTTTTATATTGGGTGCTATTTTTACTATTGCATATACACCATATTATCTCAAAATACCATATTATCTCAAAATTGAAATATGATTTAATTTTAATTAAAATCAGTTTTTTTTTTCAAATAAATTGTTCTTTTTTTTTTTATTTTTTCACTTTTTGTTTAATGTTTCATTAATGAATTTTAAATATACATTTTTAAAAATGCTACTATTATATTTTAGGCTAAATAATTATAAAGTCCCTGAGGTTTTATATATTATACTAGTCAGTCTCTGTATTTTCAATATCTACTTTTTGCATCTTTCTGTTTTCAAATATTAAACTGTTTAGTCATTCTGTTAATTTTTTTATCGTAAAAATATTAGTTAACTATTTTGATATTATAAAATAATTTATTTGTCCTTCCTTTATATATTTTTTTCTTTGTTATTTGTTAAGTCATGCTTATTTTTAATTTTATTTATATTTTTTACACATAATTTATTTTAATTTTATAAATATTATTTAAAAATAATTTTAAATAATATGAATAATATTTTTTATTATTTTTCAAACAATCCATATATATCATTTATTTTATTTTTATAGATATTGCTAAAAAATAATTTTAAATAATATTAATAATGTCTTTTATTATTTTATAGACGATCTATATATAAAATATAATTAAAAATAAAAAAAAAACTTAATAAATAACAAAATAAATATTTTATATATAAAAAATATAATTATATATATTTATCTTTGTTATTTATTAAGTTTATTTAATAAAAAATATTAAGTTTATCTTAACAAATAACTATATTAAGTTTATTAAGTTTATCTTTATTATTTATTAAGTTTATTTAATAAAACAAATATTAAGTTTATATTCAAAATAAAAAATATAATTATATATATTTATCTTTGTTATTTATTAAGTTTATTTTATTATATATATAGATCATCTGTAAAAAAAAATAAAAGACATTATTAATATTATTTGAAATTATTTTTTAGTAAAATCTATAAAATTAAAATAAATGATATATATGGATTGTCTGCAAAATAATAAAAAATATTATACATATTATTTAAAATTATTTTTAAATAATATTTATAAAATTAAAATAAATTATGTATAAGAAATATAAATAAAATTAAAAATAAGCATGACTTAACAAATAACAAAGAAAGAAATATATAAAGGAATGGTACATAAATTATTTTATAATATCAAAATAATTGACTAATATTTTTAGGATAAAAATATTAACAGAATGACTAAACAATTTAATATTAGAAAACAGAAGATGCAAAAATTAGATATTGGAAATACAGTGACTGACTAGTATAATATGTAAAACATCAGGGACTTTATAATTATTTAGTTCATATTTTATATGAGAGCAGACATTTTACATATTACTATATATTTACATTTTGTATTTTTTTTTGTATGCTTTATATGTGTAATATATATAACTATTTATTTTTATTATTATTTACATAATAATAATAATTTTCGCAACAACGTGCAGATGCACATTTTGGTTTGTGAATATATAAAAGATTAAAATCGTAATTGAAAAAGACAAACAAAATATATGGAAGGAACATAAAACAAAAGAATATATATGTATACAGATGTTGGTAATATAAAATTAATGATAAAATTATAACAAAATAAAAAAAATTGAAGAACAAAGATTAATTAACTTAAGAAGCAATTTAAATAAGAAGAACACTTTTATTTTTCACTCTTTCTATTATATATTCAAAAAACTTACAACATTCTCTATTTATAGGGTTAGAATGATAACAATTCATTAATATGATAATAATAGAGATAAAATAATTAATAGATGAGGGAACAAGATAATTAAAGAGTTGAAGAAATAATGAGATAAAAAGATAAGGAAATAAAGAGATTAGGAGAAGTATCTACTCACTATTTTTAATTATTCATAACACTCCCTCCCCCTTGGATGTTTCTCTACTAAGAATATACCTCATTAAAATCTTACAAAGAAAAACTATGTGGGATAAAAATCTAGTAAAAAAAGAGTATAATATTCTTAATACATATATGCTACCTCATTAAAAACTTTGCAAGGAAAACCCAGTGGAAAAAAATATTGGCTAAAGAAAAAGAGTATAGCATGTGTTTTACATCCCCTCATGAAGATGTCACTTCACATCTTTGAGTTTGAGCATTCCATTACTATATCCCAACTTTCCAAATATTACAGCGGATAATGTGTTGGTGAATAAATCTAATAGACTATTACTTGAATGAATATCTGCTTCACCTTTCTTTTAAAGATCATGAGTGAAAAAATATATCAGTAAAATATATTTTGTTCTATTATCTTTGATATTCCTTTCTTCAATTGAGTTATACACGTTGTATTATCTTCATATAATATTGTTGGAATATTTTCTTAAAATGAAAAGTCACATATCTTTTGGATATGATGGCTCAATGATTTTAGCTAAATTTATTCCCGACTTGCTTCATGCATTGTTATTATTTCTATATAGTTTGAAGAAATAACAACTAAGGTCTACTTTGTGGATCACCATGATATAGTTGTACCTCCACTTGTGAATAAATACTTTGTTTGGGATCGAGCTTCATATGGATCAGATAAATATCTTGCATCTGCATAGCCAACAAATTGTAATTTAAATTTATTAGAATAAAATAAACTTATATCAATTATTATTCAGAGATATCTAAAAATATACTTAATTTCATTCTAATATCTTCACATTGGATACTAAACCTTGCTAATAGACTTATAGCAAATGCTATGTCTGGTCTCATATTGTTAGCAAGATATATTAATACACATATAGCACTTTAAATATGGTACTTTAGGACCAAATTTTTTTTCATTATTCTCTCGAGGTCGAAAAGAATCTTTATGGACTTCTAGCGATCCCACAACCATTGGGGTACTCAATGGATGTGCTTTATCTATATAGTATCGCTATAAGATCTTTCTTGTATAAGTTGGCTGATGAAAATTTTTTTTGTCTTTTAGATGCTCGATCTACAGGCCGAGATAAAATTTTATTTTTTCAAGGTTTTTCATTTCAAATTCTTTTTTTAAAAATAATCAACTTCCTTTTGAAGCTCTCCAAGAGTTCTACTGATGCTTAAATTATCAACATATATAACAATTATGACAAATTCTTATCCATATCTTTTTATAAAAATATAAGGATAAATTGAATCATTTTTATATCATTCTTTCAATAAATATTCACTTAGACAATTATATCATATTTGTCCTGATTATTTTAATCCATGTAATGATTTCTATAATTTTATTGAATACACTTCCCAGGAATATTTACATACTTCAGGCATTTTAAATTCTTCAGAGATTTTCATATAAATTTTACTATCAAGTGAGCCATATAAATAGGTTGTAACAATATCCATCAAATGCATGTCAAGCTTTTTACATACTATCAGATTAGTCAAATATCTAAATGTAATTGCATTCACCATAGTAGAATATATGATAGAGTGAAATTATCATCAATATTTTTTGTAATTCTAACCATGATTTTATTTTTTTTTTCTAATTGAATTTTATGGATTTTATTTGTTTGAGTTAGAATTATATTCTTTTAGCTTGGAAAGGCAAGATTCAAGGTTTTTAAAGGGATAGTAGTGTAAAATTGAAGAAAAGTAAGAAAAAATGAAGAAAATGCAAGTGTCACGCCCATGGCCCTTCAAGGCCATGACCCCGAGATTTAAATTGAGTCTGCCACATCAAAAATTGAAAGAAAATAAAAGTTCCAAAAGCATACTCAATCCCACGACCATGGCATTGTATAGTCATGCCCGTGGGATTCATTTTTCTACTGTCTGAACCAAGAAAAGGAAGAAAAGTCAGAATTGGCAGCCTCTATTCAAAAGCCATGATCGTGGCATTCAAAGGGCACGACCATGGCCCACTTCGCCTCCATTCTAACCCTGGCACGTGGCACGTGGCATTCAAAATAGTCCATTCTAACTCAGGCCATTAACATGGCACCCATATCCCACAACCATGGACATAAAAATCTATGAATTTTAGCCCGAAACGTTGAAATTTGAATATTCAAACAACTGTAGAATGTTGTGTTAATGCACCTGCCAACCTTTCATCATCAAAAAATTTTCAATCACTCTATATAAACATATTTCTTACAAGAATTCAAATATGCAAGTTAAATTGAAAAAAAAAGTGAGTTAATAAATAAGTGAGAGTGTAGATACCAGTGAGAGTGTAGTAAGATTAAATATTTGTTGTTAAACTTGTATCAATTGAGTACTAGTATTTCTTTTGAGAGAAGAGTGAATTAGGGTTTCAAGAAAGAAATTCAAAAAAAAAAAAAACCCCAAGTGGAGTTCTTCTTCAATTCAAAGAACTAGAGTTTGCTATATCTTGTTATTATATTTTCAATTCATAATTGTTTTGTTTTCATCTCAATTATGAGGAACTAATCTCTATTTAGGGTTGGTCCCTTATAGCAACTTTACTATGGAATAACATATGTTTATTTGATTTATTTAAGTTCTACCTTTGATTATTTTATTATCTTTGATCTTAGGGCTTTGATTATAGGCCAATAATTAATTAAATTGAGATGTGTGAAGGAGTGAGAGTAAAAGCATAACATTTGTCCATGAAGATAACAATCTTAAGGAAGTTTTTAACTTAGATATAAGGTTAAATCCTTAAGAGATTAATTCAAGATTGTCACAAAACCTAAAAAATTGATTTAATTACTTATACTCACGAGAGTATATACAAGGATTAAATTGATATTAGTTTTAGTACTTGAGAGATACTAAGACTTAACTAAGGAGAATTCAACCATTAATCAAAAGGGAAACTAAACTAAATCATCACTTTAGAAAAATCCATAATAAATTAATAAAGGTGACTTAACCCTAAGCTTTATATCATTAGATTTAATTTCAAAACAATTAAATTTTCAGTCCAAGTTTTATTACAAATCAAATTTTGTCATCCAAATAATAAACTGTTTAATTGTTTGGTACTTAGAACACCCCTTCTCGTGGGAACGATACTCTACTTATTACTTTATTGCTTGATACGGCCTGTGTACTTACAGATAGCTAGGTTCGAGTCCTAACAGTATATCTCCTCATAATCAATGCCAGACTTTTTATGAAAATTCTTATATAGCTAATTGTGTTTTATATCCTACAATTTTATTTTTCTCACTATGTTTTTACACAAATACCTATTTGTTCCCCACTGGCATTATATCTTTAGGTGTTTAGACTATATATCCAAAAACTTTATGCTTTGAAAGCAAATTTAGTTTTGCTTGAATTACGTCTTTTCATTTTGGCCAATCATTTCTATGTCTATATTTTTAAATATATATAGGTTTAAGATCTTCGTTTTATTTTAAAATATCAATAGCAACATTCTATACAAAAATGTTGTCAACAACTATATTTTTTATGTTCTATATTTTTTCTCGTAGTGACATAACTTATTAAGATCTCTTTATTTTTAAAATTTTCAGGTATCTAGATCTCTTTTGAAGTTATATGATTAGTTATGTCTTGAGTTTCTTTAGGAGCACCGGCCTCCAAAATATAACAATCTTGGTTATTTATTCATTTCCTTCTTTTGATGATTTTTTTAAACCGATTATTCTACTACGCTTCAAGCATGGATTACTGGCATTTGCATTACCAGATTGTTCTATAAGAACATCAATTCGAACATGAGCATTTACAGCTGGTATATGAGATTTAGTAATTCTTAGTAAATGTATATGACACCTGATTTGCAATATTTTGTAAGTGTATTATCTTTTGAGCTTTCACTTCACATTGCTTTATTCGAGGATCTAAATGAGATAATGATAATGTATCCATGTAATTTCCTTTCCCAGTTATTTATTCTCTTCCCCTGATGTTGGAAAGATTATTTCATGAAAATGATAATAAGAAAATCTCGCTGTAAATAAATCTTCAATTAATAGTTCAAGATATTTAATTATAGAAGGAGATTCATATTCAACATATAATCTCAACCTCTTTTGAGGACCCATGTTTGTATGTTTTGGTGGAGCAATTGAAACATATAAACAAAAATTCTAAGATGGAAAATATTTGGTTCTTAACCAAAAGTTAATTATAATGGAGAGACTTTATGATAACTTGTTAGTCTAATATATATAGGTGTTACTGAATATAAAATAACATGTCCCTATATAGAAATAGAGAGTTTTGTTTTTAAAAGTAATGATCTAGCTATTAATTAAAAGCGTTTAATAAATTATTCTGCTAGACTATTTTGTGTATGTGCATGTACAATAGGCATTTCAAATGTTATTGGCATACAATAATCATTAAAAGCCTGAGACGTAAACTCACTAGTATTATCAAGTCGAATTGACTTGATTGTATAATAAGAAAATTGTGCTTTTAGTTTAATTATTTGAGTAAGTAATCTCGCAAAAGCCATGTTGCAAAATGATAATAAATATACATGTGATCATCTTGTTGATGCATCAATTAAAATTAAAAAGTATTTGAATGGTCTACATGGTGGATGAATAGGTCCATAAATATCACCCTGAATATGTTTTAAAAATACAGGGATTCAATTCTAATTTTAGTTTTTAATGATCTAATAATTAATTTTTCTTAAGAGCATGCAGCACAGAAAAAATTATTTCCTTGAAAAATCTTATAGTTCTTTAATGGATATCCATATAAATTTTCAATAATTTTTATATCATTATTGAACAGGAATAGCCTAATCGACCATGCTAAATTATAAAAATAGTTTGCTTTGTAAACTTCTGGTTTACTATAAAATTTACTTCAATTATACTAATTCGTATATCTTATAAGTCAGAGAAAAAATAGAGAATTTTTCTATAAATTTTTCTCTTGAAATAATATTTATAATATGGAGATATTCTTAATTTTTTTATTTATAGTCTCAACATGATATCCATTGCTGCGAATATATTTAAAACTTAACAAATTTCTAGGAGAAAATAATGCATTATTTATAATAATTTTTGTTTCTCTTGGTAATAATATATTAGCTCTTCTCGAGCTTTCAATTATTTTTGTGTTATCAGATATTGTAAAAAATAGTTTGTATTTTTAAGGAGTGTATGTGTGGTTTCACCATCCACAATATATATATCTTTTTTATTTGCACTATATATATAATAAAAATTATTATAAATAATATACTCTAAAGTCTCATAGTAAATAAACAAATTATAATTTTACAAAAATTATAATTACTTTAATAAAGTTCTCAAATGGACTTCTATAATCATAAATCAATACTTTTATTTATATTTTAATCATAAAATTTGATTAAAGATTACTCAAAACTCCATATTTATTCTAAACTCATTTATTGATCTACATGTAATTTTCATAATTTTTTAATATATTTTCTAATTAAATCTTAGTTTATGTACTAACCTTTAAATATACCAGATTCTAACTTTTACTTGGTAGTCTCTCTTTTCTATTTTTCTTATATTATTAAATCTTCGTCAAAATTTATGAGGTTTAAACTATGAAAGTTAGACATATAAATAGACTTGTATAGATAATTTAAAATGTTTTCTAAGTTTCTTTACCATATTTAATGAATACTTTCTTTGGTAGTATATATTTACCCATTTTTTTGAGGTATCAGACCTTTATAATAATTTTTGAAATTTTAATCACATAACACATACATTTATAGAAACTTACATCTAAAAGTTTTAGAATTGTATACATTCATTTACTATATTTTTAAATTATGTATATTCAACCTTGTAGATTATATTCTTTCAGTCACTACTCTGGCATTATCAGTTTTTGATTTTATTTTTATAGCCAAAACTTCATTAGAATTTATGAAATTTTAACCATATGTCTTAGACATATATATTATCTTGTATGTAAAATTTCATATTTTCTGGGCTCCTTTATTATGATTTTTAAAAAGGATTCTAAATTATTAGAACATTTCTAATAGTCTATTTTCTCCTATTTTTCTTCAATAGTAAATCATACTTATAAATTATGATATTTTATACACTAACTACTAACACATAGATAAACTCTCAACTAAACTTTCATGCTCATTGAACTTCCCTAGATCAGTCTAAAAATTCAAAATAAAATCACTTTATAAAATATAAACAGAAATTTCAGCGACCATCATACTCATATTTCATGTTTTTATTTTCATACTTCATATCAATTCTTTAATTTAATTTATTTATCAATTAAATCAAATATAAATCTTAATTTACAAGTGAATTTCAATTTAAATTATTTTTCTAAGGCTTATATATACTTTAATATATAAAAATCAAGACATGATGATAATTACCTTAGAATTCTTAACAAAAGATGTGAAAATAGAAAATTTATCTTAGAATTCTTGGCAAAAACATATCACAAATTAAGTATAAATTTGAATGCTTAGAATGAATAAATTAGTAGAGTCTCATGTTGATAATGTATTATAAAATTAATTATAAAATTGTAGATAAATAAAAGAGAAATGAAGAACAAAGACTAATTACCTTAAGAAGTAATTTAAAGAGTAAGAATACTTATATTTTTCACTCTTTTTATTATATATTCAAAAACCTTACAATATTCTCTATTTATAGAGTTAGAACGATACATATTCATTAACAATTCATTAATATGATAATAATAGAGATAAAATAATTAAGAGACAAGGGGACAAGTTAATTAAAGAGATGAATAAATAATGAGATAAAAAGATAAGAAAATAAAGAGATTATGAGAAATATCCACTCATAATTTTTAATTATCATAACAACTGGCATATAAAGACCGAATCCTTTTAGGAATAACCAAGCCGGATTGTGTGATTGCACATTATTGCGGGAATTAATATTATTATATAAATAATAATAAAAGTAAACAACAATAAATACTAAATATGTTAGTAATATATATATATATATATAAAGCATACAAAAAATACAAAACGTCTGTTCACATATAAAACATAACATCAACATATTTAAAAACATATATTAAACAAAAAGTGCAAAAAAAAAAACAACAATTCATTTGGAAAAAAAAAATAAAACAAAAGTGATTTTAATTAAAATTAAATCGTATTTCACTTTTAAGACAATATATACACAATATAGTATAAATGCAATTAGTAAAAATAAAGCCCAATACAAGAAGAAAATAAATAATTAAACATGTATTTTTTTTAAATTCTCAATTTTATTTTTATTTTTAAACTAAAGTGTTATTAATATATGTTTAATAAATTAAAGTTCTTAAATTAAATAATTTTTAATCTTGATATTTATTTGCCTTAATCAAAAGTTGAAAGTTGAAATTTATGCTATTTATTAACTAAATTATATTTCTTAAAACCTTCATCTCATAACGTAATTTTCATTTTTTTTTCTCAAGTACTAAGAATAAAAATTTTAATATTAAGATGATTTGAATCATAACACTTGTTTTTAAATAAACTCAAATTATTACTAAGTTCAAAAATAGAATTTCACTTAGAAAGTATGTAAAAAATATATTAAAAATAAAGTCAAATAATATAAAATTTTAAATTCAAATATAATTAATAACATAATTATTTTAAATTATTTTTAAGATAATTAAATTTATATTGACAATTAAAAATAAAAATAAAAATATGAAAATTTATTGTCCTAAAAATTAGGATTCATACAATTTATTAAAATTTAAAATAAAAATAAAAAAATATTTGAGAAGTAAAATTATTAATGAAACAACATCATATATATATAATGTAATGTTTGAAATTGTTAAGCAGTATTTTTCAAATTAAATAGATATCAGATGGTGTATAATGTTGAGAATAATTTAGTTATTTCAAATAGATAGAGAAATAGGATCTGTTAAACCTTAAAAAGTTAAAAATTAAATCTGAATATAAACTTAATCGGTATTTCCGAAAAAAAAAATCATTAAGTGATAAAACTTTATAGAAATGCCATTTTGACTCTAGAATTGGATTTTTAAAAAAAAAAAAATTGGAATGTGAAATATGAATAATAGAGCTTTGAATTAATTAAAAATTATTTTTATAATTTTACAAAATTAAAATTCGAATTTAAAAATAATTTAAGAAAGTGGGTGTACCAAAGTTATGTTGTGAGCACCTTGCACAATCAAAACCTAATAATATATATATATATAGGTAAATAGAAATTTTTTTTTTCTTCTTCCCATCACCAAAACCGACCTACCTTTTCTCCATAACCAAAAATTCCTTCTTCTTTCATGTTCTTCCATCAACCTAAGTAAAAATTAAGGAAAATTCCCATATAACAAAAAAAAATTAGTAGAATTCGTTAGATTAGATTATAAATACTAAAATTATCACCACATATTTAAGGAAATTTGAGGAAGAGAGAGAGCGTGCCACTTTGTAAAAAAGAATTCGTTCTAATTTGCTTTTCTTTTATTTTCTTTTGATTTTCATGAATTACATAAGTTAATTTTACTACTTTGATTGAATTTTTGTGATGAATTTTGTTAATTGAAATTGTTGAGAGAGAAAAACAGAGTATTGAACTAACTGAAGGAAAAATTGATTAGAACCCATTTTTGAATAATTTTAAGTGTGTATGTACAGATTTTAGCTTAAAACTTTGGTTAAAACAACTTTTAAAAGAATCTTTTTAAGGTTATGAAAAGTTTAGGTTTTAGAATTGAATATGGAACTATTTAGTGAAATAATTGATTATAAATTCATAAATGAGTGAAATTAAGTATAGTTGTTAATCTAAAATTATGGTTGGATTAATTTTTGATCCATAAAAGTGCTAAATTATAGTTTTGGCAAATTTAGAGTTTAGAAATAGATATTTAACAAATTCTTGAATAAATTGATTAAATTTATAATTAATTAAGTATATTTACGTAGTTTTTAAACAAAAACTATGTTTAAAGAATTTTTTTTAATTTTCAAAGTATTGAATTTAGGGTTATGTAAGTTTATGGTTTTGAGTAAGTTTAAGATTTTGGAATTAAAATGATTGTTTATAATATGTTTGATGAACAAGTTTCGAATGCAAAATGTTTGAATTTAAATTAAGGAGTATTTTATTGCTTGTATGGTTAAAGTAAAGAATATTGAAAGATAAAGGTTGTTGTAAGGAAATATTTTTTAGTTAAAATGGATATTCTAATTATGTAATTGATTAACAAGAAAAAAAGAAGTGTTTACTTAAAAGTAATATTTTAACAAAATTTACATAATTGAAAATTTGATTGGAATAAGAAAAATAATTAAAGTGCCCAAATGTACTTATGCAAAACCTAGTTATCGGATGAATGACTAGCTAAAAGGGGAACGTTCATAGTCTTAATGGGCACTTTGTGCCATTAGTACACTTTGTTTCACCAGTGATATTGGACACTCGTACCATTAGTTGACACTTTGCGTCATCAATGATAGTGGGCACTTTGTGCCATCAATGGCATATTCTTTATAATAGACATTTATTTGTCATTGGCGATCGTTATACGAATTTAGGATTTTAAAATCAATATATGAGGGCAAAAGAATTAAATAAAAATGTTAGACAAATGATCTTAATTTTGATCCTTGACAACTCAAATGGATGATCTATTTTAACTTGTGTTTGAGAAAGCTTGTTGCAGGATTAGGTTGCTTCAATTAAAGGTGAACAGAACAAGTATAGCGGTCGCACATCAACTGAATACGACCGCTCCATGCAATTACAAAATGAAACCTTGTCACAGTAGGTTTCGCGGTCAAAAGTTCGACCATAGTCGCGACCGCTCCTATATAATAGCGACCGTCCTAATATTTGCCCGACCGCTACTCAAGGAACTTAAATCATTACAATCACAGTAAGGTTCGCGGTAACAAGAACGGTGAATAACTCGACCTCGCTTATCACTTTAGCGACCGCCCCATTCAGAGTCGCGACCGCCCCACAATTCACGAAGAAATTGCTCAAAGAGACAGTAGTGTTCGCGTCCTCAGATGCGTCCAGAAGTTCGACGCGAGAATGTGAGTTCGACCGTGAAAAGCTACGAAGGGCGACCGCGAGATTCAAATTGTGGCGGACATCTCTTTTGCTCTGTCAGAAAGTGACACGTGACATGACCGTTGTAAACCCACTTCAATATTCAAAAAGGGCGACCGCACCTTTGCTTGGAGCGACCGTCCCGACAAAGACAGTATGGGCAAAAAACGGTCGGACAAACACATCATGGGCAAGATTCCAGCTGTAGAGCACTAAAATTCGACCGTTGAAGCTTTTTCAAAAGTAGCGACCGTCCCTGGTTAAAAGGACGACCGCGTGAAGCATGAGCGCGACCATCCTTGTATGAAGGGCGACCGCTAAGTGCTTCGGACAGTTTAAGTAAAGAAGGTCTAATCTGCCAAGACTTTATTCTAAACAGCAATAACGGCTAGTAAGACCACATTGGCTATAAATACAATGTTTCCATGAGAAAACAAAGAGAGATAACATTATTAAGAAAAGATTTTCATAGCCAAGCAACAAATTTCCTTTTACTTAAACTTGTATTTGAATTGTTATGAATGTTAGGTGTTAGCATTGAAAACACCATTGTATAAGTTTGAGTGTAAGCTTGGGAAACACTTGGGTTGTGAGAGTAAGCCTTGTAAAACTCTTGTTAGGTTGAGAGAGTGAGCCTTGTAAAACTCTTGTTTGGGTTGTAAGTGTGAGCCTAAGAAAAACACTTGTAAAGTTGGAAGTGAGCTTGTGAAAACTTCAAAGACTAGTGGAACCTTAACAAGTTGTTAAGGAAGTGGATGTAGGATTGAAGTAAATCCGAACCACTATAAATCTTGTGTGTTCTTTTCTTCTTCCATTACTCAACCAATTCTCTATTCCGCATTTCTCGTTTGTTGAGTTTTTTAAACTGTCATAACTTCTTGAGGAAACCAATTCACCCCCCCTCTTGGTTGCCATCTTGGGACAACAATTGGTATTAGAGCCTTGAGATTTCTTAAACTTAATTGTGAAATCTGATCCACAATGGCAACTTCTTCTTCATCAAGCTCTCATGGAAATCTTAACTCTATTCTTAGACCCTACTTTGATGGAACGGATTACTCATACTGGAAACACAAAATGTATTTGTTTCTAGACAGTGAAGGGATTGAACTATGGGATTTCGTGGAAAATGAGTGGAAATCTCCTACTCATGAAGTTGACGGTATTCAAGTTCCACTTGCCAAAGCTCAATGGTCAACTAGCAATATCAGAGATCGATTCAAGAACAATAGAGCTGCTTCCATCTTGATGAACTCCATTTCAAGAGAAGAAGGTGGAAGAGTTCAACATTTAACTTGTGCACATTGTATTTGGAAAACACTTGAAAACTACCATGAAGGTACAACTCAAGTAAGATTTACCAAGAAACAAATGCATGTTCATGAGTATGAGCTATTCAAGATGAAACCAAATGAAAATGTCACCGACATGACAAATCGCTTGCTTGCTATTGTCAATGAACTGAAGAAGTATGGCAAGGTATATGATCAAGGTGATGTAAACAGTAAAATCTTGAGAGCCCTAAGAGCTAGAAAGAACTTTGAATCCAAAGTATCATCCATAGAAGAAGCTCATGATCTCAGCACATTAAGAACCGACGAGCTAGTTGGTAAATTACTCACTTTTGAGCTGCACAGTGAAAAAGAAGAAGATCAAGGTGAGAAAGAAAAGAGAAAACCAATTGCACTCAAAGCAATCAAAGAAGTTGAGAGCTCAAGCAATGAAGGTACTGATGATGAAGATGAAATGGCAATGTTCTCAAAAAGAATGAATGAATGGAAAAGGAAGAAAAGATTACAAGCAAACAAAGGTACACCTCCTAAATTCTCCTTCAAAGATAAAGAAAAGAAAAATGAGGTAAAATGCTATGAATGTGGAAAAACCGGTCACATCAAGTCGGATTGCTACAAATTAAAGAACAAAAGGAAATGGGATAAAGAAAAGAAAAAGTCTCTCAAAGCCACATGGGATGACTCTTCCTCAAGTGAAGAAGAAGAAGAGGAAGGAATTGCAAATCTTTGTCTCATGGCTATTGAAGATGACTCCAATGAGGTAAGTACTCAATCCTTTGATCTTGTAGCACATGATGATATAAGTGATATAGATGATAGTGATTTGATTGAGCACATGAATTCTAAAATAGAAAAATATTTCTCTAAAATGATGCTCTATAAAGAGAAAAACTCTAAGTTAGAAAAGGATTTTATATGCTTAAAGAACTCTACCTTAGAATTGAAAACCTCAAATGAACACTTAATGAATACAATAGGAGAATTAAATAAAAGCTCACATGACTTAGAAAAGGTGATTAAAGAAAATGAGACATTGAAGCATGAACTAAAAGAACTAAAAGAATCAATTTCCAGATTTCATAAAGGAAAGGAAGCATTGAACACATTAATTAATAATCAAAGATCACCTTCCTTGAAATATGGATTAGGATTCAATGGCTCAACCAACATTGCACCTAGTAAACCAACTTTTGTGAAAGCATCTACAACTAAAATTTCTGATGTTCATATCAAAGATGCTTGCACCAAGTCTAAAAGAACTTCTTACGGTTCACTAGGAGATAAAGCCAAAAACAATTATGCATTGTTGTTTACTAAACTTGTACAAAAGAAATCACATACTTGTAGTTGTATGTATAATGCAAAAAGAAAAATGCAGAAACATAGGATACCATGGCAATGCACATATTGCATGAAATTTGGTCACAAAAATTTCTATTGTTATATAAGAAAAGCTCATCTCAATTTAGAAGGCACTCTTTCTACTAACCATCAAGGACCCAACTATATGTGGGTACCTAAAAAAGGATGATCACAATTGGCTTGCAGGTATGCCTAAAATCTACTACCAATGAAAGCACATGGCTTGTGGATAGTGGATGCTCAAGGCATATGGCTGGAAATGCAAAGCTCTTTACAAGTATTACCTATAAACATGGAGGTAACGTAACTTTTGGAAACAATGCTAAAGGTAAATTTCTTGGTGTTGGCTCCATTGGTTCTATTGGTAAGGATTTAATTGAAGATGTATGGCTTGTTGATGGTTTGAAACATAACTTGCTAAGTGTTAGTCAACTTTGTGATAAAGCATACTTTGTTAAGTTTGATTCCAAGGAATGCAAAATCACAAATTCAAATGATGTTATCATATTTAAGGGTACTAGAACAAACAACACTTACAATGTAAGCATACATTCTAATCATACATGTTTAATGTCCACTAATAATGATGCATGGTTATGGCATAGAAGACTAGGACATGCTGGTATGGATCAATTGAAATATATTTGTAATGAGAATTTAGTTGATGGCTTACCTAAGATAAAATATGATAAAGACAGAATTTGTGAACCTTGTCAACATGGTAAGCAACATAAAAGCTCATTTAAATCAAAGTGTGTTATAAGCACCTCTAGACCTTTAGAGCTCATTCATTTAGACTTGTTTGGACCAAATAGAGTTACAAGCTTAGGAGGCAAATCATATGCATTTGTTCTTGTTGATGACTACTCTAGATTCACATGGGTTAATTTCTTAGCTCAAAAGAATGAAGCCTTTAATTACTTCAAAACCTTTGCAAAAAGAGTTCAAAATGAAAAAGGATATGTGATCACATCTATTAGAAGTGATCATGGCAAAGAATTTGAAAATGAAAACTTTGAAAACTTTTGCAATGAACTTGGCATTTCACACAATTTTTCTGCTCCTAGAACTCCACAGCAAAATGGTGTAGTTGAAAGGAAAAATAGAACTTTAATCGAAATGGCTAGGACAATGCTCAATGAATATGATTTACCATCTTATTTTTGGGCGGAAGCCGTTAATACAGCTTGTTACATTGCAAATCGTGTTTATAAAAGGCATTTAACTAATAAAACTTCTTATGAGCTATGGAATGGAAGAATACCCAGAATTGGATATTTTAGAGTATTTGGATGCAAATGCTTCATATTGAATACCAAGGATAATCTTGGAAAATTCTCATCCAAATCAGATGAAGGCATATTCTTAGGATATTCATCATATAGCAAAGCATATAGAGTATTTAATATGAAAACTCTAGTTATAGAAGAATCAATGCATGTTGTATTTGATGAATCATCTAAACTTGATCAAAAGAAAGGTATTACTTTCAATGACCCTGTAGGCACTCTTGAACCTCTTGAATCTATTGATGCTCCAAAGATCAATCAACTTGAAGAAAAGGCTCAAGATCTACCTAAGGATTGGCAATACAAGAAAGATCATCCAAAGGAACTCATCATTGGAGAAACATCAAAGGGAGTAACTACTAGATCTAGAATTAATCATATTGATGTTAATGTTGCTTTTGTTTCTCAAATTGAACCAAAAACTATTGAGGAAGCTTTAAATGATGAAAATTGGATAACTGCAATGCAAGATGAACTTAATCAATTTGAAAGAAATAATGTTTGGCAACTTACTCCTAGACCTATAGATCATTCTATAATAGGATGCAAATGGATTTATAGGAATAAGCTTGATGAAAATGGTCACATCATTAGAAATAAAGCAAGATTGGTAGCCAAAGGTTATAATCAAGAAGAAGGTATTGACTATGATGAAACCTTTGCCCCTGTAGCTAGATTAGAAGCTATTAGAATATTACTTGCCTTTGCATGTCATATGAATTTTAAGCTTTATCAAATGCATGTTAAAAGTGAATTTCTAAACGGACTCATAAATGAAGAAGTTTATGTTGAACAACCTCCTGGTTTTGAAAACTACAAATTTCCTGATCATGTTTTCAAACTTACCAAAGCTTTATATGGATTAAAGCAAGCACCTAGAGCTTGGTATGATAAACTTAGTGCATATTTGCTTGAAAATGGTTTTTCAAAAGGAAAAGTAGACACAACTCTTTTTGTTAAAAAGGATAAGCACAACATTTTGATTGTACAAATTTATGTGGATGACATAATATTTGGAGCTACTAATGAAGCCTTGTGCAAAGAATTTGCTTCTTGTATGACTAGGGAATTTGAAATGAGCATGATGGGTGAACTCAAGTTTTTCCTTGGACTGCAAGTCAAGCAATGTAAAGATGGGATCTTCATCAACCAATCCAAATATACAAAAGAACTCATCAAGAAATTTGGAATGGATGGCTGCAAAACTAGCAAAACTCCTATGAGCACATCATTGAAATTAGGTAAAGATGATAATGGTAAAGCAGTAGATGAGAAGAAATATCGAGGTATCATCGGATCACTACTTTACTTAACTGCTTCTAGGCCTGATATAATGTATAGTGTATGTCTTTGTGCTAGATTTCAAACTAGCCCTAAAGAATCACACTTGAATGCCACTAAGAGAATCTTGAAATATTTGAGTGGTACAATACATTTAGGACTTTGGTATCCTAAAAACACATCATTTCATATTATAGGATTTTCAGATGCAGATTATGCTGGTAGTATATTAGATAGGAAAAGCACAATAGGAGCATGTCACTTTCTTGGTAATTGTCTAGTTTCTTGGCATAGTAAGAAACAAGCATCAGTTGCTTTATCCACAACGGAAGCTGAATATGTTGCAGCATGTTTTTGTTGCACACAAGTATTATGGATGAAACAACAATTGCTTGACTATGGTAAAATGTTTAACAATATCTCCATTAAATGTGACAACACTAGTGCTATCAATTTGTCTAAGAATCCTATCCAACATTCTAGATCCAAACACATAGATATTAGACATCATTTCTTAAGAGAAAATGTACAAAATCAGAATATAACCTTAGAATTCATAGATACAGAAAATCAACTTGCTGATGTCTTTACAAAACCCTTGAATGAAGAAAGACTTAACTTCATCAAACTCAATTTAGGAATGATTGATGGAATCACTTTGAGTTAATTAGAATTTTTTGCCTTAAAATAAAGTTTCTATGTGCATGAAATTAATTTTTCTTAACACACTTAGAATATCTTCCATCTTTCCTTGAATCTTTCACTTTTAAGAATGTCGCGGTCGCTCCAGTGTTCTTTCGCGCTCGCTACTTCGTCTGCTAGTTTCATTCAATAAAAATCTCTGAGCGCGGTCGAGAAAATTTGTGCGCGATCGCACCAATTTGAATAGTTTCGACCGTTACAGTTGTTTTCTTCACTCGCGAGCGTACTGATCATAATAATGGTCGCTGTACACCATTTCGCGATCGCACCTTGTTAAATCTGCGACCGCACCCTGTACACTCTGCTAAAAAATTTATAACCGTTGGCTGTGTGACAGGTCGCAACTCTTAACTCTCAACAGTCATAAACGGCTATTTTCTTTACTTCATCTATTTAAGAGTGTTTTGCATCAGTTTATCTGATATTTTGCCTATCAAAGCACACAAACTTCCTTCTGAAACCCTAAAAACTTCTACTTCTCAATCACCCTCTGTTTTCCAATTTACTTCTACTCTCTTTTCTAATGGCTCCCAAAAGAAAAACCACTTCCAAAATTAAGGGTCAAGCTAAGAGAGTTCCAGGAATCACCATTAGAGAACCTGTTGTTGAACCTCCATCTCCTCCACAGTCAAAAAGGGGTGAGAAAATTCACAAACCTCATCACCAAACCACTGAGGAAGACATTAGGTATGCCATGCTAAAGAAGAAGAAGGTTGAAGGCACCAAATCACCTTTTGGTGGGATGCTGTCTGCCTTGAACATCAAGGACGAAATTGAAGAATTGTTGGATGTCCTTGGATGGAGAAATTTTTTCTTTCCAGAAGAGGTAGGCTACTCTAGTCTAAGTAAGGAGTTTCTCATGTCTTTCCAAATTGAGAAAAATGCAAACTCTGCACTAGGGTGGTATGGGGTTAGGTTCAAACTCTTTGATCAGTATCAATTCTTAACCCTAGAAGGATTTGGCAACATTTGGAACTTCCCTTCTGAAGGTATAACCTCCTACAATGACCAAATCTTCTCAAACCTTCTGATTTCTGGTGAGAAATTTCCATTGAAACTTCCTTTGAAAAGGAATCTAAAGCCAGGCACATCAAATCTCTCACCCACTGGATGCTCCATAGGATTATCACCTATACCATTCATCAAAGAGCAGATGGGAATGAGAAAGTAACCAAGAGAGACCTTATCTTTCTCTATGCTTTCACCCACAACATCAAAATGAACACAACCAAGTTCTTGATTGACACCCTTTACCATCATGCTGTTACAAGAACTGGTACCTTCTTCCTATCCTCTCAAGTTACTCAAATAGCTAGGCACCTAAACCTTCTGAATGATTTGAACTTAGCTACTTTGAGGAACCCTTTCACTCTAGCCTCCAATGCTATCACAATGGATTACTTAGAGCATGTTGGTTGTGTAAGGAAGATAGAAGGGTCATATGTATACTGCTATGGCAAGAAAGGAGTTATGGATAAACAAAAGAAAAGGCCAAGGTATACAATTGAGGAAGAGGGAGATTCTGTAGAAGTTGCAGTAGAACTACCTTCAAAAGCTGCTTCATCAAAAGCTGCTCATGAAACTGCTTCATCCTCCACACAACTCATCCTCCAAGCTATCAAAACTCTCTCCAGGAAACTCACTAAGTTCAAGAAAAGTGTTTCCAAGAGATTCCAGCACTTAAACAAGAGGATAGACCTTATATCCCACATGCACCATGATCTTTATGACATGCAAGGCAAATTGGACGTGCCTCAATGCAATCTTGAAGATTGGGATATAAGTGATCACACCCAAAGCGTTGCTGAAGGAGAAGAATCCCTTAGCACTAGCTCTGCCTCTGTTGCACCTCAAGATAAAGGGAAAGCTCCTTTAGTTGAAGAAGAGTTAGATGTAGACTCAGAATAGCTTAGCTTTAATTTGTTTTTGTTTGCATTTTCATATGTTTGCTGCTTATGTTTCATGTCTTGTACTTTCCTTCACTTTAATATATATAATGTTTATATTCCCTTTCATTGTTTCATTTGTTTTTAACATTTGTTTCATTTTGCCTCTGACAATGGGGGAGAAAATATCAAAATGGAATGAAAATACAATAATGGGAAAACATAATGGGAAAACAAGAACAAACAAGAACAATTTGTTACAATTTGTTGAACATTTGAACAACTATGAAAATTTGTTGAACATTTGCAAATAAAGTGAAAAATGTTTATGGGGGAGAAATGTTTGCATCAAACAATAACATATGTTGAAAGATACATCTCATAATACATTCATAATGCTCTTAACCATGACTGTTGCATATGTTAAGGGGGAGCATTTTAGATTTATTATTTCTCTCATCATTCCATTTGAATTGTCAAAGTCAAAATGGGGGAGATTGTTAGACAAATGATATTAATTTTGATCCTTGACAACTCAAATGGATGATCTATTTTAACTTGTGTTTGAGAAAGCTTGTTGCAGGATTAGGTTGCTTCAATTAAAGGTGAACAGAACAAGTATAGTGGTCGCACCTCAACTGAATACGACCGCTCCATGCAATTACAAAATGAAACCTTGTCACAGTAGGTTTCGCGGTCAAAAGTTCGACCATAGTCGCGACCGCTCCTACATAATAGCGACCGTCCTAATATTTATCCGACCGCTACTCAAGGAACTTAAATCATTACAATCACAGTAAGGTTCGCGGTAATAAGAACGGTGAATAACTCGACCTCGCTTATCACTTTAGCGACCGCCCCATTCAGAGTCGCGACCGCCCCACAATTCACGAAGAAATTGCTCAAAGAGACAGTAGTGTTCGCGTCCTCAGATGCGTCCAGAAGTTCGACGCGAGAATGTGAGTTCGACCGTGAAAAGCTACGAAGGGCGACCGCGAGATTCAAATTGTGGCGGACATCTCTTTTGCTCTGTCAGAAAGTGACATGTGACATGACCGTTGTAAACCCACTTCAATATTCAAAAAGGGCGACCGCACCTTTGCTTGGAGCGACCGTCCCGACAAAGACAGTATGGGCAAAAAACGGTCGGACAAACACATCATGGGCAAGATTCCAGCTGTAGAGCACTAAAATTCGACCGTTGAAGCTTTTTCAAAAGTAGCGACCGTCCCTGGTTAAAAGGACGACCGCGTGAAGCATGAGCGCGACCATCCTTGTATGAAGGGCGACCGCTAAGTGCTTCGGACAGTTTAAGTAAAGAAGGTCTAATCTGCCAAGACTTTATTCTAAACAGCAATAACGGCTAGTAAGACCACATTGGCTATAAATACAATGTTTCCATGAGAAAACAAAGAGAGATAACATTATTAAGAAAAGATTTTCATAGCCAAGCAACAAATTTCCTTTTACTTAAACTTGTATTTGAATTGTTATGAATGTTAGGTGTTAGCATTGAAAACACCATTGTATAAGTTTGAGTGTAAGCTTGGGAAACACTTGGGTTGTGAGAGTAAGCCTTGTAAAACTCTTGTTAGGTTGAGAGAGTGAGCCTTGTAAAACTCTTGTTTGGGTTGTAAGTGTGAGCCTAATAAAAACACTTGTAAAGTTGGAAGTGAGCTTGTGAAAACTTTAAAGACTAGTGGAACCTTAACAAGTTGTTAAGGAAGTGGATGTAGGATTGAAGTAAATCCGAACCACTATAAATCTTGTGTGTTCTTTTCTTCTTCCATTACTCAACCAATTCTCTATTCCGCATTTCTCGTTTGTTGAGTTTTTTAAACTGTCATAACTTCTTGAGGAAACCAATTCACCCCCCCCCCCTCTTGGTTGCCATCTTGGGACAACAAAAAATTTAATAAAATTGAGCAAAGCATCATGTAAGTATTTACAAAAATTGTGTGAAAATATGTGAATGTGATATAAAACTTTTATCTTTGTTAATAATGTGTTAATCACTGGATATAAAGTGAATTGTTTTTATCTTAATTAATAATATTTTAATAACTAACTACAAAGTGATTAGTCCCTTTTTATTTTAATTTAAATTTCAAAGCTAATTATGAACTAGCAGAGTAATTTGAATTCAATTGATTAAATTAATTACTAATTTACCTTAACATCAAAGTGATGATTTTATTTGCATATGCTATTTATTTTCTTTATGTTATAACTTTGACAAATTATAAATATGCAAGCATTACTAAGCAATTGCTTAGCGTGTTAGATTTATTTCTGAAGCGCATATCAGACGACCAAATTATATCCAATAGAGTAATATTTTAAAGTTCCAGATCGACTACATCACAGAAAAAGGTGTTATATGAAGGATTTTGTATAATATATTTTGTTCAGTTTATATAGCAGTATTTAAAATTTTAAATGATAGTTGTACAATTATAGGTAATTAGATATTTTGTATACTTTATAGTTGTGAGTTATATTTGTAAGTTTATTTTGTGATATGATTTTATTGTATATTATGAAAAATATGGAGTATGTATAATATGCAAACATATTGAAAAAAAAAGCAAAGGAATTTGAATTAAATTGTGGATGATAATTAGTGAATTGATGAGATTTGACGTTGAGGTTGAATGTATAAAATATTAGGAGTGCTTTTTTCTACAGATTGCATTTTATTTTGAGAAGATGTTGGCCAGTGTCAAATTTTAGGGGGGGCTATCAAAATTTTTATTGACATTAGCTTTAGTATTCATTAAAAATTAAAAAAAAGGTGTAAAAGTATTGTGTGATATCTTTTAATAGTTCTTAACAGGATTGTCAATGTGTGTTATAAATATAAAAGGAATATAAATCAGCAAAAGGAAGTAAAAAGGGAAAAAAGAAAATCACGGGTAAAATGGGAAAGAAGAAAAGGTCCATGCCCTGTTTGACATTTTCATGTTGTGTGTCCCTCAGTCAACTCATTTTTAGTCTATCTTTGAAGTATGTGGAAGGGTAAAATGAGAAAGAAAATTAAGACCCATAGTTTTTTAGGAATTTCATTGCCATAAGGAACAATGTTCCTTGTGACTCTTTTAGTATATATATAATGGTGACATTTTTGTAGTGAAAATATTAATAATAAAATACAAATATGTGATGACACCTTTAAATATAAATATGTGTGTGGGAATATCACAAATATAAAAACAATAATGAAAAAAGGGTTTGAAAGCATTGGGATTTTCTTCATTATGGGTGAGATGAATAAGGATATGTGTTGAAAATGTGAGTTACTATATTTCCCTTAATGGCAAACTTGTGGGACCAGTGTATCTTGGTAGGGGTATTAGACAAGGAGATCATTTATCTCTTTATATTTTTATTATTTGTGCAGAGAGTTTATCTGTCCTTTTCAAATGAAGCTAAGTTTAACAGGTGGATACATAGGTGTAGAGTAAGTTTTCGAGGTCCTTGGATATCACATTTATTATTTGCAGACGATTCCATTTTTTCTTCGGGCTACTGAAGGTGAAGGAGATCTAGTTAAAGCTATCATTAAGGAATATAAGCTTGCTTCTAGTTAGTCAATTTAACTTTTAAAAATCTGGAATCATGTTTAGCCCAAATGTCAAGAAAGATCTAAGACAAAAAAAATTTTTATTCTTTAGAGATTCATTTACCTTTGGGTGGTAGTATATATTTTACCTTCTCTTATAGGTAAAACAAGAGGCAAATATTTTGGTTTATCAAAGATAGGGTTTAGAATAAGTTGAGAGGGTGGAGTAATAAGTTTCTTTCTAGGGCGAGTAAAGAGATATTAATTAAATCTGTAGCATATGTAGCATAAGCTATTCCGTCCTATTGTATGAGTGTATTTCTTATTCCTTTATCTATTTGTGATGAAATCCAAAAAATTGTGAATTTTTATTGGTGGGGTTGGAAGAGAGAGGGTGGTAGGGGTATAAATTAGATGGCTTGGGAAACATGTGTTGGAGTAAGAGTGAGGGGGTATGAGTTTTAGAGATATGCATTGTTTTACCATTGCTATGCTTGGAAAGCAAGGTCGGAGGTTGTTAACTTAACCAAATTCTCTTCTATGTAGAATTTTTAAAGCCAAATTTTTTCCTAGTGGGGACTTTTTATTATCTGAGATTAATTCTAGTCCTAGTTTTATATGAAAGAGTATTTTGCAATTAAGAGATGTGTTAAAACATAGTGTTAGATGGAGAGTGGGTGATGGAGACTTAATTCTGGTAAATAGTGACCCATGGATTCTTAGGGATGGAGATTTCTATGTGGATGATTCTTTCAACTTCATTGATCCTGGAATGAAAGTTAGTGAACTATTGGATTATGAAAGGAAAAATTGGAATGTTGAAATAATTTTAGAGTTGTTCAATGTTTGAGATTTTCGTTACTTTATAAGTATACCTATTAGTGTTAATAATTGTATTGATAAATTTATATGGCATTATGATAGAAACGGAGCCTAAAAGGTTAAATCTTGCTACTATTTAAGCCTTTATTTATTAAGAGATAATTCTACTACTACTTTTGGTTTTCAATGGGAAAAATTATGGTATTCTAGTGTTGCTCCAAAGGTCAAGGACTTCTAGTAGCGTGGTTTAAGAGGATTGCTCGCAAATACAAAAAGATAAAGGTCTAGGGGTATTGTGATTGAATTAAATTGTCCTTTCTATGAAAGAGAAGACTATTGATCGCACCTTGATTCAGTGTCCGTTGGCTATAGATGTTTGGCATCTTATGGTTTGCGGGTTAGGGATAATTTTGTTTCACTTTAAGACTTTGAGATTACCAAACTTGGGAACTTAAGTATTTCTAAGGTTTTAAGGTAGCTCGCTCCAAAAAAGCGATTTTCATATCTCAACAGAAGTGTGTGCTAGATCTCTTGAATTATAATATCCCAAAAATTTTAAAAATATTAATTGTTGAAAATTAATTAAATGATTTAAAAGTGTATATATATAATTAAATGAAAAGAAAAGAGAAAGGAAGGATGTGTATATGATGTATATATGTAGATATATACAATATACACAAGTTAATCTTTTAATAAGGTCAAATGATATTTTAATTATTTAAATAAATATTAATTAATTGATAGTGAAAGATGATATTTGATGTTAAATATATTATAATAATAAATATGCTTGTTGGAGAATTAAAGAGGAAATTCATGTGGTTAAAAGAGAAGTGGTTGGTTTGAGTTGTTGATGACTATCTTCTTCTTCTTCTTCCTCCATGGTAGCCGACCATCATCATCATCAAAGAAAATAGAGAAGTTGCTTCTTGCTAACTCAAATAATTGAAGGATTTCAAGTGTTCAAGTTGGAATTTTAAGGATTTTCTCCATATTTGGTAAGTTTTTAACTTGTTTTCTTGATTTTCCATGAAAGTTTGTATGTGTAAATTGGATGTTTGGCATGGTTTATGTTAGTGGTTGATTTTGGTATGTTTGAAGTTCTTTTGTCTAGTTAACTATGAAGTTTGAGGTTGAATTGAAGAAAAGGATTCAGTTTGGTGAAGAGAATAAGAGTTTTGGAATTGTGTAATTTTTGAGTTGTAAAGTCTTGATTGTGATTGTATATATTTTCTTTTAATTGAGTTGTGTTGATGTTTACAAAAGTATCATGTGGTATAATAATGGTTTTGGCTGAGTTTGTATGAGTTGAAAAGGTTAATGAAAGATAATAGTTGGATGTGGCAATTATGTGTGAATACCAGGTTTTTGGCTTGACACGCCCGGTGGCACAGCCATTCTTTTAGGCGTGTCGATGGTTCTATTTTCAATGTTAGTGGCACGTCCATGTCACTGAGCGTGTCACAGCTACTTTGTTATTGTAGAACTGACACGTACAGTGATACGCCCATGTCCCTGAGCGTGTCATAGCTACTGTGTTATTGAAGTTTTTATACGTGCAATGACACGCCCATGTTACTGAGCATGTCAAAGCTTCTGTGTTGTGGGTTTAGGGCACGATCATGGACATGCCCGTGTTGTTGAACATGTCATGTGTAGAGTTTGCTCTAGATAGTTCTTTTCCTTATTTTTCTTTGTGTATCACTTAGTGATTATTTATAATAACATTTGATTTAGGGTTTGAAGAGACTTGAGTTACCCCAATCCAAGTGTTGAGTGATATCTTGGAAGAGGAGGTTGAAAGTGGTGTTTTTTGCTTTTAGAGGTAAGTACAAACTTTGAATAATTATTTATATTTACATGACATTGAGACATAACACATTCTGTTGGTAAATGTGTTAAGTTACTACATGATTGGTACATGAATAATATGTTATGATTTGTATATTGTCACAAATACATTATGTATAATGTGGGCTTGGTGCAAAATATGATAATAATCCAAAATGTATGGATAATGCAAATTGTTTTGTGCACATTAAAGATGGTATGTAAAGTAAATGGTAATGACTACATTGATATAAGTGAGATATTTGAGGTGTTGTGCCTAATATGATCATGAGAAAATGAGAAAGGATTCGATAATGAAATGAGATATATGGAAACATAATACAATGAATTGATATCGGTATAAATAATAAATAAAAATAAATTGTGTGCCTAATATGTTATTCAATTTTCAGAGTTTTGGGTTTGGCGGCATGCCTATGAATTGCCTATGAGCTAGATGCTGGGCGTCACTGTGAAATATTTTTGAGGTGAAATGACCGGGTCGTAAGCCTCAAAAATAAATCCTTGAAGCTAGGCTGGGTGAAATGACTGGTTCGTAAACTCAAACCTAGTTGGATTAATCCATGGATATATTGCCTACGGTGCTAGACACAAGGTGTCGTTATAGACCAAAGCAGTAACTCTAGAATTTGAATAGCATATTAGATCCTTTTTGGGCCTATATTTGTCATTGCTTTAATGTGAATTATGAATTGTGGAACAATTGAACAATTTATTAAGATATAATGATATAATGCTATGAGATATAATATTCTTATGAATTGTGGAACAATTGAGCAATATAATGAAGTATAATGTTATGAGATATGATATCCTTATGTATTGTGTATTGGCATTGTATTTGAACTATATTGTTATCAAAGTTTATACCACTAAGCTTTTGACTTAGCGCGATTGTGATTTATCGTGCAGGTGACAAGGTAGATCCGGTTGAGCCAGAGAGTTCGTCTAGACCGAGTCGAGTCTAGGCTTGAGATCTTGTAAGCAGAGTTGATTGTTGGACATCAAGTTCAGAGATAAACTGCTAGCATGTACATATTTTATAATTTTGTACATATTGATTTCATGTATTTATGTATATTCTGCAAACTATTAAAAATGTTTTGGATAAACCTTTGGTAATGAAGTATATATATGTGTTTTAACAAGTATTGTTTCAATTACTATTTATATGATATCAGTTGAATGTTGTAAGATTATACAAATTTTATAAATGATGATTTGATTGTTTAAAAAGGCTATGGCATTCTTGTATTCTCTATACATATATTACATAAAGCGGGTATATGTAGAATATGTATATTGGGTATAAGGGTGTTACATTTATTTTGGTATCAGAGCCTAGGTTTGAGGTTCTCAACCTAGGTGGGTTGTAAGAGAAAGAAAATTGAGATTTTTAAATATGATACATGCATTGGCACTGGCAGTTTCTAATCTCTGATGTGGCAAAATTTTGCTGTGTTTGCAGATATAAGTAGTTATAGCGTCTCAGATACATCAGTCTGTTGAAGGTAGTGCAGAGAGTGTGGCTCCTATTGAGGGTAGAGATGGAGCTAGAGTTAAGATAGCTGGAGGGGCACCTACTCCTGTGCCAGAGAGACCAGCAGTTGATGAGATTTCGCTGGCCTGGGTACAGCATGTGGTGGAGTTGTTGAGGTAGGCTCCAGTTCAGCAGCCGCCACCACAGCCGCAGCCGCAAGTACCGACGAGGCAATATGATAAGTTGAGGAAGTTTGGAGCTGAGGATTTTATTGGTACAACAGACCCTGCTGTAGCTGAGCAGTGGCTAGATAAAGTCCAGAGAGTGTTCATCCAGCTGCAGGCTACCCCAGAAGAAAAGTTTGATTATGCTAGATCTCTTTTGCAGAGGGATGCATATGACTGGTGGAAGACGGTTCCACATGCCTTGATGATCCACCAATCTTGACCTAAGATGATTTTCTACGAGAGTTTAAGCAGAAGTATACTCCGATGGAGTACAAAGATGCAAAGAAGATAGAGTTTTTGAGTTTGAAGCAGGATACCAGGACTGTGTCGGAGTATGAGATAGAGTTTACCCGGTTGAGTCAGTATGTTGGCGGGATCATTTCTGATGAGATTGACCAGTGTCGGAGGTTGAGACCCTCTATTATTTGCATTATCACATGTTCTTGGTATCGGGATTTTTTCCAGTTAGTTGCAGCTGCCAGGAGTGTTAAGAGAGCACAAGGTCTAGCAGCAGCTGCTATGTCACATCCGCCTACCGCATTTATACAGAGTAGTCACGTGCATAGCAAGAGAAGGGGAAAGGAGAAGATAATTCTTGATAACAGCCCTAGATAAGGTTGTATGACCAAAGGGACCTAGTTGTAATTTTTAAAAAGTTTTGGGGACGTAGATGTAATTTTAAAGAAAGTTGCACCGGATGTTCTTAATAGTGCATATAACAGATTCCACAAATGAAATGTAGAGAAAAATTGGATCGCAACGACGTGTAACGGTTTTTCCAGGAAATGTCCCGTTAAAGAAAAATGAAGAAATGTTGACTAAGGGCATTTTGGTCATTACCAATTAAAGTTATACATGAATTTAAGGTATGAAATAAAAACGTGAGTATGTAGAGAATGGCGAGGGGTTAAATATGAAATGATCATCAGTAGAAACGGAGCCAGAGAAAACCCGAGCAAAAATAGGACCTAAAGGGAATTTAATAAAAAGTCGAGGGCTTATTGGTAAGTTTTCCAAATGACTTGAAAACCTAAAATAGACCTTATAAATAGAAAGTAGAGGTCGAAAGGATCAAAACTATATGTAGTTTGACTCGTGGAACTGTACGGTTTAAAAGATATGATCGATTAATCGCCGGAACGTAAAGTGGGCCCGGTTTTGTGTCGGGACCGGATGGGTAACCTGGGACAACTTTATGATATCCTATGGGAAGAGGGACAAGTGGAAAGAAGTAAAGGAAAAGAAAACTATAAAAATCTAATGTTGGCCAATCAAAAGTAACCATTTAGCATGTGTAATAAATGAAGAAAGAGAAAAAGTGGACAAGTGGTCTTAAGAGGTTAACCAACACCTAAGGTGATCATCATTTCCTTTGTATATAAATATATGTGAAATGAAGAGCAAATTCTCTCTTTTTCCACTTACAAAATTCGGCCAACAAAGGGAAACACCAAAGGCCTTCCAAGTTTCTTCAAAATTTGATTTTTAAGGTAAGTTTTTAAGGTTTTCTAGTAAGTAGACTTTAATTTTAGTATTAATTTTAGGTAGTTATATATTTATTGGAAGATTGGAGATTAGAGTCTTTATGTGGAATTGGAAAAATATTAAGTAAGTGATGAGATTAATTGATTAAATGGAAGAATCAAGATGTATAAAGATTAATAAGGTTGGATTAGGGTTTCGGTTGGAAAGGAAATGGAGGATAACTTATTATTTTAAAATTCTAAGGTTTATGTTGTATCTTGAATTTATTGAAGGAGAAATAAAGAATTAAAGAAGGAGAAGAAGGAAAAGCTAAGAGGAATTAAAGAAATAATGTTTGGTACTTTACCTTTGAATAATTACTTTTGATTTGGTGCTTTACCATAAAAGAAAGTTTATTTTTCTTACAAACTTTGGTTTATGGAATTTTTGATGTTGATGAACTTTAATTAGTTTGATTTGAGTTAAACATGCAAAAGTTATTAAAGGGAAGTGTTTGAATCTTCACCTAACCATTAAAGAAGCCTTCATATTGATTTGCAAAAAGAAAAATAAACTATCCTATGTATTTCATATGTTTGGGCCGAAATGGTCCCAAAGTGACAGCTTCTGGACTATTTTTGTGGCAATTGTTTGAGGCAGCAAACGAATGTATTTTTCAACGAAATTTTACATGAAATTAGTCAACATATGAAATAAGTTTTCTGTAAAATTTCAGCCAAGAATAAGATCATTTACTTGGTCAAATGCATGACTGAATTGGACTAAAGTTTTGACGAAAACCCAGATTTTACTATTCATTTGGTCATGCCATTTTGCGTTGCCTATTTTTCGTACCGCGACACTATTCATTTAGTCAATTTGTGATCTTTTGAGGAATGCTTTGAAATGTTTGATATGTTTATTGTGGATGTTAAATATGTGAAAAAGAATAACGGTTTGACCAAAGAATGCGGTGCGCGGCATAAATGGCAAAGTGCGCTGGGAATTAAAATGATTTCTCGAATCATTCTAAAATGAAGTTTGAGACTTAAAGTGAATTATTTTAACCTTTTTGCTCTACTGGATAGTGGGAGTGGTAGATAAGGGTATGGTGCACTATACTAACTCATGCAGTACTGCCACTTATTGTGTTTGATACGCCCCGGCGGTTACCTTCAGGTATAGGCTGTGGAGCGGAGATGTTGTGAAATTGTGATTGGAATGCTCCGGCGGTTACCTTCGGATATAGGATGTGGAGAGAAGATGTTGTGAAATTGTGATTGGAATGCTCCGGCGGTTACCTACGGGTATAGGCCGTAGAGCGGAATTGGTTATAACCATGGTGGTGAGGGCCACCTATGTTACAGTGGTGAGGGCCACTTCCTTATCGCTATGGTTCCCTATATACCAGTAGAGCCTGAATCAAAGACATTATTTTTCGTTAAACTATATAATGCCAATGAGTTTGAATTATGATTTTACATTATTGAAAGCATATCACACTGAATGTATCACGATTTCTATTGGTATAAAGTTGGTTGATTGTGGATTTAATTATTTCCTTTGATTTCAAATACTTTCATATACTACTTTTATTTTTATTGGTAAAGTACCCACTAAGCGACAACGCTCAGCGAGTTGAGTTTTCTTGACTCGTAGGTTTGGAGCAGTAAATTTCAGTGATTAGCATCGAGCAGCAGAACACAGCGCAGCACCTCAGAGTAGCCTTTAGTTTCCATTATGAGTTAACTAGTTGTGGCATGTATATGTATATAAGATTGAGAGTCAGTATGTGATATTGTACGTTATTGGTATGTAATAATAATAAATCTCTACTTTATTCTGGATTAGAAGTGTGAATTTTTCTTGCAGGTTGTAGTTGAGGGTATAAGGTGGATTCATTGGGAGTATATTGGAAACTGATTGTATTCACATTGGTCTGTGTAAAATGTTTTCAAAAAATCAGAAAAACAAGTTTTGTCGACACTTGGGATCTAAATTTCTAGGCGAACCTCTGGCAAAATTTCTGTAAAATCGGAACAAAAATTTGACTATGTAAAATTGGTAGCAACATTTGGATAGTGTGGCACCTCTACTCGGCTTACACATGTAGGTCGGGAAGGGGTGTTACAATTGTGGTATCAGAGCTCCGGTTTAGCCGCTTCTGGGTAATCCAACATAGGAGGATGTACGTTTTATGTCGGGAGTGGCCATTACCGACGTAAAATGAGATATCCTATAGTAAATAGGAGATAAAAAGTAGGCATCATTCAAGAAGGAAATATAGGAAATAAATAAGGGTATGTTTGCATATATTTGATTAAGTGTTTTATCTTTATATACATGCCACATAGGGTTTAATAGTGCTGCTGAGCTGTGCTGCTTTTGACTGTGAGTTATGTGTTAGAATATAGATGTCGCGAGACTCCTCTAAAAGAGTCGTAGAGGAGGAAGTTGAATCTCGAGCGTCACATATTGTAGAGACGTATGTATCTGAAACACCGAAGGCTGAGCAACCCTCAGCGGGAGCTCCTCTTCCGAATGAGATGTTGCAACAGATGGCTGCAGCGCTGTGACAGATAGCGGGCGTTGCCCCGGCACCACCACCAGCGCCAGCACCCGTATCAGTACCTGCTGTAGGAGGGGAAAGGAAACCCCCGATCGAAAAGATAAGAAAGTACGGGGTGAAGGAGTTTAGGGCCCGAAGGGATGATGATTCTTCTACAGCCGAGTATTGGCTGGAAGGAACGGTAAGAGCCTTAGATCAGTTACAGTGTACTCCAGAGGAGCGAGTGGTAGGTGCTACTTCCTTATTAGTGGAAGAAGCGTATGTCTGGTGGGACATAGTGCAACAACGAGTTCCATCGGAACAAAGGACATGGGATTTCTTTGTGAATGAGTTCAAGAGGAAGTTTATATCGGAGGCATATCTAGATGCCAAGAAAAAGGATTTTCTACACTTAAAGCAAGGTCGACTGACCGTTGCTGAATACGAGAGAGAATTTACTAGGCTGAGTAGGTATGCCAAGAAGACAATTGAAGACGAACATGATAGGTGTAAGCAATTCCAGGATGGTTTGAATAATGAGATTAGGATGCAGCTAATTGCTGCTAATATCAAGGAATTTTCCGAGATGGTCACTAGGGCTCTGGAAGTAGAGCAATGTCAGAAGGATGAGCGAAATAGGAGACAGAGGGTAAGACCAAGAAGGGATACCCAAAGTTATTCAGAAAATTTCCAGCAAACAAGGAAACAGTTTAGAGAAGGTAGTTCCATGGGAGGAAATCAGAGCAGGATATCCAGTCAAAGGTCGATTCGGGGCGGCCCGAGTCAAGCTACCTTTGTAGCTAGTACTGGTAGGTCTGGGAGAGGACAAGGAAGAGGGCATGGCCAAGGTGGAGGTAACTTTGCTCAGTTCGAAACTATCGGAGGAAGTGAAAACACCCATCCACGCTGTGTTCAATGTGGGCGTAGGCATTCAAGAAAATGTTGGGGCAAGGCCTGGGTATGTTTTAGTTGTGGAGCGAAGGACCACTTTAAACTAGAATGCCCCTTAAGACAGCAAAACACACTAGATAATATCGAAGGATCTCGAGCCATAGCTGGTAGAGGTCGAGGCAGAGGTCGAGGAGGAAATCCATCGCGGGCACAGTCAGAGACGGTGGATAGGCCCGAGCCAAGAGCCCTTGCGAGGATGTATGCAATGAGGGCGCGTGAGGAAGAAGAGGCTCCGAATGTCATAACAAGTCAGCTAATTATGTTTGGAATGCCAATTTATGCTTTAATAGACCCAGGTTCTTCACATTCATATATATATGCATGAAAAATGAAAAATTCAAGGATTTAGAAGTAGAACTTGAAATAGATGGAGTTACAAATCCTTTGGGTAGTGAGATGGTTATCAGGAAGGTAATAAAGGATTGTCCGGTAGAAGTACATGGACACACTTTCTTAGGTGATCTGTTTGAGTTGCCATTCCAGGAATTTGATGCAATACTTGGAATGAATGAGCTGACCAAAAATAAGGCATTAGTGGACTGCGAAAAAAAAATATTGGATCCCTAAGACTATGTGTAGATTATCGGCAGTTAAATAAGCTGACGATTAAGAATAAATACTTGCTACTCCGGATAGACGATTTATTTGATCAATTGAAAGGTGTGAGAGTTTTTTTTAAAGATTGATCTGCGATCCGGCTATCATCAACTAAAGATTAAAGATGAAGATATACCAAAGACTACATTCAGAACCCGATATGGACATTATGAGTTTATCGTAATGCCTTTTGGGCTCACGAATGCACCTGCGGTATTCATGGATTTGATGAACCGGATTTTCCATCCTTATTTGGACCAATTTGTCGTGGTATTCATCGATGACATACTGGTTTATTCAATGAATGCAGAGGATCATGACCGGCACTTGAGAATCGTGTTACAAACATTGAGGGAGAAGCAGTTATACGCCAAATTCAGCAAGTGTGAATTTTGGTTAGAAGAAGTGGCCTTTTTAGGACATATTGTATCGGCGAAAGGAATAAGAGTTGATTCTAAGAAGGTAGAAGCAGTATTGGATTTGAAAGAATGTTATTAGTGGCCAGGGATCAAGAGAGATGTGGTAGATTACGTGGCGAAATGTTTAACCTGCCAACAAGTAAAGGTAGAACATCAACTACCCTCGGGACTTCTACAACCTATTACGATTCCAACATGGAAATGGGATCGCATAGCTATAGATTTTGTGGCGGGACTACCAATGACAAGAGACAAACATGATGCAATATGGGTGATAGTAGACCAGCTAACTAAGTCAGCTCAATTCTTACCAGTAAGGATGGACTACTCCTTGGATAAGTTAGCGGACTTGTACATTAAAGAGATTGTACGACTTCATGGAGTCCAACATCAATCATATCGGAAAAAAGATCCACGCTTTACGTCGAACTTTTGGCAAAAGTTCCAAACGACTTTGGGAACTCGAACGGACTAGAGTACGTCGTTTCATCCACAAACGGACGGACAGTCAAAGAGGGTAACCCAGATCTTGGAAGATATGTTAAGAGCATGCATATTAGAATTCAAAGGTAGCTGGGAGAAGTATTTAAGTTTAATGGAGTTCGTTTACCACAACAGCTACCAGTCCAGCATACAGATGGCTCCTTATGAAGCACTATAAGGACGAAAATGCAGGACTCCAATTTGCTGGACGAAATTAAGCGAAGCAAAGATCTTGAGCCCAGAGATAGTTAAGTAGACCGAGGAGAAAGTAGAAATTATCCGGGATCGGTTAAAAGCTGTGGCGGATAGAACAAAATAATAATAATAATAATAATAATCATACACGGACCTAAAGAGAAGGGACATAAAATTCAATGTTGGTGATAAGGTATTTATTAAGGTTTCACCATGAAAGAAAGTGCTAAGATTTAAACAAAAGAGTAAGCTATGTTCAAGGTTATTGGGCCTTACATATTCATTGAACGTATAGGTCCGGTAGCTTACCAATTGGCGTTACCACCCGAATTAAGTAAAATACATGATGTTTTCCACGTTTCAATGCTAAGGAGGTATCGTTCAGATCCAACCCATGATATACAAGCTCAAGATATCGAGATTCAACCCGACCTGACATATGAGGAAGAGCCGGTAGAGATCCTAGCACGGGAAATCAAAGAGTTGCGAAATAAGAAGATTCCATTGGTCAAAGTGCTTTGGAGAAATCACAAAGTAGAAGAAGCTACATGGGAACGAGAAGAAATTATGAGGAAGCAGTACCCATGTTTATTTCAATCTGATGGGCTTCGGGACGAAGCCTAAATTAACGAGGAAGGAACTATCACATCCGCCTACCGCATTTATGCAGAGTAGTCACGTGCATAGCAAGAGAAGGGGAAAGGAGAAGATAATTCTTGATAACAGCCCTAGATAAGGTTGTATGACCAAAGGGACCTAGTTGTAATTTTTAAAAAGTTTTGGGGACGTAGATGTAATTTCAAAGAAAGTTGCACCGGATGTTCTTAATAGTGCATATAACAGATTCCACAAATGGAATGTAGAGAAAAATCGGATCGCAACGACGTGTAACAGTTTTTCCAGGAAATGTCCCGTTAAAGAAAAATGAAGAAATGTTGACTAAGGGCATTTTGGTCATTACCAATTAAAGTTATACATGAATTTAAGGTAGGAAATAAAAACGTGAGTACGTAGAGAATGGCGAGGGGTTAAATATGAAATGATCATCAGTAGAAACGGAGCCGGAGAAAACCCGAGCAAAAATAGGACCTAAAGGGAATTTAATAAAAAGTCGAGGGCTTATTGGTAAGTTTTCCAAATGACTTGGAAACCTAAAATAGACCTTATAAATAGAAAGTAGAGGTCGAAAGGATCAAAACTATATGTAGTTTGACTCGTGGAACTGTACGGTTTAAAAGATATGATCGATTAATCGCCGGAACGTAAAGTGGGCCTGGTTTCATGTCGGGACCGGATGGGTAACCTGGGACAACTTTATGATATCCTATGGGAAGAGGGACAAGTGGAAAGAAGTAAAGGAAAAGAAAACTATAAAAATCTAATGTTGGCCAATCAAAAGTAACCACTTAGCATTTGTAATAAATGAAGAAAGAGAAAAAATGGACAAGTGGTCTTAAGAGGTTAACCAACACCTAAGGTGATCATCATTTCCTTTGTATATAAATATATGTGAAATGAAGAGCAAATTCTCTCTTTTTCCACTTACAAAATTCGGCCAACAAAGGGAAACACCAAAGGCCTTCCAAGTTTCTTCAAAATTTGATTTTTAAGGTAAGTTTTTAAGGTTTTCTAGTAAGTAGACTTTAATTTTAGTATTAATTTTAGATAGTTATATATTTATTGGAAGATTGGAGATTAGAGTCTTTATGTGGAATTGGAAAAATATTAAGTAAGTGATGAGATTAATTGATTAAATGGAAGAATCAAGATGTATAAAGATTAATAAGGTTGGATTAGGGTTTCGGTTGGAAAGGAAATGGAGGATAACTTATTATTTTAAAATTCTAAGGTTTATGTTGTATCTTGAATTTATTGAAGGAGAAATAAAGAATTAAAGAAGGAGAAGAAGGAAAAGCTAAGAGGAATTAAAGAAATAAGGTTTGGTACTTTACCTTTGAATAATTACTTTTGATTTGGTGCTTTACCATAAAAGAAATTTTATTTTTCTTACAAACTTTGGTTTATGGAATTTTTGATGTTGATGAACTTTAATTAGTTTGATTTGAGTTAAACATGCAAAAGTTATTAAAGGGAAGTGTTTGAATCTTCACCTAACCATTAAAGAAGCCTTCATATTGATTTGCAAAAGAAAAATAAACTATCCTATGTATTTCATATGTTTGGGCCGAAATGGTCCTAAAGTGACAGCTTCTGGACTATTTTTGTGGGAATTGTTTGAGGCAGCAAACGAATGAATTTTTCAACGAAATTTTACATGCAATTAGTCAACATATGAAATAAGTTTTCTGTAAAATTTCAGCAAAAAAAAATAAGATCATTTACTTGGTCAAATGCATGACTGAATTGGACTAAAGTTTTGACGAAAACCCAGATTTTACTATTCATTTGGTCATGCCATTTTGCGTTGCCGATTTTTCGTACCGCGACACTATTTATTTAGTCAATTTGTGATCTTTTGAGGAATGCTTTGAAATGTTTGATATGTTTATTGTGGATGTTAAATATGTGAAAAAGAATAACGGTTTGACCAAAGAATGCGGTGCGCGGCATATATGGCAAAGTGCGATGGGAATTAAAATGATTTCTCGAATCATTCTAAAATGAAGTTTGAGACTTAAAGTGAATTATTTTAACCTTTTTGCTCTACTGGATAGCGGGAGTGATAGATAAGGGTATGGTGCACTATACTAACTCATGCAGTACTGCCACTTATTGTGTTTGATACGCCCCGGCGGTTACCTTCAGGTATAGGCTGTGGAGCGGAGATGTTGTGAAATTGTGATTGGAATGCTCCGGCGGTTACCTTCGGGTATAGGCTGTGGAGCGAAGATGTTGTGAAATTGTGATTGGAATGCTCCGGCGATTACCTACGGGTATAGGCCGTAGAGCGAAATTAGTTATAACCATGGTGGTGAGGGCCACCTATGTTACAGTGGTGAGGGCCACTGCCTTATTGCTATGGTTCCCTATATACCAGTAGAGCCTGAATCAAAGACATATTATTTTTCGTTAAACTATATAATGCCAATGAGTTTGAATTATGATTTTACATTATTGAAAGCATATCACACTGAATGTATCACGATTTCTATTGGTATAAAGTTGGTTGATTGTGGATTTAATTATTTCTTTTGATTTCGAATACTTTTATATACTACTTTTATTTTTATTGGTAAAGTACCCACTGAGCGACAACGCTCAGCGAGTTGAGTTTTCTTGACTCGTAGGTTTGGAGCAGTAGATTTCGGTGATTAGCATCGAGCAGCACAACACAGCGCAGCACCTCAGAGTAGCCTTTAGTTTCCATTATGAGTTAACTAGTTGTGGCATGTATATGTATATAAGATTGAGAGTCAGTATGTGATATTGTACGTTATTGGTATGTAATAATAATAAATCTCTACTTTATTCTGGATTAGAAGTGTGAATTTTTCTTGCAGGTTGTAGTTGAGGGTATAAGGTGGATTCATTGGGAGTATATTGGAAACTGATTGTATTCACATTGGTCTGTGTAAAATATTTTCAAAAATCAGAAAAACAAGTTTTGTCGACACTTGGGATCCAAATTTCTAGGCGAACCTCTGGCAAAATTTCTGTAAAATCGGAACAAAAATTTGACTATGTAAAATTGGTAGCAACATTTGGATAGTGTGGCACCTCTACTCGGCTTACACATGTAGGTCAGGAAGGGGTGTTACATGCTAGAGATAAGGAGACCAGAGTTAGGAGACCTCAGAGTGAGGCAGGATCTTCATCTGTGAAGAGAGGCCGAGGAGGATATTTTTTGAGGTTTAGTAGGAGCTAGAGGCAGTCTGGTAGGTCAGTACAGCAGCAGAGGCAGAGTCGAGGCCTACAGTTTTTGTGGCTAGTACTCCGACTCCAGTAGTTCAAAGGTCTGCTCTACCTATTTGTGTTCATTGTGGTAAAGCACATGGAGGTGTCTACTGGTGGAGAGGTACTTCGAGAGTGTGTTATAGATGTGAATCACCAGATCATTTTATCAGAGATTATCCAGAGCCACCGGAGGATAGACAGACAGATACTGCAACTTCTCGACCCAGTGTTAGAAGGGGTCATAGTGGCAGAGGTGCTAGCAGAGGAGGTCGGGCATGGTTTGGTCAGAGAGGAGGTTCTACCGCAGGTAGTAGACCAGATGAGGCAGGGCCATCTCAGCGAGTTTATGTGATGCAGAGGCAGCCGGATGCTGCAGCTGTTATTGCTGGTATATTTTCTTTATTTGGTACTTCAATTCTTGCTTTGATAGACCCTGGATCGACTCATTCATAAATTAGTGCATCTATCTTGTGTGTAACTGATTTGCATTCAGAGTCGCTAGGATTTAATATTTTGGTGATAAATTCTTTAGGGCATAGTGTTGTAGTTAGCAAGGTATACCGTAATAGTCCGGTTGTGGTTCAGGATGAGGAGTTCCTTGGTAACATGATTGAGATGCCTTTCAAGGAGTATGATTTAATTTTTGGCATGGATTGGTTATCTAAGCGTGGGGCTATGGTAGACTGTCAGAAAAAGTGTGTTACCCTGAGAACCTGTGATGGTAGGAATGTGATGGTATCTAGTGAGTAGAGACATCTTTCATCCATGATTGTTTCAACTGTTTCCTCTAAGAGGATGATTCGGAAAGGATGTAAAGCTTATCTTGCTCATATTGTAGATACCAGAGTAGTGGGTTCCCAACTAGATAGTATAAACACAGTTGGTGAGTTTCCAGATGTTTTTCCTAAGGAGTTGCCAGGGTTACCCCCTGAGAGAGAGGTTGAGTTTGGTATTGATTTGCTATCTGGTACCGCTCCCATCTCTATTACTCCTTATCGTATGGCACCTGTTGAATTGAGAGATTTAAATGTACAGTTGCAGGAATTGTTGGATAAAGGGTTTGTTCGCCCTAGTGTGTCACTGTGGGGAGCGCTTGTGTTGTTTGTGAAGAAGAAGGATGGTACCTTAAGATTGTGCATTGATTACTGGCAGTTGAATAAAGTGACCATCAAGAACAAGTATCCATTGCCTAGGATAGATGATCTCTTTGATCAGTTGAAAGGAGCAGCAGTATTCTCTAAGATTGATTTGAGATCAGGGTACCATCAATTGAGAGTCAGAGATGAAGATGTACCTAAGACAGCTTTCCGTACGAGGTATAGACATTATGAGTTCTTGGTGATACCTTTTGGGTTGATGAATGCGCCAGTAGCATTTATGGATTTGATGAACAGGGTATTCAGACCCTATCTAGATCAATTTGTGGTGGTTTTTATTGATGATATTTTGGTGTATTCATATAATGAGGAGGATCATGACAAGCATTTGCGGATTGTATTGCAAACTTTAAGAGAGAAGTAGTTATATTCTAAGCTGTCTAAATGTGAGTTTTGGCTTAATCAAGTGACTTTTCTTGGTTATGTGGTTTCAACACAGTGTATTACAGTGGATCCGAGAAAAGTTGAGGCTATTTTGAATTGGAGTCCAACGAAGACTGTGATAGAGGTTATAAGTTTTCTGGGTTTGGCAGGCTATTATCGACGATTTGTGAAAGATTTTTCTATGATAGCTACTCTACTCACCAGCTTACTTTGGAAGGGAGTTAGATTCATGTGGACAGATCAGTGTCAGGCGAGCTTTGAGCAGCTGAAGGAGATGTTGACTCAGGCTCCTATCCTTACTTTGCCCGTGGAAGGTAAACCATATGTGATATACAGTGATGCTTCACATAGTGGTTTAGGTTGTGTTCTGATGCAGGAGGGTAGAGTCATTACTTATGCCTCTTGACAGTTGAAGCCGTATGAGCTAAATTATCCGACGCATGATTTGGAATTAGCAGCCATAGTTTTTGCTTTGAAGATTTGACGACATTACTTGTATGGGTAGAAGTGTTTCATTTATACTAATAATAAGAGTTTGAAATATCTGGGTGCTCAGAAAGAGTTGAATCTTTGGCAGAGACGATAGTTAGAATTGATTAAAGATTATGACTGTTTAATTGATTATCATCTTGGTAAGGCAAATGTTGTTATTAATGCCTTGAGTCGGAAGTCTTTGGCAGGTTTGATTGCTTATTCACTCTCGTTGTTTATTAAGTTGAGAGTGTTGCACATCAGATTTGAGTCTTGTGATGATGGTGCTTTGATGGCTCAGTTATAATTAAGGCCGATGTTATTGGATCAGATTAGGGAGACTCAGTTGGCAGATGAAAAAATCCAGAAAGCTGTATTGGATTGCCAAAAGGGGGAGAGTCGAGACTTTCATGTGAGAAGTGATGGCAGTTTGTGGTACAAAAATAGGTTGTGTGTTCCTGATGATGCAAGACTGAAAAAGATAATTTTGGAGGAAGCACATCAGTCAACTTATGCTATGCACCCTGGGAGTACCAAGATATATTAGGATTTGAAGCAATATTATTAGTGGTCAGGTATGAAGAGGGACATAGCAGAGTTTATATCTAGATGTCTCACTTGTCAGAGAGTGAAGGCTGAACACCAAGTTCCTTCGGGATTACTTCAGCCACTATCAATTCCAGAGTGAAAATAGAAGCGATGACGATGGATTTTGTGACTGGTTTGCCTTTGACTTACAAGAAGCATGTTGCCATCTGGGTGATTGTTGATCAGATGATGAAGACAGCTCATTTTCTTCTAGTTCGGATGGATTATTCTCTTGAGAAGTTGGCTGAGCTATATATTAGTGAGATAGTGAGATTGCATGGAGTTCCAATTTTTTTGGTGTCGGATCAAGATCCCCGGTTTACTTCGAGATTTTGGAAGAGTTTGCATGATGCTTTGAGTTCTCGGTTGCATTTTAGCACTACTTTCCATCCTCAGATAGATGGGTAGTCAGAGAGAGTGACACAGATTTTAGAGGACATATTGAGGAGTTGTATCATTGATTTCTCTGGGAGTTGAGATAGATTCTTGCCACTGATTGAGTTTGCTTATAACAACAGTCATTAGTCCAGTATTAAAATGGCACCTTATGAGGCATTGTATGGTAGAAGATGCAGGACACCTCTATGTTGGGATGTAGTTGGAGAAGGTAAGTTGATCGGTCCTGATTTGATTAGGGAAACAGAAGAAAAAGTAAAGGTGATTAGGAATTATCTGAAAGCAGCCTCAGACCGACAGAAATCATATTCAGATTTAAAAAGAAGAGACATAGAGTTCAGTGTAGGAGATAAAGTATTTTTGAAAGTGTCTCCTTGGAAGAAAATTTTGATATTTGGCCGCAAAGGGAAGTTGAGTCCTTATTTCATAGGACCTTACGAGGTACTGGAAAGAGTTGGACCAGTGGCCTATAGATTAGCTTTACTGCCTGAATTGGATCGAATTCACAATGTCTTCCATGTCTCTATGCTTCGGAGGCACAGATCAGACCCATCTCATATTTTGTCAATTGAGTCTATTGAGGCGAGTCCAGATCTGACTTATGAGGCAGAACCAGTGGCTACTTTAGCAAGTGAAGTGAAGGAGTTGAGAAATAAGAAAGTGCCACTTGTGAAAGTTTTTTGGAAGAGTCACGCTACTGAAGAAGCGACGTGGGAGAGTGAACAGATGATGCAGAACCAGTATTCCCAGTTGTTCCAAAGTTGAGAGCATATAATTTCGAGGACGAAATTTATTTGTAGAGGGGGAGAATTGTAATATCCCAAAAATTTTGAAAATATTAATTATTAAAAATTATTTAAATGATTTAAAAGTGTATATATATAATTAAGTGAAAAGAAAAGAGAAAGGAAGGATGTGTATATAATGTATATATGTAGATATATATACAATATATACAAGTCAATATTTTAATAAGGTCAATATTAATTAATGGATAGTGGAAGATGATATTTAATGTTAAATATATTATAATAATAAATATGCTTGGTGGAGAATTAAAGAGGAAATTCATGTGGTTAAAAGAGAAGTGGTTGGTTTGAGTTGTTGATGACTATCCTCTTCTTCTTCTTCCTCCATGGTAGCCGACCATCATCATCATCAAAGAAAATAGAGAAGTTGCTTCTTGATAACTCAAATAATTGAAGGATTTCAAGTGTTCAAGTTAGAATTTTAAGAATTTTCTCCATATTTGGTAAGTTTTCAACTTGTTTTCTTGATTTTGCATGAAAGTTTGTATGTGTAAATTGGATATTTGGCATGGTTTATGTTAGTGGTTGATTTTGGTATGTTTGAAGTTCTTTTGTCTAGTTAACTATGAAGTTTGAGGTTGGATTGAAGAAAAGCGTTCAGTTTGGTGAAGAGAATAAGAGTTTGGAATTGTGTAATTTTTGAGTTGTAAAGTCTTGATTGTGATTGTATATATTTGCTTTTAATTGATTTGTGTTGATGTTTACAAAAGTATCATGTGGTATAATGATGGTTTTGGCTGAGTTTGTATGAGTTAAAAAGGTTAATGAAAGATAATAGTTGGATGTGGCAATTATGTGTGAATATTAGGTTTTTGGCCTGACACACCCGGTGGCACGGCCATTCTTTTGGACATGTTGATGGTTCTATTTTCAGTGTTGGTGATGCGAGCAGTGACATGCCCATGTCACTGAGCGTGTCACAACTATTGTGTTGTTGTAGAATTGACACATGCAGTGACACGTCCATGTCTCTGAGCGTGTCATAGCTACTGTGTTGTTGGAGTTTTTATACGTGCAGTGACACGCCCATGTCACTGAGCATATCAAAGCTTCTGTGTTGTGGGTCTAGGGCACGGTCATGGACACGCCCGTGTTGTTGAGTGAGTCATGTGTAGAGTTTGCCCTATATAGTTCTTTCCTTATTTTTCTTTGTGTATCACTTAGTGATTATTTATAATTACATTTGGTTTAGGGTTTGATGAGACTTGAGTTACCCCAATCCAAGTGTTGAGTGATATCATGGAAGAGGAGGTTGAAGGTGGTGTTTGTTGCTTTTAGAGATAAGTAAAAACTTTGAATAATTGTTTATATTTATATGGCATTGAGACTTAACACATTTGGTTGGTAAATGTGTTAAGTTACTACATGATTGGTACATGAATAATATGCTATGATTTGTATATTGTCACAAATGCATTATGTATAATGTGGGCTTGGTGCAAAATATGATAATAATCCAAAATGTATGGATAATGCAAATTATTTTGTGTACATTAAAGATGGTATGTAAAGTCATTGGTAATGACTATATTGATATAAGTGAGATATTTGAGGCGTTGTGCCTAATATGATCATGAGAAAATGAGAAAGGATTCGATAATGAAATGAGATATATGGAAACATAATACAATGAATTGATATCGGTATAAATGAGAAATAAAAATAAATTATGTGCCTAATATGTTATTCAATTTTCAGAGTTCTAGATTTGGCAGCATGCCTATGAATTGCCTACGGGCTAGACGCTAGGCATCACTGTGAAATATTTTTTAGGTGAAATGACCGGGTCATAAGCCTCAAAAATAAATCCTTGAAGCTAGGTTGGGTGAAATGACCGGGTCGTAAACTTAGACCTAGTTGGATTAATCCATGGATATATTGCCTACGGGGCTAGACACAATGTGTCATTATAGGCCAAAGCAGTAACTCTGAAATTTGAATAGCCTATTAGATCCTTTTTGGGCCCATGCTTGTCTTTGTTTTAATGTGAATTAAGAATTGTGGAACAATTGAACAATTTATTAAAATATAATGATATAATGCTACGAGATATAATATCCTTATGAATTGTGGAACAATTGAGCAATATAATGAAGTATAATGTTATGAGATATGATATCCTTATGTATTATGCATTGGCATTGCATTTGAACTATATTGTTATCAAAGTTTATACCACTAAGCTTTTGGCTTAGCGCGATTGTGATTTATCGCGCTGGTGACAGGGTAGATCCAGTTGAGCCGGAGAGTTCGTCTAGACCGAGTCGAGTCTAGGCTTGAGATCTTGTAAGCAGAGTTGATTGTTGGACATCAAGATCAGAGACAAACTGTCAGCATGTATATATTTTATATTTTTGTGCATATTGATTTCATGTATTTATGTATATTCCGCAAACTATCAAAAATATTTTGGATAAACCTTTGGTAATGAAGTATATATATGTGTTTTAACAATTATTGTTTCAATTACTATTTATATGATATCAGTTGAATGTTTTAATATTATACAGATTTTATAAATGATGATTTGATTGTTTAAAAAGGCTGTGACATTCTTGCATCCTCTATACGTATATTACATATAGTGGCTATATATAGTGTACATATATTGGGTATAAGGGTGTTACATGAATGATATTGTATGTTAGGTTGTAAACTTGTGGACATATTGATAGAACAAAATAATTGATGAGAGATTTTTCAGGAGATGTGGCGATTGATAAATTGTCTTACCAAAGACTTATTGGGTGACTTATGTACTTATCTCACACTAGACTTGATATTGCCTATGCCATTAGTGTTGTAAGTTTATGCACAATCTAAAGAAAAACATCTCAAAACTATGAATATAATCTTGTATTATTGGAAAGGTTCTCTTGAAAAAGGAGTTATATTCAAAAAGTAGGAAGATTGACCCTTAGGTGTTATACAAATGCAAATTATGCATGTTCTCCAGTTGACAGGCGATCTACTTCTGTATAGAGAAGCAAAAAACATAATGTAGTTGTCATATCTAATGCTGAAGCTGAATTTAGATCTATAGCTATTGAGATATGTGAACTTAATTTTGAATTATCTTAAAATTGAATAGAAATTCTTATAAAACTCTATTCTGATAACAAATCTGCTATCAACATTGCTTATAATCTAATTCAAAATGACCGCACAAAATATATTAAAATTGATAAGCATTAAATTGAAGAAAAGCTTCATAATGGCTTAGTTTATACTCTTTTTATTTCTACTAATGATCAGCCGATTGATATGCTCATAAAAGATTTGCCCGGAGCAATGTTTCAGCAATGAATATGTCAGATTAAATAGGAAAGACTCAAGTTAGTATTGAAGATAGAAAAGCTCAATTATCTCACCATTAAGGGTGTACTCAAGCCGAATTAAGTCAAATTTTACCCCTGCTCAAAGCCAGACCTGAGTTTAAATCGGTCCTCAAAATATAGCCCGCAGCCCAGCCCTATACCGATAGGCAGAAAAGGCTTCAGGCCTCAAGTCAACCCGATAGAGTTGGGGTCGGGCTAATCGAGCCACGAAGATACAATCTGTTTTTTATTTTTTTATTTTGCTTTCTCCATTTCATTTATAATAAATATTAAATCATCCTATAACTGGCCATTTGGATCAAGAATTACATAATCCAATGCTAAATAATCTTATAAACAAAAAAAAAACAAGCTCTTTTAGAAAATTTGAAAAAAAAAAGACCACAAAAATTATATTTGAACAAAATCATCTTGATTAACAATCTTCTTCATCTTCCCAAAGGCAAAAAAATTTAAAACACACAGAATAACAAAGATTAACAAAGGCAAAAAAAAATGATAAAATCCTAACGGCCTAATTACCAATCATCTTCAAATTAACTATCATCCGATAAAATTTGATATTCACAAAGATTAACAATAATGAAAATAGATCATATATTCCAAGATTTATAGATTGCATCATTAACCCAAATAAAATTGAAGATTAAAGATGAGATTCACAAATAGAATCAAATAATCAAAGGCATCTTCCATAAAATTGAAGGAACACAACAATCCTTTACATCAAAATCAAAAAATCAAAGGCAAAAAAATTAAAAACACATATGATAACAAATATGATAAAGTAAAAAATAAAAAAAATAATAATTTTCATTAATGAAGTTTACAACCATTGCCATCTTTGTACCAGACATCGAGAGTGTGAACTGTGAAAGAGAGGCATAGAAAGGCATCAAGAGAGAATCAAGAGATGAGTAAGAAAGAAAGAGAAGCAAAGTCAAAAACTAGTAAGAAGAGATAAGTAAAGCTTTAGATTTTGAGGGAGGGAAGCAAAATGGAGGAGCGAGGGTTAAGAGATATAGAGGCAAAATGACGAGAATGAGAGAGGTGGCGAAAATCTAGTACGAGGAGACTTTAATTTAGGGTTAAGAATGAGTGTATATATAATCGGGAAAGCTTGGGTCGGTTCGAAAAGATTTAAAGTCAACCTAAAGTCCTACCCAAAAAGAAAAACAATTTAACCATACAACCCGAAGCCTATCCTAATTTTTCAAAAACCTAGCCCAGCATAACTAGAATTACTCGAGTTAGGCCGAGTTAACCAGGCCAACGAGCTAGGTGAGCAACACTACTCACCATCATATGACGAGATATTTCTTTTGCAGTATGGTGAACTAATTTCTTAAAGCACCATATGCAGACTAATTATTTCGGACCCCAAGAAAAGCCCTAGGTTGCAAAATTAAGCTAATTAATTTAGCTATTTAAATAATTAATTAAAAACTAAAATATAAATTTATTGGGCCGTATGGTGAATTTGCTCGATTTTTAATCAATTTAAATAGGGGCATTATCCCCCCTATCTGTTCAAAAAATTAAAATTTTTAAAATTTAAAAAGGATGATTCTTTTAATAAAAGATGGGGATTGGTTTTATCTAATGCGGGGGAGATTTTAAAAGGGGGAAAAAGAACATATAGTGAGAGAGAGAGAGCTAAAAAAATGCAAACACAATAAGCAAAAAAGCACAAGAAATGCAAGAAAGACAGGAGGAGTGAAAACTCCAAAAAAAAAACCCAAACTAAAGGAGTCTCTAAGCAGACGTCTGGACCACTTTTGCAAAAGAGAGTTTGCCGACTTAAATAATTCAGTCTGAGACTTAACAACAAAATAAGAGTGGAGGAGCCAACAACATCGATATAAATTTATGAACTATTTTTTCTTATCTTTTTAATTAATTTATTGTTAAGTTCATGTGTGTTTGTTTGAAAATAATTAATGTTTGTTTGGAAATAATTAGTGTATTATTTCATAGTATCTTGCTATTTTAATTTCTGCGATAAAATTATCAAAACACAAATTCATAATTTATTTGCTTTTCATTGGTGATTAAAAACTGTTTAAATAATTCAATCTGAAAAATCTTATATTTGTAATATTAAAAGTCAGTGTCTTAAAAAAGGGCAGAAAACGGCAGTGGCATTTGCAATGGCGAATTTACCATAGGATTTTAGTTTTTAATTTTTCATGTTATGTGTTTTTTTAATCGAATAATTAAAATTTTTGTTTTGAAAATAATATTGTTTCTTGATATTAAAGAATTATTTTTTTTTATCAATTTGGTAATTAATTATTTTTTCTTTAGTAAAAAAACCCAATTTAGTTTTTTATTATCACTGCATTTTGAGAATAAAATAACAAAAATTCATTTGATTTGTTGTTAATATATTCAGTGTGTTTTAATTATTTATATGTTTTTTTTGTGTTATTTTTATATATATTCAGTGTGTTTTAATTCTCTCCTCTTACTTTTCTCGCAACGGCTACTGATCAATCTAGGGTGACGGCGGCTCCTTTGGAGGCTGCCGGTCACTCTTATGCTACTGCCTTGTCTGGATCGAAGGTGGCTTCTCAACCTTTGGATGACTCTAAATCTTTTTTGTCTGTTCTGGAAAATAAGCGACTCTCTGTTGATTGTTCTGGAAAATTTAAAGGCTGCCCTGCAATCTCTTTCTCCGATTCTGATATTGCTCTTTTATCAGCTCCTTTCCGATATGCTTTAATCGGCTCTTTCCGATATGGCAGACCTAATATGGTCTCGTTGAGAAAGCATTTTGATGCCGTAGGTTTTTCGGATTCCTTTACTCTTGGATTATTAGATTCGAAGAACATCTTAATTAATTTTGAATTAGAAACTGATTATCATCGTTGTTGGTTGCAACATATTTAGAATTTTAATGGATTTGTGACGACAGTGTTCAAATGGACTCCCCATTTTCGTTCTGATATTGACAGCCCCATTGTGCCTTTATGGATTACCTTAGAGGGTCTTCCAGTACACTTGTTTGATAAAGAAGCTTTATTTTCTATAGCTAGTGCGATTGGTCCTCCATTAAAACTAGATGCTGCTACCTCTTCTCGAATCAGACCTTCTACAGCTCGCATTTGTGTGGAAATTGACTTATCTAAAGAACTTCCTTCCAAAATATGGATTAACAATGGGTCTCAAGGATTCTTTCAGCCTGTACTCTATGAATGCCTTCCACATTATTGCTCTCATTGTGAAAGGTTAGGCCACCAATCATCTCAATGCCACTTGAAGTTTGAACAATCTGGTATTACCGATGAACAAAATAAAGTTCCTTTGAATGCTGATATTGCCAAAAATGATGCGAACAAACCAGCTAAACCCATGACAAAAGCTTGGGTGGTTCGTAACCAAATGGTTGAAGAGAAACATGATTCTAAATTAGAGGCCCCTGTAAATCATTCTAATTCTTCCTCACAAACTTCAGATTTGGTGACAGAACAGAGGCTAAACACCATTGTTGAGGTGATTAATGATGAAACTAACTCTCAGGCAAATATAGCTTCTGCCTCATTGGAGAAAAATACCCGTGATGATTTTTTGGCTAATTCAACCCATGTTGAATCTGATAAAGAGTTCTCTTCAATTCATGATGATGATAATCTTGGACATAAGTCTGATGGTGATGAGGGACCGTTTGATGAACAAGTTGCAATAACTGACCTCAAGTCTGCAAGTATTTCTATAGGGAAACGCCTTCAAACAGCTGCCACATCTGAAGATGGATTTATGTCAGTCTCCAAGAAGAAAATTGCTCGTAAAAAATCAGCTGCCATAATTGAACCTATGAGGAACCGTGGATCAAAAAAATCTCTAGCTCCCTCAAACTCTCTTTCTCAATGAATTGTCTATGTTGGAATGTTTGAGGTATTTCTACCTCCATTACTCGAATTCATAAACTTTGTTTTGACTTTGGTATTAAATTTCTAGTAATAATTGAACCTTTGGTGATTAATACTAAGTGTTCCTCTTTTGCTATGCAACTGAGATTTGATAATTTTTATTATAGTTCATTTAACAAAATCTGGATCTTTTGGAAAACTGCTTTCTTTGTGTTGGAGTAATTTAGTGATGAGGGTCAATCTTTTTCTTGCAAAGTACATGTTCCGGCCCTAAATTTTAATTTCTTATTCACTGCAATTTATGGACTTCACTCACGGGCAGCTAGAGCTCATTTATGGGAGAACCTATGTAATTTATCTACTGAGATTCCTTGGTTAGTTGGGGGTGACTTCAATGCAATCAAGAATCTTAATGAATACATGGGTTCTTCAACTCCAAATTTTGCTAGTATGCAAGAGTTTAATGATTGTACTGATTCATGTGGCTTGATTGATATCCCTTTTATGGGTAATATTTTTTCTTGGACAGGTGTGCGCCTTTCTGGGCGTGTTTGGGAACGGCTTGATCGGTTCATGGCTAATGTTGCTTTTTTTTACAATTTCAATGACTGTCAAGTGAGACACCTTGGAAAAACATCATCCGATCATTCTCCTCTTCTATTAACTTGCCAGACTTCTTCTTTCAATGCTCCTAAGCCTTTTCGGTTCCAACATATGTGGTTAGCTCATGAATCATTTCTTCAAATGGTCAAAGATAATTGGACCTCCTCTTTTTATGGAGGAGGCATGAGGGGCCTGCATCGCAAACTCAAAGATCTTAAGGCAGCTATACGGGTTTGGAATAAAACAATTTTTGGAGACATTTTTTCGGTTGTAAAAGAGGCTGAGGCAGCAGCTGAAAATGCTGAATTACTTTTTGTGAGTGACCCTAGTTCTGCTAACAGAATAGTCTGGCAAGAGAAGCAAGCGCACTTAATTTGTAAACTTCGAGTTGAAGAAAGCTATTGGAAGCAAAAATCTAGAATCAAGTGGCTACATGAGGGAGATACTAACAGCTCATTCTTTTATAACTATGTGAAAGTGATCCGTAATTTCCAGCATATAACATCTATACAAAACACTGATGGGAAATGGCTTTATTCCCAAAATGAATTTGGTGATGCAGGTGTGCAATTCTTTTCTGATTTATTTACAAGTGATTCGACTAATTGTGATTTTGATGATATTCTTGCATATGTCCCCACTCTTGTTACTAGTCAGCATAATGATATGTTAATGACCGTACCTATGGAAGCTGAAATTAAGGAGGCGGTATGGAATCTTGATCCATCTAGTGCACTCGGACCAGATGGCTTTGATGGTAGATTTTATCGAGATTGTTGGGAAATAATCCAATGGGACGTAAGTAGTGCGGTTAAAGAATTTTTCCTTGGTCTACCTATCCCTGCTTCCTTTAGTAGTGCCCAACTGATCCTCATTCCCAAGGTCAATAATCCTTCCAAATTTAGCCAATTTCGACCCATTTGTTTATCTAATTTCATCAACAAAGTGTGTACACGTATCTTGGCTACTCATCTTGCTTCCTTTTTGGATTTGATTATATCAGTTGAACAAGCGGGATTTATGAAAGGGCGATCAATTCACTCTCAAATTCTTCTTGCAAATGAAATGATTCATGAGTTGGATAGAAAAGCTCGAGGGGGGAAATATTGCTGTTAAATTAGATATGGCTAAGGCCTTTGGTCGAGTATCCTGGCAATTTCTTTCAGCTATCTTACTCAAATTTGGTTTCTCTCAGATTTTTGTCAACCGGATTATTGATCACCTCTCATCCACGCATCTCTCTGTCTACATTAATGGGATATCTTATGGCTTTTTTAAACCCACTAGAGGTGTTAAACAAGGCGATCCTTTATCTCCACTGCTCTTTATTATTGCATCAGAAGGCTTTTCACGTGGGTTGAATCATTTTATGTCAACTGGTAGTATTTTGCCATCAAGCTTGCCCGTGGTGTCAATCCTGTGTCTCACCTGGCATTTACTGATGATTTATTGGTCTTTATACGTGGGGATTTGAGAAGCATTTCTTCTTTCAAAAAGTTCTTACAAAAATATCAAGCCGTCTCAGGACAACTTATAAACTTTGACAAAAGTTCTTTTTTTGGTCCAAGGAAAATGTCTCTTGCTTCTATTTCCAGACTTGAAGAAGTGTTATCTATTAAAAGAAAATCCCTTCCGTTCACATACCTTGGAGCCCCAATCTACCAAGGTATTAATCGCTTCTCTTATTGTGGTGATTTAATTTCTAAAGTGCAGGCTAAACTTCAGGGTTGACAAAAAAGATTCTATCTCAAGGAGGTCGTCTTCTTTTAATCAAACACGTATTGTCCTCTATTCCAATACATATTTTGGGTGCTATATCTCTTCCTAAGAAAGCAATTCGCATGCTGGAATCTATTATGGCATCATTTTTCTGGGGTAGTGCTTCTGGACATGATAAATTTCATTGGGCCTCTTTCAAACGTCTTTGTAAGCCTACGGAAGAGGGAGGTTTGGGCCTGCGAAATCTCTCTTCAATTCAGAACACTTTCTCAATTAAAATTTGGTGGTCTTATCAACAACAACACTCACCTTGGGCAGTCTACATGAAGCAAAAATATAACAGGTCTGGCAATATGACTTTCCAAATTATTGACTCAAGCATTTGGAAACGTATATGTCGTATACATAACCAGGCAGAGGAAGTGATGGGCAATCAACAACAATTTATTTTCTCTGATGTTTATGACAAACTTAGCACCCATGTCTCTCCAACTTTTTCCTACCAGATGATTTGGAATTCAGCTATTCCTCTAAATGTTTCAATCTTCACCTGGCGGTTAATCCAGGATCTTCTGCCACTTCCTCACAAGCTTGAACGGTTTGGTATTGCAGGACCATATGCTTGTCCTTTTTGCCGGTTAGCATTACCATCGAGGAATCATATTTTTTATTCATGTGAGGAAACTAGACAAATAAGGAACTACTTTGCTGAATTTTTTCTTAGTGATATGGTGAGTAGTTTATCTTCTTTAAGCCAGAATATTATTAATTGGTGGCTGGTTGCTCATCCGACTTCAGCCATGGGTCTTCTTCGACGTCTAGTTCCGCAGCTGATCTGTTGGCACATTTGGAAAGCATATTGCGGCTATGTATGGGGTGAGAAAGGTATTCCGATACAGGTGATTATTCAGCAAATTTCAACATATATTTATTCTTGGGGGATTGTTAACTCAAAAAGGAGATTTGCTCGATCAATGGACCGATGAATTTGCAAATTGCTTCCTGCTAACTTTGGCCACTTAAAGGGTCAACAACTCTTGATTTTTTGGAAACGTCCAGCTGTACCTTTTGTCAAAATGAATATTGATGCTTCTTATACCAGGTCTCGATCTACAGGAGGAGCAATTTTGCGAAATTCTCAAGGAAATTTTGTAGCTGGCTGTTCTTTTCTTGTTGCGGCTGTTTCTCCATTCCAGGCGGAATTGGCTGCACTTTACAATGGTATTTTATGGGCTTCTTCAATCACTTCACAGCCTCTTCATATAGAATTGGATTCTCTTCAACTGGTCTCCCAATTTCAGCTTGCTTCGCAGAATACTATGGACCCAAGATCAATCTTTATTCATCAATTTCTTCAAGCTTCTGGTTCTTTTATCGCACACGTACATAGAGAAGGGAATAAGGTGGCCCATGAACTTGCATTTTTTAGCAGAATTAAAAATGTTTCTTTTATTTTTTCCTCTTTTCAATCTTTACCTTCTATTGTAAGAGGACTCATTAATTCTGAGTGTATGGGGATTCCTCATTTGAGATATAAATAAAACTAACGGATTGTTTTGATTTAAATATCATGCATCCAGACGTCCAGGCTAGTCCTGCGGCTATTGCTGGTGTTGGTATTTAGATTAAACAATCACGTTCCTTTTTCTTGCAAAAAAAAAATAAAATATTATGCTTAATTATGTTGTCTTTAATGTTGATCATCTCTTTGTATATTTTTATGATTATTTATATTTATTTATGATTTAATATTTTGTGTTTTTCTATAAGTATTTATTATAAGATTTATTTGGAGGGGGCATTGTAAAATGTATGTTTCTACTTGTGGTTATCTTAATTTATTTTATTTTTATTCGTGGATTAAGGTATTATATGGGTGTGTTTCCACTGACCATGGGCATCTATTTATTATTTTATGTGTTGGACTATTTATTTGTGATTTAATGAATATTTTATATTATTTGTAATATTTGTAATTTGAAATGTCATAATAATTAAAAATAATATAATATTCAGATAAAAAAAGGTGATTGGCTCTAATGAATCGGGAGTATTGAAAATGTTGAATCATTTCTCATCTTTATCATGCATATTCAACTTTCTAAATCTAGTAGAGGGGTTGAAGATTCCTTAAAAATCAAGTTACCTACGTATTATATTTTCTTTTCGGCTCATCCGAGTGGTGACTCATGTGTTGTAAATTTAAACTCATGTTCCCTATGATCCAAAATCTAATAATGTCGAAATTACAAGAATAATTTTACTGACAGTGGAGGTAAAAATTTCTGCTCATAATTGATAGTCATTGGAATGTAATGGCATGCATTCTCTAATATATCAAGAGAAATCTAATACGAGGACTTCTATATGCAAGTGACACTCACATAGTGATGGGTATTCTAATGCACAATTGGTTATGCTCTCCTTTTAACAAACATTCCATATCAAGGTATTGTAGCCTAATTGGTGGAAATTTGATATTATGGAAAAGTAAGAGCAAGAATATGTTAGATAAAGTGACAAAGCAAAATATTTATCTAAACTAAGAGCATATACCCTCGAGCTTGAGGGGTGTGTTAGAATGCTAGTAGACTTGCTATGTTTGTATGATAGTTATAATTGTGGGATTCAATGTAACTAAGGGGTTTTAATTGTGAAATTAGCTATAAGTGATTATATCATTTCTAGCTGTAATTAACTTATTAAGGTATATATTTATACCTCTACATGCTTGAGAGTAGAGACAAAATTATTTAGAGATTTCTCTATAACTGCCTAAAATAGAAGTGATATATGAGCCATAAGTTTGAGATAGCTAATTTCATATTTTACATCATTAGGTCTCATTAATTATCACTTTATGTAAATATAATTTTTATATTAATATATGGGGCACCATTCTATATGTGTTAAAGAGAATGTCTTGGATTTTCTTCATAAAAGAAATTTATCTTAAATTAGTGCATAAACTCGCTGCAAAGATGAAATTAGTGCATAAACTCGCTGCAAAGATGAAATTCTCATCATCATTATATTTTACAAAACATGGTGTCATTGGCAAGACTACAACATGCTTGTCCTGTATGGCACCTAGTCAGCAGTTATCCTCAATGTCTGGCTAAGTTCAGTCTTTCTTTCCCTAGCCAATGAAATAATAATGCACAAAAGAGAGTGAAAGCAAAAGAAGGTTCTTTTATTATACAAATAATAGTTTTACAAGGCTATTTACAAGGATTACAAAGAAAAACTCGAGCACTAGATGACACCCTAACCTAGCGGGTGCGAGAAGGAAAGTACCCCTCATCGTCCACCAATTGCCTTGCTCTTGGCTTGGAGGTACATTGGGCTTCCTTTGCACCTCAATGCCAATGTAATTGGCCAACAAGTGCACACTTTGGACACTTCCCATGCAAGAATTGCCTACTGGCCAATTCACCACACTAACAGGCCCGATACTATGTTGCGCCGTTGCACCTTGCTGGATCACTTTGCCAACGACCATGCGAACTTTCTACCTTCATCTTTGACCTTCTTTGGCCAATCACCCTTCAATTTGGAAGCTAATTGGTTGGTGGTGACAATGGGCACCATTCAGTGTAAATCTAGTGACAATAGCACAGTAAATTAGGAATTGAAATCTCTATGATTTTCTATCCTTTTAAAATACGTAATAAATCTCCCATGAGGTAATTTTGTAAATTTGTTCCTAATGAGAAACAAAATGCGTGCATTATATTAGGACTATAAATGAGTTAAGTTACTCAAACTCAGCTTGAGTTATAACTCTATAAAAACCCATTCAATTAAGCTCGAACTCTTTTAGAAATAAGTTGAGATCAAACTGTTAATTTATTAAATAAGTGAAGTCCAAACTAAGAAATACTTAACTCATTAGGCTCGTGAGTTGCTCATTTAAGAAGCTTGTGAGTTTAATTTACAAACTATCTCATTCATTGGTACTATATATTAATTTGGGACATTTGCAAAATCACCTTAAAAATAAGTTTTATTTTTCACAAATACTACACCTACAAATCCATATGTAAGAAAATAAGCATGTACTGCACTGCATACTGCAGTATATATATGCTGCAGTATACACTGCTGCATATATATACTTTATATTATAGATAATAAAATTATATATATAATAAAATTATAAATAATATTTATAATAATGTTATAAAACATATAATTTACTTTATATTATATAATACATAATATACATAATATTAATAATATTATATATATTCGAGTTAGGTCGGGTTGGCCCAAAACAAATTATCTCGGGCCCGAGGCCCGACCCGAGACACTTTGGGCTTCATGTGAGAAGCCCGAAGCCCGGCCCGTAACCCTTCAAATTCGGCCCAACTCGGTCAGACCGGGCAAGGTTGGGCCGGGTCAACTGGATTTATCGGCCGGTTGAACAGCACTAATAATATTTATATAATATTTACCTAACATTCAATAATTTTTAAATAAAATATGCATAACTTTAATAACAAAAACATAATATATACACAATATTTACGACACATCTATATCTATAATATATTTACATAACATATACACAATAAAATTTTATATTTTTATTTTTTATGTGTATAATATATAAATTTTATTTAAAAATAAATTCAATAATTTTTATTAATATATTTTTATATTTCTTATTTTATTTTATTTTTTTGAGTTACTTTCTTTTTATAATTACAATTAAAATTCTTTTTATAAAACATTGTGATTTTATATGATGAAAAATAATTTAAAATATTAATTTTTATTATTTTATCAGAATATTTTTATTTTAATATTAAAGTTTTAAAAAAATAAAAATAAAAATAAAATATTAATTATAGTTAGGAAAGATTATTTTCAAAAAAAAATCATTGAAAAATGAGATATTTTTGAAATTTTATAGTTTTTATAGTATTTTTATAATAAAAGTTACTTTTTACGATAGTGATGTAAATATCCCTTAAATATTTGCATTTGATAACTAGTCCTATACATGAGCCTCAGCCTAAGTCTCATTGAATCGAGCTCAAGCAAGCTAATTTTATAATGAACCAAGTTCGAGCTTAAAAATTAAAGCTCAACTTGAGCTCAAGCCGAGCCTGAAGAATATAGCTCAAGCCGAGCTAAGCTTTTCAAAATTTAGTTCGGCTTAGCTAGACACAATTACAGTTCTATATAACATGGTTTTGTAGAATCACAAATATCCGTACACACCAGAAGCTTTGAAGATAATTCAAGTTAATAATAATTGATAATAGTAAGCATAGGATTCGCTACATTCCATATTACATGTACATCAGTGTTGCCACTTGTTTCCCAGCATAAAAATTTCTACCACCCAGGAATGAAAAATTTTGCGAACCATATTATTTCTTTATGGGAACAACATTCTATGAGGTCTTCAATCTAATTTTTTTTTTTTGAAGGCTTAAAACTTCCTAATCAAAGCCTCAAAGCAACACACATACAGAAACTCAATTCTAATGAAACTGACCTTCTTTCCTGCCCCGTGTCCTACTCAGTTGTTTATTATTCTCTAATTGCTGCCTCGAAGCGTCTTCCTCTTGACGGCTCACAATTCTGATAGGATGGGCTTCTGTGTTAAAAACCCACTCATCTAACGGGATGACTGAAGGCGGTGAAAAAAGAAGATAGAGATATTTGAGTGTCTCCGCAAGGAAAAAACTTTGCATCATATTGTCTTTGACACCGGTATTGACCTGAGAACAACATCGGTGACATTACTAATGACAAAAAGAACAATAAAATAAGAAGCAAGCAAAAACAGTGCTTACATCCTTCAGTCCAACGTATCCAGTTTCAATGCGTGAGTTCTTCTCAAAAGCTTGGAATATATTCCAACCCCACTCCTGATAAGTCTTGTTGCCTGTGAAACGCCATAGGTAAAAGAGTGATTCAATTGTTTCAGGTCTCAATATATTCCATGATGTACCCACGGTCATGTCCTGAAAATGTAATGTGCAGAAATGCCGTCAGGATTTAGTAATAGAGAGAATTCACTGTTGAAAATCATAATCAGAAGAGAAAATGGATGTCATGGAAGATAAAAGTATCATCTTACAAGGAACCAACTCATAAAATAACAAGACTAATAAATTACAGCTCATAAAATTAGTCCAAATCAAACCAAATTATAACTATCAAAATTCTTTAAGAGCCTTCCATTCCAGTCCATCTAAATACTCCATTACAACAGCAATGTCAAATTAAGGTTCGTCACCACAATATTACGCAAAGTTCAATGATAACTAGTATAACGTATGTGATGCCTTCAGCAAGTCACATTTGTTGGATTTTAGAGGCAAAACACAAGCACAACACGAACAGGTTCTGTAAAATGAATCTTCAGAGAGCTGCTTTATTTTTCACTCATTCTTCTCACTCTTATATGGACAAGTTACAAGAGATTTTTAGTACAGATAATAACTTTGGTTAACTTTCGCAGCCTAATTACCTTAAAGCCATTGTTGAGTGTATATTCTTACACTCAACCTCAACCATACCTATCACCCAAAACCACTAACGATTCTGCAAATACAAGCAGAATTAAAACAAAATTACAAGAAAATAACAAGGAATTTGAAAAAATTTAAGTTGCAAAATTACAAGAAATTGAAAAATAATTGATGTGGTGTTAATATATAGATATAATCTTATTTTCTGCTTATTCATTTTAATCCTATTGTCTCTAAGATTCTTATCATATTGCTTCTAGGTATGCTTATTTGTCTAATTGTATTCCTTTTAGTATTCTTAATTTTTTTTTTTTTAATTCTACTCCCATTAGAATTCTTATTTATTTCCCTTTAAAAATCTTATTTGTTTATGCCTAAAATGTCCCTCCATAAGCTTTGTATTCATTAATAATTCAATCAATAAAATTTCTTGAAAATTTTATTCTCTTAAACATTTGTGCATGTTCAGGTCATAAGCTTACGTAGCGTCAGGTGGTATTAGAGCCTAAGGATGACTACCAGTGGTGACGACGATGGTTCTCACGACGGTGATTGAGGAACTAGAGCCCTTGACACAAGAGACGAAGCGTTGCAACACTTTGAGCAACATCTAACGCAAAGAATAGACAATAGATTCGAGCGTCTAGAAAGACGAATCGAAGAAATGCTAACCGTCTCGGAGTTCTAGGAATTAATGAGAAAAAAAGAGAGGACGAACACGAATAACAGAAAACCAAAAGATGGTTTAGCTCATGGCAACCCTGTTGACCGACCAATTCCTATGGGCAGGCAACATGTCTATGATGAATATTTGAAAGAAAAAGATTATAAACTCCAAGACCATCACAGGTTTCAAAGACAAGATTATAAAAAGAAGAGGTATGTCTAGGTTTGATGAACGTGAAGATAAAGATTGAGGGTTGACATTCCCAACTCCAACGGGAATCTTAACATTGAAGACTGCTTAGATTGGATAGTTGGTGTGGAGAGGCTTTTTGATTATATGGAGATAGCACCAAAAAGAAAAGTTAAATTGGTAGCTTGTCGGCTAAAAGGTCGAGTCTCCATGTGGTGGGATAGACAACAATATAGGAGGGAGAGAGAGGGAAAGACATGTTCACATAGTATAGAATGAAATATCTATTACAAAAGGGAATTCTTACCCCTTAGCTATAGGCAAATTCTTTTCCAACAATATCAAAAATGTCAACAAGGTAGAATGATTCACAAATATATTGTCGAATTCATGAAATTAGCAGAAAGAAATAACTTTAATGAATTCGAAGGACAACAAATAGCAAGGTATCTAAAAGGGCTGAAGCCTGCAATCAAAGACTGAATCGGTGTTCAAGTATTACACACCTTGTCCTAGGCTAAAAATACAACTATGAGAGTTGAATTAATGCAACAAGAGAGAGGAAGAAGGAAGTTCGAATCCTATAAGGCTAAGCGCAAAGGAATAATAATTCCTATGCTAGACCAACCATTGGAAAGTGTTTAAATGCAATTAACAAGGTTATCACTCTAGTGATTGCCCTTCAAGGAAGACGGTGAATGTGGTTGCATGGGAAGAGAAAGAACCCAAGGTGTATTGTGAAGTCAAAGGAGATGAGGAAGAATATTATAAGGAGTTTGATGGAGGTCAAAATTACATTGTGAGGAGATTGATGCTATCTCTAAAGCAAGAAGACCAGGCTCAACAACAACAATTGTTTCAAACCAGGTGCAATGTTAACAATAAAGTATTTGGGGTTATTATTAATAGTGACCGTTGTAAAAACATTATAGACAAAGAGATTCTGAAGAGCTTAGGTTTATCAGGAGTGGATCAAGGAAATAGCCTGTGTGAGAGGTAAATGTAAGGTACAAAGTCTCATTTTCTATTGGCAAGTACAAAGATGAGATATATTGAAATATAGTGAATATGGATGTTTGCTATATTTTGTTTGGGAAACCATAGCAATATGATGTTGATGCTCACCACTATGTAAGAAAGAACACATATAGTCTCAAGAAGGAAAGGGTGAAGTACACTTTGCTGCCATTACAAAATAAAAAGGCCAAAAGAAATAAAGACATTCTTAACTATCACAAGGAGTTAAGTGGAAGCTAAGGAAACAAGGCAAATGCATGCCTTAATTGTGAAGCAAATCCTTGAGGGAGCACCAAAATTACAAGTGGAGTCGTCTCCAAAACTAGTTCAATTTTTATTAAAGGAATTTGAAAAACTAATACCGACTGACATACCCGATGATCTTCCCCATGCATGACATCTAGCATCAAATTGATCTGATCCCAAGATCAAATTTATCAAACTTGCCACATTATCGAATGAGCCTAAGAGAAAGCGAAATACTCAAGAAGAAGGTAAATGAGTTATTGAAAAAGGGCTAAATAAAGGGAGCACAAATCTATGTGTTGTGCCCACTCTACTTGTACTGAAGAAGAACGAAAGCTGGGGAATGTGTGTAGATAGCCACACTATGAACAAAATTAGAGTGCGCTATAAATTTCAAATTCTAAGATGGGATGACATGTTCAATCAATTATATGGTACAAGGTGGTTTACCAAAATTGATTTAAAGAGTGCATATCATCAAATCCATATAAAGCCAAGAGATGAAAGGAAGACATCCTTCAAAATAAAGAAGAGACCTTACGAATGGTTTATCATGCCTTTTGGATTATCAAATGCACCTAACACATTCATGAGATTGATGAATTAGGTATTAAAACCTTTCATTGGGTCTTTTGGATTGTTTATTATGATGATATATTCATTTATAACAAATTCATAAGTACTAAAGGCATGCAGGTTGATGATGCAAAGATTAAAGTAATAAAAAAAGTAGACAACTCCAACTAGCATTTCTGAAACTCAAAGTTTTCACATATTAGTCTCTTTCTACCACCATTTTATCAAGGATTTTAATACCATTACAGCACATATAACAAAATGCTTGAAGAAAGGGAAGTTCAATAGGAGGAAAAAAAGTAGAGAGCACCTTCACATTACTTAAAGAAAGTTATGCACTGCACTTGCTTATTGCATTGCACGACTTCGATAAGTTATTCGAAGTATATCGTGATGCTAGTTGAGTTGGGATTGAAGCTGTTTTATTCCAAGAGAAACAACCAGTAGCATAATTCAGTAGTAAACTATGTGACACACAAAGAAAATAGAGCCCGTACAACAAAGAATTTTATTCTGTTGTGTGTGCTCTTGAGACATGAGAGCATTACTTAGCGGGAAAAGAGTTTATTCTGTATTTTGATCATAAAGTCTTAAAGTATCTAAATAGCCGAACGCGGATTAGCAAAAACATGCATGCAAAAAGGCGTCAATTCTTATAAAAATTTTCTTTTCAGCTAAAGCACAAATCTGGAGTTCAAAAGCGAGTGGTTGATTCTCTAAGTCGGAATGTGCCCTACTTTTGATTTTAAGTCATGAGAATATATGGTTTGAATAGCTAAAAGAACTCTATGCTGAAGATGAAGATTTTGGTGATACTTAGAGAAAGTCGATCCAAGGACATTAAGTTGATGATTTCTACTTACTCGATGGATATTTAATGCATGGGAATCAACTTTCCCTTCCTTGAACTTCATGGTGAGAGAAGGTTATACAAGGTTTGCATGGAAGAGGTTTGATGGGACATTTAAGCTGAGATAAGACAATTATTGCAGTTAAGAAAAGATACTATTGGCCTCAACTACAAAGAGTTGTGACCAAGTTTGTCCTTAAATGTTTCACATATCAATCTTCAAAGGACAATCACAAAACACTGCCTTATACATGCCTTTACCTATGCCTAATAATATTTAAGAAGACTTATCCATGGATTTTATGCTACACTTACCAAAAAAAAAAATTAAAAGTGGAATGGATTCAACTTTTTTTTTTTTTTTTTGATGTTGTTGATTGGTTTTCTAAGATAACACATTTTATCCCATGTCACAAAATGTCTAATGTTGTTCATATCGTGATAACAAGTTTTTGGGATATTTTTAGGGCATTTTGTGAAAGCTTTTTGATTCATCTTTGAATTTCAGTAGCACCGCACATCCATAAAATGATGGTCAAATAGAAGCTGTGAATCGTACATTTGACAACTTGATTTGTAGCATCTGTGCGACTAAATCCAAGCAATGGGACATGGTATTATCCCAAGCTGGAAATTTGCTAGTAATAATGTTATCCATAGTGCAATTGGAAGGTCACTATTTTTGGTGATCTATACTAAGGTACCAGAACATATGCCTGACTTGGCACCCTTATCAAAAGATGAACCAAAAGTGAGGTCGCTAAACACGACAGAGTAAATTGTTGATATCCAAAAAGAAGTTCAGTTGAAGCTAAAGCAGTCAATGCTAAATATAAGAAAGTAGCAGATAAACACAAACACAAGCAAGTGTTTTCAGTTGGAGATCAAGAAATGGTATTCCTCCAACATAAGCGATTTCCAATGGGTTCTTATAACAAGCTACCATTGAAGAACTATGGCACTTATACTATCCTTCAAAAAATTAATCATAATGCCAATGTTGTTGATTTGCCGGAAGATACAAGCATTTCACGAACACCTTTAATGTTGATTTGTATTATTCTATCCTAATGATGCGCCAATCTAAGCACTGACTTGCACTCAAGGTTGAGTTTTTCCCAAGTGCAGAAGACTCATGAAGAGTGTTAATATATACAGTCTTATTTTCTTCTTATTTATTTTAATCCCATTACCTCTCTTATTTATTTATACCTATAAATATGTCTTTTCATAAACTTTGTATTCATTCATAATACAATCAATAAAATTTCTTTTAAGATTTTCCCCTCTCAAACACTTGTGCAAGTTGAGGTCATCAGCTTACGCTACATCCGATATCAAAATAATGGTGATGACGAAAGAGTCAAAAATTGGAGTGAGAATTCTGATGGAAAACTCAAGAATCTTACAATCTGATTTTTCCAAGTAATTTATGAGATTTATTTTATGCATATGTAGTTTTATTTTAATGTGAGACCATAGTTACCTAATTCGCTCAAACCTCCCTAGTACCGCGAACTAGGACGCACGTTCCAATCCGCAGAACTTCGACAATCCTTGACGTACCGGTACACATTCCAGTACACTAGAAGTGGAGTCCCGTTTAAATTACCCTTCCATGGCAGTAGAAGAAAAAAAGAAAGAAAGAAAGAAGAAGGAGAAGGAGGAGGAGGAGGAGGAGGAGGAGGAGAGACTTTTTTTTTGTAATATGTGAGTTATAGCTATAAAAATAAATACAACTAATAAATACAACTTTTTTTTAATTGAATAATAAATATAACTGTAAACCTTATCCCATTCCCATCAAATAATTATTATTTAGACTTCTCTTAATTAAAACATAATTTTGCTATAATTATAATTAAAAATAAAAAAAAATATGAAGAGTTAAATGATTATTGGGAAACTATTAAGAATTTCACAAATCAGATTTATGAAGTTTAACTTTTCTAGTTTTTGTTCTATCTTGTTATTAGATATGCTATATAATATAACTTATATATTCTGTTATTTATTTTTTATCATTCTACTTACAAATAAATTTTAATATAGTAAACATTCTAAAATTCTTATAAGTATAAATTTTTACATAACTAAAAGCTTAGTGACCCAAATCTAAACAATTCACGTACCGCGATCTAAATTGACATATCAATTAAGTCTACCCCCAATATACCTCATCTTAAAATAAGTGGTGTAACGTGTACGCATCCCTATACCACAACCCGAGACATACTATGTTCTAAGTAACTGTGTGTGAGACCCATGGGTATTAAAACCCATGGGTGTCCAATGGTTTCATGGTGTTACCATTTTATTATATATTATTTTTTTACTAGCAGCATAATATTATAGTGGTTAGTACAATCTTGCCTCCGCAACATCGAGGGCTTTATAGATGAGTGTGGTATTGCCTACCTTTGATGATTGCATATGTTGCCTCCCCCACTCTACATACCATTACCACTCAAGCATTGTTGCTTTCCTGTTGTTCAATTGTTAAGATTTCATATTTATGCTAGGCATTACTATATGATGATATATGATTATTGCATTTTCTTCATAATTCTGACAATATTTTTGGCATATTGTTTTAATTTGAATGTCTGCCCCTTGTCTCAAATCAGATGAGCACTTTCCTCAAAAGACTAAAAAAGAGGGTTCAAAATGCCCACACCACCTCACAGTTCATAAATAAGCAAGAATAACACTCACTGTACTCCAATTACATAACACATCCATCAGGAAATAAACCTTTACTATGCCTCCTCTTTATGCAATATATTATTAATATTCACATTCCAGAGGACTGCATACAAAAGGTCCATAACTTTACTAACATAATTCAGATATTATTAGTTGAATAAAAAGCAGGTTTTCATTTAAGGGTAACTAACCTCGCCAGAATGGAAAAAATAGTTTTCTCCAGCCAATTTAGTTGGTGTTGATTGGTAGAAGTTGTAGCAAGTCCAAGCAAGCTGCACAAGAGCAATGAAACAAATCAAAACCCAATATTAAGAACATGTACCAACATAAGTATTTGGAGAACACTAACCCAAAGTTGTTAAAGGCGTGCCCAAGATGAGATGCCCCTAGGTTGATGCATTTCTAAGCCCCAAGGCAAAAGACAAAAGACATTACTAATGTGTGAATTATCATACTTCGTGTACTTCTTAATTTTCTTTTATGGTTTTCAATTTTCCCTTTATAGAAGTTGTTGTGTACTACATACCCTAATTATTTCCCTAACAATAAATGACAAGTCCAGGAGGATTGTACAACATTAAAGAAATAGATAAACTATACATTTCAATAAAAGAAGTCCACAACACTACATTCTACCAACGAATATACTAGCATGTCAATGTATGAGTGCTAAGTCATTCAAGTAGCTTTGGAGACATTAAGAATACCTCCTCTGCAAGTGAAAGAAAGTTCTGAGAGTCAGTAGGCCCAAAACCAGATGATCCTAAAGCTAGCATTCCTGGAGCAAAGCACGCCAATTCATCCATCTGCGCTCATAAAGTAAGAAATGAGCATCTAGAGCATTACATGATAATTTTTCTTTGACAAGTAAAAGGAGATTAGAAAAATAGTGAGAGGGTAAGACCCATATACTAAATATCATTTGCTATAGATATAACAAAAAAATTGCCTTGTCAGCCAGTGTAACTCCACTCTTCTCACAAATGTATGTGAACGACGATGGTGTTGTTTTCCTAACCAAGCTTAAAAGGCCTTTCATTGATTTCTCCCACATTTCTCTGCTTCCAAGATTGCACAAATTAGATGCCAGGCGTCCCAAAAAACAAGAGTCCTTTCATAGTTTAAATAGAAACAACATAAGTAATCTAATAACAATAAGAAGATGAAGAGAGAGAAAATGAGCATTGAGCATCAATTTAAAATGGAAGCGCAAGATATTAAATATGATTCTTTATATTGCAAGTTGATATTTAAAATTACAACTGTTGTCCTCTGTCTCTGCCTGAGTGTTTATGCAACTGCCATCTCAAGAGGACTCCATGAGAGATGTTACTGTATTTTTTTTCTCCCATTTCACAGTAGCACTAAGAAAGGAAATATTGAATCCATAAGACCAAGACGAAGATACTAAGTGCAATTAATTCCATGAGACAGTTTTTTATTCTCCAAAGCTCATGAAGTTTCTTCTGCCCCACAAATATTTGTTTTATATTAAAGAAGGATTTGTTTCTTTGCTTTCAAAGTAGTAAATTAACTACGCAAGTATCAATTAATTATCATAGCACAATGCAGGACAGCTGCAAAGGGCATGAAATCACATAACGATATAAATTATCTTAAAACACCTAATGTGGTATATGAACTTTTTTATACAAGTGGTGCAGACACTACTAAAGTTAAATGACAATTTCAGTTATTTGAGCGAAAAGTGGGTCATTCAATCTATAATTTGGGATGATAATTATTGAAACTGAACCAAACTCTTTTAAAATAAACCAATCAGAACAATTTACACAAGATAAAGACCTCTCTTTAAAATAGTGATGAAAATAAATTTCCCAATCAAGGGGGTAGGTGAAGTCCAGAACAGGAAATTACAAAAGACAGGTTAAATTACACCATTCCCACGATCTCTATGGAATTAAAAATGGACAATGAACTTCATATTTTTACAAATATTGGCCCTGAAATTTACAATTCATTGCCATTCAAGAACTCCGTAGAAAACTTCAAAATTCCCCTCTACACAATTAGCTTACCGGTTTCATTTACCCATATTAATTGATAGAGCCTGTATAAAACAATAGATTATGCAGTAATGCAATTAAAAATTTCAGATTTGAAGGTTTAATTCCTTTAGCTTCAATGCCAAGGCACTAGTTATTGTCAATTTGAAGCAATGGCATTATTCTACACAATGATATCTTTTATTAGGCCCCTTATTTGCAAGTTTTATGGAGAACTTAGCAGAGAATTTTAATCAACAGAATTCAGTGACATCTTCAATTGTAAGAGATTTTAAATAATGAAAATTATACCTTTTAAAGTTTAGACATTAAGATTAACAGGAGATTCAAAACCAAAACCAAATAAGAAACCTGGACTTCTATATTTGTCCCCCCAGAAAATCTTGATATTGCGTAAGTACCCCCAGACTTGAACTGTGAAAGGAAACCATTTGGACGCAAAAATATTTTTTGTTGGTTTTATTCAATTGATTATGTGATGATGATACAACCCTACACAACCACAAGCTTTAAGACTGCATATCTATAAGGAAAAATAAAATAATTAAAAAAAAAAAAGCATATTTGTGTTAATGAAATCTCTCACCTATAATGTCTCACAGATGAGGTTTTGTTCCCTTGAATCCAAACTTTGAGCAAATATTCGTAAAAGCTGAAATTTAATATTCAAGTTAACCACAAACAATCTCATTAGGTTTTGCAGCTCATCTAATCAAGTAAGAGGGTATTATTTTAGAAAATATATTCTGAAGCAGACATAAGATGAATGAATTATATTTATATCCCAAAATGGCCAATACCTGTCACCCATGGCACCAAAAGTTATGGTCGAGTATGATCCAGATCCAGTATCAGGACTAATATAGATTGGGAGTAAACCATCAGCAGGAAAGGTTTTATTAAGCTCCGTTATAACCTTCTCCACCTAAAACATAAACTTTCAAGCCTGATTAATTGCAAGTAAATAACTACCAAAATGTTTCTTTATTCAGAATGGTAAACCACTCATTGTGTTTACTCGCAGAAGCTGCTTCACTGAAACTAGCCTTACAAACCAAAAAGCTAACTTCATGGATCACACACATAGGAGCAACTTCAACAAATGAATGACCAACACCAGATGCAATAATATATAAGAGGTGAAGATACCTTCAGTTGATACTTTGGGTCTCCTGTCCTTTGAGAAAGAGCAATAAATTCAAGCTGTTCTGTACCAGAATCTGCAAGTATACTCTCGCCCTAGAACCAAGAACAAAACTAAAATAACTGAATATTTCCATGAATGTGCTAACCACTACTGATGTTTGATAACTATCTCCAACTATAAGTCAAGTAAGTTAACAAATCTTCAAGGCAGGTCATACTAACATTTGGGAGATGTATTGAACATATTTATCTAAGTATTTGGAATTGCCTAAATACAAATGATTTTATTCGCAGAATTTCTGATACAGTTTAGAGGTATCATGGAATAAGTCAGAATTATCAAGCATCAAATACAGTATGTTCAGACCAGGGGAAATACCCTTGCTACATAGGGTTTCATAATCAAATAGAAACATCCATAATATTGTAATGGATGCCATTTTCATCAACTCATGTTAAATAAATTCAAAGTGGAAGGGGGGAGCTAAGAGAATGAAAAACAAGATTCACAGAGTCAAATGCATTGGTACAACAGGTTGTGTGAATTGAAGTTACAAAAGAAAAGAAAGTGAAAGGTGGAACTAGGAAGACATAAGTGGAAGTAGTTAAACAGAATTTAGCAACCTAAGATCTCTCCAAAGATATAGCCTTACACTGAGTGAAATGGAGAAAAGAAAATAGGAAGACAAAGTAGTTAAACAGAACTTAGCAACCTAAGATCCCTCTGATGATATAGCCCCATGCTGAGTGAAATGAAGAAAAGATGATCCATATAGCTGACCCATCTAATTTGGATTAAAACTTAGTTGAGTTGAACAAAAGGTCAATGTAAAACTATAGCAATCAACAAAAAAGAAATGTTGTAAACAAGGTAATCAAAAAATAATTTGCTGTATATTTCATCATTCAACCATCTATACTCATAAATACAAAGAGTCAATCCCATTAAAGAAAGGAGAATAATCAAAATCCTATAATTAAGCTATTTACACTCACAATCTGTGACACTCCACCGTCATGCTGGAGCACAAATATTAATCAAGCTCAGCTTGTTCGCCTTTATGAAGATCTCTCAATTATTCTCCAATTTTTACATACCCTGTGGAGATCAAATCTTGTTGCATTTTCTCATATATGAAATGGCGGCTAATTTCAACGTGCTTAGTTCGTTTATGAAATGAAATACAGAATTGGATGCAATATGAAGAACTACTTGATTATCAAACTAAAGTTTTGCTAGTACTAAAGCCTTAAGGCCTGCTTCTGTCAGCAGTTGATAGATCCATATTATCTCACACATGGATTACACCATGGCTGTATATCATGATTCTGCACTCAAACGAGATGCAATATTCTACTTTTCACTTTTCCATGAAACCAGATTTCCTCCAACAAAGACAGTAAACTGAAGTGGATCTCGTATCTACTTTGGAGCCTAGCCAATCTGCATCTAAGAAACACTTGATGTTAGTATATCCCTGGTTTTTATACAAGATGCAGCATTCAGGAGCTCCTTTCAAGTAGCAAGAAATTTATTCTAAAGCTTCCCAACAGTAACTAAAGCATGAATTCACTCACAATACTAAAAAAGAAAATATGAAATAATTGGATGGGTTATGTAAGTTTGTTCAGTTTTCCAACCAACCTTCTATATTTCTTAGGGTTTTCAAACAATTCACCATCTTTTGTAAGTTGCAGATTATGAGTCATTTAAGTACTCCATGGTTTTGCCACTAATTTTCCTGTTTCGATTAGTAAGTACATATTTCCTTTGAAACAAAAGAATTCCTTTCTTGCTCCTTGTTACCTTAACTCCCAGGAAGCATCACTCCCAATTATGGGAGTGTCATTCACATACCACAATCAAAAGAATGATGCCAGTTTAGATTTTTTGTAGAAAGCAAAATGGTCAAACATATTTTTCTTCATTTCAAACTTTGCCATTGCTTGATTGAATTTTCCCAACCAAGCAATAGGACTCTATCCCAAACTATAAAGAGATTTTCGAAGATGACTAACTTTTCCAATACTCCGCTGAGCAATAAACACAAAAGGTTGCTCCATAGAAACTTTATCTTGAAGATCACCATAAAGAAAAGCATCCTTGATATCTAATTGATATAAGGGCCAATTATGAGTGGCTGCCATAGAAGTAAATAAACTGACAAAAGTAAACTTAGCAACAAGAGAAAGTGACAGAACAATTGACTCCATGTGTTTGTGCATAACTCTTAGCAACAAGACAAGCCTCCAACTCTATTGCTCTTCAAGCTTGGATGAAAAGGCAGCTTGATGACAGGGAAATGTTCAACTCTAGTGAGTGGGTCATGTTGCGGCTACACCCACACAAACAACTTTCCTCGGCTAGTCCTTGCTATCACAAACTAGCCCATCATTTTATGGGCCCTACAAAATCCTTTGCCACATTAGACAGGTCGCTTATTAGTAAGAGCTTCGCCCTCACAGCCGCATACATGATGTCTTCCACATTTCCCTCCTCAAGAAGTTTACTAGTGGACCACCTTCTACAATACCACCATACCAGCCTTAACGGATGGATATGTGAAGCCCACTCCTTTCCACATTCTCCCCTCAAGCTTGAATCGTGTTACTTGGAAGGTTTGGTTCAATGGAATGGTTTGCCACCTATAGTGGCCACATGGGAACCTTTAGATGGGTTCCACCAAATCTATCTAATATTTGAGCTTGAGGGCAAGCATGTACTTAAGGGGGGGAGTGATGTTACTGATGCTTTTTGGGGGTAAGCAATGTGGATGAAGGCAGAATAAGATCAAAGAAGGAGATGAAGCTCGAGAAGGAAAACAGAATGACACGGCAGAACATAATCAAGACAAGAATGAAGGCTGCAGTCCAAGGATCCACAAATTAAGGCACAATAAGAATAATATCAATTAATTATTCTACAAAATAATCTAGAGTCCTATTAGAATGTCTTTTAATTAAAGCCGATGGTAAAGGGGTCAGAATCCCTATTATTATATACTACCTACTTAGTCAACCTAGCCTTGTTATTTAAAGAGCAAAAAATTATTCAGCTTGACATAGGCGAGCAAAAAATTATTCAGCTTGACATAGGCAAGCAAATAATTATTCAACCTCGAGCTCCAAAGTTGGTAGCCTCCTTTGAAGAGCCCACCTTTCCCAATCCTCTCACCCTCATAGAAAATCGAAGCCAAATCGTCCCTTTCACTTGAGCTCCAAGGTTGGTAGCCCCCTTTGAAGAGCTCCACTTTTCCCAATCCTCACATCATAGATTCTCACAGAAAACCTAAGCCAAATCATCCTGTGACCATATCCCAATCTAAGGCTTGCAACACCTTCACTCACAAACGCATGGGAATAGTGGCAGAATCTTGCGGCAATGCATATGACTCATGCACGAGGTCGCTAGTCACCGAATCAACAAGTGGCTCTCCTTCCTAGATATGCGGTGATAACAAATGGTCATTCTAAAGAGGTGACTAAACCTTGATACACGAACAGCTCAAACAAAAACAACTGAACAAACCTAGATGTTCTGATACCATATAAAAAAGGTAATCAGAAAATAATTTGTTGTATATTCCATCATCCAAACATTTACATTTACATGCACAAAGTGTTAATCCTATTAAGGAAAAGAGAATAATCAAAATCCTATAGTTAAGCTATTTACAGCTTTAGCTATTGACACTTCCAGCCTGTAACATTAAGAAAGGAAATTACAGTATTAATCTCTAGTAAATAAATTAATCATTTGAAATATAAAATAACAACAATAATATACATTTTTAGCAATATTTCTTTATCAACCAAAAAAATAAATAATAAATCCTAAGCAATTTGATTTTGGGTTATCAAATTCCTAAGTGATTATAAGACAACTTACATTATCCCTCGCTTAAAAAAAATAACAATATGAGCCAAGAGAAAATTATCTAATTACAACAGTCCATCCTGGTCACTTAAAAAAATAACAATATGCGCCAAGAGAAAAGTATCTACTTACACCAGTCCATCCTGGGTTATGTGCATTTCCATGTGCCAAGTTGATAATGTTGTAAGGAATCCCAGTTCGTGTATCCCAAGCAGGAAGCAATCTGTCTGCAATATCCTTCGCCTTTGCTAGGAAAACTTCATCCCCTGAAAGATCGTATGCACTAAGTAGTCCACCTACAACTCTAGATTCAAATTTAAAAGACAAGGCATTAGCAAAATAGTTAGACACTTATCTTCCACTAATATAAAGCACCAACAAATATGTCATAGCTCAAATCATTATATGATAAAATTAAACAAACTACATATTAAACCTGGTGATGCAACCTTATGGTTGTCTCGAAGACACTAGCATCATAATCCTTGTTAAAGTCCAATGAGTTTGCAACCCACCTATGAAGAAAAAGAATTACATCAATAAGGATCCCAATTAAAAACACTTGTTGGAATACAATAGCTAGTTGATTAGTAGTTAGCTATTTTATTATTGTACAAGTGAAACTATTAGCTTAGTGGGTTAGTTGTAGAATTAAACTATTGTAGCAAGGTTCACATTTTTTGGTGTATAACTACCTATTGTATTTGGAGTAATGAAAACACAGAAATACAATGAGAATTATAGTGTTTTCTTGTTGTTTACACTTAAATCAACATGGTATCAGAGCCTACAACATTAGGTTGTTTCTCTAAAGACAGTGAAGGTGTTGGTGAAGTAACAGTTGTTAGTATATTATTGTAATTAATTGACTATACTGTTATAAGATAGCTGTAAATAACCATAAATTAGGGAGCTAATTAAGGCTGTAATTATGAGCCATAATTAGAAGACAAACAGCCATAATTAGACCATCAATTAGGGAGCTAATTAAGGCTGTAATTATCAGCCATAAATAAAAGACAAACAACCATAATTAGAAGACAAATTAGGCATTAATTAGGGAGCCAATTAAGGCTGTAATTGTCATCCATAATTAGGAGACAATGGGCATCAATTAGGGCTGTAATTTAGGGATTTATTCCCAAATTTGTGAGATACTTCAGCCTATTTAAACCCAATCAGCTTGAGCGAATAATCAAGCAAATTTCTATTAAAATTCTATTGAAATTCAGTAAGTTTGTCATGGTATCAAAGCCATAGTTAGGCAATTTTAGAACTGTTCTTTTATGAGTTTCAGCTTTGTTTTCTTTTGAAGAACATAGTGCAGGTTCTGCTGCCTCTGATTCTGCAGCTTCTGTTTCTGCTGCCTCTGGTTCTGCAGCTTCTGTTTCTGCTGCTATTTTTACTTCTGGTTTCTTGTTTAGTTCATATCTTTGATGAACTCTCGGTCATAGAAATTCTGAATTTCTATTTGGAGGTTCTCTTTCTTTAGAAGAGATTCTGGTGGACTTTTTCTATCCTACAACTTTCTGGCTGTAGGATTTTCGTCTTGGTGGGTTTGCTGCTTCTTCTGGTTGAGTTGCTCTTGGTTTTGTTATTATTAATTTTGCATTTCTGGTCTCCTAGTGCTATTCAAGATGGCCACTTTAAACGCAGTTGAGAGTTTTCATGTTCGTTTCACAGGAAAAAATTACTCTTCATGGGAATTTCAGTTCCAGCTCTTTGTTACAGGAAAAGAACTATTGGGCCATATAGATGGAAGTGATCCAGCTCCTAAAGATGATAAGGAGTTGCTTCACTGGAAAGTTAAAGATGCAAGAGTAATGACATGGATTCTGGGATCAGTCGACCCTCTTATTGCTCCTAATCTGAGGTCTTCTAAAACTGCAAAAGCCATGTGGGATTACTTAAAAAAGGTCTACAATCAAGACAATGTTGCACGACGTTTTCAATTGGAGAGTGATATTGCTAATTATTTCCAAGGAAATCTCTCCATTCAAGAATATTATTCTGGTTTTCAGAATTTATGGGCTGAGTTTACTAACACTATTTATGCTAAAATACCTGCAGCATCTCTCTTTGTAATTCAAGAAATTTATGAGCAAAGCAAAAGAGATCAATTTTTAATGAAGTTGAGGTCTGAATTTGAGACACTTCACTCAAATTTAATGAGTCGTGTTCCTTCACCTTCTTTAGATGTTTGTTTTGGCGAATTACTTCGCGAAGAACAGCGTCTTCTCATTCAAAACTCTCTCCAACAAGAAAATACTGTCAAGGTTGCTTTTGCTGCCCAAGGAAGAGGAAAGGGTCGGGATATGAGCAGAATTCAGTGTTATTCCTGCAAAGATTATGGGCATATTGCTGCCAATTGTGGAAAGAAGTTTTGTAATTATTGCAAACAATCAGGACATGTCATAAAGGAATGTCCTACACGGCCTCAAAACCGAAAAGCGAATGCTGCCCCAATTGCAATGAATAATTCCACTCATTTTGCTGCTCCAACAGTTTCTACAACTCCCTCTTCAGCTGTTGAACCTGTGGTTCTTACTCCAGAAATGGTACAACAAATGATTATTTCAGCCTTCTCTGCCTTAGGACTACAAGGTAAAAATACCTCCCCCTCTCAACTTTGGCTTGTTGATTCTGCTGCCTCAAATCATATGACAAACACATCTAGCATGCTTAACAATGTTCGCAAGTATCATGGTTCAACTGAAATTCAGATTGCAAATGGTAGTACAATACCTATTACTGAGATTGGAGATCTTAAACCATGTTTCAACAATGTTTTTATATCTCCAAAGCTTTCAACTAAGCTTATTTCGGTTGGTCAGTTAGTAGATAACAATTATGATGTGCATTTCTCTCGTAATGGTTGTCTTGTGCAGGATCAGGCATCGGGGACAGTAATCGCGAAGGGGCCTAAAGTTGGGAGACTATTTCCACTTTTATTTTTCATTCCTCGTATTTCTTCATTTTGTACTACTGTTATTAGTAAGAGTGAACTATGGCATAGACGTTTAGGTCATCCTAATCCTGTTATTTTGTCTCATTTATCGAATTCTGATTTCTTGGGCAATAAAGAACTCTTTGCTAAATTTCCTTTTGATTGTTCCACATGTAAACTCGGTAAAAGCAAAACTCTTCCTTTTCCTTCTAATGGTAGTCGTGCTGTCAAATGTTTTGATATAATTCATAGTGATGTCTGGGGTATTACTCTTGTTATTTCTCATGCTCAGTACAAGTACTTTGTGACATTTATTGATGATTACAGTAGATATACATGGGTATACTTCCTTCATTCTAAATCTGATGTATATTTTGTTTTCAAGACCTTTTTGGCCTATGTTGAGACTCAGTTTTCTACTTGTATTAAAGTATTACGATCTAATTCTGGAGGAGAATATATGTCTCATGAATTTCAAAATTTTCTACGTGAGAAAGGCATTGTCTCGCAACGTTCATGTCCTTATACACCACAACAAAATGGAGTTGCTGAGCGTAAAAATCGTCATCTTTTGGATGTAACCCGAACTTTGTTAATTGAATCTTCTGTTCCATCCAAGTTTTGGGTTGAAGCCTTATCTACTGCAACTTATCTCATTAATCGAATGCCTTCTCAGGTATTAAATCTTGACTCCCCATATTTTCGTTTGTATCATCAATATCCTAATTATCATGATTTACACACATTTAGTTGTGTTTGTTTTGTTCATCTACCTTCTCATGAACGTCATAAACTTTCAGCTCAATCTATTAAATGTGCATTTATGGGTTATAATTCTTCTCAAAAGGGTTTTCTTTGCTATGATTCAACTTCTAACAAATTTCGTGTTTCTCGAAATGTTATTTTCTTTGAGCATCAATATTTCTTTCCTAATCTTGCTGAGTCTCCTTCTACTTCTCCTATTCTTCCAATTTTTGAGGATTTATCAATTGTTCCTACTCGGTTTAAACCTGGATTTGTGTATGAAAGACGTCAACCAACGGTGCCCCTTCCCGAGACTGATCCATCATCTATGTCTGATTCTCCTGAATCTACTCTTCGTCGATCTACCAGAGTATCTCGACCTCCAAGACGGTATGGTTTTTCTGATCATCCTTCTGGATATTCTGCCACTTTATCTGATATTTCTATTCCATCTTGTTACTCACAAGCTTCCAAGAATGAATGTTGGCAGAAAGCAATGCAGGACGAACTTCAAGCTCTTCACGACAATCATACATGGGAAATTCTTCCTTGCCCTCCAAATGTTAAGCCCATTGGATGTAAATGGGTTTATTCAGTCAAGCTTCGTTCTGACGGAACTTTGGATCAATATAAGGCCCGATTGGTTGCTCTTGGCAATAAGCAAGAGTACGGAGTGGACTATGAGGAGACTTTTGCTCCAGTTGCAAAAATGACTACCGTCCGTACAATTATTGTTGTTGCTGCTTCTCAAGGTTGGTGTAAAATTATTGGTGTAAACCGTAAGTTGGAAGTGTGGAGAAAAACCCTCGAGGACAAGGGTTTTAAGTTAAGTAGGAGTAAAACGGAATATATGCACTGTGAGTTCAGTCTAAGGAAGAAGCAGGAACATGAGGTTAAGTTGGATGGAGTTTTGGTTCCTAAAACCAACCACTTCAAATATTTGGGTTCGGTGTTCCAGAATGATGGTCGTATAGATGAAGATGTGGCTCACAGAATACAGGTAGGGTGGTTGAAGTGGAAGGGTGCGACTGGGGTTTTATGTGATAAGAAAATACCTCTGAAAGTGAAAGGTAAATTCTATAGGACGGTTGTTAGACCTGCGATGCTCTATGGTAGTGAGTGTTGGGCACCAACGGGACAACATTTGCATAAGATGAGTGTGGCAGAAATGAGGATGCTAAGATGGATGTGTGGACATACCAGACTGGACAAAATTAAGAATGTTCATATTCGACAAAAAGTCCAAGTAGCGGACGTCGGAGATAAGGTGAGGGAAGGAAGACTTAGATAGTATGGGCATGTTTTAAGAAGACCTCCTAATGCTGCGGTTCGTAAGTGTGAGAATTTGTTGATTGAGGGGGCTAGAGGTCGTGGCAGACCTAGAACTGTGTGGAAGGAGGTGATAGCAAGAGACTTACGTGCCTTAGATCTTGATGCGGATTTGATTAATGACAGACTTGAATGGAGACGTAAAATCCGTGTCTTGGAAGGGGCCTAAGGCTGGAGTTTTTTTTTTGGTGTCTTTTGAGCTTATTTTGTTGAGAATCCATACAGCCGACCCCAATTTGTTTGGGATTAAGGCTTAGTTGTTGTTGTTGTTGTTGTTGCTGCTTCTCAAGGTTGGCCTCTTCATCAAATGGATGTCAAAAATGCTTTTCTTCATGGTGATCTTAAAGAAGATATTTATATGACACTACCACCAGGTTTGACTTCCTCATCTTCAACACATGTATGTAAGTTAAAAAGATCTTTGTATGGACTCAAACAAGCTCCACGTGCCTGGTTTGACAAGTTTCGATCTACCTTACTTCAGTTCTCATTTGTGCAAAGTAAATATGACTCCTCTTTGTTCCTTCACAAGAGTTCTACTGGTTTTGTCCTACTCCTTGTTTATGTAGATGACATTATTATCACTGGCACTAATACATCAACGACCCTCAATCTCCAACAATCTCTTCAAACTTCTTTTAAAATGAAGGATCTTGGTCCACTTACATATTTCTTAGGGCTGGAAGTTCACTATGATTCTTCTGGGATATTTTTGCATCAACACAAATATACTACAGATTTGATTACTTCAGCAGGCCTTCAAGATTCAACCCCAGTTGATACTCCTTTGGAATTAAACGTCAAGTATCATAGTTGGCAGTTTGAATTATCTGACTATCACAAGGTTCGATATTTCTTTTGCAGTTCAGCAAGTCAGTCAATTCATTCATGAGTACTCCGCGTCACTTACATTTGGTGGCAGTTCGTCGAATCATTCGCTATCTCCTTGGCACATCTTCTCGGGGTTTATTCTTTCCTACTGGCTCTCCCATACGTCTTATTGCTTATAGTGATGCTTATAGTACAATTCTTTTTATGACTATTCATTCTGACGTTTGGAGACCCACTCAAAACACTTCATTGACTAGTCATAGATAGTTTATTACGTTTTATTAATTGCTGTACCAGAATAATTTGGATATACCAATTAAAGGCAAAAAGTGATGTATTTTCTTGCTTTCAATCTTTTCATAACATGATCAAAACCCAATGTGATGCTCAAATTAAAATTCTTAGGACGGATAATGGAAAGGAATACATAGATGAGATGTTTAATGCTTATCTAGAATCCAATGGGATAATATATCAAACTAGTTGTGTTTATACTAGTGCCCAAAATAGTGTTGCTGAAATAAAAAATAAACATATTCTAGAAGTAGCTCAAGCTCTCATGTTCACTATGAACCTTCCAAAAACCTACTAGGGAGATGTAATTCTAACAGTTGTTTATCTTATCAATAGGATGTCTTTTAAGGCACTTAATTTTAAAAGTCTTTTAGAAGCTCTGCAAGGGAAAAATTCTTACATTGTCCCTCCAAAGATATTTGGGTGTGTTTGTTTTGTTCATACTAGGAATGTTGGGAAATTGGAACCTAGGCCTCTTAAATGTGTATTTGTTAGCTACTCTCCTACTCAAAAGGGATATAATTGTTACCATCCTCCCTCTAGAAAATACTTTATTAGTATGGATGTTACTTTCAAAAAGTATGAGCCCTACTTTAATTTACCACAATCTCCTCTTCCGGGGGAGAATGAGAAAGAAGAGGAGAATCCTTGTTTGACAATTTTTGATAATTTTATTTTGGAAGATAATCTCATTCGTGATGAGAGTCCTGTTCAAGAGGAGAGTTTGATTCAAAAGGAGAATGTTGGGTGTTTGGATAGACATGATTTGATGGAGATATTCAAGGAATAATAAAACTGAGAATGCCAGCATGCAGTCTATACCACGTCAAGAATTATTCCCACATCCTGAAAACTCTTTTGGTGAGTCTTCTCAACTCTTTGATTCAGTTAATGATTTAGATCAGCCAATTGCCCATAGAAAAGGAGTTAGGTCATATACTAAACATCTTATATCTAATTTTGTTTCATATAACTCATTATCCTCTTCCTATAGAGCTTTTGTCTTGTCTATTTTTTCTGTATCTATTCCCCACGATTGGAGAGAGGCTTTCAATGATCCTAAATGGAAGGAAACAATGGTAGAAGAAATGAATGCTCTTGAAAAGAATGGAACCTGGGAACTAGTCCCTTCTTCCTTTGGAAAGAAACTGGTCAGATGCAAGTGGATATTTACTGTAAAACACAAAGTTGATGATTCAATTGAAAGATACAAGGCTAGACTTGTGGCTAAGTGATTCACTCAAACCTATGGGGTAGACTATCAAGAGACATTAGCTCTAATTGCTAAAATGAATATCATCAAAATACTATTGACTTGTGCAGCGAATCTTGGATGGAACCTACAACAATTTGATGTAAAAAATTCTTTTCTTCATGGAGATTTAGAGGAATAAGTGTACATGGAAATCCCTCCAAGTTTTGAAAGTAAAGAAACACAAGGAAAAGTATGCAGACTAAAGAAGGCTTTGTATGGATTAAAACACTCTCCTAAAGCATGGTTTGACAGATTTAATAAAGCCATGATATCCTTTGGGTCTCAACAGAGTAATGCTGATAATACATTGTTCATTAAACACTGTTAGGGTAAGATTACTCTACTCATTGTCTACGTTGATAATATTGTGGTAACTGGAGATGATAGACAAGAAGTAGCTCGATTAAGAAAGCTTTTGACCCAGGAATTTGAGATCAAGGATCTGGAAAAACTACAATATTTTCTAGGAATTGAAGTGGCTAGATCAAAAAGGAAAATCTTCATCTCACAAAGAAAATATATCCTGGATCTTCTACAAGAAATAGGTATGCTAGGTTGTAAACCAGCAGATTCTCCTACGAACAGTAATCATAAGCTACAAGCAGAAATAGGGACATTAGTTGACATTAGGAAATATCAAATATTGGTAGGAAGATAGATTTATCTATCACACATTAGACCAGACATAGTATATGCAATTAGTGTGGCCAATCAATATATGCATGATCCCCATGAGCGCAATTTACATGCAGTATTTTGGATTCTACGATATCTTAAGTCTGCTCCTGGAAAAGATCTTCTTTTCTCCAAACATGGTCACCTTCGAATTGAAGCCTTTACAGATACAGATTGGGCTGGATCTCTAGATGATAAGAGATCAACTTCTAACTACTGCACTCTTGTGGATGGAAACTTAGTTATTTGGAGGAGTAAAAAGCATAGTGTGGTTTCTTGATCAAGTGCAAAGGCAGAGTATAGAGCTATGGCACAAGGTGTTTGTGAACTACTATGGCTACAAAAGTTACTAAAGGAATTAAAACTATTTAGTGAAGACGATTTGTCCATGTTTTGTAACAATAAGGCTGCCATCAGCATAGTTCATAATCCAGTTCAACATGATCGGACAAAAAACATTGAAATAGATCGACACTTTATAAAAGAAATATTGGTTGATGGTTCTCTAAGTCTATTTCATGTATCATCAGACAAACAACTGGCTGATGTATTTACCAAAGGACTAAACAATAAAAATTCACATTTTAATTTGTAAGTTGGGCATGTGTGATATTTTTGAACCAACTTGAGGGGGAGTGTTGGCAGACAATAGCTAATTGATTAGTAGTTAGCTATTTTATTATTGTATAAGTGAAGCTATTAGCTTAGTGGGTTAGTTGTAGAATTAAACTATTGTAGCTAGGTTCACATTTTTTTGGTGTATAAATATTTATTGTATTTGGAGTAATGAAAACACAAAAATACAATCAGAATTAGAGTGTTTTCTTGTTGTTTACACTTAAATCAACACATCCAAACCAAGACTTTGTAACAACACATTGTAATGCATGAAGCAATGACAGAAGAAATATACATTAACAAATCAACATGAAATATATTTAATTTGCAAACAAATTTCATTAAAATATTCATTTGTAAATGAATTTTCACATTTAGAATAAATGCAAAATTCATTTTAAATGTGTACCCTTCCATTTTGTACTCAGAATCGTTGCTTTAATATCTTGTCATTTGTCATGTTTAAAGTTTATTTGCAAATTCTAATTTTGGTAGATTTTGGTCTAATTTGGTTTAAGCATAACCAATTCCATAAAATTAAATATGTGGAACTTTAAATGAATTTTCATTTATACCAAACATAAATGCGTATTTATAGAATTCATTTATCCCAAACAAGTAAAATGAAGATTCAACAGCTAAATAGAATTCAACAGCTAAATCAACACAAATAGAAAAAGTTAAATCAGAAGAAATGGAAATCAGTTTGGTTAAGAAGAAGCCCAGAAAATAAGAAGGAACGACAAAGTGAAGTTATATTATCATGCACACAACATGTATAGGGAACAGAAAAATTGCACATAAATGAATCTCAACATATTTACAAGCATCTCATTAAGTTTCTTTTTGATGGGTCAAAAATAAGAAAGTAATTTCCAAATTTCAAAATACCCAAACTGAATATGCAAGTGGTTACAAACATGGACATTGGACATGTTACAAAGTCAAGGCCTTTGCCATCACATATAATAGTCAAAACCATTATAGTGCAATTTTTTTTTCCTTTTCATTTGGGACTTACAAATTGCATATTTGCATAATATGTATTGGTTTCAAACAATTTCATTAAAACTTAATAAATACAAGGATAAAAACAAATTAAAACAGTACAACTTAAACAATAGTTTATATTCAATAAGTTAAGTTCAAAAATTGCACATAATGAATCTCAATATATTTACAAGCATCTCATTCAATTTCTTTTTGATGGATCAAAAATAAGAAAGTAAATTCCAAATTTGTAACCAAATTGAATCTGCAAGTGGTCACAGACATGGTTATTGGACAAGTTACAAAATCAGCCTTTGCCATCACATATAATATAGGCCATTATAGTGCAATTTTCTTTTTACTTTTCATTTGGGACATACAAATTGCATATTTGCATCATATGTATTGGTTTCAAAAAATTTCATTAAAACTTAATAAATACAAGGATCAAACAAATTAAAACAGTACAACTTAAACAATAGTTTATATTCAGTAAGTTAAGTTCAAAGTCAAAACAAACTCATAGAAAAATTTAACCCATTAGCATCATGAGTAAAAAGATTGTCATAATTATAAAGTAAGAGATAGATTGAACAAAAAAAGTAATAATAATAGTAATTCAAAGAAAACCTTACAAAGTCTAAACAGAATCTCATGAGCTAGAAATTAGCTTTTGAAAAACACAACTACGTTGAATCCTTTAAGTTAGAAGATATTTAGGCATTCAAAAAAGAAGCACAAAATTATGTAAAATTGACTATTAGAACTTTGGGGCTTTAATAACTAAAAGGCCAAATAGTCATTGTCTACAACACTACTTTTAAACCCCAATAAAAAATGGGGTTAAAGACATAATGGTCCACATTTCCTTTTGCATGATAAGGCTTGTACATGCATGCACAAACACACAAGCATATCAGCAAACATGGTACACATACACTAACTCATATCCATTGAATTGTTAGTAATGTAATATCCACATATTTAACTTTCAGTTATCAACGATGTAAAATCTTCAAACAAAGATGCATTTACTGGTTTTTAGACAAACATTTACAGTTCACATGCTTGTGCAAGAGCCACTATCTGTTACAATGGCAGACTTCAAGGTGTAGTAACTACAAAATTTGTATGCTCAAGGGTTAAAAAAATCCATTTTATGCGTAATTGTCCAAGGGTAAGAGTGTCACTAGAGTCCCCTTTCGTAGAACTCCCTCCTGCAGGACAATAATTCGGCAATTACTTCCTATGACATGTGTGCGCAATTATTACAGCATTAAGCCTTCATTTGATCACAGAAAATATTTTCCTGGAAAACATTTTCCACATTTTTTAACAGTTCAAATGCTTCAGGAAATTAGTCAGTGGAAAATATTTTCCATGTCAGTATAAAACTAAGCCATTTTTAAGGAAAATGACTTCTTTTCAAAAAGGAAGTCATTTTTCAAATTTTGACAAACTCACTACAACAAAAGGAAAGTATATAAACACACACAAATCAATCTGCTGAACACCGCTAGTTACCATCAATGACCACTAGCAACCACCACAATTTACTACTTTTATGTATTTTTTTCTCATATTTACAAAATTTAAAAATATGAAACCCTTATAAGCTTAAACATATTTATATGTATAATAAATTGGAACTTTAAATATTTCTTATGCCCCTCTCTCTCTCTCTCTTTATACGCACACACACACACACACACTAAAGCACATCACTCTTGTGAGTTCTGTTATCTATAAAAGGCTAACTATATTAGCCTTCTGTAAGTTGGTGTTTTGAATACTAGAAACAATAAATTTTTCTTAACAAACCTATTGCTTCAAAATTGCAAAATCCCTTACAAATCATAATTCAGGAATATAATTGATTGTTATCAAGCAGTCTCAAAAAAAAAAAAAGGACAACGTGATGTGTTCAAAAAATATAATGAACTAACTAAAGGGAAATTAAGCCCAGATTTGGAATTAAAAGGAATCAATAACAAAAAAAAAAAAAACTCACTCTTTAGCTCTTCGGAACTGCTCATCCAGACCCATTATAAATAATGTGTCAAGAGAGTCAATTAGTGTTGCTCCAAGACCACCAAAGCTATTGACGCCTGTCTTCGACTGTGGCTAATAAGCAAAGAAAGAATAAAATTAACGTGATGACCGTACAGCTTCATTGCATAAAATAACATCACATGAAGATAGTGCCAAAAAGTTGATTTAGAATGTCTTTGGAAATATAATATTTCGCTAGTTATATTTTTTTATTTTTAAGATTTCAATTGACAAGTTTGTCCTTTTAGTGTATAAAATTGAATCAAAATTGCCTTTTATAGTTTATTACTATCATTAATTTCCTTTCCTTTTGAAACTAACTTCCACATAAAATATATTTCATTTTTCAAACTAAATCTTCCTTTTAAATATAGAACCTATACTTATTAATACTTTTTTTTATCTCGAGTCTCTATATATATTGATGTGCAGTTGAATCAATATAAAAAATAAATCGTATTGATATATCACTTTCTATTTTTTTTACGAATATATGTATTAAATAATGACACTAACAACCTCATTCAAATAATTTACTATCAAAATACTTCCCGCTATATTATCATCCAAAAGCGATTAAGCATGTAGAATGTGCCTCATAACAAAATTTTATATTTGATTCTTGATTTATCACAATTTAAAAAAACAAAGAAAATGAAAAGGAAGAAAATGAAAAGATATTTGAAGAAAAAAAAAGAAAAAAGAAATCTTCAGCAATTGATAATTTATGTTTTATCAAGTATATGAATATTTTTTAATACACATTGCAAAGAGTTAACTTTGTCTTATATCCAAGCACGCACATATTATTGAGACTAATGATGATTTTATATGGATAACAGAATTTTAAAGACCAACTGTTTCTCTGCATAAAAAATAGTTTGAAAAAGAAAGTGCAGAAGATATAAACCACGACAAGATCTTAAAAATACAATTTTCTTATTTCTGCAATAAGACTTGCCTTATTTAAAGGACTCTATGAATAATAAAAACATAAACAATTAAACATTATTTATTCAAAGAAATATAGAGGTTTGGAACTCTCTCTTAACAAGGTCTAAGGTTTAAACTCCCTTAGATGAGTTTAAGTAATTAATCAAAACAGAGCATTTGAAGAATTAGAATAAATGGAAAGTTGATTGACTTTAATTCCTAGTCGATCATCCTATGACACGATCCTTATTTCATAAAAAAAAAAAAGGGCAGCCCGGTGCACGATTGCTCCCGCAATGAGCGGGGTCCGGGGAAGGGTCGGACCCATTGGGTCTTTGTACGCGGCCTTCCCTTGCAATTAATTGCAAGAGGCCGTTTCCACGACTCGAACCCGTGACCTCAGGTCACACGGCGACAGATTCCTCAGGGTCGGATCCTTATTTCATAATCATTACAAATTTTGTATCTAAGCCTAACATGATGAGTGATTCTTCCAAAATGAACTATAATCTCTAATAGGAGGCTCGAGCTACAAATGATGCTAGGATTGAGAAAGTGGAGTAGTAGTTGCGCAGCCAAATGTAGCAGCTCTTGCTCCAATTCAAGGAACTGCAAGCTAGGTTTAATCACAGTATGAGAAAGGATTTTGAGGGACACAAGCAACAAAAATCGTTTGGAACAACCACCACAACTGAACTAAGCAAAATATTAGCCGCTTGAAATAGGTGGATCTCAAGGGAGTCAGGCAGTTCCACAATACACCAAATTGGACTTCATGACTTTCGATCGTTCGAAAGACCCATTAATTTGGCTGCACAGGGGTGATAAGTTTTTCTCTAAACAAAATACAGTAAGCAGACAAGGTGAGGTTAGTTCCGTTCCATATGCTCGATGAGGCACAGTTATAGTACCACCAATTAAAGTCGAAAAATCCCTTAATTGATTGGTCGATATTCAAGGATTCTTGCATCCTTCAAATTAGACCACCTGCATATAGCAATCCGTTAGAGGTGGTGGTCAATTTGTAACAAACAGGCTCAGTCGAGGAATAATAATGATAGTTTCAGGAATGTTTGGCAAGAGCGAGCAAGTATGTCAATTGACCAGCTTGTTTGTTTATTACCGGGCTAGCTTATGCTATCAAGCTTGATGTTGAGCTACACGCCCACAGGATTTGGCTCATGGGATGGGTGTGGCCCGAGTTTTGAAAAAAAAAGTTACTGGAAGAAGCAATGATATGAAGGGATCTTGGCAAGGTAATAAGATGCTACGGATGTCTTTGTAGGTTGTATCTTTTGCAGACATGGTAACTAATATTTATTATTTTTAATTACTTAGATTTTCTAATGCTAGACATGGTAGCTGATTTTTATTATTGTTGGAATGTCCAGTTGTATAGGTATGAGTTGACAGTTGTATGAGTATGGGTTGGTTAAAGTTTAATTATTTTAACAAACTGCAAAGGTGTAGTGGGTTGTATATAAACTATTGTATTTGAACAATGTAAGTTACGGAAATTAGAGAAATAAAAGTATTCTTCAACTCTTTCTCTTCTCTATCTATCTATTCACATGGTATCAGAGCCTGAGGTTTGAACCCAAGTTAGTTTTTCTTCCCTGCTCTTCTTCTGTTTCAGAATAAAGGATCTATCCTTCAATATCATGGCCTTTTTCTTAAGCACTCTTCTTATTCATCATAGTGTCCTGCTTCATTTTTGGGGTCATGCTTTTCTTATTGCTTGTTATTTAATCAATAGAATGTTGTCTTCAGTATTACAACATAAAACCCCTCATTCTCTTTTGTTTCAAGTAGACGATCCTTATCACTTACCATTATGAGCATTTAGTTGTACCTATTTGTTCATGATCACACTCCAGGGAAGGACAAACTCAAGCCTAACTCCATCAAGTGCATTTTCTTGGGATACTCGCGACTTCAAAAAGGCTACAAATGTTATGATCCAACAATAAAAAAGTATCACATTTCTGCTGATGTAACCTTTTTCAAATCATCGCCATATTTCTCATCTAATATGAACACAAGAAATTCATCTTCAATGTTCTTCCAATTCCAGATCTAACTTCACCACAAACGGAGTTAACATAACAAAACTCATCCTTCCGAGTTTACTCAAGACGACATCATCTCCCTACTTATTATACTAATTCTTCTTCTGATACAGGGGCAGTATTGAATTCTAATGGCTCTCCTGCGCCATCGTCACATACTCCGGTCATGCCAGTGGCAGATGCAGACACACCACATATTGTCATCGGCAAAGGTACTCGTTCCACTCGCCCCACATCCAATATATAATTTTCTTAGTTATCATCGCTTGTCACCCTCATATAATGCTTTTATTTCTACCTTGTCTAATGTCACTTTACCTAAGACTGTAAATGAAATACTACAGCATCCAGGGTGGCGGGATGCAAGGATGGAGGAAATGGCAGCACTACAAAATAATGAAACCTGGGAGTTGGTTCCATTACCGGAAGAAAAAACTACAGTAGGGTGCAAATGGGTGTTTACTGTGAAGGTTGGACCTGACGGGAAAATTGATCGACTCAAAGCATACTTTTGTTTGTCTTCTTATTTCTATGGAAGCTATGCACCACTGGACTCTCCACTAACTTGATATTAAAAATGCATTTCTTCATGGAGAATTAACTGAAGAAGTGTATATAGAGCAACCTCCTGGATTTATTACTCAGGGGGAGTCTCAATTGATATGTCGACTAAAACGATTATTGTATGGTGTAAAGCAGTCTCCACGAGCCTGGTTTAGAAAATTCAATTCAGTGATTCAAGAATTTGGAATGATTCGATGTCAATCCGATCATTCAGTATTCTTCAAGCAAGATATTCATGAGAAATGTATTTATCTAGTTGTCTATGTGGATGACATTGTCATAACAAGTAATGATCATGATGAAATTTGTACGTTGAAGAAACATATTTGCAGTCACTTTCAACCAAAGACTTAGGAAAACTAAAATATTTTTTGGGCATTAAGGTGATACAATCAAAAGCAGGAATTGTTATTTCATAAAAGAAGTATGCTCTGGACCTACTAGAAGAAACATGCATGCTCAACTGCAAATCTGTGGATACTCCTATGGATCCCAATGTTAAGTTGGTTCCTAGACAGGGAGGAGTCATTAGAAGATCTTGGAAGATATCGGAGGTTAGCTGGAAGATTAAATTACTTGACACTCACACGACCTGATATCTCATTTGCAGTTAGTGTAGTGAGTCAGTTTCTCCAGACTCCTTGCAATGATCATTGGAATGCAGTAATTCAGATCCTTAGATATCTTAAAGGAGCACCATCACAAGGATTATTATATGAAGATAAGGGTCACCACTAGATCATTGGGTACTCTAATGCAGACTGGATAGGTTCTCCCTCGGATAGGCAATCCACTTCAAGATATTGTATCATGATTGGAGGCAATTTGATTTCTTGGAAAAGTAAAAAGCAAAAGGTGATTGTTAGATCAAGTGTTGAAGCAGAGTATCGAGCTATGGCTCTTGCAACGTGAACTTATCTGGTTAAAATAACTCCTTCAAGAATTAAGATGGAAATAGATCAAAAACATGAAGCTGATTTGTGACAATCAAGCTGCACTCCACATTGCCTCTAATCCAGTTTTTTATGTAAGAACCAAACACATAGAGGTTGACTGTCATTTTATCAGACAAAAGATTGAGTCAAGATGTATTGTCTTAGATTTTGTCAATTCTAATGATCAACTAGCAGATATACTCACTAAATCTCTCAGAGGACCTAGAATCAAATATATTTATAGCAAGCTTGGGGCCTATGATCTATATGCTCCAACTTGAGGGGGAATGTTGGAATGTTTAGCTGTATAGGTATAGGTTGACAGTTATATGAGTACGGGTTGATTAAGGTTTAATTATTTTAATAAACTGTAAAGGTGTAGTTGGTTGTATATAAACTGTTGTATTTGGGCAATGTAGGTAACGGAAATCAGAGAAATAAAAGCATTCTTCAACTCTCTCCTCTAACTATCTATTCACAATTATATTTAATTGCCTAGATTTCCTATTTTAATTAATAAGGATTTCTATTTATTATTGGGTTGTTTTCAATTTAATGTGGAGTTGTTTTCTAGAATATATACGGCCCACAAAGATATCCATAACAAAATCGGTCCTCGAGTTTATAGCAAAGTGAAAAATAGCAGATATGGTGAGGAAATTGGGAGGGATAGATAGAGAAAACAAGAATGTAGGGAATAAATTTTGTTATTGCTTGAAAAAGTCATAGCTGAATTGTTACTACTAACAAGGCTAACCACAATCCTAATTAAATCCATGAAGCACATGACTTGCCTAATTATCACATTAAGCATCCAATCAACAAGAGAGGGGTTAAAGGAGAAAGAGACAAAGCAACATTGGATTAACTAATATTGCCTATCCCCTCCTCATCCAACTTCTTTTGGAATCTTGAAATCCATATGGTGTCAATGTGTCAGCCTATCCTCTATTTAGGAATGCCCTAGGCTCTCTCTTTCCCTCCTTTTCTTTTTCTTCCCCTGCTCAATACACCCTTTACAACCCTTAGTCGCAATAAGAAATAGACATTAAGACCAATACGATTGATACAGCAAATACATCTATGTACCATTGCAATTTTCAATTTCCAATATCATAACACAATATATCATACAAAAAGGCCAAAAATCTAATATATAACAAGCTGATACATTAACATAATGGCCCTCCATGCTTTTGATTGCTCCTTCAAGTACTTACAGCTATAAAATTTGGTCTCAACTTGTAGAAAGAAAAGTAACTTCTCAACCTCATCACAAAACCAAGAAGTTCAACATGTTCATTAGATTGGTTGTAGAATTAATGTTTACTAAAGCCAAGCAAAACAATCAACTCATGTTACATGCGAAGGCATGAAAGCATTTCATTATATAAGTTATTAACATTTTTGGCAACTCAAGCACTTCTTTTCCTTTAACATCATCCATGATATTACATCCTACTCTAATCCACGAGACTAAACTGCAAGGATCATTTTCAATCTCCTAGCACTAATAAATTTCTATGCAAACCCACGCTATTCACTCTAAGCCATCCTAGGAAGAATTCAAACATTCAATACATAGAATGGACGCTACTTCAAGCTAAAGTTAAAAATTCAAAAATTGCTATAGTCAATTGCTAGTTTATATTTTACCTTCCATTAGGTAGTAATCTCAATTTAAAAAAAAACAGCAAAAAAAAAGATTGTAAAGTATCTAGACATTGGATAGGATCACCAAGATATTATCCACGAATTAATGCACATATAATTTGCATAAAAATTTAAAATGTTGCAACTAGTTTGTTCAAACAATTAGCAATTACAGGTTGAAATAAGAAAACCTCGCCCATGATATTTTTATCATTTATTAAATAGACAAGCTTTAATAAGTGCAACCTATAAATTAGAAAGATATTTGCTTACCTGAAGTTCATCATTGCCCCAAGCATACTTTTCATAAGAACTCCATGCATGAATCATAGCTTCTTTTACTTTCTCTTGTCGTTGAATGTCCATTGGATCATCAGGAATAGCCTTTAGATAAGGCTTGTTAGATTTATTGCTAATCGATTTCACTCCATTTCCATGAATATTCTTTAACTCCTCGAGCTGAAAGAAAAATACAAATTAGCACTATTGATCCATGAAACTATATTTTCCTTTTAGATAAACTCAAATGATAACAGAAGTAGCACCAAGAGGAAGCAGGTTAGACTATTTAAAACCAGTTTTCAGCTGTTTTGATATCTAAAAAGAGAGAATTCATACGTGCATATAAGGTTTATGAAAGTGTATAAAAGAGAAAGAACTCGTATGTGCATCTAATGTTTATAAAAGTGTAATTAGGGTGAAACCAACACAAGAACATACAACTATGAACATTTCCATGAGGCAGAGATTTTGAAGAAATTGGCATCACTCGAATAAGTCTTGATGGAAGGGAAGGCAAACAGGAGTTATCACAATTTAAAAGCGATATTAAGGAAAAGTGAAAAGATTCTAAATACCACGTACAAAATTCCATAGGCATCACGCTTATCCTTGCAATTTGTCACAAAATCAGAATAAGTACATTAACTGGATATTCTTACTAATTTCTACTTATTCCTTGTCAATAAACTAAAAATTGGAAGCTATCGAACTCCTAAAATAAATCCTGGTCCGAGAACAATCTAGACTCCCACAAAGAACCAAAAGGATTAAATGATTTTAAAGCTTATCTAGAGAAACGAGAAAAACTAACATCCCAACTAAAAATAAAAGATCTTAAAAAAAATAAAGCCTATTCCAGTAGTGCTAGAAATTATGCTAATGCCCCCTGCTTCCTAAATAAAATCCTGCAAATTCTAACTTAGGAAAATATCACAAGAAAACTCAGCACTAACAACTATAGCCTGATCAAGCTCCTAATGAAGCTTTTCGTCATTGGACAAGAGGCAAAGTAGTGTTTTGCAATAGAATCCACTATGGTGTGCCTTTTAAAAACATTCCTTTGGGGCAAGAACCATCAATTTCTACCTTCTCCGTATAATGTGCCACATCCCTTAAAGAGGTTTAAGCAAACCTAGAATCACCCTGATCCCACTCTAAAGACTTCCAAATGTTAGGCTTTGTTCCACTAGATCTCTAAAATAAAAGCGCATACTACCAAAATCAAGCTTATTAGAGGCGAATGGATAAAAGGAAAATGACTTTAAGGAATGAATCACTTCACTAAGTATAATGTCCAAGTAAAATTGACGTATCGGAAGGTAAATGAACAAAGGTTTAAAGTGTTATTTCCTATTTAGTCTAAGAATTCCCATGAAAATAAGCACAAAGAGAAAAAAGCTTCTCTGTAAGTTTATTACTCAAATCTCAAAAACTAATTACAACTTCCTAAAATATTACAATATATAGTATTAGGGCTACAAAAAACGCTAATTCCAAATAAGAAAAGTTTTTTAAAAAAAGGTAACAGACTGACAAAATAATAGCAATTACAAATATGGAAAGATATTATTTGAGGCAAACAAAATGCCTAAACGGCACCTCGATATACGACTTCTAAATAAGGAAACAAAACTCGACCCTAAGCTGCCATAACAGTAAAACGCGTTTTCGAATGCCTAAACGATGAAATTTGGCCGAAAAATTACATACCTCACCGCGAAGCTGTGACTTTGACTTGTTGGCTCATTTCCCATTGGGCTAGGCTCTTAAAATGCCCAGATTGCAACGACAGCTTTTGGCAGTAATTACCAAATCGCCACTATGGCAGTTTTCGGTCAAACTCTCCATGAAGGTCAAAGCCCTTTGTTCCACATCATTCCCCCCAGGATATAGAAAATTCGCCATCGAATTATCAGCAGTATCATCATCAGAAGAGTCCCCTTGATAAGGAATCAAATGATTCGCATTAAACACATCAGTTGTACAGATATGGCTAGGCAATTTAAGGTGGTAGGCATTAGGATTAATCTTCTCAATGATTTCCACATAACCAATCTTTTTGGCAGAAAGCTTATTATATTCTCCAATTGAGAAGCGCTCTTTGGTGAGGATAGCCCATACAAAATCACCTACCTCAAATTCAACATGGCGACGCTTACGGTCTATAGCTTTCTTATACTTGGCGTTGGCTTGCAATAAGTTGGCGTGTACTGCCTTATGAACGTTCTGCAGATTAGCCAAAAAAACTTTTGTTTTTCCATGAACTCTGGTCATGTCAGACAGAGGGAGAAGATCTAAGGGTCCCCTAGGCACAACAGAATATATAACCTGAAAATGGCTGAAACCTGAACTTCTGTTGACAGCATGACTATGAGCAAACTCAGCCTAAAATAATTTCTGGTCTCAGCTCTTCACATGATCACCAACCAAACTACAAAGTAGATTGCCCAAGGATCTATTCACTACTTCAGTTTGACCATCAGTATGTGGGTAATAAGCACTGCTAAAATTCAGTTGTGTATTAACCATCTTCCACAAACTGCGCTAGAAGTAACTAATGAAACGAGAAACCCTATCAGATACAATGAATGTAGGCAGGCCATGAAGGCGGTACACTTCTCAAAAATATAACCGGCCCACATTGACAGCATCGGTCGTCCTCTTGCATGGAATAAAATGAACCATCTAAGAAAACTGATCAACAACAACAAAGATGGAGTCATTACCACGCTGTGTGCGGGGCAAGCCTAACACAAAGTCCATGCTGACATCAACCAAGGCTGAGTAGGTACTGACAGAGGCATGTATAGGCCAGCATTAGTTGTTGTACCCTTAGAAACTTGGCAAATTCGACATCTCTGCACATAATTGTCCACCTCTCTTCGCATGGTGGGCCAAAAATAGAAAGCTTAAACCAGTAACAAGGTTCTATCGCAACCGACATGCCCTTCGCCATGTAACTCCTAGATGATCTTGAGGCGCAAACTGCAATTTGGAATACACAGCTGGTTCCCTTTGAATAAGAACTCATCATGCAGTAAGAAATTTGTCCTTTCACCAGTTTGAACCTTTTCCATAATAGCAGAAAAGAATGGATCAGTAACAAACAAATCACAAAAAGAGTCCAAGCCAGGTATCTCAACTCGCATTGCAACCAAGAAATTACTCCTGCGGCTTAAAGCATCAGCAACTTTATTTGTAACTCCTGACTTGTGTTTTACCACAAAAGTAAAACGTCCAAGGTAGACCACCCATGGAGCATGTCGTGAAGACACCTTATCTTGGCCATGCAAGTGTTTTAAAGCCTCATGGTCAATGTATAAAATAAACTCTATGTTGTACAACTAGTGCCTCAAGTGTTTTACAGCTTAAACCACTGCATAAAATTCTGCACCATAGGTGTTGTAGTTACTCTTGGAACCTAAAAGCTTCTCACTGAAGTATGCCACAGGTCTGCCATTTTGACTTAACACAGCTCCAATGCCCATTTTAGAAGCGTCACAGTGTAATTCAAATGCCTGTGAAGAATCAGGAAGCACTGAGACAGGAGCGGTGGTCAAGCGTGTCTTAATAAGTTAGAAGGCTTCCTCTGCTGCCTCTGTCCATGCAAACTTGTCACCCTTCATACAATCTGTGACAGGGGCCATGATACTACTGAAATGTGGAATGAAGCGTTTGTAAAAGGAGGCAAGCCACAGAAACTGCGGACTTTAGTAATTGTACTTGGTCGAGGCCATTGCCTAATCACCTAAACCTTGGACTCATTAACTTGCAGCCCCTCTTCAGAAATCACGTATCCCAGGAACATCTTAGGTGCCAGAAAAATACACTTCTTCACTGCTACATAAAATTTTTCACTGCGAATCAAAATAAGAACCTCTCGCAAATGTTGCAAGTGCTCTGTAAGGTTAGCACTGTAAATCAAAATATCATCAAAGTATACTACAACAAACTTGCCAATGAATGGCCTCGATGCTTGGTTCATAACCCGCATAAAGGTGCTTAGTGCATTTGGCAAGCCAAGTTGCATTACCAACCACTCGTACAGCCCTTCTCTAGTTTTGAAGGTCGTTTTTCACTCATCCTCTGGTCGTATCTGAATCTGGTGGTACCCACTTTTAAGGTCTAGCGTGGAAAAAATTGTTGCACCACTGATCTGATCCAGTAAATCATCCAAACGAGGGATGGGAAACTTGTACCTCACAGTAATCTTCTTGATGGCTCTACTGTCTACACACATACGCCAAGATCCACCCTTCTTAGGAACCAACAAGGCTGGCACTGCACAAGGGCTTAAGCTCTCCCGCACATGCCCCTTAGCTACCAATTCCTCAACCTGCCTCCACAGCTCCTTATGTTCACTAGGGCTCATCCGGTAATGTGATCTATTTGGCAAAACCGCACCAGGCTCCAAGTCAATATGGTGTTGAATGTCACGTAAGGGAGGTAACCCCTCAGGAAGCTCATCAGGAAAGACATCTTTAAATTCTGTCACTAAAGGAGCTGCCTCACTAGGCACTTTCAACTCTGTTGCAACCTCCTTCCCAACAAGTGCAAAGACCATTTCTGAATCCTGCAACTCATCAATGAATCTAGCCAACGACAACAGTTTGGTACAATCTCCAGTTGATTTTATCTTTTTTGGTTCTTTACTAGGCAGTAATACAATTTTCACATTAGTAAAAATAAATGAATGGGTATTAGCACGACCATCATGAATGACCTTCCTATCATATTGTCAAGGTCTTCTTAATAATAAATGACATGCATTCATGGCAACCACATTACACCACACACTATCTTTATATTTAGAACCAATAGAAAAGGTTACCAAAGCTCGTTGTAAAATAATTACCTCACCGCTCTTCTTTAACCAAGCTACTATATAAGGCCTAAGATGCTTCTCAGTCTTCATTCCTAATTTTTGCACTGCCTCTGCTACAATAATATTTTCACAACTACCAGCATCAATGACAAAGCGGCAAACCTTACCGAGAATGGTGCATGTAGATTGAAAAATGTTACTTCATAGCCAGTCATCTTTAACAGCCTTAGGTGTCAGACAAGATCGCCTAACGACCAAGGCAACGCCTGTATCTCCTGCCACCACCTCTTCATCAAACACTGGCTCTCCTATAAGGTATACACCTCCATCTTCATAGTCATCTACTTCTACAAAGAGAGCCTTTTTCCCTCCCATTTTCTTACATTTAGACTGCCTATGCCCAATCTCACCACATCCAAAGCACTTCAAACCACTACCAGTTGTTCTGTTGTATTGGTTCGAATTGTCAGTGCTTTTGTTAATCACCCTCCTACACGGTTGGCTGTACCAATGCCACCAGCGCCACCACCATTGCTATTGACTCCTATATTGGTAGAGGACGCTGAATTACCTGTTCGCCTAGAGTGCTTCTCTACCTGTAAAGCCTTCTGATAGGCAGCAGAGATAAAGACAAGATCAAATAGATTGATAGTATCCTGAATTTGCCCCCTTAGATCGCCAATATATCTCGCAACCAACTGGTCTTCTGTCTCATGTATATCATTTCTGGCTATCAACTGGTAGAATTCAGTGGTATAATTGTCCACTGACCTGGCTCCCTGTCTCAGGTTCTGCAACCTCTGGCACATTAATCTCTAAAAATTGTGAGGTAAAAACTCAAATCACAGATGCTTCCTCATCTTTTCCCAACTAACGATCTTAGTCTTACCTTGTCTGTTCCCGGTACCAACTGACGTAGCGGAAGGTAAACGAACAAAGGTTTAAAGTGTTATTTCTTGTTTAGTCTAAAAATTCTCAGGAAAATAAGCACAAAGGGAGAAAAGCTTCTTTGTATGTTTATTACTCAAATCTCAAAAACTGATTACAACTTCCCAAAATATTATAATATATAGTATTAGGACTACAGAAAACTCTAATTCCAAATAAGGAAAGTTTTTGAAAAAAGATAACAAACTGACAAAATAATAGCAATTACAAACATGGAAAGATATTATTTATGAGGCAAACAAAATGCCTAAACGGCACCTCGATATACGACTTCTAAATAAGGAAACAAAACTCAGTCCTAAATTGCCTTAATAGTAAAACGCGTTTTCGGAGGCTTAAACGATGGAATTTGGCCGAAAAATGACGGACCTCATAGCGAAGCAGTGACTTTGACTCGTTGACCCATTTCTCATTGGGCTAGGCCCTTAGAACACCCAAATTGCAACGACAGCTTTTGGCAGTAATTACCAAATCGCCACTATGGCAGTTTTCGGTCAAACTGCTCCATGAAGGTCAAAGCCCTCTGTTCCACATCAAAAATGAATAGCCATCATCTGCAAATTAGGTGATGCAAGGAATATGTTCCCCCTCTTATATGTTTCCACATTACCATTCCATCAAGAAGTAGACTTATCTAGTGATCCACCCAATACACCCTAATGTTAGACCCCCTACTGCAACAACCCCCCAAAGAATCTATTTTTCTAACACATAACATAACCACTTTGCACAATGGACTTGTGTAAAGTCACGATATATTCAAAACGCCTCTCTAGTCTCTTCACACTAAACAATAAATACAAAAAATACCAATAAAATAAATACAAAAATATGCAAATACATCTTAATAATTAATCATTTCACCTGAAACAAATGTTTCTTCTATTTCTCAAAAAAAAAAATACATGCTCTTTTATTTTTAGACCCCTTACCGCTACAACCCTCCAAAAAAAGTATTTTTCTAACACATCCATAACAAATACTAAACAAGAAGATCCATTCAAAAAAGCAATTCAAGAAATCCTCACTTTTGTTGCTGAGCCATTACAAAACTTGAGGTCAAGTTCTCTGCACCCTAGTGACAAAAGGCAGACAACAAGAAGATCTAGAATGGCCCAGCATAGAAACTTAAGAAACTTAGAATTCTGATCTAGATTTTAAATAGGGCCACTTGAGTACTTCCAGTCCTAAAATCTTGCCAAAAATATTTGAAGAGTTAATTGTCCAGCTTCAAGGCTCCGGGATATTTTCACAGTTTCCAGCTTTTCTAGAATAGGTTGGTTGGAACATATTAATACTTTTAGGATTTAGTTTATGAGTCTTACCCTTGTTAGCATACAAAACATCAACCATTTTAGTTTTTATAGAAGTCCTATCATTAAGGGATAGCAACTAGTTCTAAAAGTACAAATGCTTTTTAATTTGAATTTTAAAATCCTTAAAAGCCCAAATCCTATCAAAATCCACTGACAGGCTCATGCATTTACTTTTACTATCAATAGCCCTATTTTCCATGAGTAAAATTCCAATCTAGATACCAGTGCAGCATGCCATCCTATGTCACACCTAAATGACAGCTTCAAGTTGTCCTGTGACAACCCCCAAATTCAGAACATGCTCAAATTATCAACAGAAAAAAAAAATATCAGCAAATAAAAAATTTGAGACTCTTTATTTCAACATACAATATACGGTCAGTCCACATTAACTTAAATTATTATTACTAAATTCGAAAATCAAAATTGTTTAAGCTCCAATAATCATTTTTCTTGCCTTTATAAATAAATAAATGAAAGTGAAAATAATACTAAAGTTCTAAAAGGAGCAAAAGGAAAGCCAAAGCTATATCCACAATGAGGGATCTCTTACCATCGCTTTTAACTGGTTCACTTCTTCACTAAGCTTGGAAACTTCCACCTGCCAAATAGTATCAAAATTGTTATACACAGGCATCTAGGAAAAAAATACCAAGTAAAAAATTAGGAAAATTCAATACCTACTTTTATTAAATATTTAGTCATTTGTATAACAGGAAAAAAAGCAATTGTTTGAAACTCTATCCATAAGCTTGAGGCCACCATGCATCAATAGAACTCTAAAATCCAACACCTAACTCATCCTCCAACATTAATTTAAAACCAAACCCCATATATTCTATACTATCATCCATACATCCATCAAAGTCAACATACATCCATAATAATTTCTTTTCCAAGAATAAGCATTAATGAACCCAATATAAAATCAAATCTTATGTTGCTTATCATCGTAATCACGTACACCAACCACGCTCTATTACCACCAATATCTTAGTAACCCAAAACAGTATCTTGTGTTCTCTCTACCTTGGGAAATATAAATTGCATATATGATGAATGCATGATTGTATCTTGAAAAACTAAAAAAGAGAAAAATGTTGAAGTTATAATAGCAGGATCTATATGATGTTTTTTTAACCTTATCATTTGTGTTGACTTGAAACTGGTATATGGGTGATAGTAGATCAAGTTTTCCAATATTGCTATCTCTAGAATACATCTGGTGAAACTAAGAATAAAGGTCAGAATTTGGATGGAGAGAGAGGAGGGGGATGCACTTTTCGTCCCATCCTTGATATTGTATTGATGAATGTATGGCTTCGAGAGAGAATCGTGACAGTTCAATTACCTTTTATCTTATAAACCTATTTGATCTACAGTTTATATCCCCAAGCCCTTTTGATGTAGATTGTAGGGCAAAAATCTCGCACTTGAGCAATTAATTATGATTAAATTAGACAAAATCAAAAGGATAGCAGCACTTATTTTCTTTTTATTCATCAAAAAGACCTAACTCACAGTGTAAGCATTTATGGAAGGCCCTAGACGATTTCTAGTATTATGGTACCAACAATGCTAATACAACACTGTCAAAATTGGAACAGCAATGACATAGGGTAAGCTGGGCTTTGGAATTCCCATTCCAGTCCTATTAGAATTCGAGGAGTGACCAAGCTAAGGAAAAGAAATTCAAGACAAGTATAATAATCCAGTTTTATCTATTATAATTCTCGCAAATTATTTCAAAATAATGTTTTTTATTATGTATTATCATTAGCTAATAATTTAAAAAAAAATTGAAGCATTTGATCTCTTTTTCAATTTTAGCCAATTCTCATAATTTTTCAATGTTAGCCTAACCTTTTGGCATTCATAACAATTTCTCCCAACGTAGCAACTACGAACCAAAATGTATGAAGGCATAAAGCTAACATAAGTACCTTTAAGGGCAAATATTTATTTTTTAACTCTTCCAATACTGATAATAGAAAAAATATGGACATAAATTTGTAGGTAAATTACTATAGGCCCCAGAGGTTAGATCTCATATACCAGTCAATCCATACCATTCAAAAGTTAATTATTTAGTCCCTAGGATTTTAATATGTTGTACCATTTAGTCCCTTCACCTAAATTTGTGTTTTTGGCAATGAAATATAGAGCAAAAGTTATAAATATAGTCACATTATCAGTAAAATTCTCAATTCTCTCAATACTCAAGCTCTCAAAAACCCCTAAAGTCTCACAAGGAGGTAGGTCAAATGGTTGGCAATGGCCATGTGAAAGGATTTGGAGGTTTTTAAGAGGATGGAACTATATGAGGGTATTTATAAATTTTTCTCCATATATTTAATGACCAAAATCAAGTTAATTAGTACGCAGGAACTAAATAGTATAGTGGAATAAAATCTAAGGCATTTAATAGAATATTTTTGGAACAGTAGAGACTAACTAGTGTATTGGATTTAACCTTAGGGGTAAATGAATATTTTTTTATTAAATCCTTTCCTTTCAAAAAGTTAATATTTTTATTTTTATTTTTTTATTTTTGAAAGAAAATAAATGAATTCATGTTTTATATTAAAAATCATCATGAAGAAGTGCATATATATTTATATTTCTATTGCCGGTTGAAACAGGTATATAACTCAAAGTTAAAACAAAATTTTGTATATGTAAGGTTTAAAACCATTCCCCTCCACGACTATTGTGAGAGTGAGGATTCATGTTGGGTAAAAGTCATTCTTGTCAAGGTGGGGTAAATTAGCCAAAAACAACTAATTAGCATGGTAGCTCTTGATATAGGCCCTTGTCAAAACTGCATAGCGTATTAGTGTAAACAATGAAATTAAGCATTTTCTTTTGCTAATATTTTCATGAGAAAGTTAAGCTTGCTAAGGCCAACATGGAAGCTAAGGATTTTGAATAAGGAAATAAGGTATCAGTTAAATTCAAGCCATTGTTAGTATCGTTAAGCAAGCAAATTAAAGAGACTACATTGGTCTTTGAAGAAAATAAAACAATAGGTAAATGACAAAGAATATTTAACTTTGCAAATTTTCCCATGTCAGCTGCTCCTTAACATTATCATCAATAATAATCATGGCCTATTTGGTGAGGGAGTGAATAAGCGTACAATGGTCCTAGTTAGCAAGTTCAATAGGCAAAAACATGTCTTTTCTTGCAATGTTGATATATCAAATATTACTTAAATACTTTCCTTCCAAAACATTAATAAGTCTATATTTTTTCGGAGGGAAGAATATGTATATGTGTGGGTGTTTCTGCCCAGGTGTGTATGTGTGCAAAGGGTGTGTGTGAGTAAACAATGCAAAGAAACAATTAACAGATGTATCTATCTATTTTTGCCAATTGAACTTGTTCTCTATAGACTTCAAATCTATATTATTATAATAAATTGACAACAACAAATATTAACATTAAAGTTCACAGCCACAATTTATAATTAAAAGATTTTGCCAAGGTACAAAAAAAATCAATAGGTTAAGCACTATTGGTCAATTAGCTTGAAAAAAATTGATCTTAAATCCATGTTGAAACTAACAAAGGTTTCCCATTCAAGAAAATATCCTCATTAGATTGGTTTGAAGCAAAAAGCATTAACAAAGCTATGACTACAAGCCAAACACAAGTTCTAGTTCCCAAACTTTCACATTATTTTTACTTGAGCCCTATTGTTTTATTTCGTGTAATTTAATAACTAAATTTCTACTTTTTTAATTAAATCTAGTATAAAACTTATAATAACATTTCCAGCCAAGGGAAAAGTACTGACTCTAACTAGCTATTAACTCTACCAATAACAGGCTTTCTTTTTCATTTTTTGCTTCTTTCCTCCCTTTCCACTTCCTTTCTTCCCTCCTATACCAAAACTATCATTTTGATAAGTCACTAAAGCTGAATTGCGACCATAGGTAGCTCCCCCGCACAACCCCTCCCTCCCCACCCCCCCTAAATACCCCCCCGCAACCCCACATTCTCATTGCCATTTGGCATCCATTGACTGCCAAAATGCAGCAACCTTGCATTCATTAGAAAGGTTACTGGAATTGTTTTTCCATGATACATTTCAATAGAAAATGGAACCTGGAATATTATTGGCGTAGTAAGACATCTAAAATATCCTTTCAAGTTAATTCAAGTTTTTTCAATTATCTTGAAAACTTCATCTGATCTCTGTCCCAATGTTGTTGGATCTACAGATAGAAAACAATTGCATAAAGCTATTGTTTGTCAAATGATTCACAGATGGAACGATCACCTATCCATAAATTGCAGTGAAAAATAAATTAAAAACAACAATATTTCTCGTCAAACGTTGATATTTTCCTCTTGTTTCCCACCACTTTCTCGTTGACCAAACATAGTATACAGAATTACATATTACACAATATTAAAAGAAAAAAAAAAACAAGAATAATAGATGTACCTCCTGTTCTCTAAAGAGAGTCTGTCGATCCCAGACGAGGAAAGAGGCAAAAACAAAGGCGATCAAAAGCAAAGCCAAACGTTTCGGTCTTTTTAGGTAGTACGATGGATTACAATACCGCCATTTGCTTGATGACATTGACGATCTACTTCGACCCATTTTGATCTCCCAAGATAAGCAAAAATAAAAATTACAAGGATAATAATAGAAACTGAAAAATTATTCGCTGCTGATCAAACAAAAATTGAATAATAGAAACTGAAACGTTTCAAAATGACGTCCCGTTTCCTATGAATAGAGAGAAACAGGAATTGTGGGAGAAAAATGAGCCACAAAGCTCCCGTTTGGTTTAGCGGTTTAGCTGGTAGCGGTTGTGGATAGCTGTTAGCCGATAAATAATGAGTTTAGCCGGTAGCTGTTGTGGATAGCTGTTAGCCGATAAATAATGAGCGTTTGATAAAAATATAGTAAGTATAATTTTAAATAAACTCAAATTTTGAAATTTTGAATAATAAATATATTTATAATAAATTTAAAAAATATAATCTACCAGTCACAATAAAAATAGATTGATGCTTTTTTTTTGTAAAATTTATTGGTAGCTTTTTTTTTCGAAAAAAATATTAGTAGCTTTTTTTTTGTAAAATATATTGCAATCATCATAGATTCGATTAATTAATATATATATATAAAAGATTGACGTATAAATCATTGATTTGACATATATCGTTATACTTTAATAATTACATTTTATAAGTTTAAATTAAAGGTTACAGATATTAATATTATCTAATAATTCAGGGTTAATATTGTTAAATAAAAAAATTATCAGCAGCTGTTTAGAAAAAGTTAGGAGGATGAGCTTTTTCAAACAGCTGCTGTTTGAGCTTTCAAACAGCTAACAGCTGCTGATAAAAAAGTTAACCAAACACCTATTCTTTAGCTGATTGACTTGAAACAGCTATCAGCTGCCTCAATCAGCTAAACCAAACACCCCACTTGAAAAGAAAAAGCTTATGCGAGAAAAAGCATCAATGGAAAATGGAATGGGTTGTTCCTTTTTATTTGGGCTTTCTTACAGCTCCACCTGCAAAATCAAGTTATTTTTCGAACATGCTGTTTGAAAATTTTTCAAAATTACAAAAATATTGCATAACATCGTATTTTTACGATTCATGTATTATATATTATAAAATTCTTCAAGAAAAATAAAAATTTAATTTAATTTAGATATTATTTTATAAAAAAAATTTCTTTAATAGAAAATAGCATAATTTTATAAAAATTTCTTAAAAAAAATTTTAAAAACATCTGTAATATAATTTTACATATTTTAGATATATTATATACATATTATAAATATTATATATATATATATTATATTTTAATCTTTATATATTATATAATATTTATATAATATTTTATTATAATATATGTGTTATTGATATGTGCTTCCTAATTTTTATATATTAATTAATTATAATAAATATATTATACATATATTATAGATATATATATCGTTGTTTATTTTATACGTACTATTTATACATTAAGTATATATTTATTTTTTTTGTGTGTTTTTTGACAATATAAAAATAAAAAATTATTTATAAATAAAAAATTATATATCAATAAAAATAAAAATAGAAAAATAAACATTAAAATGAAAGAGAAAAAGGCAGTACCATAAAAATAAAATAAAATAAAGTTGACTCCGTATTTTTAAAAACACGAAATTGAAACACGTCATTTAGTGTAAAATTCTCTTTTTATTTTCTAATTTTCTTTATCATGTTTTTAAATTTTTATTTTTCATGTTTTATAACCAAATAAATACCTAAAGGGATCAATATTTTGAGATTTAAGCTGAAAAATATTCTTTTTAAAGGAAATAACGAGCATGCAATTTACTCGTGTTATGTTGTGATTTATATACTTTATATTACAATGAAATAAAAAAAATAATTTATATATTAATATATAATTAAGATATAAATGATAATATTATACATAAATGCACATAATATGAAAATTTTTATATAAATGATAATATTATACATAAATGCACATAATATGAAAATTTTTATATATATTAATATATTATAAAAATATTTACAATAAGATAAGTACAATGTATTAAGATATTTTTTGAATTAACTTAAGATTTGATAAAAATAATTAAAATATTAATTTTTAATTTTATTGCTTGAGTAAAAAATTAAATATAAAAATAATATTTTGAATATAAAAGAATAAGTAAAAATTTACTATTTATTAAATTTTTTGGACAAAAAAATTAACTGAAAATCATAAGATTAAAGAGAAATAATAATAAAAATTATAAAAATGGTAGAAAAATAAATAATTATATTAATTATATTAAGCTGATATAATAAAAATATTTTTAAATGAGCAAAATATATTCAAAATAAAATGAAATAATAAAAAATTGTAAATCCAATTATAATAATAACATATTCATTTTAAATTATTTTTAAAATAATTAAATTTATATTGTTCATTAAAATGTTAAAATAAAATAACAACAACAACAACAACAACAACAATAATAATAATAATAATAATAATAAAGTTTAAAAATTTAAAAATAATTGTTCTTGAAATTAATTCATAAAATTTATTAAAAATTAAAATAAAAAATAAAATTTTAAAAAATCAATTTTATTAGAACAATAACTTCTAAAATGTAATACCCCGGACCAAGTACATACAATAAAAGGATATATAGAAATATTAATTCTAAATGAAATTTTGTGTAAATATTAATGGAAAAGTATATTTGGGTTGAAAATAATTGGTGTGATGGTGAATTTTAAAATTTGAAAGGATATCTTTAATTAATTACTTGGGAACATATATATATGTGTGCGTGTGTATGATAGGTATGGAGTTAGTAAGTACGTGTACATGCATGGTTAAATTATTTAGTAAAGAAGTATAAACAAACTAAATTTATTAATTGAATTAAAAGTAAGAATTTAAACAATATATTAATTCGAATTAAGATCATATGTATACATAGTAATAAATTTATATATAAGTATAAAGTGTACTTCAATGGGATGAAAGAGTTTGTAAACTGGAATCTTGCTAAAGTAAGTAAAATAAATAGATTGGGCTAAGTAAAGTTTATGGATTGAGTCAATGAGAAATCAAATGCATACATACCAGTATATATTAGAACAGTTGGTAAAAAAAACTATATATATATATATATATATTAGAACAAAATTAAATTATTGCCACCCTAATGATCAGCCAAATAGAAACCTATTTAAATGGAGGGACAAGTGTCATATTGTAGACTCCTAATTTTAGCCCTAAATAAGTTCGATCCTAATTAAAAAAGGCCAAACCAAGCTCGGTCCGATTTTAAAAACTTGAACCTAGTTTAAAGGCTTGATTAAATTGGTCCAATTTTAAAAGGCCCAAATTAACCCATTCCAAATTTTAAATGTCGAATTAGGTCTGATTTTAAGTTAAAATCGATTCGGTTTGGTTTAATATGATATGGGTTATGTTCACATTGAATTGGACATCCTAATTCGATATAAGCAGAAGCTCATATCGAATTGGACAATGTACAATTCTCTAATTCAATATGAGTAAAGCTCATATTGAATTGGCCATGGTCCACTCATATCGAATTGACCATGCTCCAATTCGGTATGAGCCAATTCCATATCGAACTGGCGAAGCCAAATTTCGCTTAATTTAGTATCTTAATTAGGTCAAAATTTAAAAGGATTCGGATAATAAAAAATGTCTTATAGTAGGTTTAGGATTGGTAAGCCGGATTAAAACTCTACTCTAGGATAGCCTATAAATACAAAAAAAAAAAAAAGAATTAAGGAGGCATCAGTGACCAGCCACAGAGCTTAGCAGTTAAGCAAACAAGAATTAGGTTTTACTTTAAAAAATTAGCAAGCAATTAAACAGAGAGCAAAAATAAAAGCAAAGCAAAAAAGAGAGAGACAGTAGCCTAAAGTGATCCTCGGATCATTGAATCTTCAACCAAAAATACAACTTGATCCAGCAGTAGCATCATCAAGCTTGGCTGAACATAACAAAGGAAGAAAGAAAGTTGTATTTGAACCAGGTAATTGGGTTTGGGTACACTTGAGGAAGGAACAATTTTTAAGCCAAAGGAAGTCTAAATTGATGCCAACAAGGAATGGACCATTCGAATTTCTTGAAAGAATCAATGACAATGCCTATAAGCTAGAATTGCCAAGTAAGTATGGCAATATTAATGCTTCTTTCAATGTTTCTGATTTATTTTTGTTTGATGTAGGTGATGAATCGAGAATGAATCCTTTCGAGGAAAGGGGGAATTATGAAGATCAACCAGGGAATGATTCAGCTAAGGTTGGAAGTAACATCAAGAATGATCCTTTAACCATTCATAGAGGACCAATGATAAGAGTTAAAGCTAAAAGGATGAAAGAAGCATTAACTTGCTTACTTGAAACATTTGGAAGGACCAAGCTTATCTAGATTATGTCAAGGGTCTATGTATGCAAGAAGACCTTAACATTGTCAACATGCTTCAAGCATGTTCAAATATGAAGAGAATAGTCCAGCCCACATTGTTTGAATCAATCCAGCCCATTGAAGAATAAAAGGTCATTTAACCTTGATTAAGTGTGCATGGATCTTGGGCTATCATTTTATTTTAATTATTAACTTGGGTTTAGTTTATTTACTTTATGAATTCAACATATTAGAGTTGGGGTTTTATTCTTGTTAAAGTTTGAGTGTTAATGTGTTGTGACCAGTTGTTATTTGGGAGTTATAAATGAGTGCATTTAGTTTGGGGTGTGATCAATTGTTATTTGGGAGTTACAAAATAAATGCTTTTAATCTATAACATCTATTTTCAATGAAAGTTAGTGGGGATTAAAGGGGAGAACATGGGAGAGCTATAATAATAGTCATTTGGGTTTCTTCTACCTCACTTTGGCTATAAATATCAAAGCCAAACTCATTTTGTAGAGAATAATTGATGAATGATAATCTGAATTTACTCTTTGCTTTTGCTTAAGTTCTTTCATAAACTTTGAACTTATCAAACTAATTCAATTTGTGGTGTTCTCTAACTAAAAAATCTTGTGTTTAATTCTTAACTTATCAAATCATATTTTCTTTGTTGTGTTATGGATTGAATTCAAGTACTAGTTTCATTGATAAATAATAACAATTGAAACTAGTTTTACCTAACTTCACTTGAGGAGATCCTTGAGGTTTGGAATCATCTGTATTGGAGGGTGTTTTCTTGCATTCCATATATAACATAACTTAATAGTTATTGGGGTATATGGTTGTTAAGATGACGATTTCCTATCATATGTCATAAGATATGACTAGCTTAAGAATATGACTTGTTAAAGTTATGTCTATAAATAATAGTAAAGACTCTGCGGGTACCGAAATTAAGACTAAAGGGAATAATGTTATTTGTATAATAAAATATAAAAATCATGATTTGTAATTTTATTGTATAAGTAAATGAGCGATTATTAAATCATTATAGTAATGATAAATTATAAATATATAAATGGTGAAGTAAGCCAATTTAATTTATGTATGACCTTCCAAATGAGCTTTCTGAGACAAATTCGATGACAAAACATGATTTTCTAATAATCATGTTGATAGAGCCCAACCCTAGTGGGGTTAAACCATTAGGTAATATACACTGGTGTTCTGAAATGTGCATAAGGGGAAAACTACTGCCTTAAAAATTTAGCCTTTGGCTGCCTCTGTTTATAGTCTCTGGAATGCCTCTGTTTTGTAATGTCATCTAATTCCCAAAATTAAAGTATTTTGTTATACTCAAGTTGAGTACAAATACTTACTCAAGTAAATATGATATATGTGTTAATTGAGAGTACTCAAATAAAATCTAAATTTAGTATAAGTGCAATTATAAATACCGAGAATCTCTGTTTAAACACTGATAATTTAATAATTAGTATTATTGTTAAATAATGTTAAGGGGTTAATATAGACTTGATTAGGCCCACTTAAATTTCCTAAAATTAGGTAATCTGTCTATTCACATGATAAAGTTTATAATGTTAGATTAATAAATAATAAGCACTGAGATGTGTTGGTATCACTATATATGAGCTTATGGCAATCACATTGTTGGATAATTGAACTCTATTTTAATTACTGACAATTAAATTGATGTGTACTAATAAAGTTCAAACAAGTTTGTTTTTATAGGTACTCAATGTTAGGCTTTGTGTGATCGTCCAACACTCTAAACGACAGTACAAAAGATAAGGAAAAGAAACTCCTTGAAGCACAGAAGAGATCACGGTCTCTGGCATGTCCAAAGTTGACAATAAGACAATTGTGCGACCGCTCCAAAACTTCGAGCGACCACACAATCCAATGGATAAAAATCTCAAAACTCACAGAGACGATAGCGACCAGAGTGTGCATTTGAGCCTCGACACACAAACACCTGTGTGACTGCCCCACCATTCATGTGACTGCAAGAAACATGACTAAAACTTCCACCAAACCACAGAAGAGATAGTGATGATGTTGTGTGGTGACAAACTCCATTTGTACAACTGCACCACACCAACAAATTTGAATTTTAACGCCAAACATGTTTGTTCAATGATATTTAGACACGTGGAAGAAGCATTTCAAATTAAACAATAACCATGCATTATGCAACAGCACAAAGCCCTTTGTGCGACCTCAAGACATGGCAGGATATGAAGTTACGATCTTGTCGGTCCACTTAAAGTTACCATTAAAGATAGTCGTTGAAGAAATTTTGAATTGTGTGACCATTCAAAGCATATGGCGACAGCACAATGCGTCTCAACAATAAGTTAAGTGAAAAATGAGAACCAAACATGTGGGAACCACATCAAATGGCTAGTTAGAGTCTTTATGGCTATAAATACCATAAGAAACCTCTTGTTTGAGGGTAAGTGTGTTTGATATCATCAAGGCAAACTGATTTCAATTCTTTGTATCAAAATTTACCTTTGTATTGATTGAGCATTGGGTGTGAGTATCAAAACACCATTGTAAGTTGAGTGTTAGCTTTAAAACACTTAGGTTTTAGAGTGAGCCTTGGAAAAACTCTTGTAGGGTTATGAGAATAATACTCAAACCATGTAAAAGTTGGGTGTAGAGTTAAACCTTGTTAAGTTGTGAAAATAATACACCAAGTTAGAGTTGAACTTGTAAAAACTCAAAATTAGTTGAACCTTAACAAGTTGTTAAGAAAGTGGATGTAGGATTGAGGTAATCTGAACCACTATAAATGTATTTATTCTTCTATATTGTACTCATTTTTCATCTTGTTATTCTTGTTGTTTTAAATTTTTTTTGACATCACTTCTTCAAGACAACCAATTCACCCCCCTCTTGGTTGTCATATTGGGACAACACACATGTTAACTGTTAATTTGTTATTATTATGATTTTTTCCTTGAAGATATGCATTATGAATTTGTTATGAATATTACTTATTGAACCTACCTTGAAGTATGGTTGTTGTGATTCTGTCATGATGTTAGATGTTGTATGACTATATGAATTAGATATATTTGATGCTAATGTTTAAATGACTATTGTTATGAATATGCCATGACTATAAATGTGTTGTGTAATTTAAAATGTGTAATGGCATACTAGCATATTGAATTGAACCACCAATATTACATAAACTTTAATAAGATACTTGACTGGTTAATAATGTAAAGTGAAACTAAAATCACACTAAAAAGCAAGAACACTCACTGAGTTACGACTCACCCCTCGCATTATTATTTTTAGTATTGTTTTACAGATAGTGCAACTCTAGCGATGGCGATACTGTGGTATCCAAGAATAGCAAAAGGAAAGACAACCAGGAAAATTATGTTATATATAATGAAAGGAAACCTAAGTATGGAATTATTTGTAGCAAATAAATGGAAAAAAAATACTTAACAAAATTTTAATATTTGTTTGATTCGAGTATGTGTTCTGTGTGGTTTTGATGTATTATACTGACCCAAACCCTAGGACCATCCATTCCGAATTCAAGGTGTGACAAAAAGTAGTAGTAATAATAATAATAATAATAATAATAATAATAATAAAGGCAAAATAAAAAATTCAAGTAAAAAAATAACATAAAATGGTAAGAAGTGAGAAAAATAAGAAATAGGGGTAAAATTGAAATTTCATTAGGGTGTAGGAGTTTTAGTTTGTATAATAATAATATTTTTTTTAGATCCTATTTTTTTCCTAACAAGAGGAGAGAAAATCTCATAATATTACATAGAAATAACACTACCATATAAGACACCAATTAGGTCATGTTGCAGCCATAATTTAACACTTTCAGGAGGACTAGCAAAGCAGTGAACACCATATGGAAGCTCAAGTGCACCATTTTAGACAAAAATCCTTTGCTCTAAAAAACTCTTATCTATATTCATCCAACTCATAGCTCTTTTCTTTTCATTTTCTCCAATTTTCTCTCTCCTCTTTCCTTCACTAAGATTATGCAAGTTTCATTTATATTTTTTACCATAATTTTGTGTTTGCTCTTTATTTTTTATGTTTATCCATTTATTGACATATTGACTCGTTAAGTCCTTTATATATATTTTTTAAGTCAAGCTATGAGAAAATAGTCGATCGTATTTTAGCAATGAATGTATGTTTGAGTTGTTATAATTGATAAAACCATATTCGGCATATTATTTAGTTATTATCCTAGTCTTATTTTTATTTTAATCAATTGAATTTTATAAGTTTTTATTATAAAAGCTAGAATAATTATTATTTTAAAACTTGATTTTATAAAACATAAGTTTTTGATGCAACTTGACCAAAATATGATGAAAAAATGAAAAAAATGAAGACGCAAATCAATAAAGGGGTAAGATAGCTTGAAACAAAAAGATTCACCATATCCATGACCATGCACCATATTTTTTACGGCCATATACTTCAAATAAGTACTGTCTAAAGGAAGAAGATAAGAAACAAAGAATTCCATATTTATTTTAAAGTACACGGCCGTGCAAATCCAAACCTATGGCCATGCGAATTAAATGCCAACTATTTGAAGAAAAATTTTACGTAGTTCAATGTGATACAATTATGCACGTGAAGTTTAAAATGCACACCCATTGTCTTCATATGGCAGTTATTTGTGCGAGATTTTTCAAATTTTTGCTCTAATTGTATTCCTAAATATTTTAGAAGTGTTCAGATTTACCCTAGACTTATTCTTAGCCACTTTAGAAATCTCCTAATTCTATTTCTAATCAGTTTATGATATTGACACCACTATATAAGTAAGCTTCCACCTTATTCTCAATCATCATTAATTCTCTACAAGTTTTTCTATTCTTTGAAGATTTTCTTCGGAGAAAAGGAGAAAGAGGCTAATCTAATGAAAAGATTCAAGCAAAGTTCAAAATTTTCATTCAATCCAAGTTCTAAATTTCTTATTTCTACCTCTCTTTTCTTTTCAAGTCAATTTAAATTAAATGTTTCAACTCAATTTATTTTATTCCTTTATTCTTTTAATTTTAATTATGATTAACTAAACCCTAATTAGGGTTAGACAATTCTTTTAGTTATTTTATGATGAACTTCATGTTTGTTTAATTCAATAAATATTTTTCTTTGATTATTTTATTATCTTTGTTTTTAATGATAATAATTGTTTGGCTAATAATTGTTAGATATAATATATTATTTAATGGAGTGAGAGTAGAAGCACAATATTAGTTCAAGAAGATAATAATCTTAAATAATTTTTGTTTGGTGATAAGAAAATGCTTAGAAGATTATTTAAAGATTCTCATAAAACTTAATGAATTGAATTAATTATTATGATCATGAGAATTAATCTCAATATTAGTTTTAGATCTTAAGAGAGACTAAACTTAAATTAGGACGATTCAACCAATAATAAAGAAAAAATAAAATTGAGTTAATACCTTAGAAAACCGGTAAAAATAACTAGTTGAAAAAGTCTAACCCTAAGTTCAAAAATATAAGAGTTAAATTAATTAGTTTTTAATTTAATTAATTTAGTTGAATTAAAAATAAATCAATTGAGTTTTTCAAACAATAATTAATTTAATTATATGATACTTGGAATTAATCCTTTCTAGTGAGATCGACACTCCACTCATTACTATATTACTTGATTGCGATTTTGTGCACTTGCAATAGAGCTAGGAATAACACAACAAGTTTTTGGTGTCATTGCCAAGAAAGACGACTATTCTAATATCAATAAAATAAAATTATTATTCCTTTAGAACTTTTATTTTTGTTTTGACTTATTCTCTTTCTTTTCCTTGTGAGAATTTCAAATTACATACACAGAAACCCCGAAGCACAGCTCGTGGAATATAATCCTGAAATTGAAAAGTTATACTAAAAGTAAAACAAGGGAAGAAGAGAGATAAAGGAAAGAAAAAGAGAAACAAACTTTAGCTAATCTTTTAGAAGAGAAAGAATAAGAAGAAGAGTACACATATGAAGAAGAAACCATGGGAGATAATGTAGCACCAATGACTCTCAAGGACTATGCCTTAACCATCCACACAAAATAGATCAAGTACCATTAAGCAAATAATTTGATATCAAACTAACTCTCATATCTATGATCCAATAATCATTGTTCTATGGGCTAAATCATCAAGATGCCTACACTCATTTGTCCAACTTCTTGGAGACCTATGGTACTTTCAAAATTAATGGAGTCTTAGATGATATCATACGGCTTCATCTTTTTTCACTCTCCTTGAAGGAAAAAGCAAAAAAATGGTTAAACTTAAAGGCACCTGGCACCTTTAACACTTGAGATTAACTAGCAACAGCTTTTCTGACAAAATATTTTCCATATGCAAAAATTACAAAATTGTGGGATGATATTATCAACTTTTTACAACATGATGGTGAAAGTTTATATGAAGATTAGGAAAGATTCAAAGATCCTCAAAGGAGATATCATCAACATAGAGTATCTGATTGGCTCTTGATTTAAATATTCTATAATGGATTAAGTCCAGTTATCAAGAGTACAATAGATGCAATAGCTGCTGGAGCAATAATAAACAAAGTTCTTGCAAATAATTATCACTAGTCTTTAGAAAGAAGTAATCCTAGAAAGAAGGTTAGTCTCTATGAAGTTGATATCTATCCTTACTCTCAACTAAGATAGATGCCATTGCCAAAAAATTAGGACAAGTCAACTTTATTTCTTCTTCTATTTGTGAAAGCTATGGAGGAAATCATCAAATTGCAAATTGTCAAAGGCTTGAATAAGTACAGTTTGGGGCAACCAAGGTGGACCTCAGAATCTTCCCTATGGTAATACATACAACCCAAGTTGGACAAATCATCCAAACTTATCAGAATCAAAATAATTAAAAGGTGCTCTATCAACCTCCATTCTTGAGAAACCAAAGTCAAAGCTAATCTCATCAATAAGAAAGTAAACCATCTTATGAATAGGCTTTGGAGGAATTTATTGGGGTCATTTTTGAAATATTTAGACAAGTTAGAAAAATAATACGACAAGCTTGAGTAGTGAGTACAATATATTGTAATTTAAAATATGAACCTAAAAATTCAAGTTGGTCAAATAACAAGTTCTCTTAATAATCATCCTCAAGGGGCACTTCTGAGCCAACCATAAATCAATCCAAGAGAATATTGCAATGCCATCTTCTTGAGAAGCAAAATGCAACTTGAAGACACCCCAAAGAAGACCCCAATCTTACAAACTTATTCTTCTAAACCAAAAATTGAAGAAAGTGACTACCAAAATAATCTAGTTTAAAAATGAAAAAATCTATTTACAATTCCAAAAAATCCATTTCTAATGAGAATTTGAAATAGAGTTGAAACAATATATTTTTTGTTTTTGAAATGCTCATTGCTAAACAAACAGAAATGGAAATTCATAATTCATTTCTGATTTGAAATGAACTAGAAATTGATTATCTGTTGCTTATTAAAATGGATATATCATATGACACAAATACCGAAATATTAAACCAGAGACCCACTCGTCTTTATGCTTGGAAGCAACTCCTTGCAAAGCAAAATCAAATTCTTGCAAAGTCCTTGACCCAATTCCAACATGTGAAAAAGAACCTTGGAATTATCTACTTCAAAGTGGATAACCTGTTGTAGTGAATCTTGATCTCACAAGTAAATCAAGAACAAGAGAAGATAAACTCTCAAATCTGGAAATTCTAATTCAATATTATCTGATCTCTTGCAAGAAGCTACAAGATGGTTTAAATAGGTTACAATAAAAAAGGGGTTTTTAGTTAAAAGAATACCTCCACCCTCATCCTACTAATCCAACTAAAATAACCTAATAATAGGCTAATATATTTGGGCTTAAACAACAAGGCCTAAACAACTAATTTGGCATGCAAATAAATACTCAATTATTAAATGTCATCTAAATAAACATAAGTATCATAAATAACTAACAATAAAACAACAATATTAAATATCTAGTTAGGTTAAATAACAAGTAATCTCAACTAGCCTTCATCATCCAAGGCCTCCAATAAAATGGTCAACTTCTCTTTACCTCTACTTAGTCCATATGGCTCCATGTTTGCATCCATAAATCTTTGCACATAAGCATGTATGACCTCCTTTATCTTATTAGCTCTTTGTCTTGTAATTTGTCCACAAGGAATCTTCAAGCTTTGAGTTCAATCACCTCCCTCTATGGATTCCATAGCCATATTTGCATCACTCCTAAAAAAAATTCAACCTCAAATCTGCATCCAAATCAAAAGAAGATAGGCCAGAAACATTAAAATAAGCTGATACATTATACTCACCATAAAGATTAATCTTATAGGCATTGTCATTGATTTTCTCCAAAACTTGGAATGGGCCATCACCTCTTGGATCAAACTTTGATTTCCTATGATTGGGAAATTTTCCTTCCTCATATGCACCCATACCCAATCTTAAGCTCAAAGGTAATTGCTTTCCTTCCTTTTTTGGCTGTGCATGATGCCCGTTCTTCTTCTCAATGTGGTGTTCAGCTGTATCATGTATGGATCTAACCAATTTTGCCTTCTTCTGTGCATTTAAATTAGTAATATCTTTCAAAGGAAAAGGTAACAAATCCGAAGGAGTTAGTAGATTAAAACCATACACAATTTCAAAAGGTGAATGCTCTTATTATATGCAAATTCTACTAATGGCAAACAATCTTTCTAAGTTTTCAGGTTTCTCCTAATTACAATACGCAATAAAGATCCAAAGTTCTGTTAACCACCTCAGTTTGACCAACTATTTGAGGATGACAAGTAGTAGAAAATAATAGTTTATTTCCCAATTTTCCCTATAAGGCACGCCAAAAGTGACTCAAGAACTTAGCATCTCTATATAAAATAATTGTCTTTGGGATTCCATGCAAACAAACTATATCCCTAAAGAATAATTCAGCAATATGTGTAGCATCTTTGGTTCTTAATAAACCTATCAATTACAAAAAAATATGCTATCTCTTTCCCTTTTTGACTTAGGCAACCCTACACAAAAATCCTTAGAAATATGCACCCAAGGTTGGCTAGGAACGGGTAAAGAAGTATATAACCCATGGGGTGGGTCCTAGTTTTAGCTTGCTTACACTCTACACACCTAGAGCATACCCTAGCTACCTCTCTCTTCATGTTAGGTCAATAGAAATACTCATGCAATATGTCATGTGTTTTATTTATTCCGAAGTTACCCGTCAACCCTCCATTATGTGATTCCCTCACAAGTAGCTCTCTTAAGGAACACACATGTATGCATACTTCCATTTCTCTCATTAGATACCCATCATGCTTGTAGAATTTTTGAAATGCAATATTTTCACATGTACTATAGATATTAGAAAAATCAGGATCATTTGCTTACAAAGCCTTAATGTGTTCAAATCCTAAAAATTTAATGCTCAAGGCAGAGATTAAAGCGTACCTCCTAGATAAAGCATCTGCAACTATATTCTCCTTCCCTTGCTTATGCTGGATCACATAGGGAAAAGTCGCAATGAACTCCATCCATCGACCATGCCTCTTATTCAACTTGCCTTACCCCTTCAAATGCTTGAGTGATTCATGATAAATGTGAATTACAAATTCCTTAGGTAGTAGATAGTGTTGCTATACTTCCAATGCGCTCACCAATGCATAGAGCTCTTTATCATATGTGGAATAGTTAAGCTGAGCTCCATTCAACTTTTCACTGAAATAAGCAATGGGAGGCCTTTCCTACAATAAAATAATACCTATTCCTACACCAGAGGCATCATATTCAATCTCAAAAGTTTTATCAAAATTGGGCAAACACAAGATAGGAGCAGAACACAAATTTTCCTTAAGCAAATTAAAAGAATGCTCTTATTTTTCAGTCCATTTGAAACTCACATCTTTCTTAACTATGCTAGTTAAAGGGGTTGCAATTGTGCTAAAATCTCTAACAAATCTCCTATAAAAAGCTAGCTAGTCCATGAAAACTCCTAACTTTCCCAATAGAGGTAGGTCTTGGCCATTCTTTGAAAGCCTTAATCTTTTCCTCATCAATAGTAAGACCTTCTTTACTAATAATAAACCCTAAGAAAATGAGTCTATCACAACAAAATGTGCACTTCTTAGCATTACCATATAATTGTTCCTTCCTAAGGACTTGTAAAATAATCCTAATATGCTTAAGATGCTTATTCAATGTTTTGTTATAAATTAATATGTCATCAAAATAGTCAACAACAAATTTTTCTAGAAACTCATGCAAAACATGATTCATAAGCCTCATAAAGGTGCTTGGTGCATTAGTCAAGCCAAAAGGCTTGACTAACCACTTATACAACCCATATTTAGCTTTAAAACCAGTTTTCCATTCATCTCTAGGTTGCATTCTAATTTGGTGATATCCACTCTTAAGATCAATTTTAGTGAAAATGCATGCACCACTCAACTCATCAAGCATATCATCAAGTCTAAGGATAGGATGTCTATACTTTACAGTGATTTTATTTATAGCTCAACAATAGACACACATCCTCCAAGTACCGTCCTTCGTAGGAACAAGCAGCATAGGTACAACATATGGGCTCAAGCTTTCTCTAACATGCCCATTCTCCATCAACTCCTCCACTTACCTTTGAAGCTCCTTGGTCTCCTCAAGATTGATTTGATAGGCTGGCCAATTTGGAATTGGAGCTCCCGGGATGAGGTCTATCTTGTGCTCAACTCTCAAAGGTGGTAATCCCTTTAGTATCTCTTTAGGAAACACATCCTCAAATTCCTACAATAAAGAAACAACAACACTAGGCAAAGAGTCAAGGTTAGCTAAATTCAGAAAATTCTCCTTATAAATGAGTACAATAAGAGATTTTTGGGCATAGAAAACATTTTTCAACTCTCTCTTCTTGGCATAAAAGTTGTGTTTCTTTTTGCTCTCAATCACTTCTTTCCTCTCCTCTTCTTTTATTTCTTTTGAGCTTTCTCCCTTTTCACCCTCTTTCTTTTTAAATTCTCTCTCTTTCTTACCTTCTTCACTCTTTCTCTTGCTTTCTTTTTCTCTCATTTTCCTTTGTATTTCTCCCTCATACACTTCTTTAGGTGATAAAGGAACCAAAGTAATCTTCTTCCTATCTTTCTCGAAGGTGTAGTGGTTGGTAAATCCATTATGCATCACCTTCCTATCATATTGCTATGGCCTTCCTAACAAGAGGTGCCCCGCTTGCATTAGAACAACACCAAATAATATTTCATCACGATACTTACCTATTTTGAAAGTCACAAAAACTTGATTGGTTACTCTAATTTCCCCACAATTATTAAGGCACTTCAACTTATAAGGTTGGGAATGCTTGATAGTTGGTAACCTAAGCTTCTCTACTAGGGTAGTGCTTGCAACATTCATCACACTCCCTCCATCCATAATGACATCACACATTCTATCCTCTACCAGAAACCTTGTATGAAAAAGGTTCTCCCTTTAGTCATTCTCCTCATGTTGAGCTTGCAAATTCAATGCTCTCCTAGCTACAAATGCCCTACCTTTTTCAACAATGGTAAGTCTTCCTCCTCTTCCTCTCTATCTTCATTTCTACTTGATCCTTATTAACCCTTTTCTCTTCATCACTAGTTGAAAAGTACTCCCCACCATCATGTACATTATCCTATGATTGGGGCACTCCCTTTTATAATGACCTACACCACCATATTTAAAACATTTAAACTTAGATGAAGATTCAGCCTTACCTTTATCCTTATTGGTGCTAGAAAGTTGGGAACTTCCTTGAGTTCAGCTTTTTGTTTGGTTGTTGGTGCCTTGTCCTCCCTTTTCTAAGTTGGCTTAAATGATGAGGACGTAGAAGAAAATCTACTAGAGCTACCCCTCCTCTTCAAATGCTTTTCAATCTATAGGGTGTAACAACTCCCCTATCTCCATATATGGTTGTAGTTCTACCACATTAGTTATCTCCGTGTTCAACCCATTGAGGAATCTAGCCATGGTCGCTTCATTATCCTCTTCAACATTTGCCCTAATCATTGCTACTTCCATGTCCTTATAATACTCCTCCACACTTTTAAACCCTTGAGTGTGATTTTAAAGTCGGTTGTACATATCTCTATAGTAGTGGTTTGGTGCAAACCTGTAATACCCTTATACCCTATATACATATAATACATATAACCAGTATATATAAAATATGCATACACGGTACAAAAATGTCACAGACCGGTTTAATAAAATTTTTTCACTTTTTAAATTTAAAATCTTAAATACTTTAAAATGTATATTTAATAATAAATAAAATATTATTATAAATCATAAGTGCTAAAATAAGCATTTTTCTTGAAAATCTCTAAAAAAAATTCGTTAGAGTTTTATCTGTAATTTGGACATTCTCAAATTATCAACACAACACAACCTGCATAAAAACACTCCCAAATAACCCAAAAATACATTTCATCCATCCTCCTCACTATCTCCACATTTTCTTAAAATATTTATACATTTCCATATATCTGCATATCAAACATATAAAAACCCACATCATAATTTTTTATCCAAAACATTTTTTTAATTTATAACATATATACACTGAAAACATAATATCATATACGAAATATCCAAAATATAATAAATCATATACATGATGGCAGTCGGCACTGATATCGAAGAAGCAGCCAAAATGACTCATGCAAACTCAAAGCTAGACCCAACCCAGTCTAAACGAACTCTCTGGTTCTACAGGATCTACCCTATCACATGCGCAATGAATTTTAATCGCGCTAAGCTAAAAACTTAGCAGTATAAACTTTGATAGAAATAAGCTCAAATGCAATGCAAATGCACAATGCATATGGATATCATATCTCGTATCATTTCATCATAACATATCTTTCGATTATTTCATAATTTTGCAATTCATATACAAGGAAACACAAGCATGGGCCGAAAGGATCTAACATGCTATTCAAATTCTAGAGTTACTGTTTTGGTCCATATTGACACCCAGTGTCTAGCCTGAAGGCAAGTGACGCCCAGTGTTTAGCCGAAGGCAAATCATAGTGATGCCCAGCATCTAACCCGAAGGCAAATAATGAGGAGAACCTCATAGGCATGTCGCCAAACACAGAACTCTGAAAATTGAATAACATACTAGGTACACAATTAATTCACATTTCTCATTATCAATCTCTTTCTCATTTTCTCATAATTCATTAGGTACATTGCTTTTTTTTTCTTTATCAATTAGGCACATAGCCTTATTTTTCTCTCTTTTTCTCACTTTTCTCACTTTTCTCATTTATATCAATATCAATTTATCACATTTCATCATATTATCACATTTCATCACATTTTATCTCAAAAATCATCACTTAAATATTTTGGGTAATTTCACATATGATTCACATTTGATGCATTTTAGTCATTATCGATGGCTTTTTAACAATGCCCTAAATGCATACACAACAAATGACATTACCTAAACACTTTGGGTCATTTTCACATAATACTCATAATTTCATATTTTTTACAATTTAGCCATTATCAATGATTTTTCACAATGCATTTAACACATATATGACATTACACATGTCATAGCACATTATTCATAAATCATCAAATCATCAAGTAGCTTAACATATTTTCCATTTTAAAATGTGTTAAGCCCAATGTAATGCAAATATGTCCAATTCATCCAAAGTTTGTACTTACCTCAAATGACAACCAAAAGCAAGCTTAAACACCCTTCGATCCTTCTCTTTCAACTTGCCCTTCAACACTTGGATGGGGCAAATCAACTCTCCTCAATTCCTAAACTAAATGTGATAATAAATAATCATTTAGTATCACATTCTAAGGCATTTCCAATCTTAATCCATAATTAAACATCATCCATGCACAAATTCCAAAGTTAAGGCTAACCTCACTTTAACTTTGGAATTCCATACTAACCCATTCAATTTGGTGTTTTAAGTTTATATATATTATTAAAAATATATTTAACACATTTAAATCAATTACATTACAAAAACACTCACTTAGGACCAAAATCCTAAAATGGCATAACCTTCCCCCATTGAAGGTTTTCCATTCTAACTCAATCCATTTATCATTTCAAGCTTATATTCATCACTTTTAGTACTAAACAACACACTTAAGCCAACAAAATCAAACAATTCTACAATTTTGGAAAAATCATTTTTCCAAAATCCTAAATCACACTTCCATTCTCAAACTCTAATCACACTCAACCAAATTCAATATTTGACTTTAAAATACTTGTTTATGCATCAAAACAACTCATTTGTAATATGCACAATTAAAAACCATGATTTCAAAACTTCAAAAATTACATAACCCTAAATTCTCTCAATTTACCAATCTTTAATCAAACTCGGCCAATTCTTCAATAAAAACTTAAAATCATTGTTAATCACTTAAAATAACATCATACATACCAATTCCAATAATTAAATCATACTACATGAAGAACCCAAAACTCACATAATCAAACTTCCATGGAAATTCAAAGAAAGGAGTTGGAAACTTACCAAATTTGGTGGAAATCCTTAAAAATCCACTTTAAACTTGTTAAATCCTTCAATAAATTGAGTATGGAAGAATAAAAATCCTTGGCTATGCATCCATGGAGATTTTGGCCTAGGTGGAAGAAGAAGATGATGAAAAAAAAACTTTTGATTTTCTCTTTCCTTTCATCTTTTAATTTCAAACATATATTAATTAATTAATTAATTAATTAATTAAAACCCCAAAAATCCATCTTCCACTCAAAAATTATTTATTTTTGAATTAATTTAATAATTTTGAATTTCTAAGATTTAATTACCAAAATACCTTTTTACTTTGACTTTTGATTTTTCTTTTAAAAAGTGTTGACTTTTATATGTTGTATATATATCACATATACATTTCACTTTTTCATTTAAAAATCCTTCATTTTTCATTTAAAATCATTTATTTAATTTATCCAATTAAATTATAATTTATTTTATTTAATTTTTCAAAATTTAGAAATTTTCAAAAATAATTTTGGAATATTACAAAACCTCCTTCTCATGATAGATTTGAGATTTCTCCACTCTTCGATAGGTCTTTCCCTATTTCTCCTTCTTCTTTGCTTAAAGTCATCCCACAATGTGATAGCATAATCCTCAAATGCAGCAACAACAAGCTTAACTTTCTTGGCTTCATTGTATTCATGATAATTGAATATCTACCTTCTTCTCCCAATCCAAGTAAGCTTCAAGATCCATCTTCCAATGAAATGAAGGTATTTTTAGCTTTACTCCACCTCCATCTCAATTATTATACCTCCTTTTTGGCCTTGCTTCCTCTTCTGCTTCATTGTCACCAAAAGACTCTTCTCCTTCTGAACCATCATTGCCAATTTGATCTCCTTCCCTTCTAGGCCATTGTTAGGTTGAGCCCTTGCAATTGAGGCTTCTTCTTTTTCCATGCTATCCACTATCTCTTTAAATCTCATACTTAAAAGTTTTACAGATTTAGCCATTGAATACATTCGATTAATTTCTCCTCGATTCTCTCTTCCTTCTCCACTCATCTTATAGCTTTTTTATGAGTTGCAATAAAAAGGTTAGTGAAATAAGAAAATATTTATGTAAAAGTTTCTTACTTCACTCCCTCATGTGTTTCACTCAAGTCCACTCGTGTTTGCACTCAATATGTGGCTTTTCTTTAGATGAGCTCACACTCTTTCCTTTTACCTCTCAAGTCTCTTATTAAGATTAGTTGTATAGATCAAAATCCCTACAAACTGGTAATCACAAAGAGGTAGAAATTTCCTTGAGAAAGGTTCTCACGATCGGACTAGGTGGTGGTCCGACCAGGATTCAAGGGTCAATTGGACATAGTGAAGATCACGGTGGGTGGTACGGTGAGCAATTAGGCTGAACGGTATTGGTAAGGTAGGGATATTCTTAGTCTAACTGGGATTTGGGTTGGTAGAAAGTTGAAAAATTAGACAATAGGTTTCACGGTGGGTGGTACGATGAGAAATTGGGCGGAACATGTTTGGTAAGGTCAAGACATTCATGGTCTGACTGGGATTTGGTTTGGTTGAAATTTGAGCATCAGACACTAGGTTTCACGATGAATGGTACGGTGTGATTTTGGGAGAACTAAGGTTGGTACGGTCAGGATTCTGGATGTCCAACCGGACTAGGCTAGGACAAAAATTTTCAAATTTGGTAGAATATTTCACGGGGGATAGTACGGTGTGATTTTAGGCGAGATGAGAGAGGTCCGACCGAACCAAGCCTAGTATGGTTGTGAAATTGAAAGAAAAAAACTAGTTACAAAAATCTTCTAGGGTTTGGACAATTTAGGAAGCTTCTTTGGTGATTTTTAGGGTTTGGAACTATATTTTGGTAGGCACCAACATGAAATAATCACAACCTAGAATCAAAATATGATCACAAACACCTCTTTTTTAAGTTATTTATTTATTTTTGAATTAAGTCTCTTTCTTTTTTTGAATTGATTTTCTTTCTTCCTTTTTTTCACAATACTAAATAAGAACAAACTCAATAACAATGAACTAACTCAAGAACAATACTATAATATGATCAATTCTAAATCAAATAATTAATTAAAGGACACTAGTATAGATAGATTGGGAACTTGATTTTGAGCCTAAGCTATAATACCAAATTGAGGTGAACCACCGGTACATGAAATCGGAGACCCACTCACCTTTACTCTTGAAGTGGCTCCTTGGAAAGCAAATCAAATTCTTGCCAAGTTCTTGATCCCATTCCAACCTGTGGAAGAGAACCTTGAAATTATCTACTTCAAAGTGGTTAGCCTTATTATAGTAAACCTTGATCTCACAAGTAAATCAAGAATAAAAGAAGCCAAACTCTCAAATCTGGAAATTCTAATTCAATATTGTCTAACTTCTTGCAAGAAGCTACAAGATGGTTTAAATAGGTTACAGTAATAAATGTGTGTTTGGTTAAAAGAATACCTCCACCCTCATCCTACTAATCTAACTAAAATAACATAATAATAAGCTAATATCTTTGGGCTTAAACAACAAGGCCCAAAACACTAATAATTGGCATACAAATAAATACCCAATTATTAAATGTCATCCAAATAAACATAGGTCTCATAAATAACTAACAATAAAACAATAATGTTAAATATCTAGTTGGTTAAAATAACAGGTGTTTTCCCAAGATGGCAACCAAGAGGAGTCTTAAAGAAGTGATGGCAAATTAAAACTTGAAATAACAAAAAAATCAAGATAAAGAAAGAGTAGAGTAAAGAGGGTCAAACTCAAATAGTTTATAGTGGTTTGGATTACCTCAATGCTGCGTCCATTTCCTTAACAACTTTTTAAGGTTCTACTAATCTTGAGTTTTTACAAGCTCAACTCTAACTTGGTGTTTTTACAAGCTCATAGCCAACTTTTACAAGGTTTGATTATTATATTCACAACTCTACAAGAGTTTTCCTAAGGCTCACTCTAAAACCTAAGTGTTTCAAAGTTAAAACTCAACTTACAATGAAATTTAATACTCACACCTAACATTCAATCAATACAAATGTTAATTGTTATACAAGTAATTGAAAGTAGTTTTTCTTGGCTATATCAATCTTAATTACCGTCAAATATGAGGTTTCTACTAGTATTTATAGCCTATAAGGTTCCAACTAGCCTTTTGAAATGATTCCCACATGTTTGGTTCTTGTCTCCCACTTAAATTGTTGCTGAAACACTTTGTACGGTCACCATTACGGTTGAGCAGTCGCATAATTCAAATTTTCTTCAAAGGCTATCTCCTACGGTAACTTTAAATGGCTCGACAGGATTATAATTTCCCATCCTGCCAAGTCTTGTAGTTGCACGGGGCTTTGTGCGGCCGCACAATACATAGGTTACCATTAAATTTAAAATTCTTCTTCCACATGTCCAATTATCATTGATCCATTATGTTTGCAATAAAGTTCAAATTTAATGGTGTAGTGCAGTCATACAAATGAAGTTTCTCACTGTACAATGCCACCGCTATCTCTTCTATGGTTTGGTAGAAGTTTTGGTTAAGTCTTATGCGGTCGCACAACATATAAGGTGGTCACACTAGTGTTTGTGTGCCGATGCTCAACTGCACACTCTGGCTGCTATCACCTCTGTGAGTTTTGAGATTTTTGTCTATTGTGTTGTATAATTGTTCGAACCTTTGGAGCGATCGCATAATGGCTTGCAGTCAGTTATGGCCATACCAGAGATCATAATCTCTTCTGTAACACCCTTATACCTTATATACGTATAATACATATTTTCAGCATATGTAAAATATGTATATACAGTATAAAAATGTTACAAATTGATTTAATAAAAATTTTATCATTTCTGTTTTAAAATTTCAAATACTAAATATATAAAATTAAATAGTATATAAATATTCTTTACTAGCTATAGTAACCTGAAATAACATTTTATATGAAAATCTCTGGAAAAAATTCGCCACAATTTTGTCTGTAATTTGGACGTTCCCAAAATTCAACAAAACACAACTTGCATAAAGCAAACACTCCCAATAAAAATCAATTCTTCATTTCACCAATACTTCTCAATTTCTCCATATTTTCTCAAAATACTTATATATAGATATATAAATTAACAACACATATAAAATTTCATCTAAACAAATTATTCAAAACATTCTTTACAATTTACATTATATACTTCCAAAAACATATCATAACATATATAATATCAAAATACATTGTAATATCAAATATCTACATGCTGACAACTGGCTCTGATCTTGATGTACCCAAAAATAACTTTTTAAGCTCAATAAATACAAACCTAAACCCGACCAGATCTAGTAAAACTCTCCGGCTCTACCAAATCATCCATGACACCTGCGCGTCGAATTATAATCGTGCTAAGCCGAAGCCTAGTGGTATAAACTTCGATAATAACAATAAAACTCAATGCAATACCAATGCACAATGCATATAAATGTCACATCATTCTACTTTCTTATATTTTTTAAATATTTCATAATCACAACTCATAGCATTATATTGCTCAATTATATCACAATTCATAATTCACATTAAAGCAAAGACAAACATGGGCCCAAAAAGGATTTAACATGTTATTCAAATTTCAGAGTTACTGTTTTGGTCCATAATGACACCATGTGTCTAGCCCGTAGGCAATATATCCATGGATAATGTAATAGCCCCAGTCTCTTGGACCTCAACCAGCTAGACCCTTAGGCCCCAGTATCTTGGTCCTCAACCCGGCTAGACTGCTATAGTTTTTGAGGCTTACGACCTAGTCTTTTCACCCCAAAAACATCATATTTATCAGCTGGCTTGACTTACGACCCAGTCTTTTCACCATTTTAGTGTTTAGCCCGTAGGCAATTATAGGCATGCCGCCAAACCCAGAACTCTGAAAATTGAATAACATACTAGGCACACAATTTATTCATATTTCTCATTATCAAATTCTTTCATAATTCCTTTATCAAAACTTTTCTCATTTTCTCATGATCAAACTAGGCACATTGCCTTATTATATCATCTTTTTCTCAATTTTTTATTCATTTTTCTCATTATTAATCTCTTTCTCATTGTCACATATTCAATCTAGGCACATTTCCTTATTTTCACATTTTTTTTCTCATTTTTCTCATTTTTTACATCTTTCTCATTTTTCTCACTTTTCTCATTTTTTTTTTCATTTTTATCAATATCAATTCATTTCATTATTCCACATATCTCATTTTTGCATTCCCAACACATTACCCAATTACTTTGGGTATTTTCACATAATATACATATTTCACATTCTACATAATTTAGCCATTATCAATGGCTTTTCAAAATGCATTTAACACATATATGACATTACAAATGTCATAGCACATTATTCATACTCAATCAATGAACCAAGTAACTTAACACATTTTCCAACCAAAATGTGTTAAGCCCAAATGTCATGCAAATATAAACAATATATTCAAAGTTTGTACATACCTCCACTAGCAACCCAAAGCAAGCTTAACACAACCTCCAATCCTATCCTTCCAACTTGCCTTTCACCACTTAGATGAAGCAAATCAACCTCCCTCAATGCCTATACCAAATGTGATCATACATAATCATTTAATATCATATTCTAAGGTATTCTCAACATCAAACCATAATTAAACATCACTCTAAACCAAATTCCAAAATTAAGCTTCACCTCCCTTTAAATTTGAAAAATCATATCAAGCCATTTAAATTAGTGTTTTAAGTTTATTAATATCATTAGAAACATGTTTTATCATGTTTAAACCAATTACATTAATTAACCACATGCTTATGCTCAAAACCCTAAAATGGCATAACCTTCACCATTGAAGGATCTCCATTCCAACTCAATCCAATTATCATTTCAATCTTATTTCCACCATTTATATCATTACATAATATGATTTATGCATTAAAATCAAACAATTAATCATTCTTTGAAAATTCACTTTTCCAAAACCCTAAATCAATACTACCATCTTCAAACTCTATCCAAACTTAACTAAATCCATCATTTGATTTTAAAATCCTTGTTTATGCATCAAAACAACACATTTGGAACCAATTTGCACAATTAAAACTCATGATTTCAAAAACTCAAATGTTCCATAACCCTAAATTCTCTCTCTTCACCAAACTCAACTTAAATTCAACCATTTCTTAAATCTAATCTTAAAATCATTGTTAATCACTTAAAATAACTTCATCCATATCCAAATAGATAATTAAATCTTAGAACTTCAAAAACCCAAAATACACATATCAAACTTTCATGGAAATCCAAAGAAAAAGTGAGTAAACTTACTAATTAAAGAGGAAAACCTTAAAAATCCACTTGAAACTTTGTAAATATTTCAATTAAATGAGTTTGGAAGAAGCAAATAGCTCTCTTGAAGCCATGAAAGTCGGTCTTGAAGGAAAGAAGAAGATGATGATGAAAAAAAAATGATTTTCTCTTTCCTCCCACTCACATTTTCAACCTTATATATATTATTATTTTAATATATTTTTAATTAATTAATTAATTAATTAATTAAAACCCCAACATATTATCTTCCATCTGAAATTATTTATTTTTGAATTATTTTATTAATTTTAAATTTTTAAGATTTAATTACCAAAATACCCTTTAAATTTTTTTTAAAAAGTGTTGACTTTTATATGTTATATATATTTTACATATATATCACATATATTTTTCACTTTTCATTTAAAACCCCTTCAATTTTCATTTAAAACCATTAATTTAATTTATCCATTTAAATTATAATTTATTTTATGAAATTTTCATAAATTAGAACTTTTCAAATATTTGGGATATTACACATATGTACAAGTAATGTGTATCTTATATACACATCAAATGTACCTTATATGTGTATTAAATATTAAGTATGTAATATATTAATCCAACATATACAATTAATATACCATATGTATATGTTATATATACTCTAGATATATATATTGAGTATATACAATTTATATATCCAAATACTTATTTAATTTCTCCAAAATCACGGATATTACATCTTTCGTGCTTCAAAGAGTTTCTTTTCCTTGGCTATTGTGCAGTCGTACAATGCCTAAAATTAATTACCTATTATGAGTGGAAATAATGGTTCTTATGACTTTGGCTCTATTAGGCTAGGGCTTTAGAGAACACGAGCCTAAATCCAGAGAAAATGAAGTCGCCGCCCAGACAAGCTGAAAAAAAAGGGGTGGATGACTTGATTCCTAAGGAATCTCTAACCCCCTATTGGGTTCGACAAGTTGGGTATGTATGAAGAAGGTGAGAATGACCCAACACCCTTATAACACCCAGTTTGCTGGAATCGACCTCCTTTTCATGTCTAAATATTATTAAATTCTTAACTTATTAAAACGTCATCCATTTTTTATACATTTAAAGTAAACATTCATTGTATTAAAAATCAAAGAAGGTTCAAACAAACAAAATAAAAGTGGGCACTCATACATGATGGAAATATGCCCTTAAAATAATGTCCAATGTCCAAAACTAAACAAAATAGGACACCCACCATTTGGTGGAAACATATCCCTTACATTAATCCCAAAACTTAAAAAAAAATTAAATTACATTGAACTTAACAAATGAGATATCTAAGAAGTGGGAACATACCTCTTACATCCTTGAAATCCAAACAATTTAAATGAAGCATTCAACCATTCATCATAAATGAAATAAACGTAAATCATCCATCACAAGCATATATTAAATAATCAAACCTAGGTCTTATTCTTAAGTAAAACTTTAGATATACAAAACTAGGGTTTATTGGTATGATTTAGGGTTTCTAGAGTTTAGAATGCTAAATTAGGGTTTTGGCATAAACATTAGGGTTTTAGACCTTTATTATGAAATTAGGGTTTTGAGTATTAAATAGGGATTTTGATAATAAAACTAGAGTTATGGATGGAAATTATGGTTTTTAGGGTTTTGAAAATAAAATTAGGGTTTTGGATGGAAATTAGGGTTTTCAGGACTTTGAAAATAGAATTAGGGATTTGGATGGAAATTAGGGTTTTATGTTTTCAAAAACAAGGTTAGGGTTTTGGTGATAAATTAGAATGCATGATAATATTGTTTTAAGGAATTGAGAATTACTACTGGATGAAATAAACAATTGCTACTGTAAGACTTAAATGAAAAATCAGAGAATGTACATTTGTTTGTTGGCTCCAACAAATTGAAAGAATGTTAATCTAAGCTACTGCCTTAATCAATCTTGAGTTTTGGCTAGAGGTTCAATGCAATTGAGGACAATTTTTTATTTCTACCTCTTAGATTGTTGTGTAAGTGTTTTTGTTTCTTTGGCTGATTGTTCTTAATTATTGTTGTGTTGCTACTGCGTGTTTTCTTAATTGTTGCTCCTTAAGTGTTGCTGCCTCCGTCTCTTTTTAATGTTTTATTTATAGACAAAGATAGTTTAATATCGAAACCTAGTATGCTAATTTGAAGGTGATTCTAAGTCCAACATTAATTAGAAAGCTTAATACTGCTTAGTAACACAAATTAAACTTAGATTAAAAGACCATAGCGAATTAGGCAGTGCCAATTCACCATGGATAGGCATCCATCTCTAATTGGCCTTGGCCAATTTGCCATGGGTTACTTCTATGGCAAATTTAACCCATAGCAAATTAACTGAGCCAATTCATCTTAACTTTAAATTTCAGTTTGGTTTGGCCTGGTTTTGCATTTTAAAATTAAATTGGTCTTTAAATATTAAATCGGACTAGGTTTAGGGCTTTAAAAATTGAACCGACTTTCTTTAGGCCTTTTAAGACTTGATCGACCTAATTCAAAGCTATAAACTAGGTTTAAGCTTTTAAAAGTGGACCAAATTTAGCATGTCCTTTTTTAATTGGGATCAGACTAGCTTAGTACCAAAATTAAGGGTCCACAGTTTACCCTCTGCTTGAACGATCTTGAATTTCATTCAAAGAGTGGAAAAGCAACATGACTTTAAGCTGAACTTGGGTAAGGATGGGTTCTGGACCCGAAGGCTGGTTTGGATTATAGACTCAAGATTTTGGGTTTTGGACCTCATACTGTATTTGGGTTTTGGACCCAAGATTGATTTGGATATGGACCCGATATTTGATTTGGATTTTAGGCTCGAGATTTTGGATTTTGGACCCGGGATTGGTTTTGGTTTTGGACCCGGGATTAGTTTGAGTTTTTGATCGAAGATTGATTTGGGTTCTGAACTCGAGATTGAATTTGGGTACTAGACTTGAGACTTGATTTGGATTATAGACCCGAGACTTGATTTGGATTCTAGACTCGAGATTGGTTTGGGTTCTGAACCTGAGATTGATTTGGGTTCTGGACCTGAGACTAGATTTAGGTTATGGATCTGAGATAGGATTTGGGTTTTGGACCCAAGACAGGATTTGGGTTTTGGACTCGAGATTGAATTTGGATTCTGGACTTCACACCTCGAGATTGAATTTTGGTTATGGACTCTAGATATCTGCGAAAACATAATTTCAAAGTTAGTAAACAATTATCAAAAAATTTAGCCATTTTTAACTATCATTTATACTAGACACTCCTTATATACTCTTGTCTCCTGCATAAAAAATATTTTTTATTACTATTTTTTTTGAGACACACATAGAGAAACATGTATTTACTATGCTAAATTTTACTTTTCATAAAAAGTGATTGTCACTATTTTGCATGTGAAAGTTTAGGAGTTGTCTTTCAATTATGTTACAGAATGCCAAGTTATGCTTATCTTACCTTTCAATTATTTCAATTATTATCCTTTACTTTTACTTTACTTTTCGTCATTTTTTAAATCAATTTTATCATTTATCTATTTAAGCATTCAAAATACTCATTTGGCCTTGCAATTCGTCCAACTTCATTCTTCTTCGTCTTAAACTTCCAGTTTTCTTTAATCAAATTGATCGTGCAAATGGAGGATGTGCAGCACGCTTCAAGGACAGGGCCTCGGTTCAATGCTGAACTGCTAGACCATATTTGAACTCAGGAACACGGGACAATTTCCCTCTTAGCTGAGATGGAACTCCATCGCAGCACAGTGGAAAGGTCAAATGTAGGCATTATTTTGCTGAAATATAATTACTTATTTGGCACAAAACTGATTAAAATATTTTATTGACCATTTATAATAAGTAAATATACATGAAAATAATTTGACATAATTTACTTAGCAAATATTGACAAGAGAAATAGGTAAATATGCATGAAAATAAATTTGCAAGATTTATTTAGCAAATATATAAATTTATAGAATTTATTAGGTAAATATACATGAAAATAATGGTACAAAATTTATTTAGTAAATATATAAATTTACAAAATTCTTTAGGTAAATATATATATGGAAATAAATTTACAGATTTTATTTAGCAAATATATAAATTTACTAATTATTTTTGTTATATATTTTGTTTTGTTTTAGGTAAATATATTATAAAATTTTTTCTTTTTTTATATGAAAATAAATTTATGGAAATTCTTATTATATATATATATTATATGAAAATAAATTCATAGTTTTTTTTATATAAAAATAAATTTACATGAAATTTTAGTTTGGCCAATATATGAAATAAATTTATAGAAGTTATGCAGCATGAAAATAAATTGACGGGAATTACCTAACAAAAGTGCATAAAAGGGATAAATAACATCAGTATTAAAAGGCTAATAAATTTATGCACAAATCAAAAATTAATTTAAATAAGATTTTAGGCATGAAAGATTAATATAACTTATGTACCTTGTTTGACTTTACTGTCTGATGGCAGCATGACCCCTGTGTCATTCATAGCGGAGGATGCGAGTATAAGGCTCGTCAGTGGTATGATCAGGCACCACCTCTAGTGAAAAGGATGGTTGGGGAATGTGGCTTTAAAGATTTTGTCTTGTAATTACCATTAAGGGGTTTTCAAATTGACAGGAGTGTGGTTTAGGCACTTGCAGAATGGTGGATGAACACTAGTCACACTTTTCATCTGCCTATTGGAGAAATGAATATTGGCCCAGTCGACTTTGTCACTATAACGGGCCTTAGATGCAACGGGATTCTAGTCCCTTTGACAGATAATATTTTGACACAAGCTAAAATTTAATAGTTAATTGGTGTGAGGCTCAAGTTCAAGGGACCTTGTAAGATCAAATATGAGTCAGTCTGAGAGTACTTGATGAATTACACTAGACCAATATATGGTGTACAGGCTGAGCAATATACCTGGGGTTTCTGTTGTATCTATTGGAGTCGACCGTCCTATGTAGCACTGAGGCTGCCATCCATCTATCAATGTTATGAGCTCTTGCTCGGTTGGATCTCATACCAGTTTATAATTGGGGGGAAGCTGGTCTTGCATGCCTTTATCACGGTCTTGACAAACTTTGCATGAGAAAGATATCCATTACCGGCTTTATAGTCATTGTTCAGGTACAAATTTCCAAAACTGATTACTCAAATAATGTGTGTATATGAGCTTGACCTTTCATTGCGTCTGCAGGTTTAGGCATACGAGCATAACCTCATGAGGGTACTTGTGCTTTTTGGACCATGGGTCGGATACCCGAGGCTGAACTTTTAGCTATCAGGCTGTAGCGAGGTGCCGAGTAGCCACCATGTGCATTCTTAATGGTACCATCTGAGTCGTCTAACCTGGGATAAGATAAAAGATGAAATTAGTATTACAATTTATGAAAAATACGACTTACATCTTTTTTTATGATTATGCAAGTGGACATCTGTAGCACCCTTATACCCTATATACGTACACTACATATACCCAACATATGTAATATACGAATATATGATACAAGAATGTCACTACCCATTTAACAAAACAACTCTTCACTTCTAAAATCTGTATAAACTTAAAACATTTAACTGATATCGTATAAATACTAGATGAAATATTACTTGCTAAAACACATATGTATACTTCATTACCAAAGGTTTATCCAAAATATTTTCAATAATTTGCTGAATATACATATTTATATACATCAAAATCAACATGTACAAAATATAAAATATATACATGCTAGTAGTTTGTCTCTGATCTTGATGTCCAACACTCAATTTCGGCTCGGCCTAACTGAACTCTCTGGCTCAACCGAATCTACCCTATCACCTGTGTGATGAATCACAATCGCGCTAAGCCAGAAACTTAGTGGTACAAACTTTGATAATAATATAGTTCAAATGCAATGCCAATGCACAACACATAAGGATATTTAAATCTCATAACATTAAATCTTGATAAATTGCTCAATTGTTCCATAATTCATAATTCACATAAAAGCAAACACAAGCATAGGTCCAAAAGGATCTAATATGCCATTCAAATTACAGAGTTACTGCTTTGGTCCAAGATGACATCATGTGCCTAGCCCGAAGGCAAATCATAATCACAATGAGGATTACCTCATTTGTAACATCCCAACTAGGCTTCAAGGACTAGGCCCAACTGTAGACCCTTAATTTTTGACCCAGTCCGGTCCAATATGTTTTATTTAGTCCTAAATGATTTTTTTGTCTAATTGTTCCAAAATAATTTTTGTTAAATAATTTTTGCTTTAGTATCTAATTTTTATTAATAAAAAATAAAATAAACAAATAAAAGTCAAAAAATAAAAATAAAAATCGGAGTCGAAAAAATCGGCGCCGAAAAAATCGTCTCGCGGGCCCGTGGGCATTTCGCCTGCAGGAATTTCCTATCTGCGGGCGAAATGGTCGCCCATAGCCCGCCGCCAGTGCATTTTTCCTGCGGCATTTTTTTTTGCAGCGCAATTTTTTTCTACGCAAATTTTTCGAAACCTAATTCAATTAGGTTTTGGTTTCCTTTTCTTATTAATATTACTTGCCGTGACTAATTAGGAATAAACCATATCAAACCACTATAAATAAGGACCAAAGGCAATGAAATTAGGGAGGCCGAAAATCAAACAGTGGCTTGAAAAATTTGAAACTAAATCAGTGAAGGAAAAGGAGCAATTCAATTTCTTTTTTTTTTTTCTGGAATAGCAGAGACACGATTTAAGCAATTCAAAGGCAGCAATTGTCTTTGTTCTTGTTCATCCAAGAAAAATTATTTTTGGAAAATCAACAAAAGGAGGTATGTATTAAATTCTTTTTGTTTTATTTTTTCACAGTAGCATAAACTATGAAATTTTGTTTTTTAAATGAAAAACCTTAGAACTTTATTTTAGTTTTTTTAAAGTTAAAAATACTAATACATTACTTTATTTTCCAAAAAGACTTAAAATTGTTATTTTTACCTCTTCAAAATCTTAAAACCTTAATTAAACATATTTTTCAACAAAACCATTATTTGATTCTATTTCTTTCAAAACTTTAAACTAGGTTCTGTTTCTTTCAAAAAGCCATAAAAATATCTTTTCTATTTATAAAAGCTTTAATCCGTTTGTTTAAATTCATAAAACCTCATGAAATCACCAAATTGTCTTTTTAAACCCTAATTCAAATTCATTACCTGAGACCCTAATTTTAAATCCTAAAACCCTAAATCAACTTCCAAACTTAAAATAGTAAATTTTAACCCCTTTAAAACCTTAAACCCTAACTTTTTCTAAACTTTAATCTTTTAAAACATTAAAAACCATAAAAACATAAATATTTCAAATTTACACAGTAGCTTGAAATCACCATTTAAAACCATGAATCAAAAGTATTTTAAAGTGTCTAAAACCCTAGTTTCATGATTTCTCCATTCAAACATTAATTTGGTTAATCAAATAACTTTATCAACCTTTTAAAACATAAAACCCTAATCTATTTTAATTCCATAAAAAAGTCACAGTAGCTCTAATTGGACTTTTATTTGCTTTATTTAATTTTATACTTGATTATGCTTTGATTTATCTCTTATGCTTTAATTTATTTAAATTCAATGCTTGGTTTATTTTATTTATCATGGATGGATGTTTACTTTCTATTGATGTTTAATACCTTTTATGAATGATTTATTTATTATGAATGGTTATTTACTTTTATCAATTTATTTAGATTTTCAAATGTTGTAAGAGGTATGTTTCCACTTGGTGGGTACCTCATTAGTTAAATATCATGTAATTTAATTTGCTTTTCTATTTTAGAACCAATGTAAAGGGCATGTTTCTACCTTTCGGTGGGTGTCCTATCTAGGCATGTGATGTAAGGACATGTTTCCATCTTCGGATGGGTATCCATTTATTTGTTTTATTTTATTTAGACATTGCTTTGATTTTAATATAATGATGCTTTCTTTTTATTGTGTGTAGTATGGATAATATTGTTATATTTAACAATTTTATAATATTAAGACCTGTAAAGGAGGTCGGTTTCAATGAACCGGGCGTTGTGGGGGTGCTGAGCCATTTCTCACCTTCCCCACACGTACTCAACTTTCCGAACCCATTAGGGGGTTGGGGATTCCTTAAGAATCGAGTCATCCACCCCTTTCTTTTTCTCGACCCGTCCGGGTGGCAACTCCATTTTCTCCGGACTTAGGTCCGTGTTCTCTAAGGCCCCGAGCCTAAACAGTGCTGAAGTCACAAGAACCATTCCACCGGGAGTGGGGGCGAAAATTCCCGTTCACAGTGGCGACTCCACTGGGGACAAGAGAAGTTGATTCCGTTGGTCTTTTTATTATTATATTCTTTCCTATAATGATATTATCCATTGCATCATATTAGATTGCATCGTGTGCGTGAGTTAGGATGCCCGTGTTACCCGTGTTGTGTTATGTAAGGGATATCATACTTTCACTCAAGGTATGGAGATCGAGCATGGAATAACCACTCATAGCCTCGTACCATTTGGCATATACTTGCTATGGGAACCTAAGCCTTTTTACCCAAAGACTAAAGCTCATGTAATTGGCCTAGTTACTTTCCTTAGGTTTTTACCCCAAATGCATGTTGTTTGACTATGGTTAATTTATCTTAGCTTAAATCATGGCTTATTTGGTTTGTTCTTTTTCTAATATGACCTAAGTATATTGTAAGCTCAAAATAAATTTTTCTTTAAAGTCTAAAAGACCAAAGCTATTTTCAAAATTTTTTTTAAGATGGTCTTTGGACATAAGACTTTTCTAAAAACAAATAAAAAATTCTTTGGCCCATGGCCCAAATACTAAGCCCAAAATTCATTTTTCTAAAATCTTTTACAATGGGCTTAGAAACAAAACTATTCTCACCCAACAAGGAGCTTGCAAAAATATTTAGGTCAATTATGAGATATCAAAAATCAATTGTGGGCCTAGTTTATGCTAAGAATAATTAACCATGGGCTTGTTTTTGGCATGAATCATTAGTTACTTTTTCAAGTAAGAAATATATCTATAATAAACCTCTTAATTTAGTTTTAATCCAATATAGCATAAAAGCTACTTTGGTTAGATAAATGGATTAAAACCTAATTAATAGGAATTACTATAAATGGATTTCCAGTTTTGAAAAATAACTATTGGTTGAAACGCCCGAGGGAATTATTCGAAAGCAAGATACCCTATGTTGGTATTTTGTTAACCATATACCTAGGAAAAAGGACTCACAATTCGTGTATGGATGTTATAAGGTTGGAAGGAACGTCCTATTTATCCTTATTTGTTGATTGTTTGTGCATACATGCATACATTTGCATCTCATATCATTGATCCTCTCTGGCTCATAGCCCTGGATTACAATAGTTATAAGGCTTACAACAATCCGACCTATGCCGGAGACGAAGTATCTAGCAACGACTCAATCACTTGCTCACCAAAAATAATGGAGCTCAAACAAATTCAAAGGATGGTGGATGAGGCCCTCAACGCCAAGATGGAAGAAATCAAAGAGGCCCTAGCTGAGACCATGAAGAACTAATTGACTGCAATCTTAGAGAACCATGCCGAAGCGTCTGCTAGCACTAAGAAACCAAAGGACAAAGGGAAGACCAAAGTTAGTGAAGTGGTTTTTGATGATGAAAAGGTGATCATTGATGATGATGATGATTGGGCTCAATACTACCAAGATGTTCAAGAAAAGAAGAAAGAACCGAAGGCTATTGAGAAGGCAACTATTGAAAAGATCGAGACATCCGATGTTGAAAAGATGATTGCTGATTTAGAAAAGAAATTTGAGAAGAAGTTGAAAACCGAAGAGATGTCTGAGATCGACAAACTATTTAAACAAGATGAAGAAGTTCCATACAAGTTCAATATTCCATCCTTTGCTAAGTACAATGGCACTGGAAATTCTCATCTTCATGTGAAGCAATACATCACCGCCATGCAGTCTGCCCGAGCTACTAAGGCTCAAACCCTAAGGTACTTTATGCTCTCATTGGACCCTGTTGTCCAAAATTAGTTCAATACCTTAGATGATGGAACACAAAAGAGTTGGGATCTACTTTACAAAGCCTTCATCCAAAAATATGGATATAATGTTGAGTTGGAAGTTACCTTGATGGAAGTGGAGTCCATTAAGCAAAGGCAGAACGAGAATTTTGTGGACTATGTGAAAAGGTGGAGAAACAAGGCCGCTTTACTCAAGAAGAGGCCCGATGAATCCAATCAAATAAGGATGATTGTGAGAGGGGTGTTACCTAATCTTCGTGAGAGGATGTCTCATACACTCATCTGTGATTTCAAAGACCTTCTCCAAGCTGGTTTGCAAATTGAAGAATGGGAAAGGGAGAAGAGCCACTTCGCAACAAAAATGAACGAGAAAGGGAGCTATCAACCTAGTAGCCAAAGCATGCAAAAGACCGTCGGTGTTAATGCTACTAACCAAGGAACAAGGAGACAATTTTTGAAATTGGGAAAACCGATGTCTTGGGTTCTCAACAAGCTTCAAAGAAAAGGATTGCTACAACCCTTAAATCCTCGTCCTTTGCCTAACCCTCTCCCACCTAATTTTGACACCAAAGCATTTTGTCAATTTCACCAAATGCAAGGACATGACATGGATAGATGTGTGAGGTTGAGACATGAGATCCAAAACCTAATTGATAATGGGAAGCTACCCGAGCCCAACAAGCCAAACACCAAAGACAACCCATTGCCAAAATTCAATAGGGTACCACCACCGGCGACCTTCATGATTGGAGGAGGTTTGCATGAGACCTTTGTCATGTCTTCCTTTCAAGATGTGGATGAAAAAGCAACCAAAGAATAAGAGGCATTTGTCAAAATTGAACAAGCTATGATGGGTGGAGAAGTAGCAATTTGTGTTGTCAACAGGTTTTGGGATTCAAGTGATAGTGATGATGATATTATGCCCAAGAAGGAGGAGTGGACTTGGTCCGAGCCCAAAGAAGATGAGATGATGAATACTAGATCTGATAAGCCTTACGCAAGGCCACCACCTAAGGAGATAGAAGCTAATACGGGAAAATAAGTCGAAATAGAAGAAGATGATGTTGTGCTCAAGCAATTGAAAAGAACCCAAGCAAGTGTTAGCATTTGGGACTTGTTAGCTACTTCTAAAAAGCATCGAGAAATTATGGCCAAGGCCTTAGCTAGCATGCCAATTTCTACCTCCACAACACCGGAGGAGTTGATCAACTTCATAAAAATTGGGGAAGTAATGAAATGCGAAGAGGTCCAAGAAAAGAGTGAAGTTAGTATGGGAGCAGTTTCTTTTTCGGATGCGAACTTACCGGAGGAGGGGAGAGACCACATCCGCCCTCTATTTATCAAAATTGAAGTCAAGGGGAAGAGGACTCCATGTGTAATGGTCGATGATGGGTCCGCCATAAATGTTTGTCCACTTAAGATATTGCCAAAGCTACAACAAGAGATCTAAACCCAACCGAGGTGACAATTCGTGCTTATGACAACACTAAGAGGCATGCCGAAGGGACTTTCAAAGCGGCCGTCAAGGTTGGGCCAATTGAATCTATTGTTGAATTTATTATTTTAGACATACCAGTTACCTTCGCCTTGCTCTTGGGGCGACCATGGTTTCACCCTCTTGGTGGAGTTCCTTCCACCCTTCATCAAAAGATCAAATTCCCCAACGGAAATGAGACAGTGGTCATTGAAGCTGAAGATAATGAGATTGTTAACGCTCTAATGGTTGAGAGGCCTCTCAATGGTTTTCAAGTGGCTGCAATTTCTGATAATGAAGTAGTAGACTCCAAAGTCTTGAATATGATTAAGAACATGAACTACCTTCTTGGAGCTGGTCTTGGTAATGGTAAGGCCGGTTTAACAAAGTTACCAGATTTTAGAACTCAAACTTCCAAGAAAGGATTAGGATATGATGAAGAAAACGATGTCCAGCCAAAGAAGAGTGAGAAGATGGGCTTCCCACCACTTGAAGAGATCTTTGTCAAAGCTCCAGATATGGGACCACTCCAAGGAAGGCCTGAGCCAATCATGTTCATGGGTAAGTTAATCCCATGTTTTGAAATTTTTGCAGATGTTGCCGAGCTAGTGGAGCAAGTGAAGAAAGAGCTCACCCTGTCAACCAACAAAGAAGCCCATCCAAAAGAGAAGAATGAAGCTGCCCTGAAAGCCGAGAAGACTTCGGAAGAGATTGCCGCCCTGGTTGAAGAAAAGTTTGAAGACATCCTGCTTTATGATTCTGAGAACAATGATTTTGATTTTGATTTTAATTTGTCTGCTTTGTATGAGGATGATGATGTTTTCTTTTCCAAAATGAATGCAATAAAGTCTGATTTTACTTACTTGTGTGATGTTTCTCCTGATGGTTGCATACATTCAAATAGCAGTTACATGAGCATCTTTAATATTAATTCTGTTAACACACAATCATTAAATTTGGGAACAACTGAAAATCCTAAAAACATTAGCATAGCATCCGACCTTACTCCTGATGAGAGAGAGAGATTTGAAAAAATATTCAAAAGATATGAAGAAGTGTTTGCTTGGTCTTATGAAGATATGCCGGGGATAGATCAAGAAATAGCCGAGCATCATATTCCTACTTACATTCACATTAAACCTGTCAAACAAAAGCTTAAGAGATTAAGACCTGAGTGGGCTGAATTGGTTAAAGAAGAGGTCACTAAGCAAATACATGTGAAGTTCCTTGAAGTGATAGAATACCCAGATTGGCTAGCCAACATAATACCTGTGCCAAAGAAAGATGGGAGGATAAGGGTCTACGTGGACTATAGATATTTAAACAAGGCTTCCCCTAAAGATAATTTTCCTTTACCTCATATAGATTTTCTCATTGATAGTGCAGCCTCTAGCGTGCTACACTCATTTGTAGATGGATTTTCTGATATAATCAAGTGTTAATGGCCCAAGAGGATAAATCCAAAACTGCTTTCATTACTACATGGGGTATATTCTGTTATAGGGTGATGTTGTTCGGCTTAAAGAATGCTGGAGCATCCTACCAAAGGATGGCCACCACGCTATTTCATGACATGATGCACAAAGAAGTTGAAGTATATGTTGATGATATGATGGTGAAGTCAGATACAAGGGAGCAACACTTCCAAAACTTAGAATTATTCTTCGATAGAGCTTTAAAATATAAGCTAAGATTAAACCCGAAGAAGTGTGTATTTGGTGTTACTTTAGGCAAATTATTGGGACATGTAATTAGTCCGAATGGTATTGAGATAGATCCTGACAAAGTTAAAGCAATCAGGGATATGCCAGCCCCAAAGAGGGAGAGAGAAGTTCAGGGATTCATTGGTAAACTGTAATACATTAGCAGATTTATAGCAAAGCTCACAAAAATTTGTGAGCCTATCTTTAAATTGCTTAGAAAGAATTAGCCGGTCGTATGGAATGAAGAATGTCAAAAGGCCTTTGATCGAATAAAAGAGTATTTGTTGAATCCACCTATTTTGAAACCACCTAAACCCGGCAAACCTCTATTACTATACTTAGCAGTAGAAGAAGAGTCAGTAGGAGCCATGCTAGCCCAAGCAGATGAATCAGGGATTGAGCATGCCGTTTACTATTTGAGTAGAAAGCTCCTACCTTATGAAATTAAGTATAGTATCATCGAAAAGACCTGTATAGCCACGGTTTGGTCTTCTAAAAAATTGCGACATTACTTTCAATCGAATAGTGTGCAAGCAATTTCTAGGTTGGATCCAATGAAGTACTTAAGGGAGACACCCTCTTTGATTGGGAAATATGGTCGATGGTTGATAATATTAGAAGAATTTGAGATCGAGTATGTAACCAGGAAAATAATTAAAGGAAGAGCGGTGGCAGAATTCCTGGCTCAACAACCATTACCAGAAAGTGAAAAGGTAATCTTGGAATTTCTGGATGAACATTTAGAAGCAATTGAAGTACAAGGGTGGAAAATGTATTTTGATGGAGCAGTAAACAGGAAAGGAGCAGGTTTGGGAGTTATACTAGAGTCGCCCGAAGGGGAACTCATCCCTTTTGCCAAAAAATTGAAATTTAGGGCAACCAATAATATGGTGGAGTACAAAGCTTGTATTTTCGGTTTGGAAACCCTAATGATTATGAAGGTGGATAAGGTGGAAGTTTATGGAGATTCATTACTAGTAGTATCCCAAGTAAATGGAGAGTGGGAGTTGAAAGAAGAAAAATTGAAACCATACCACCATTACTTGACCATGATGAAAAAGAACTTTAAGGAGTGTAGGTTTATACACCTATCAAGAGAAGAAAATCAAATGGCTGATGCCCTAGCCAAATTGGCTTTGGTATGGGAAAACCCTGTTAGCTTATTCCTTAAGCCTCTGATCTTGACCAGTTCATCAACTCCTTGCTATGAATATGAGACAATCATGGAAGTTGATACAGACCATGATGCGTAGTATGATACTATAAGATGATTTTTGGAAGAAAGAGAATACCCACCGGGGGCAACAAAGAAAGAGAGAAGAGCCATAAGGCGGTGGTCATTGTAATACATCACCTTCCATGGGGAGTTATATCGAAGATGGCTTGATGGGATGCATTTGAGATGTTTAAGAAAGCCTGAAGTGGAACGCATCATGTCAGAAATACATGCGGGAAGTTGCGGTCTGCACATGAGTGGTTTGGCCCTAGTTAAGAAGATTATTCGACAGAGTTGCTATTAGTTGATCATGGAGAAAGACTGTATTGAGTTTGTAAAGAAGTGCCAGCAATGTCAGATGTATGGTAACTTGAATCATATGCCTCCTGAAGAACTGCATTCAATGTCTTCACCTTGGCCATTTGCCACCTGGGGTATCTACATTATAGGAGAGATACATCCGACAGCTTCAAACGAGCACCGTTTTGTTGTGGTAGCAGTAGATTATTTTTCAAAATGGGTTGAAGCCGAATCCTTCAACAAGCTGGGAGTAAGTCAAATGGCTAGGTTTATCGAAAAGAATCTCATCTGCAGATATGGGGTCCCGCACAGTGTGATATCAGACAACGGAGTACAGTTTCAAGGAGCAGTTAAGGATTTATTCTCCAAGTACCAAATCCGTCATCATTGATCCTCTCCTTATAGACCAAAGGCTAATGGTGCAGTAGAAGCAACGAACAAGACAATTAAGCAAATTCTGTCCAAGATGACTAAGACTTTCAGGGACTGATAAGAGATGCTTCCCTTTGCTTTATGGGGATATAGGACAAGTGTGAGAACACCTACTGGAATGACACCGTTCTCTTTGGTTTATGGGATGGAAGCGGTATTGCCAATTGAAATTGAGATCAAGTCATTGAGAGTAGTCCTGGAAGCAGAACTGCCTGAAACGGAATGGGTAGTAAGCAGATACACACAATTAGCTCTACTAGAAGAGAGAAGGTTAAAGGCACTGTATCATCACCAACTGTATCAAAAGAAGATAGCTCGAGCCTACAATAGAAGGGTTAAGGTCAAAAAATTTAGAGTTGGGGATTTGGTGTTGAAGCAATGTAAGCCTAATGTATCTGATCCAAGAGGGAAGTTCAAACCTAGCTGGGAAGGGCCATATGTCGTGAGACAAGTCGTGAGCAAAGGTGCGGTGAAGTTATCAAACATGGATGGGAACGAATTTAATGAGCCAGTAAACATCGACAGGTTGAAGAGGTTTTATGTATGATAGAAAAAAGGGAAAAAAGGAGCTCGCTAGGTTGAAAACCCAAAAAGGGCAGCCTAGGCAAAAGTTAGAGCAGTCCGCTAGTTCCGAAAACCCGAAAGGGCTGGCTAGGCAACAACCAGGGCTAAATGAGAGAAAATCGTCAATTAGAAAACCCGAAAGGGCTAATTGGCAACAGGAGTGATCTTGTGTATGTTGGCTTTATGTTTGGTTGTTCCCCAATTTAATAAAACAGAATTAATGTTAAAATTGTTCTATGTGCACTGTTATAAGTATTTGACCAGATATGGATGAAATAAATAATCATAATTGCAAAAGGTGATGACAAATTATAAATGGAAAAGAAGCATCTTTTATTACTTTAATTATTTTTTTCATCCTAACAATACACTTTTTTCATCCTAACAATACACTTTTTGAATTGACAAATGTAAAATCTATGGAAATCGATAAGTGTAACGTGCAGGCCAGCTTTGCCTCAGCCGATCCAAGTAGGCTTCAGTCAAGCAAAGCATGTCTAACTCAGGAGCAAAGTCAGAATCACGAGGCTCAGCTCCATACTGAAGGCCAAGTTGGCGAGGATCATAGCATGTACCTTGACAAAGAGCAGCAAGGGGAACGTACATCAAGTATGTCCGCATGGTGATACGAGAAATCTTCCACCAAGGTACCAACCAACGGATATTGTCTTCGGAGCGTGAATGGATCCAGTCAACCCAGTCAGCACATAAAGAAGCTGGATGGAGTAGCTTCCTAGCAGAATGATGACGTGGCAGGTATCTGGCAAAATCCATGGAGGGAGTATCAAGCAAACAAAAATGCTCCTGAAGCCAAATCTGTGAAGAATGAATTAAGTTAAAAAAAAAAAGAGGTCCGCTAAGTTGAAAACCCGCAAGGGCAGCTTAGACAAAAATTAGGACAGCTCGCTAGTTCCGAAAACCCGCATGGGCGGACTAGGAAAAAGTTAGAGCAATAAAAAAAAAAGAAAACCTAAATTGAAAACCCAAAAGGGCAGTTTAGGTAATTACCTGAAGCAGCAACGGACTCCCAGTCAGTCTCCTTGACAATCCCGATTTAAATCGGTCTAATCCAACTAAGGTCTCAGCTAAGCTCACAGGTACCGGCGACAAGCCTCCTTCCATTTGGTCCATAATATCCAATGCTCATGGATCAATATCACCGTCAGAAGAAACAAGCAAGAATTGGCCGAGTAAGCAAAGACAAAGCATGCGTCCCCATGCCTTAGTAGGAGACAAATGAGAGAAATAAAAGTCAATCAAAGGAGCAAGTAGAATTTTTTCACCTCTCATCAACCGAAGAACTTCGGGTTTTGGAATTTGAAATAAAATCTGCATCTTCTATTGAGTCTTGGAAATCAATGTGGGTAACACCATTTGTTGATTATTGGGATGTCCAAGGATGGCCTCAAATTCTTCAATCAAGGGACACATTTCAAAGCCATTAATTCTAAATACCCTAGAATTTGTATCCCAAAAGGAAGCCACAACATGTAAGAAGGAGTGGTCTAATTTGACATTTTGAAAACATTTTAAAACATCAAGCTTTGACCATGAAATTTGCTTCCAATGGATGGCATCCATATTCTTAAATAAAATTTTTATTCTCTTTAAATGATGCTCGGTCATGGTGAATGAATGAAGGAAAAATTAAAATTGCTAAAGGGAGTCTTCACATTAAAAGAGAGAGATTTTTGGTTTATGAATTAAAATATGGCATGAAGGGTGATTTATATAGAGAAAACAAACCTTTTTCCAAAAGTGAAATGGAAAAGATGATGGGAAAGGATAAGACCATATGGCATAAGGAAAGGAAGTGACAATGAATTTCCTTTACCTCGTTGGATTTGGTTTAGCAAATAAGGTGGATATTAATTATGATGTAATATATAAAAAAAAATTGGCAGTAACGAAAAAATATGCAAAAAAAAAATTTGCAGTAATGAAAAAATAATGAAAAATAATAAAAAAAGATTACAGTAATGAGGAAAATTGTATATTTTTCATTATTGTATAATGTTTTACAATTGCTACAATATTTACATATCGCTGAGAGGGTGGTGGTAGGTCACCAAATAAAGACTTGAAAAAATCGTTGCCTGTTGGAGGAGGGGCAAATTACTCATCTCGGGATCACCCGAAGCGGGAACACTAAAATCCCTATTACCTTGAGGTTCTGATCCATCATGGTCGTCATCAGAAGCAGACGAAAGGATCTCATGGTCATCAGTCTGGAGGCCTCTCGATGAAGAAGCGCCGGGATCCCTCATCCCCTGAGATCGAAAGTTACGAAAATTTTGTTCGGATTGATGATATAAACTCTCAAAATGAGAAGCCTGCTAACGACTTGCAACTAACTCTTCTTGAAGTTTCTTATTTTGTTCTTCGAGCATCCGCTGTGAGCTAAGAAGGAAAAAAGGTAAGAGCATATATAATCATGCATACATATAGCATAAACTATTATGAAATAAGGAACGTACCAGGTAGTTCATATCAATACTCTGCGGATGAGATGGCATATCCGGCGGGCTAGAATGAGCAAACGAAGGGGCCGTAAAAGAAGGTCTAGCCCCATGATCAATCGAGCCAACAACTTGCAACAATCATTAAAGAATCAAAGAAAGAAAAAGCAGTTGCAAGGGAAAAGTGGTAAAAGTTTTAACTGAGAAGTGCTAGCCCCGAGATGTGGAACAGACTCTCTTGCATCTCCGTGATGCTCCTCCTCATCTCTACCCTCATTTTCATCGAAAATCTCCCGCACACCGACAGGAGATAAATCAAAGTGTAAGAGTCTCATTTGAATAAAACGGGCATAAAATGGACTCGGTAAATGGAGAAATGACTCAGCATCATAACCATACCGGGCTGAACACCATGCATCCTCCGGTATCGACATAATATTTAAAGTATATTCCGAGATTTGCATCGAAAACCTCCTCTGCTCTGGACCAAGAAACCATTCATAAACTCTCTCCCCGAGAAACTAGCCACTAAACACTAGGCCTGCAATAATTCGGCAAGAATGTTGGAAAGACAGTGCAGCCCTCATCAAAGGAGACCAGTTTGCTCGCTCTTCTGGATTCCACCAGGCCAAATTCACCTGCAGGATAACATAAGGTAAGTAAAACTTTCACATAAAATTTAAAGCATACTAATGTTATTTTACCTGATCCGAGGTTAAGCGGCTCAACACAAAACGATGAGTATGCACATGATGAGAGCCGGGAACATCCACACGATCGGACAACCAGTAATTTAATCTTGGATTCCCGATTCTCTCTCGAGAAATGCTGGGTACCCTCACGAGGTTGTGTTCATATGCCCATATCTACAATAACAATAAAGATCACATTCATGCAAGAAAAGAGTGGAAAAGACATTAGTGGAAGAAAAAATACCTCGACAACCGCCATCAAGCCGACAAAAGAATTCTTATTTCGGCAAAGCTTATCAAGACCATGATAAAGACATGCGAGACTAGCTTCACCCCAGCCAGAAGATGGTACCATTCTGAGATAAGAAAGGGCACTCAACATTGACAAGTGAATGGACGATTCAGTGCTGCCTAAGATGGTCGACCCGAGCAGATATAACAAAAATCCTCGAGCATACTGTTCGGCCCTGTTTCTACCAACCCGACCTTTGTAGTTAATCCAATAACTACGAATCGGCTCGATTTTTATCTTAAAAGGCCCTTTATTTGACGGTTCCATACCAATTAATTATTGAATTTCTTCAAATGTTAAAATTTCATTGTTAAAATCGACCGGACCAATTGTCATCTTCCCAATGGGTAAGTGAAAAGTGTGCGTTGTATCCAACCATCGCTCTGCAAGCGCCTGGACTACTCTTTGGTCTATCTGATATTCTTCGGATGGCAATTGTAAGATGAACTGTTCGAAGCTGCAATCTCGGATAATCCGCCTTACCCGTGAAGGCATTACATCGTACCATTGTCGGGCTTTATAAATACACCCTCCGGCTTGAATGACACAACGATCATGCTAACACAGACCCAAGTAAGTTAATACCAGGTAAGTACTTGCTATTCTATCTACTTAAATTAATTTATTTTTCACAATAAAAAATATACATACATATATAAAAAAAATCATCATCAATCAAATCAATCAAGAGAAAAAGAAAGAAAAATAATTACCTCGCTCTTTGGGTTGAAACTGCGATGGAGCGGCATCCCGGCCAGTATATCTAGATTTTCGTCTTCATGATGCCGAATAAACTCCAATAACTCGGCATTAGAATGAGTCCCCGACCTCGAAGCATGCATTGTTTTTGAAAAATATATGCTGAAATTGAAGAGAAATTTGAGAGAATTACGAAATTGAAATTGAAACTGTGAAAATGAAGGATTGATGGCCTTTTATAGTGGAACGGCAAGCAAAAAACCAAATTCAAAACTGTTCATGAATAGTAAATTTTACTATTTATGAGTAGTAAATTTTACTATTCATAAATAGTATTACTATTGATAAAATAGTAAATATTACTATTGATGAATAGTATTACTATTGATGAATAGTAAATATTACTATTTATAAATAGTATTGCTATTAGTGAATAGTAAAATTACTTTTTCCAATGGTAAATAGTGCATGAACAGTGACTACACAGTAAATAAACAGTGAATTCAATTATTCACTTTAATCATTCAAATAATTAAGTGTATATAAATATTTTTACACTCATAGGGCAAGAAGAAGATATATGTATAAAAATTAGCCAAATATTTTGAAATAAAAAATTATTAGCTCGGGTCCAGAACCCAAATTTTTCTTAGGTCCAGAACCTAAAATTATCCTTGAGTCCAGAACTCGAACCGGGTCCAGAACCCAAATTTTTCTTAGGTCCAGAACCTAGAATCATCCATTGAGTCCAGAACTCGAACCGGGCGCAGAATCCAAATTTACCATTAGGTCTAGAACCTAGAATTCTGTCTAAGTCCAGAACTTAGCTCGGGTCCAGAACCCGAATTTTCTTTAGGTCCAGAACTTAGCTCGGGTCCAGAATCCAAATTTTTCTTAGGTCCAGAACCTAGAATTATGTCTAAGTTCAGAACTTAGCTCGGGTCCAGAACCCAAATTTTTCTTAGGTCCAGAACCTAGAATTATGTCTAAGTCCAGAACTTAGCTTGGGTCCAGAACCCAAATTTTCCTTAGGTTAAGAACCTAGAATTATCCTTGAGTCCAGAACTCGAACCGGGTCTAAAATTCAAATTTTCTTTAGGTCCAGAACCTAGAATTATTTCTAAGTCCAGAACTTAGCTCGGGTCCAGAATCCAAATTTACCATTAGGTCTAGAACCTAGAATTATGTTTAAATCCAGAATTTAGCTCGGGTCCAGAACCCAAATTTTTCTTAGGTCCAGAACCTAGAATTATCCCTTGAGTCCAAAACTCGAACTAGGTCTAGAACCCAAATTTTTCTTAGGTCGAGAACCTAGAATTATCCTTGAGTCTAGAACTTGAACCGGGTCCAGAATCCAAATTTTCCTTAGGTCTAGAACCTAGAATTTATCCGTGAGTCCAGAACTCAAACCGGGTCCAGAACCCAAAACCTCAACCATTGCTTTTCACTCTCTTTCACTAAAGCTTCAGATCATTTAAGCAGGGGGCAAACTATAGACCCTTAATTTTTTACCCAGTCCGGTCCAATATGTTTTATTTAGTCCTAAATGATTTTTGTTGTCTAATTGGTCCAAAATAATTTTTGTTAAATAATTTTTGGTTTAGTATCTAATTTTTATTAATAAAAACTAAAAATAAACAAATAAAAGTTAAAAAATAAAAATAAAAATAAAAATCAGAATAAAAAAAATCAGTGACGAAAAAATCGTCGCGCGGGCCCGTGGGCATTTTACCCGCAGGAATTTCTTACAGGTGAAATGACCCAAGCCATTTCGCCCGCAGAAAAAATTTGCGGGTGAAATGGCTTTTCCATTTCCCTCACAGGATTTTCCTGCAAGCGAAATGGTCACTCGTAGGAATTTTCTACGGGCGACGCCCGCAGCCCGCCCACTGACGCAAAATCTGGGACAGATTTTTTTCGCTAGCGCATTTTTCCTGCGGCATTTTTTTTCTGCAGCGCAATTTTTTCCGATGCAAATTTTTCGAAACCTAATTCAATTAGGTTTTGGTTTCCTTTTCTTATTAATATTACTTGCCGTGACTAATTAGGAATAAACCATATCAAACCACTATAAATAAGAACCAAAGGCAATGAAATTAGGGAGGCCGAAAATCAAACAGTGGCTTGAAAAATTTGAAACCAAATTAGTGAAGGAAAAGGAGCAATTCAATTTCTTTTTTTTTTTCTGGAATAGCAGGGACACGATTTAAGCAATTCAAAGGCAGCAATTGTCTTTGTTTTTGTTCATCCAAGAAGAATTATTTTTGGAGAATCAACAAAAGGAGGTATGTATGTAATTCTTTTTGTTTTATTTTTTTACAGTAGCATAAACTATGAAATTTTGTTTTTTAAATCAAAAACCTTAGAATTTTAATTTAGTTTTTCCAAAGTTAAAAACACTAATACGTTACTTTATTTTCCAAAAAGACTTAAAATTGTTATTTTTACTTCTTCAAAATCTTAAAACCTTAATTAAACATATTTTTCAACAAAACCATTATTTGATTCTATTTCTTTCAAAACTTTAAACTAGGTTCTGTTTCTTTCAAAAAGCCATAAAAAACATCTTTTCTATTTATAAAAGCTTTAATCCGTTTGTTTAAATTCATAAAACCTCATGAAATCACCAAATTGTCTTTTTAAACCCTAATTCAAATTCATCACCCGAGACCCTAATTTTAAATCCTAAAACCCTAAATCAACTTCCAAACTTAAAATAGTAAATTTTAACCCCTTTAAAACCTTAAACCCTAACTTTTTCTAAACTTTAATCCTTTAAAACATTAAAAACCATAAAAACATAAATATTTCAAATTTACACAGTAGCTTGAAATCACAGCTTGAAATAACCATTTAAAACCATGAATCAAAAGTATTTTAAAGTGTCTAAAACCCTAGTTTTATGATTTCTCCATTCAAACATTAATTTGGTTAATCAAATAACTTTATCAACCTTTTAAAACATAAAACCCTAATCTATTTTAATTCCATAAAAAGTCACAGTAGCTCTAATTGGACTTTTATTTACTTTATTTAATTCTATACTTGATTATGCTTTGATTTATCTCTTATGCTTTAATTTATTTAAATTCAATGCTTGGTTTATTTTATTTATCATGGATGGATGTTTACTTTCTATTGATGTTTAATACCTTTGATGAATGATTTATTTATTATGAATGATTATTTACTTTTATCAATTTATTTAGATTTTCAAATGTTGTAAGAGGTATGTTTCCACTTGGTGGGTACCTCATTAGTTAAATATCATGTAATTTAATTTGCTTTTCTATTTTAGAACCAATGTAAATGGCATGTTTCTACCCTTCGGTGGGTGTCTTATCTAGGCATGTGATGTAAGGACATGTTTCCATCTTCGGATGGGTGTCCATTTATTTGTTTTATTTTGTTTAGACATTGCTTTGATTTTAATATAATAATGCTTTCTTTTTATTGTGTGTAGTGTGGATAATAATCAATTAAACAGTGATGGTTTATTTTATAATATTAAGACCTGTAAAGGAGGCCGGTTCCAATGAACCGGGCGTTGTGGGGGTGCTGGGCCATTTCTCACCTTCTCCACACGTACCCAAGTTTCCGAACCCATTATGGGGTTAGGAATTTCTTAGGAATCCAGTCATCCACCCCTTTCTTTTTCCCGGCCCGTCCGGGTGGCGACTCCATTTTCTCCATACTTAGGTCCGTTTTCTCTAAGGCCCCGAGCCTAAATAGTGCCGAAGTTGCAAGAACCATTCCACCGGGAGTGGGGGAGAAAATCCCCGCTCACGCCAACCAAGCTTCAAGGGTCTGCTACATCATGTAACACCCAACTAGGCTTCAAGGACCAAGCCCAACCCAGCTTCAAGGGACTTTTACGTCATAGGCATGCCGCCAAACACAAAACTCTAAAAATTGAATAACATACTAGGCACACAATTCTTTCATAATTCCATTATCAAATCCTTTCTCGTTTTCTCCTACCATACAATGCCTCATAAGGTGTCATTCTAATACTGGATTGATGACTGTTGTTATAAGCAAACTCAATCAGTGGTAACCATTTGTCCCAGCTCCCAGAGAAATCGATGATAAAACTTCTCAACGTGTCTTCTAAAATCTGTATCACTCTCTCTGACTGCTCATTTGTCTGAGGATGGAAAGCAGTGCTAAAATGTAATCGGGAGCCTAAAGCATCCTGCAAACTTCTCCATAATCTCGATGTAAATCAGGGATCTTGATCAGATACTAAAGAAATTGGAACTCCATGTAACCTCACTATCTCACTGATATACAGTCAGCCAACTTCTCAAGAGAATAATCCATCCGAACTGGAAGAAAATCAGTTGTCTTCGTCATCCGATCAATAATCACCCAGATTGCATCATGCTTCTTCTGAGTCAAAGGCAATCCAATCACAAAATTTATCATCACTCGCTCCCATTTCTACTCTGGCACTGATAATGACTGAAGTAATCCCGAAGGAAATCCAGCCTTTACTCTCTGACAAGTGAGACATCTGGATACAAACTCTGCTATGTCCCTCTTCATACTTGGCCACCAATAATATTGTTTCAAATCCTGATACATCTTGGTACTCCCAGGGTGCATAGCATAAGCTGACTGATGATCTTCTTCCAAAATTACCTTTTTCAATCTTGCATCATCAGGAACACATAACCTATCTCTGTACCATAAACTGCCATCACTTCTCATATAAAAGTCTCGACTCTCCCCCTTTTGGCAATTCAATACAGCTTTTTGAATTTTCTCATCTGCCAACTGAGTCTCCCTAATATGATCCAATAACACTGGCCTCAATTGCAACTGAGCCATCAATGCACCACCATCACAAGACTCAAATCTGGCATGCAACGCTCTTAACTTAATAAGCAACAAGAGCGAATAAGCAGTCAAACCTGCCTAAGTCTTTCAACTCAAGACATCAGCAACAACATTTGCCTTACCGGGATGATAATCAATTAAACAGTCATAGTCTTTAATCAACTCTAACCATCATCTCTGCCAAAGGTTCAACTCTCTCTGATCACCTAAGTATTTCAAACTCTTGTGATCCGTATAAATGAAACACTTCTCCCCATACAAATAATGTCGCCAAATCTTCAAAGCAAAAACTATGGCTGCTAATTCCAAATCATGCATCAGGTAATTTAGCTCATGCAGCTTCAACTGTCGAGAGGCATAAGCAATGACTCTACCCACCTGCATCAGAACACAACCTAAATCACTATGTGAAGCATCACTATAAATCACATAAGGTTTACCTTCCACAAGTAAAGTAAGGATAGGAGCCTGAGTCAACATCTCCCTCAGCTGCTCAAAACTCGCCTGACACCGATCTATCCACATGAATCTAACTCTCTTCCAAAGTAATCTGGTGAGTGGAGTAGCTATCATAGAAAACCTTTTACAAACCGTCAATAATAGCCTGCCAAACCCAAAAAACTTATAACCTCTGTTACAGTCTTCGATGGACTCCAATTCAAAATAGCCTCAACTTTACTCGGATCAACTCTAATACCTTGTGCTGAAACCACATGACCAAGAAAAGTCACTTGATCAAGCCAAAACTCACATTTAGATAGCTTAGCATACAATTGCTTCTCTCTCAAAGTCTGCAATACAATCCGCAAATGCTTGTCATGATCCTCCTCATTACGTGAGTACACCAGAATATCATCAATAAAAATCACCACAATTTGATTTAGATAGGGTCTGAACACCCTATTCATCAAATCCATAAATGCCACTGGTGCATTCGTCAACCCAAAAGGTATCACCAAGAACTCATAATACCCATACCTCGTACGGAAAGCTGTCTTAGGTACATCTTCATCTCTAACTCTCAACTGATGGTACCCTAATCTAAAATCAATCTTAGAGAATACTGCTGCTCCTTTCGACTGATCAAAGAGATCATCTATCCTAGGCAATGGATACTTATTCTTAATGGTCACTTTATCCAACTGCCAGTAATCAATGCACAATCTTAAGGTACCATCCTTCTTCTTCACAAACAAAATAGGCGTTCCTCATGGAGACACACTAGGGCAAACGAACCCTTTATCCAACAATTCCTGCAACTGCACCTTCAGCTCTCTCAACTAGCAGGTGCCATACGATAAGGAGTAATAGAGATGGAAGTAGTACCAGGCAATAAATCGATACCAAACTCAACCTCTCTCTTAGGGGTAACCTTGGCAACTCCTCAGGAAAATTATCTGGAAACTCAGCAACTGTAGGTATACTGTCAAGTTGGGAACCCACTACTCTGGTATCTACAACATGAGTAAGATAAGCCTCAGATCCTTTACGAATCATCCTCCTAGCTGAAACAACTGAAACAAACATGGATGAAAGATGTCTCTACTCACTAGATACCATCACATTCCTACCATCACAGGTTCTCAGGGTAACACACTTTTGCTTACAATCTACCACAACCCCATGCTTAAATAACCAATCCATGCCTAAAATTAAATCATACTCTTTGAAAGGCATCTCAATCAAGTCACCAAGGAACTCCTCATCCTGAACCACAACCGAACTATTTCGGTGCACCTTGCTAACTACAACACTATGCCCTAAAGGATTTGTCACCAAAATATCAAATCCTAGAGACTCTAAATGCAAATCAGTCATAGGGAAGATGGATGCACTAATGTATGAATGAGTCAATCAAGGGTCTATCAAAGCAAGAACTGAAGTACCAAATAAAGAAAAAGTGCCAGCAATAACAGCTGAAGCATCTGGTTGCCTCTGCATCATATATACCCGCTGAGATGGTTCTGCCTCATCTGGTCTACTACTTGAGGTAGAACCTCCTCTCTGACCAGATCATGTCCGACCTCCTCTGCTAGCACCTCTGCCACCATGACCCCCTTTAACACTGGTGTCGAGAAACTGTAGTATCTGAATGTCTATCCTCTGGTGGCTCAGGGCAATCTTTGATGAAATGATCTGGTGACCCACATCTATAACACATTGTTGGTCCACCAGTCTTCCAGCAAGTGCCCCCATGTGCCCTACCACAATGGACACAGGTATATGAAACTTGCCTCTGAACTACTAAAGTCGGAGCACTAGCCACAAAAACTGTAGGTCTCGATCTCTGCCTCTACTGCTGTACTGACCTACCAGACTGCCTCTAGCTCCTACTGAATCTCAAAAAATATCCCCTCGGCCTCTCTTCATAGATGAAGACCCTGCCTCACTCTAGGATCTCCTAGCTCTGGTCTCCTCATCCCTAACAACTGCTGCAAGATCCTGTGCTCTCTCAACACTCCTGGCAGCTGCAACCAACTGGAAAAAATCCTAATACTGGGAGCCTGCGATAATGCACATAATAGAGGGTCTCAACCCCTCCTCAAATCTTAGACACCGGTGAATCTCATCAGAAATAATCCCTCAAGCATACTGACTCAACCGGGTAAACTCTATCTCATATCCCGACACAGTCTTGGTATCCTGCTTCAAACTCAAGAGCTCTATCTTCTTTGCGTCTTTATACTCACTCAGAGTATACTTCTGCTCAAACTCTCATAGAAAATCATCGTAGGTCAAGATTGGTGGATCATCCAGGGGCATGTGGAACCGTTTTCCACCAGTCATATGCATCCCTCTGCAAAAGAGATCTAGCATAATTAAACTTTTCTTCTGGAGTAGCCTGTAGTTGGATGAACACTCTCTGGACTCTATCTAGCCAATACTCAGCTACGGCAGGGTCTGTAGTACCAATAAAGTCCTCAGCTCTAAACTTCCTCAACTTATCATATTGCCTCATCGGTAATTGCGGCTGTGGCTGCTGAACTGGAGCCTGCCTCAACAACTCCACCATATGTTGTACCCAGCCCGACGGAATCTCATCAACTGCTAGTCTCTCTGGCATAGGAGTAGGTGCCCCTGCTGCTATCTCAACTTTAGCTCCATCTCTACCCTCAACAGGAGCTACACTCTCTGCACTACCATCATGTGCCTAGCCCGAAGGCAAATCATAATCCCAATGAGGATTACCTCATATGTAACATCCCAACTAGGGTTCAAGGACTAGGCCCAACGAAGCTTCAAGGGTCTGCTACATCATGTAACACCCAACTAGACTTCAAGGACCAAGCTCAACCCAGCTTCAAGGGACTGTTACGTTATAGGCATGCCGCTAAACACAAAACTCTAAAAATTGAATAACATACTAGGCACACAATTCTTTCATAATTCCATTATCAAATCCTTTCTCATTTTCTCATGATCAAACTAAGCACAATGTCTCAAATATCTCATTTATATCAACATAGCCATCACTAATGGCTTTACATACCATCTATAATTTATACATAACCAATTGCAATACCCATACGTTTTGGGCCATTATCATATTTTGTACAAAGTTCACATTACATAATGCATTTGTAACATTATATAAGTCATAGCATATTTCTCACGCACCAATAATGTATTAGGGAACTTAACTCATTTTCCAACCAAATGTGTTAAGTCCCAATGTCATGTAAATATAACTAATTATTCAAAGTTTGTACTTACCTCTAAAAGCAATAAACACCACTTTTAACCTCCTCTTCCAAGATATCCCTCAACACTTAGATTGGGGTAACTCAAGTCTCTTCAATGCCTAAACCAAATGTAATTATAAATAATCACTAAGTGATACACTTATAGGTATAAACAAAACCTCTCAACACAAGGATAATATACACAAAGAAAAATAAGGAAAAGAACTATCTAGGGAAAACTCTACATATGACACGCTTAACAACACGGGCGTGGCAATGACCATGCCCTAAACCCACAACACAGAAGCTTTGACACACTCAGTGACATGGGTGTGTCACTGCACGTGTAAATACTCCAACAACACAGTAGCTATGACACGCTCAGTGACATGGGCGTGTCACTGTACGTATAAATACTACAACAACACAGTAGTTGTGACATGCTCAGTGACATGGGCATGTCACTGCTCGTGTCACCAACACTAAAAACAAAACCATCAACAAGCCCAAAGGCATGGTCGTGCCACCGGGCATGTCAGGCCAAAAATCCTAATATCCACACATAACTGCCACATCCAACTATTATCTTTCATTAACCTTTTCAACACCATGCAAACTCAACCAAATCCATCATTATATCACATAATACTTGTGTAAACATCAAAACAACCCAATTAAAAACAAAAATACATAATCACAACCATGACTTCACAACTCAAAAGTTACACAACCCAAGACTCTTATTCTCTTCACCAAACTTAACCTTCTCTTTAATCTAACCCCAAACTTCATAGTTAACTAGACAAAAGAACTTCAAACATACCAAAATCAACCATTAACACAAACTACACCAAATATCCAATTCACACAAATACAACTTCCAAAGGAAATCAAAGAAACAAGTTGGAAACTTACCACATATGAAGAAAATCCTTAAAACTCCAACTTGAACACTTGAAATCCTTCAATTACTTGAGTTAGCAAGAAGCAAAAATTCTCTTCCCTTTGATGGAGAAAATCGGCCTTCAATGGAGAAAGAAGAAGAAGATGAAGAAGAAGATAAACACCACTCCTCTTATCCAACAAATCTCTTTAAAACCACATAATTCCAACTTTTACTCTCCACCAAGTATATATTATTATTATTATTAAATTAACATCAAATATCATCTTCCACTTTCCCTTTACTTACTATTTAAATAATTAAAATATCATTTGACCAAATTAAAATGTTGACTTGTATATAATATGTATATCTTCATATATATATATATCATATACACATTTCCTTTTTCACTTAATTATATATATATATATATACTTTTAAATCATTTATTTAATTTTTAAAAATTAATATTCTAAAAAATTTTGGGATATTACAACATCACTTGGTGGTGTGACGATGAGAGAGCTAAATGGATCCCTATCATGAGCGCTGCACTTCCTTTACAACATTCTAGATGAATCCTTGCGAGCCAATTTCCAGTGGTTGGTTCCTCAGCGAACGAGTGTACAATTGGTTCTTTGGTCCAGACCAGCGGAGGGTCTCAGTGAATATCTCGAGATACACAGTAGACATCACTGCCATGCAGGATAATTCTTAGAGGCATGCTCGAAATGGGTACCAAATTGACTCCCTGTTATTTTTTCCAGATGTATTATATGCCCAGTTTAATTGAGATCAACTTTTAAGTTTCAAAATTTTGTTGTCGGTGTTGAAGGCATTGAGGAATAGGATGAAGGAGAAGATGATGAGGAAAAAGAAGAAGAGGAGGGAGAAGAAGAAGAAGGTGAAGGTGATGATGAAGATGATGAGGAGGGTGAAGATGAGGATGAAGAGGAGTGTGAGGATGAGTATGAAGATGGGGATGATGATGTCATGGTTGTCTCCTCTCAGGTTGATCAAACATGTTCTTTTGATTATCCAGGACTGCTTTTCATTGCACTTGTCTAACTTAAATTTTTACAGGCGGTTGAACAATTAGGTGGTCCTAGTCATGATGGAGCCAGTCCATCTCATGCAGCTCCACTGCAGCCATATGTTCTGCCTGTAGCGCCCTATACTAATCCATCTTTTGGGATTTAGGGCTTTGATATTAATTACCTAGTTTGTAATCTTTATATATATATATATATATATTGATGTATATTGTATGTGTGCATGAAAATGCATGAACTTGCCTTTTTCTTATCTGTGTTACAACAAGTGCTTGAAGAACATAATAGAAAGCTGTAAGAAGAATTGGCTACCAGCTGTTAGTGTGATGCTTATCTTGAACAAAACTTTTGAGACTTTCAATTTTAGGGCTATAGGGATCCCGGTGCTTTGTCATCAAGGGGGCCTCAAACTAACAACCATGAGGCGCCTCCTTCTCTCTCATGGGACGACTACTCTAGGACTAACTTCCAAGGTAATGAGTTTTTTAGGACTTTATTTTTCTACGGACCGCCTCCCCCTTCTTAGTGATCAATTTTTATTAAATTTAATAAAAACGCTTATATTAAATTTAATGTACATAATAATAATAATAACAATAACATTTAACTTTTCTTGTAACTTTGACTTTTCATTTTTTTTAATATTTTTCCTTTTCTGTATCTTTTTGAACACTTTTTTAAATATGTATATAAACAGAGTGTCCATGGCGAATTCACAGATTCAAATTCGTCATGGACTAGGTTTTGGGTCCATAAAACCATGACAACCTCGGCAAATATTGAACACAAACACCTTTTCCTTTCCTTGTGCACTTCGATTTAACCTATCGCTTATTTAAATCAGCCACAATTCTCAATCCACAACAAGTAAATCAATATGCTATCTTTAATCATCACCTTTCCCTCATGATTTTAGTTACGGTAATAAACTTTGGTAGTTATCCCAACCAATTTCAACTTTTCACAATTCCTATCCCAACCAATTTCAAGATTTATTTAAGACCATTAAAGCTACAATTCGGAACAAACATCTTAGTCTCAAATTAATGCTTTAAAGTGCTTTCAAGATGTCAAGTTGGACCAATCTTTCTTACATGCTCTGGCTTCCTTTTAGGATGTGAAAACTAGGACTTTCAAAATAAACAACTTTGAAGTATGGCCTATGATCGAAGAATTTGAAGCCATTCTTGGATATCCAAGCAATCATTCGATGGCATTACCCATATTGTCTCATTAGAAAATGTAGATGTTGTTTCACCTCTCAAAACCTGAAGTTCTACAACTGACCAGAGGTGAGAAAATCTTGCTTGGCCCTTTGATTGATTTTTGCGCTTCCCATTTGGCTCCCACCAAGGTGTGGGGACACATGTTTTGCATGTGCTTGCTTGGTTAGTTCCTGCTTGTTTCTTTTAACAGCGACATCAATCCACTAGTACTGGATATCATGGACCAAATGGAGGGAAGATTTTCACCAGTACCCATGATCTTGGTTGAAACCTTAGTTGGATTGGATCAATTCAATATAGATTCTTTGAGGAGGTTGGTTAGAAGTCCCTTGCTACTTTAGGTAATTACCTAAATCACCCTTTTGGATTTTCAATTCAGGTCTTTATTTTTATTACTCTAATTTTTTTCTAGTCTGCCCTTGCGGGTTTTCAGAACTAGTGAGATGTCCTAATTGTTGCTTAGGCCGCCCTTACAGGTTTTTAACCTAACTTACCTTTTTTTCTTTTTTTTTTAAAATGAATTGTTGTTCTTCTTTACAGATCAAGATATGTTAATTATAGTCAAACAATAAGCATTTAGAGTAAACCTAAAGAAAGTTACTAGGCCAACTATATGGACTTTAGTCTTTGGGATGAAAGGCTTAGGCTTCCATAGTAAGTATGTACCAAAAGGTACAAAGCAGAGAGTGGTTATGCAGTGCTCGGTCTATATACCTTGAGTGAAAGGATGGTATCATTTACACATACATAACACGAATTCCATAATGCATCCTAACTTACACATACAATGCAATTTTAAGTGATACAATGAATAATATCATATTAAAAAAAATAATATAAAGACAAATGGAATAAACTTCTCTTATCTCTAGTGAAGTCGCCATTGTGAGCGGGGATTTTATCCCCACTCATGGTGGAATGGTTTCTGTGACTTCAGCACTGTCAGGCTCTAGGCCTTAGAGAATATAGGCCTAAAGCTGAAGAATATGATTCGCCACCCAGATAGACTAAAAAGAAATTAAAAGGGGTGGATGACTCGATTCATAAGGAATCCTCAACCCTTACTAGATTCGAAAAGTTGTGTATGCATGGGAAAGGTGATAAGTGGCCCAGTACCTCCTATAATGCCCGGTTCATTGGAACTGACCTCCTTTTCATGTCTAAATATTATTAAATATTTATATTATTATAATATTATTCATATTATATGCAATTAAAGTAAATAAACATCTATCAATCCATAAAATGAACAAATAAAATGGGCACCTAAGGATGAAAACATGCTCTTACAATGTTCGAGTTCAAAATATAAATAAAGTAGGATACCTACTAAATGGTGAAAATGTGTCCCATATAATTGTCCCAAAACAAATTAAAAAAAATAAACAACTTAAATAAACAAGACTCCCACAAGTGAAAACATACCTTTACAAATACTGTAGAATCCAAATAATAAACAAATATAATTCCGCCATTAATAACAAAACAAATCCAAACATATGGTCAATCATCACATAACCAATCACAAATTAATGAAATTGGTGTTAGTCATAAAATTATGGTTTTTCTGATGAAATTAGGATTTTGATTATACAATAAAGGGTTTTAATGTAAAACTAGGGTCTTAATTATAAAACTAGGGTTCTATTTTCTGAAATTGGGCTTTTTGGTTATGAAATTAGGGTGTTGATTATGAAATTAGGGTTTATTTATGAAATTAGGGTTTTGTTTGAAAAACTAATGATTGACCACTAAATTAGAGCTTCAATTGTAATATTAGAGTTTTAATGTATAATCAAACAAAATAAAGTAAAATAAAGTGAATTTTTCAAAGTTATAGAACAAACAAAGATATTGATTTATTAAATCAAATAAAGAAGAGTATAGAAGACCATACTAATATTGTTGGTTTCACCAAAAATCTAAATATTAAAACAAGCCTCGTAATTTGAACTACATAATTACTTCTGCCTTGGACAAATCTTGTAGGTTTGGATCAACTGGATTTGGTCAAACAATGTTGTCCAATGGTTGCTTTGTTTCTTTCTACCTCTCTTTTGATTATTGTTTGTGTTTTTATGTATTTTTTTTGCCGTCCCTCATTGTTGATTCCCCCCTCTTGAATCTATTAATTGTTGGTCCTTTTATACGTGAAGAATAGGGTTAAATCTTCTTAATCCGGTTGGAAAATCCCAATTTCACCAGGAAAGCCCTGTGTTTATCTAAATAAACTCCAAATTTAAACAAGATTAGGAAAGTTAATGGACCAGCCTCATGGCAAATTGGCCATGGATAATAGCCAATTCATCATGACTTTATATCCAATTTAGTAATTTTGGCTTTTAATTGGGACTAGATTGGATTTGGGTTTTTTTAATTGGGACTAGATTCATTTAAGGTCAAAATTAAGGGGGTCTACAGTATGGTGCTCATACCGAAACTTCGGTACACCAACTTTCTTAATTTATTTCTAAACTAAATTTTCAATTCCATAAAACCATGAAAATAATTTCATTGATTAATTTAATGCTCCATTATTCATTCAACTCCTTTTAATTTCAGTACAACTCAATTCTAAAGTCATTAGGACATTTCTATAAATTACCAATTAAATCTCTATCCAGGTCTAACTTTTAATAGTTTAAAACTTAATTAATCTCATTTTTCTATCTATTTCGCATACCCTTACCACTCTTAACATCATTCTCAAACCAGTATTCATATACTTCAAGTATTTGCTATTTAAGAATTTTAACCATTATAGAATGAATGAAGAGTGTGACTCTAGAACATCAACATTCCATGGATTGTTCCATAAAATTCAAATACCTTCTGAAAAACTGTTGACTTCCACACAAAAAGCAAATTCAAAGTTCAACTTCAAAATACATCTATCTGCATACACACCACTTATCCTTGTCTCAAGCAACACTAAAATAAGAGGTTTATGTTATTGAAGAAACATCTTCAAGAAACAATAGACATTAAAAAGGAGGAAAAAATAAATAAAATATAAGAAAGATGAGCTATATAACCTCAAACTTGCATATAGGGATCCAAACACTCATCCTCTGCATGATCCTGATTGACAATATCTTCATTAAACACATTACCAATGGACACATCAACATTCAATAAGGCTGAATGGTAAATTTCCAAACTACCAGGTGTGCCATCATGTGGCTTGCCAAGAAGTTCCAATGAGAAAAATCATTGACTTCTACAATTTGCATGGGGATAATGTCCACATTAGTTGTGGATGATGGCGTTGCCTGATATAAAGGTAAACTCTCCACCTGACTTTTATTAGTGTCCAAAGGAATAGAACATGCTACTAAGGTACTATCATATGTTTTCCTTTATTGAAGCTCAAAAAATTCCTCTAAAGATGGCTTAATGTAGTTGTTCCGTCTTAAAAGATTCCCCTCTATAAAAAGACTTCGATGACTTATTCATAATAGGTGCATCCCCCCATGAGCAGATGGCTTTGATGACTTATTCTTAACAGGGGATATTTTATTTTTAAAAAAATTCACTCAGACGAATTAACCAATAATTGTATTTTCAAATTTAGAAGCTAGTCCATGATAATTCTCAACAATTAAGCCTTAATCCATTGGATCAACTGAAACATATCTCTTACACTATATTATGGATTAAAACTAAATTAGAGAGTTTATCATAAATATATTTCTCATTTGAAAATAGGTAACTAATGATCCATGCCACAAATAAGCCCACGATTAACAAGTCTTGGTATCAATCAGGTCTACAATTGATTTTAGTATTCCATTATTGACCTAACTAGTTGTACGTCCATTTAAGAAAATGTTTTAATTTCAAAGTTCAATAATAGTTAAAATTTTTAAAAGCTGATTGTAAAAAGATTCGTTTAAAAATGAATTTTGGGCTTTGATCTTAGGCCATAAGGTGGAAAAGAATTTTTCGACCCATTTAAAAAAGGTTTTATGCCTAAAGACCATCTTGAAAAAGAGTTACAAAATAATTTGGTCTTTTGAGCTTTAATTTTGGACTTACTTCATAATTAAGTCATATTAGAAAAAAGCAAACTAAATGGGCCATAACTTAAACCAAGGTATGTTAATCATAGTCAAACAACAAACATTTAAGGTAACCTAAGGAAAGTTACTAGGCCAACTACATGGGCTTTAGTCTTCCGGTAAAAAGCTTAGGTTTCCATAACAAGTATATACCAAAAGGTACGAGGCTATGAGTAGTTATGCTATGCTCAATATCCATATCTTGAGTGAAAGAATGGTATTCCTTATACAACATAACACGGGTTGCATAAGACATCCTAACTCACACACATAATATAATCTAAGTGATGCAATGAATAATATCATAATAAAAAAAATAAAATAATATAAAGACCAACGGAATTAACATCTCTTATCTCTAATAAAGTCGCCACTGTGAGCGGCGATTTTCGCCCCCACTCCCAGTGGAATGATTTTTTGCGACTTTGGCACTGTTAGTCTTGGGCCTCAAAGAACACAGGCCTAAATATGAAGAATAGTAGTCACCAGCCGGATGGTCTGAGAAGATAGAAAGGGGTGGATGACTTGATTCCTAAAGAATTTGTGAGCGGGGATTTTCACCCCTACTCCCGGTGGAATGGTTCTTGCAACTTCGGCACTATTAGGCTCAGGGCCTTAAACAACACAAACCTAAATCTGAGAAATAGGAGTCGCTACCTGGATGGGCCAGGAAGATAAAAAAAAATGGAAGAATGACTTGATTCCTAAGAAATCCCTAATCCCCTATTGGATTCGAAAAGTTGGATATGCATGGGGAAGGTGAGAATGACCCAGCACCCCCATAACACCCGGTTCATTGAAACTAGCCTCCTTTTCAGGTATATACATTATTAAATTCTTAACTTATCATCATACCATCCATATTATATATAGTCATAATAAATAAGTATTCATTATATTAAAATCAAAGTAACCAAATAAAATAGGCACTCATAAAAGATGAAAATATGCCTTTATAATGTCCAATTTCCAAAAAACAAGTAAATAAAATAGGACACCCACCAACTGGTGGAAACATATCCTTTACAATGGCCTTTAAAAACAAATAAGATAAAAGAAAAAAATTAAATAAAAAGGGTACTCACAAAGTAGAAACATGCCTTTTACAACTTTAAAAATACAAATAACAAATAAACATAATTCAATTAAATAAAACGAGCAATAAGACAATCAAAATACATATCATAAAGCATGTAACAATAAATCAAACAATCAAATTAGGTTTTAAACATGCAAAATTAAGGTTTTATATTTAAAACTAGGGTTAATTGATGTAAATTAGGGTTTTAGTACAAAATTAGGGTTTTAGGGTTTTAAACATGCAAATTAGGATTTTTGGTAACAAAATTAGGGTTTTAAGGCATAAATTAGGGTTTAAAGATTTTGGAAACAAAATTAGCAATTTAAGATATAAATTAGGGTTTTCTCTTAAAAAAATTAGGGTTTACTCTTAAAATTAGGGTTTTTATGCTAAATTAGGGTTTTAATGCTAGCCTAGGGCTAAACCTAATGAATTAGGGTTTTGGATCAAAATAACTTGGATTAAATCTTGTTGTTAAGGTTTGTACCAAGTTAAAATCGAAATTATTTCCCTACTAGATGAAGTTTCTAATTAAATTAAAGACTTTAAACCATAATTGCTTAATGTTGTTAAAGAATGAAAACAACCAATGAAAGTTTAATTAAATTGAGTTTGGAAAATAAAATCTGCGTTGTTGACTCCACCAAGTTGAACTTACTGAACTAAGCTTGATTGTACCTTCTGACTGGATCAATTTTGGCCTTGATTTAGTGAAGCAATCCGAAAACAATTGCTACATTTAGCTACTGCTTCTTCCTTAGTTGTTGTGTTTGGTTCTATATGTTTTACTTTTTAATCATGGCTCAAGGTTTTGTTGCTTTTTTGTTAATCATTGTGGCTACTTACTGCTTGTTTCATAATTCTATATTTATAGGCAACATTAGGCTTAATCCCAGCTTAATAACCCTCATCCATTCAAACACCTTTCTGCTTTAGCCAATTCACCATGAGCCATGTTCTAATTCGCCATGAAGCTAGCCCCATGGCAAATTGGCTAGGCCAATTCATCATAGTTTTACATTCTAGGCTCGAACCGGCTTGGTTTGGGATTTGAAGATCGGACTAGGCTTGATTTAGGCTTTTAAGATTGGATCAAACTAGGTTTAAGCTTTTAAAACGGGATCAGACTAGGTTTAAGCTTCTATAACTAGATCAAACTAGATTCAAGCTTCTAAAATTAGACTACACTTGTTTAGGACCAAAATTAAGGGTCTATAGTTTTGCCTCCTGCTTGAATGAGGGTGGGTTTTAGACCCGTGGCTTGGCTTGGGTTCTAGACCTATAAATTGGCTTGGCTTCTGGACCCATGAATTGGTTTGGATTTTGAGTATGAGACTTGGTTTGGGTTATGGACTTGTGATTAAATTTGGGTTCTGGACCTAAGACTCGGTTTGAGTTCTAGACCCATTAATAGATTTGGGCTCTGGACTTGAGACTTGGTTTGGGTTCTGGACTTGTGAATGGATTTGGGTTCTAGACCTGAGACTTGGCTTGAGATCTAGACTTGTGAATGGATTTGGGTTCTAGATCCGAGATCTGGTTTGGATTCTGGACCCGTAAATAGATTAGGGTTCTAAACTCAAGACTTGGTTTGGGTTCTAAATCCTTGATAGATTTGGGTTCTGGACCTGAAACTTTATTTAGGTTCTCAACCCAAGACTGTATTTGGGTTCTGGACCCGATATTGGATTTGGATTTTGGACTCGTAAATAGATTTGGATTCAAGACCTGAGAGTTAATTTGGGTTTTAGACCCGAGACTAGATTTGAATTCTAAACTCGAGACTTGGCTTGGATTATGGACTAGCAAATTTTGAGCCAGTTTGGGTTTTGGACCCAAAACATTTGGAAAAAAATGATTTTAAAAGTTAGCGAAAAAATTTAGCTATTTTTTAATTGCCTGCTATATCGGGTACCTCCTTATATACCATTGCCCCCTGATGGAAAAAATATTTTTACTAATAAAATATATTTGCAGACACATATAAATAAATATTATCTTACTGTTTTGCATGTGAATCTTGAAATGGATCGAATATCAGTTGCATTATTTATGTAACTGTTGAGCATGTTTAATTATTTTCCAAGGCATCAGATAACTTACCTTTCTTATTTTGTTTGATATGTTTTTTATATGATTTCCTTTTCTTTTACTTTTCTTCAAGTTTTTTAAAAATAAAAATCTATTATTTTTTTCCTATTTAAACTGTTCAGACAACCAATTTTGCATTTCAATTCATTCATCCAGACTTCTTTATCTTCTTTGTTTTAAACTTTCAATTTTCTTTGAACCGTGCAAATGGAGGATACACAGCATGCTCGCTCCAATGCTGAGCTGCTTAAGTATATCCAAACTCAAGAACATGGAACGGTTTCTCTCTTAGCCGGGATGTAACTTCATCGCAGTGTAGGTGAAAATATTGAGGTGGGCATTATTTTACTACAACTTAATTATTTATTTGCATAAAACTTGGTAGTAAAATTTATTTACTGCAACAAACATGCATGAAAATTATTTTTTTGGACTTATTTAGCAAAATCCATAAGAGAAATAGAAAACTAGTGTCAAAATAGAAAAATTTATATAGAAAATGAACTTATCCATGAACACAAATTAAAAATAATGTAAACAAGATATTGGACACGAAATAAATTTTTAGAGCCTATTAATGAGAACCAATTATTAAAGTGCTGAAAATAAATTTTTAAGGCTTGTTTACTTACATTGTTGGACTTACCTATTTTATTACAGCATCACCCCTATGTTGTCCGTGGCGAAGGATGTATTTATAAAGCTCGCCAATGGTATAATCAAGCGCCACCTCCATGTAGACCCTTAATTTTAGTCCAGATTAAATTTAAGATTAATCTGAATACAAGATAAAATTTCATGTCAATAACAATCCCAAATCAAGTCTGATTATTTTGGTTCGATTTAAATCAAGACAATATGATTCGACCCAAGCTAATTTGGTATGGAAAAGCTCCATATCGAATTGGCCAAGAAGGCTAGGATATGTGGCAACAGTGTTTGTTTCATACTCGGATGGCTTAGCTAGGTTTCCCTAGTTGATGCCTATAAATACAAAAGCTTGGACGAAGAATAGGCAATAACAATTATCAAGCAGATGGGTAGCAATTCAGAAAAACACACATACTATTAAAATACAGTAAATAAGGAGACAAGAACCATTGTCTCAAAATTTGCTTTGTTCATCTAAGATAGAAGTTGGTTAGGCACTAACCATGGGCTTGATTCAACATATTTATATTAGAGGAGCCTTCAAATGCAGGTTTAGCTTTCTAATTCAATTTAATTATTTAGTATTTGCAAATCATTTTTTTAAGATATCATCACAATAGCTTGTTTATCAAATTTTTTTGTCCAGAAGCTTAATTACCAAAACCCTAGTACGTATTTTATAAAACTAAAGCCTAATCTGTTTATATCATCCAGTAGTCCACTTCATGTTGATTTGTTTCAACTTCACAGTAAGCTAAGATTTAATTTAAAACCTCTAATTCAACTATTAAAACCATAACTTTTAAAAAATTAATACCTAAGCCTAAACTTTGTTTCTTAATCCTTAACCCTAATCATACCCCATAAACCCAAGACTCCAAAACCTTAAACTCTAATCCAAAATTATTAAAAACCTAAACCCTAATACCTAGTCCAAGACCTAAAACCCTAATCTAGTAACCTAATTCCATACCTAATCCAAAACATCAAATCCTTAATATCCAGTAACCTTCAAACCCTAAACCTTAAAGGTTAAAACCCTAATCTAGAACCTTAATTTCCTTAAACCTTAATTACTAAAACCCTAATCCAAAACACTAAATTCCAAAAACCTAAATTTCACCTAGTAGCCTTAAAACCTAACCCTAAACCTTGCTTCTTAAACCTAAGTCCCAAAAACTTGGAAACCATAGTTCATATCTAATACCAACCTCAAAATCCAAATTCCAAATACTAAAACCCTAATTTTCCAAACACCAATCTCAAAACCCTAATTTCAAAATGAAAACCCTAATTTCAAAATCAAAACCTTAGTTTTCCATCCCAAAACCCTAATTTTGTACATTTAATAATTTATTTAAGATTGAACCATAATTTTGTTTATTTAATTTATTATATGCTTATGATGAGTGATTTATTGATGTTCTATTTTAATGGATAATTTATTTTTAATTATTGTGGATGTAACATCCCGAATTCCAAATTGGTAAGAAACAGACATAGAGGATATGATTTAGGCTTAGAACAAAGGAGTTTAGAACATGACCTATAACTTGAGCTCGAATTTCATCCAAGTTAATGACAGAATTAGAGAGTCTCAAAGAAGACTTAATTGTTTATTTGTGTCTTAAATAGATGTATAACTTGAAAGTACTCAATTTGGAGTTGTATAGAATAAGATATGATGGATTTAGTAGACAATGTGCAAGCTGCCTCAGGACAGCATAGTAGGCTTGACTTCAAAGGACCGTCAAAAATCAGATATAGCTTGGATTGACCTAAACTTTTGAAAAAATATAGCCCCAGATGTCTAGTTTCAGTGGGAATAAGAATTACTTAATTTGGAGTTGTGAGTAAAATGATATTAATAAAGAAAGACAGCAAGGTCAGGAATGGATATCAAAAGGACCTAAGTGGAAATTTCTCAAAAGTTAGGGGCAACTATGTAAACTTTAAAATTAAGTGTCGGAAGTTCTTAATAATGCCCATATCCAACCCTGAAAGAATATTCTTGAGATTAATCGGGTCATAATCATGGATTTCAATTTTTCCCGAAAACGCACGGTTTAAAAGTTACAATCGATTAATCGTTGGAGGGTATTTTGATATTTTCACACTCTAGACTATAAAATTACAACATAAGAAAGTTGAGGGGCCCAAAATATGATTAAAAGAAAGTTCAAGGGCTTGGGTTTTAAATAAATAAAATAAAGAGACATTTGGACCAATTAAAACTGACCATTTAGCATTATAAAAAGAAGAAAAGAAAAAGATGTGGACAAATGGCCCTAAGGCATTCATCCACCCCAAAAGTGGATCATAATTAGCCATATAGCATTTATTAAAAGAAGAAAAGAAAAAGAGATGGACAAATGGCCCTAAGGCATTCATCCACCCCAAAAGTGGATCATAATTAGCCATATAGCATTTATTAAAAGAAGAAGGCAAGTGGACCAATTAAAAGTGGCCATTTTTGCTATAAGGTGTACCAATTGGAAGTCAACATCTATTCACCACTTATGGCTGCCATTTGGATCAAAATAAGCTAAGGAAAGAAAGTATAAAAGCCCTCTCTTGCATGGTGAATTCGTCCAAACCATAAGAGAAGGAAGAAGGAGGTATTTTTCCTAAGTTTAAGGCTTTTGATTTAAAGAGTTTGGTGACAAACAAGATTATAAGGAAATCAAGGAGAGAAGGAAGGAAAGGAAGTAATATAGAATAAGGACTAAGGAAAAGCAAGGTTTGGTACTTTAACATAAAAGAAATTTTATTTTCTTACAAATTTTTGTTCATATGGTATATATATGCGTGTATATGTTATATATGTGAATACATATGATACATATATGTGGTATTTGTGTAAGTATATATTGTATATACATGGAGAATATGTGGTATATATATGAAGTGAATGGGTATATATGAAATGTTATATATGCTCTACTCGGTAAATGAGTAAAACCGGTCTGGAATGGGGGTTATATCGTGTGAGGTCAAGATCATGGCAACTAGTCGTGTGAGACCAAGACCACACAACTATATCATGTGAGGTCAAGATCATGGCAACTAGTCGTGTGAGACCAAGACCACGCAGTTATATTGTATATTCCATATCGTGTGAGACCAAGACCATGGCAATTAGTCGTGTGAGGTCAAGACCACGCGTAACTCTATACGAGGCCTCATTTCAAGATCGGTGTATTCATAATTACCTTATGGAGCGAAATGATAAAATGATAATAACTGAATATATAACATGTATGGATTGTTTTTACTGTGATATTATTTTTTTATACGACTCATTGCTTTTAAAAGTGCATTATGCTTTTAATATTTATTTCCCGTAATTAGTTAAAGTACCCACTAAGCAATGCTTAGCGAGTTTAGTTTCTTCTAAACTCGTAGGTTATTAGCAAGGAGCCAGTAGCGAGCAGAAGAGTCCCGCGATCCGCCGGTCATCAACAAACTTAAGTGGTGCTCTTTATTTTGTATTTTGGTATTAGAAACTGGCATGTACTTAGTTGAACAATACAAAGAGATAACTTGATGTAGCATGTAAATCTAGTAATGTATAATAACTGTATGATTTTGAATTGAGTTGGGTTGTGAATATAGAAGTGTGAATTCTTCTTGCAGGATTGTAGTTGAGGTTATAAGGGTGGATTATTGGGAGTGTGCTTGTATTGAATTGTGAAACAAAATGTTTTTCATAAATAAGAAAAATCAGTTTTGTCGACACTTGGGACCACCAATTATAGGGGAAACTCTGGCAAAAAATTTTTAAAATCTGCACTTAAAATTGGCTAAGTAAAATATTAAGACACAACCACCATGAGATAACAGTCCATCTTGGTCTATAAACGTAGTCTAAGATGGGATGTTACAGTGGATCTTTCTATGGTTTAATTTATTTTATTAATTATTTTTTATATTGATTAACCATTTGAATTTTAAGGTATGTAAAAGGCATATTTCTACTTTGTGGATACCTTAATTATTTTTATAAAGGACACATTTTTTATCTTTTGGTGGGTGTCCTATTGTATTTAGTTTTATGGACTTGGATAATAGTAAGGGCATTTTTCCATCCTCAGATGGGTACCCATTTTGATTGGTTGGTTTAACTTAATGTAATGGATGTTTATTTATTTTTATAAATGCATGTAATACGGATAATATCATAATAACTAAGAATTCAATAATATTTAGACCTGAAAATGAGGCTAGTTCTAATGAACCGAGCCCTATGGGGGTACTGGGTCATTCTCACCTTCCCCACACATATCCAACTGTCCAAACCCAATAGGGGGTTAGGGATTTCTTAAGAATCAAGTCATCTACCCATTTCTTTTCTTTCTCGGCCCGTCCGGGTGGTGACTCTATTTTCTCTCAGTTTAGGCCTGTGTTCTCTAAGGCTCTAGGTCTAACAATGCAAAAGTTGCAAGAACCATTCCACCAGGAGAGGGGAGAAAATCCCCACTCACACTCCGGTAAAAAGGACTATTTGGGAACATGAATTTGAAGATTTTGTCTCGCAATTACCGACAAGGGGGTTTCAAATTGATAAGAGCGTGGTCCAAGCACTCATAGAATGGTGGATGGACACCACCCATACCTTTCACTTACCCATGAGAGAAATGAAAATTGGCCTAGTTGAATTTGTAGCCATAAAGGGCCTTAGATCTGTTAGGATTCCAGTCCCTTTGGCCGATAATATTTTAACACACCTTGAAATTTGACAGTTGATTGGCGTGAGTCCTAAGTTCAAGAGACTTTATAAGATCAAATATGAGCAGATCCAAGAGTACTAAATGAATTACACAAGGCTAATACATGGAAAATGGGCTGAGCAATATACCCGAGGTTTCTTGTTGTACTTATTGGCATCGACCATATTGTGCAATACTGAGTCCGCCATCCACCAGTCAATTTTGCGAGCCCTTGTCCACTTTAACCTTGTAGCATTTTACACTGGGGAGAGGTTAGCCTCACTTGCCTTTATCATGGCCTAAAAAAACTTTGCAGGGAAAAGAGATCCTTTACTGGTTTTATGGGTATTATCGAGATATTAATTCTCACAACTGATGACTTAAATAATGTGCATGTATGAGCTTGACCTTCATTGTTTCTGCAAGTTTAGGCATATGAGCACAACCTCATGAGGGTACTTGAACTCTCTAGACAGTGGGTTGGATATCTAAGGCTAAACATTTGGTTATCGGGCCGTAGGAAAGTGCCTGGTAGCCATCACATGCATTCCCAATGTTATCATCTGAGCCATCTGACCTGGGACAAGGTAAAAAGACGAGATTAGTATTAGAATTTATAAGAAAGACAACTTAACTTTAGTAATTTTATAGGCGGATGTTGCCTGGATGAGAGCCGATGAGAGAGCTAACTAAACCCCATCATGAATGATTCGCTGCCTTTGCAAAATTCCCGTCGAATCATGGCTGGGCCAGTTTCCAGTGGTTAGTTCCTCGGTGAACGAGTGCACAATTGGTTCCTTAGTCCTGACTAGTAGAGGGTTATTGGAAATGTTCTAAGATACGCCCTAGATATTACTTCCATGCCGAAGAATTTGTGAAGGCATGCCGAAAATGGATCTGACATCGACTCTTTGTTGCTTCCACCAGATGTATCATATACTCAGTTCATTCAAGATCAACTTCTGAATTTTCAAGTTTCTCCTATTGGCATTGAGGATATTAAAGAATAATAGGAGGAAGATGAGGAAGAAGAAAATGAGGCAAAGAAGAAGAAGAAGATGAGGAAGGTGATAATGACGAGGAAGGCAGGGGAGGGTCTGCTTCCCATTCTCATGATAACGCCAAGGCCATCTGTAAGAGGGGATTTTTTCCCCCACTCCCGGTGGAATGGTTCTTGTGACTTTGGCACTGTTTAGGCTCGGGGCCTTAGAAAATACGGGCCTAAGCCCGAAGAAAATGGAGTCACCACCCAGATGGGCCGGAAAAAAGAAATGGGTGGATGAATCGATTCCTAAGGAATCCCTAACCCCCTAATGGGTTCAGAAAGTTGGGTGCGTGTGGGGAAGGTGAGAAATGGCCTAGCACCCCCACAACGCCCGGTTCATTAAAACCGGCCCCCTTTGCAGGTCTTAATATTATAAAATTCTTCAATATAATAATATTATCCATATTACATGCAACAATTAAAATAAAAAATCAAAGCAATGTCCAAACAAAGCAAATAAATGGACACCCATCCGAAGATGGAAATATGTCCTTACATCATCCATGTCTAAACTAAATAGGACACCCACCAAAGGGTAGAAACATGTCCTTTACATTGGTCCAAAATATAAAAGCGATTTAAATTACATAATACTTAACTAATGAGGTACTCACAAGGTGGAAACATACCTCTTACAATTTTAATACTAAAATAAACAAATAATAATCATAACAATAAAGAAAATAATTATCCATGATAAATTAAATAAATCAAGCATTGAAATTAAATAAATCAACCATCAAAACATATAATAAACTATATAATCAAATCTAAAATTAAATAGAGCAATAAATATATAAATTTAGGGTTTGCATCTTAGAATAGAGTTTTTGGAATTAGGGTTTTTGAAATTAGGATTTAAATTGAGGTTTCATCATTTAAGGTTTAGGGTTTTTTTTTAGGTTGCTGGGATTATGAAATTTAGGGTTTAAGAAATTTTAAAGTTTCTATGAAACTAGGGTTTAGGAATTAAGTTATTGGAATTAGGGTTTGGGTCTAGGTTTGGGAATTAAGCAACTGGAGTTAGGGTTTTAGGTTTTCTAGAATTAAAGGATTCTGACATTTTAGAATTTGATCAGGGCTTTGGTGTTTTGAATTTGAAAAATAGATTTTATAAATTTAGGTTTGGAATTTAGAAAAATTTTTAGGGTTTTGGAAAATTAAGAAAACAGTTAGGGTTTTGGGAATTGATAAAATGTTTTAAGGTTTCGGAAAATTATGAAAACAATTAAGGTTTTGGGAATTAATAAAATAATATAGGTTTTGAAAAATTAAGAAAACAATTAGGGTTTTAGGAATTAATAAAACAATTTAGAGTTTTTGAAATTGGAAAGCAGATTAGGGTTTTTAGCAACTGGGCAATTAGATTAGGGTTTTGATAATGTTTTGTGATTATATGAACATTAAACTCAAATATTGTTGTTTAAATCAAGTAATCAAGACTACGAGGTTTAAGTTAACTACTGGACCTAAACAACTTCTTAATCTTCAAACTTCTAATGATATTTATAGAAGGAAATGTTTATACTGGACAGTCAAATAAGTTGTAACTCAAGGATGAAACTACTATGAATTCAAATAAATTAAAGAATTAAATCAAACCTCCATTCGTTGGTTCCTCCACAATTGACTTCTAGATAAACAATGAATAAAGATAGCATTGCTGCCTGCGATGGGTTGATGATTGATGAATGCTTGCTGCTAATCTTCTCTATTTGTTGTTGTCTCTCCTTTATGTTCCTTGCTTCCTTCCCTTGTTAACGTTCATTCCTGTCCTTGTTAATCTTCCCCCCCCCCCCCCCTTCTGAATTCTGAAATGTTAGTATTTATAGACAAATCTCACTCAGAATTCTTAACCCTAATGTTGATCCGTCCTTAAAATAAATTTTAGTTCAATTAGGAAACTTATTGAACCCATGTCGACTTGGTTGCCCTAGGTCGACATGAGTCCAACCTCATGTCGACCTTGGGCTACCCAGGTTAACATGAGGAATGCTCATGTTGACCTGGTCCCTCCAGGTTGACATGAGCAATTGCTCATGTCTGCCCTCGTCAGCCTTACTCAAATTATTCTTGCCTTTTTTAACTTATGGACCGAAAAGTTTTAATTTGGGCCGATTCAAATTAATTTTAGGGTTTTGTAATTGAATTTATGCCTCTTTAATCCAAACCGACTTCTTTAAAAGTTATAAACTAGTTTTAAATATTTTAAAGTCGAATCAAAATTATTTTGGCATCCTTTAATTAGGACCATATCAAATTGGGGTCAAAATTATGGGTTTGCACCATCTCTTCTGAGGTTGATCATATACATGCATTTGTTTATCCAGGACTGCTTTTCTCTGTAATTGTCTAACTTTTATGAATCTTTTCATGTGATCAGACAGTTAGGTAATTCCATCCATGGTGAAGCTGGTCCTGACATAGCCAAACGTTCTGTATATATTACCTTATGCCTATCCATCTTTTGATCCTTGATAAGTGAACAATTGATGATATTTTATTTATATTTCTTAATATGATTATTATCCAATTGAGTTTAATTTGTTTGTTCAAGTGTAATTTAGGGTTAATTTCAGGAATTCTCTGTATTTTGAGGCTTATGGTCATTTCGGAGGAATTACGGATGAAAGTAGAAGAAAAGAACAAAATTCATCAATGGACACGCTCATGAACATGGGCGTGTCAATGGACATACCCTTGATGCTGCATACAGAAGCATTGACACACCCAGTGACATGGGCGTGTCACCAAGCGTGCCTTTTGCAATGTTTCACAGCAGCTGTGACACGCCCAGTGACATGGGCGTCACTGGACGTGCCTTATGTTCAAAATCTCAGTGGCAATGACACGCCCAGTGACATGGGCGTGTCAGGCGAAATTATCTGCACTATAAAAGCTGCGCTGAAGCACGCACGAATTAAGGATCCGAATTTCATATTTTATAACCTAGAGCCGACTTCTAAAGCAAAGAGGAGAGTTTTGGAGCTGAGATTGAGGGTGAAGACATACTCTAAACAAGATCTAAACCAAGATTCAAGGATTCAAGAGAAGATATACGAATTATTCGCAATGGATTGTTTGGATTCTTTTTCTTATTCCCCTTATTCTGGTTTTCTGATTTTGAACATGAACTAACTTATTCTCTATCTAGATATTGATGAACCCTAGCTTTATTGTATGGATTGAATAATTTTATTTAATTAAATCATTTGATTGAGTTGCCTTATTCTTATGATGCTTAATGATTTATTTCCAATTAATAATAGCATGCTTATTGATTGGTTACAATTTTAATACTATTGACTTGAGAAAGCTTGATATGAATTGAATACTCATAAGGGTTGAGGATTGATTGGAGTACTAGAGATAGACTTACAAGATCCTTTGGTTTATAGTTCCTTGTTCTTAATGCAAGATCTATTTAATTGTGTTTGAGAAGAGATTCCAGCATTTTACTTAGTGATTAGGGATTAATTCATTCGAGAGAGGTTTTAGTCTAATTTAGAGGAATGCCAATTCAACTCTATTATGTGATTTAACTGAATTGATGTTCATAAATATAATTGTGGCTAGGGGGATTTAATATCTGGATAGTATCATCATCATCAATCAATTTATTCAACTCTCAATTTCTCTTTACTTTCATTTAATTAAGTTAATTATCTTTAATTACAAAACTTCACAAAACTATTGATTTGCTAAACAACGGTTAAAATTTGCACTAGTACTTGGCCTTGTCCTCAGTGGAACGATAACTCACTCACTACTTTATTACTTGAGTGACCCGTGCACTTGCGGTATTGCAATAGCATAGGTTCCTGCTATTAAGTTTTTGGCACCGGTGCCGGGGACAATGGTTTTCAGTATGAGTAATATAATTAAGACTGTTGATTTAGTTTTTATTTTATTTTGTTTTAATATTTGTTCTTGCCTTTTGACTGTCATTCTAGGTACTTCTTCTTGTTTATGACCCGAGCTAGTTCTTCCCAACTTTTTGAATTAGATCAAGAGTTAGAGAGAACATTGAGAAGAAGGCAAAAGGAAGAAGAGGAAATAGTTATGGCAGAGACGGAATCAAACTTTGAAGATCTCATCCTAGAAGAAGAAATGGCAGAAAATGAGGCAAGAACAATGCAAGAGTTTGATAGGACTACTCTTAATAGGGCTGAATCAAGTATACAAAGACCAGTGATTGCTGCTAATAAATTCGAGATAAAAACAAATGTCATTCAAATGGTGCAGCAGACCTGCCAGTTTGATGGATTTTCGGATGAAGATCCTAATGCACACATTGAAACTTTTCTAGAAATATGTGACACATTTAAGATACAGAATGTGCAAATTGAAACTTTTCTGGAAATAGTAAAAGTGTGAATGCAATCAATCTGAGGTTATTTCCATTCACACTCAGAGACCGACCAAAGAAGTGGCTGAAGTCTTTTCCTCCTAACACTTTCACTACATGGGACCAACTAGCAGAAAAATTTTTAGAGAAATATTTTCCACCACCCAAGACCGCTAAGTTGAGGAATGATATTTCTTCTTTTCTCCAGCTAGATGGTGAAACCCTATATGATGCTTGGGAGAGATTTAAGGATTTATTGAGAAGATGTCCTCACCATGGGCTTCCGCTGTGGCTTCAGATCCAAACTTTCTATAATGGATTGAGTTACTCAAGTAAGCAGTCCATTATTACAGCTGGAGGAGGTACCATAAACAATAAAACACCTGAAGAAGCAAGGGACTTGATTGAAGACATGGCCCTTACAAATTATCAGTGGCAAACCCCAAGGGAACAAGGAAGATTAAGGGCTGCTGGTTCACATCAATTGGATCCCGTAGTTGCTCTTTCAGCATAGTTGGAAGCAATGAACAAAAAGATTGATTCTTTAGCTTCTTCTTCTTCTTCAGGGAAAGTGATGCAGGTGATGTCCTGTGAATGGTGTGGGGGTGGACATCAAAGTCAAGATTGCCTAAGTGGCAACATGTTTGCTAGGCAAGAGCAAGTAGATTATGTTGGAAACATGCCAAGGCAACAGCAGAATAATCCCTACAACAACACGTACAATCCGGGGTGGAGAAATCATCCTAATTTCTCATGGAATAATTAGAATAATCCACAACCTCCCCTTGGATTCCAGCAGCCGCAACATCAACAAGCTGCCCCTCCAAGAAAGAGTAATTTGGAGGACATGATGGAGAAATTTATAACAGCTTCTGAAACCAGGTTCCAATCAACTGAAACCTCCTTAAGAAAGCAGCGAGCCTCTATTCAAAATTTGGAGAATCAGGTAGGGCAAATTGCCAAGTTGCTCAGTGAGAGACCACAAGGAAGTTTGCCTAGCAACACTGAGGGAAATCCAAAAGAGCAGCTTAAGGAAATTACACTAAGGAGTGGAAAAGAGATCAAGGGTAATTAGGCTGAGAAGAAAGGAGAAGTGGCATAGAAAAGGGCTGAAGTACAAGAAAATGAAAAAGAAGACGATCCTCCTGTCACTTCGAAAAAGCAAGCTGCACAAGAAGTGAGAAAGAGAAGCAGCCACAAGACAGCAGCTCCATAACAAAGGAATACCGACCTAGAGTACCATATCCGGCGAGGTTGAACAAGGACAAGATTGATGCTCAGTTCGGTAAGTTTCTTGAACTTTTCAAACAATTGCACATTAACATTCCATTTGCTGAGGCTTTGTCACAGATGCCTGAATATGCTAAATTTTTTAAAGACATCCTTTCTAATAAAAGGAAACTCAAGGAAGTGTCTTTAGTGCATTTGTCTGAAAAGAGCTCGGCAATTTTGCAAAGGAGGTTACCTAAGAAGTTAAAAGATCCAGGTAGTTTCACCATTCCATGTTTGATAGGTAACCTTGAGGTTAAAAGTGCATTAGCTGATTTAGGGGATAGCATAAGTGTTATGCCCTATAAAATGTTTAAAGAGTTAGGCATTGGTAACCCTAAACCAACACTAATGACCATCCAACTTGCTGATAAGTCAGTAGTCCACCCTCGTAGCATTATAGAAGATGTGTTGGTAAAAGTTGGGGATTTCATTTTTCCCAATGATTTTGTTGTCATTGATATTGATGAGGATGCGGATGTTTGACTTATTCTTGGTAGGCCATTTTTAAATACAGCCCGTGCCCTTATCGATGCTCATGATGGCACCCTAACTTTGAGAGTGGGTGGTGATAAGGTTATTTTTAGGATATATGATGCTATGAAACATTCACTTTCACTTGATGAGGCAGAATCATGCAATGATGTTATTGAGCATGAGACCGTAAATTGTGTTACTAACATTGTTTCCAAGGATCCCCTTGAGTTGTGTTTATTGCAAGAAAATGTTGAGGATCAAGAAGCAATGGAGCAGCTTGCTTTTCTTAAAGCAAGCAAATCGTTCAGATGTAGGGCATGTGAGACTATTGAGATGCCAAAGGAAGAGAAGCCAAAACCATCGGTGATTGATCCACCCAACTTGGAACTAAAACCCCTTCCAAATCACCTTGAGTATGGATTTTTGGCGAAGGAGAAGAAATTACCAATAATTCTAAGCTCCCACCTATCTTCTGAGCAGAAAGAAAAGCTTATCCAGTTGTTGCAGAAACATAAGAAAGTAATAGCTTGGAAGATAGCAGATATCAAGGGTATCAGTCCATTCTATTGCACTCACAAGATACTGATGGAGGACGAATTTAAGCCGGTAGTGCAACCACAACGGAGACTAAACCCAAAGATGAAAGACGTAGTAAAGGCTGAAGTGATAAAACTACTTGACGCTGGGATTATATATCCGATCTTGGATAGTTCTTGGGTGAGTCCAGTCCAGGTAGTACCAAAGAAAGGAGGGATGACGGTGGTCCCTAATGAAAGTGATGAGCTGATTCTAACAAGAACAATTACCGGTTGGAGGGTTTGCATTGACTATAGGAAGTTGAATGATGCAACTAGGAAGGACCATTTTCCTTTACCCTTCATTGATCAGATGTTAGAGAGGTTATCCGGGCATGAGTATTACTATTTTTTTTGGATGGTCTTTCAGGCTATTTCCAAATTTTGATCACCCCGGAAGACCAAGATAAAACTACATTCACCTGCCCATACGGGACATTTGCATATCGAAGAATGCCATTCGAGTTGTGCAATGCACCTGCGACTTTTCAAAGGTGCATGGTGTCAATCTTTGATGAACTTGTTGAGGATATTATGGAGGTGTTTATGGATGATTTTTCAGTCTATGGCAGCTCATTTGATAGATGTTTGGAAAATCTTGAAAGAATCTTGATGAGATGTGAGGAAACCAACTTAGAGCTTAATTGGGAAAAGTGTCATTTCATGGTTCAAGAAGGAATTGTGTTGGGACATAAAATTTCAAGCAAAGGCATTGAGGTGGATCGGGCTAAGGTAGACACCATTAAGAAGTTACCACCACCCACATCTGTGAAGGCCATTAGAAGTTTTCTAGGACATGTGGGCTTTTATCGGAGGTTCATACAAGACTTTTCTAAGATAGCCCGTCCATTGACAAGACTCCTTGAGAAAGATGTGGATTTTGTTTTTGATGAGGAATGTTTGAGAGCATTCACAACTCTTAAGGAGAAATTGACCCATGCTCCAATCATGGTAGCTCCCAATTGGAAACTACCATTTGAACTAATGTGCAATGCAAGTGACTTTGCAGTGGGAGCATTCTTGGGTCAACGCAAGGAGAAATACTTCCAGCCTATCTACTATGCAAGCAAGACTCTGAACACAGCTCAAGCTAATTACACAACTACGGAGAAGAGCTGCTAGCTGTGGTTTTTGCTTTTGACAAGTTTAGATAATATCTAATCTTGTCAAAAGTGATTGTTTATAAGGATCATTCGGCTTTGAGGTACTTATTTGTGAAGATTGATGCTAAGCCTAGGCTAATCCATTGGGTTTTGTTGTTGCAGGAATTTGACTTGACGATTCAAGACAAGAAGGGAGCTGAAAATCTTGCAGCAGATCATTTTTCTCGCTTGGAAAATCCAACCCTAGAGAGGTTTGAAGAAGGGGACATTGATGATCACTTCCCCGATGAGAAGCTATACGCCATGGTAAGTGAGGTAAGTAATTTAAATTTTGAAACACCTTGGTTTGTAGATTTTGCTAACTATTTAGCTGTTAAGAAACTTCTTAAGGACTTAACTTAACATGCAAAGAAGAAATTCTTTTCTAACTTAAAGTATTATTTTTGGGAGGATCCCTTTTTGTTTAGATTATGTAAGGATCACATGATCCGACGATGTGTGGCATAGCCTAAAACAATGAACATTCTTAGTCAATGCCATGCTGGACCAGCTGGTTGTCATATGGGAGCCAATAGGACTGCTCAAAAGGTACTAGAATCAGGATTTTATTAGCCCACTTTGTTTAGGGATAGCTACGAATTTGTGAACAAATGTGATCCTTGCCAAAGGACTGGAAACATTTCATCTTGTGATGAGATGCCCCAAAATGGAATTTTAGTGTGTGAAGTCTTTGATGTATGGGGGATCAATTTTATGGGACCGTTTCCAAATTCTTTTGGTAACAAATATATTCTTGTAGCTATAGATTATGTCTCTAAATGGCCGGAAGCCCAATCCTTGGCAACCAATGATGCTAGGGTAGTGATGAAGTTTTTGAAGAAGTTGTTCTCTCAATTTGGTACACCGAAAGCAATCATAAGTGATAGGGGTACTCACTTTTGTAATGTTCAACTTAAGAAAGTTTTCAAAAGATTAGGAGTTACACATAAGTTTACTACCCCTTACCATCCCTAAACTAGTGGCCAAGTTGAGAACACGAATAGGGAGATTAAAAGAATTCTGGAAAAACCTGTAGAGCGATCTTGAAAGGATTGGTCCGAGAAATTGGACAATGCTCTATGGGCTTTTAGGACTGCATTTAAAACTCCTTTGGGCACTACACCGTTTAGGCTAGTATATGGAAAAGCTTATCATTTACCTATCGCAATTGAACATAATGCATATTGGGCTATTAAACAGATTAACCTTGATCTAGCTCGTGCAGGTGAACGGAGAAAGTTGCAGGTAAACGAGTTGGATGAGTGGAGATTGCAAGCTTATGACAATGCCAAAATGTATAAGAAGCATACCAAGAGATGGCATGATGCTCGCATTAAGGACCGAAAAGAGTTTCAAGCGGGAGATCAGGTATTATTGTACAATTCAAGGCTTCAACTCTTTCCAGGTAAGTTAAAATCTTGATGGTCTGGTCCTTTTACTGTTAAGGAAGTCTTCCCCTGCGGAGTAGTTGAAATAACTCACCCGGAAAAAAGATATTTTAAAGTTAATGGGCATAGGCTCAAATTATACCTTGGAGGGGAAATACATGACTTGGAGGAGGTTTTACACCTCCAAGACTAGGGAGGTTTACCTTGCCGTCCAACTAATACGACGTTAAAGAAGTGTTGGGTGGGAGACAACCCACCGTTTTATTCTTTTTTTTTGTCTTAAATTTTTGTGTTTTTGGTTTGTGTTGTCATTTTGTTTTAGTTTTGTCCTTCCATTATTGGGTGGTGGTTTGTTTATTTTGCTATCAAGTGATAGGGCCAGCCACCTGCCCCTGCTCTTGCACCTGCACCTCAAGTTGATGTCTCCGATGATGAGACCAGTAGTGACGACTCCGGCGATGCACCGATTTTTGACTAGCCCACATTTTTCTTTTAATTTATTTTATTTTCATTTCTTTGCTTATTTAATATTCTTTTTATGTTTCTTTCTTTTTCATTGCTTTTGGACAATTGTTATTTTCTTTAAGAACTGTTTCTTTTGTTTGTTTATTTTATTTATTTATGTTTTAACCTTGTTTTTTAAATTTTAGATTTTTGTTTTGAAGCAAATTCGTCTTCACCATACTCTTGGCACCGTACTCGTATTTATCCATTCATGGACATGAAAGGGCAGTTTTTCTCTCTTTTCATTATTTCTTGTTTTGCACACACATTGAGGACAATATGCGTCTTAAGTGTGGGGGAGAGGTATACTTTCTTGATTGAATTTTTACTATTTCATTCTTTCTATTTGATTCATTTGTCTCAATTAATTTCTGCAAATTGTTTTTGGATTTAAGTAAGCTAGATTGTTGTAATAAGTGTGAATTAATGTGGTTCCCCTTTATATGTTGAACTAATTTGAGATTTCCTAAATGACAATTTCTTGTTGAGGTTAACTTAGTGATCTTGATCAATTGCTGAGAATCGATTGTAATAGTTATAATTAGGTAGTGGATTGATGGAAATTGGACACATCTGAAGTTTAAAACCTTAGTTACATTTTTTAGCATGTTATAATTCCTTAGATTCTTTAGTCTGACTTAGCATGACCCTTAAGTTTTTGACCCTGGATTTGTTAAAATAATAATAATAAAATATAAATATAAATAAATAATTCTAATTAAAGGAGCTTTGAAAATTTATTCCTCTTCCGCTGATTTTTACTCTTTAATTAAAACAAATGAGTTGGAATCATGAATAGTACTAGTAACCATTTGAACGGTGATTCTGGCTGAGTAACCGGGGGTCGGCATCACAAATGTTTACCTTTGCGTCAAAAGGTTAGTATCAGTTCAAATAAGTCGGGCTTCTTAAAATGTATATATACGTGTAGATACATTTAAATAAATAAATAAAAAATAAAATAAAAAAAGGGTTAGAGAACTTAAGAGAAAATTTACATTTTTCGTACTTTGTTCATGGCTTTTGGATTTTCTAGAATTTTATGCTCAATCTTTTAACTCTGGATTTTAGGTTTTAGGTCTGTGAAATTTTTGTTTTGAAACTTCTTAATTCAGCTGTTATGATTGTGAATTAGTTTTTGATTGAGAAAGTGGGGTTTTCTGATTCGAGTATTGTCAAAACTTTTCTTTTCTTTTTGAATATAGAGGGGGTCCGTCATTTCTACTTATTATAGTGATTTAGTTTGCTTGAGGACAAGCAAAAACTCAAGTGTGGGGGAATTTGATAAGTGCACAATTGATGATATTTTATTCCTATTTCTTAATATGATTATTATCCAATTGAGTTTAATTTGTTTGTTCAAGTGTATTTTAGGGTTAATTTCAGGAATTCTCTGTATTTTGAGGCTTATGGTCATTTCGGAGGAATTACGGATGAAAGTAGAAGAAAAGAGCAAAATTCATCAATGGACATGCTCATGAACATGTGCGTGTCAATGGACGTGCCCTTGATGCTGCATACAGAAGCATTGACACGCCCAGTGACATAGGCGTGTCACCAAGCGTTCCTTTTGCAACGTTTCACAGTAGCTATGACAAGCCCAGTGACATGGGCTTGTCATTGGACGTGCCTTATGTTCAAAATCTCAGTGGCAATGACACGCCCAATGACATGGGCGTGTCATTGACACGCGCGTGTCAGGCGAAATTATCTGCACTATAAAAGCTGCGCTGAAGCACGCACGAATTAAGGATCCGAATTTCATATTTTATAACCTAGAGCCGACTTCTAAAGCAAAGAGGAGAGTTTTGGAGCTGAGATTGAGGGTGAAGACATACTCTAAACAAGATCTAAACCAAGATTCAAGGATTCAAGAGAAGATATACGAATTATTCGCAATGGATTGTTTGGATTCTTTTTCTTATTCCCCTTATTCTGGTTTTCTGATTTTGAACATGAACTAACTTATTCTCTATCTAGATATTGATGAACCCTAGCTTTATTGTATGGATTGAATAATTTTATTTAATTAAATCATTTGATTGAGTTGCCTTATTCTTATGATGCTTAATGATTTATTTCCAATTAATAATAGCATGCTTATTGATTGGTTACAATTTTAATACTATTGACTTGAGAAAGCTTGATATGAATTGAATACTCATAAGGGTTGAGGATTGATTGGAGTACTAGAGATAGACTTACAAGATCCTTTGGTTTATAGTTCCTTGTTCTTAATGCAAGATCTATTTAATTGTGTTTGAGAAGAGATTCCAGCATTCTACTTAGTGATTAGGGATTAATTCATTCGAGAGAGGTTTTAGTCTAATTTAGAGGAATGCCAATTCAACTCTATTATGTGATTTAACTGAATTGATGTTCATAAATATAATTGTGGCTAGGGGGATTTAATATCTGGATAGTATCATCATCATCAATCAATTTATTCAACTCTCAATTTCTCTTTACTTTCATTTAATTAAGCTAATTATCTTTAATTACAAAACTTCACAAAACTATTGATTTGCTAAACAACGGTTAAAATTTGCACTAGTACTTGGCCTTGTCCTCAGTGGAACGATAACTCACTCACTACTTTATTACTTGAGCAACCTGTGCACTTGTGGTATTGCAATAGCATAGGTTCCTGCTATCAATCCTCAAGGCTTTGATCTGAATTGCATAATGATTTATGCTACATGCATGCATGAATGATGTATGGACTTACCCTTTCATTGTCTGGCTCACAGCGAATGCTGAGGAATAAAATAGGAAGCTACAGGAAGAACTAGCTGCCAGTCATCAACATGCTACTCATTTTGAAGGATTGTACCATCAGTCAGAATAGAACTTTTGGGATTTTCAATTCCAAAGGTTCAAGGATTCTGGTGCTTCTTCTTCAAGGGGACCTCAGACTGATGACTATGACCATAGCATGCCTCCTCCTCCTTCAAGCGACGACTACTTTAGGGCTAACTTCCTGTGCAATAGAGATCCGAGTGTTTCTTCCTCAAGGGGATTCTGGGCAGATGATATGCCTTCTCCTCTAATAGGCGATGATTTCTTTAGGGCTTTATTTAACTATGGACTGAATCCCCCTTCTTAGTGATTGACTTGTATTATATTTAATGTCTATGTAATGACATTTAGTATAATAACATTTAACTTTTTCCTACTTCTGACTTTTCACCTTTTTTAAATCACCTTTTGACCTTTATATATATATATATACATATATGTGTAGTACCCATGATGAATCCATTAAAATAAATTTGTCATGGATTGTATTTTTACAAATCATGATGAATTAGGTAACACATATTCAACATGGATTACTTTTCCTTGTGCAGCTCAGTCTCCAACCAATTGCCTATTTAAACCATCAATAACTCTTGGATAAATTCAATCTTCACAATTCCAATCACCTCGCCTTTTCCCTTCTTGTTCATTCAGCCGTTGCTTTCAAAATAAATAAGTCGAGCATCGTCTCCTCATAAAAACAAGTAGTTCCAACTCTCAAAATTTCAACATGATCGAAGCGAAATTAAAGAAGATGAAAGATTTGTTCAAGAAACTTGAAGCTACACATTAGGAACAAATATCTTATTTTTAAATTAATACTTTAAAGTGCTTTCAAAATATCAAGTTGAACCAATCCTTCTTAAATGCCATGGCTTCTTTTTGGGATGTAGAATCTAGAACTTTCAAGATAAATAACTTTGAATTATGTCCTATGGTTGAAGAATTTAAAGCCATTTTTGGATACCCAAGTAATCATCAAATGGCATTACCCATATTGGCCTCAAAAGCTCATAAAAAAATGTAGATGTTTATCTTTCAAAACCTGAAGTTCTTCAATTGACCAGAGGTGAGAAAATCTTGCATGGCCCTTTGATTGATTTTTGTACATCCCATTTAGTTCCCACCAAAGCATAGAGGCACCTGTTTTGTCTATACTTGCTTGGTCAATTCTTGCTTATTTATTCTGATGATGACATTGATTCATGAGTATTAGATATTGTGGATCAAATGGAGGGATGATTTTTGCCAATACCCTTGGTCTTGGCTAAACCATGGTTAGGTTGGATCAATTCAAAACTAGTTCCTCAAGAAGGTTGGCTGGAAGTCCCTTGCTGCTTCAAGTAATTACCTAAACTGCCCTTTTGAGTTTTCAATTTAGGTTATAATTTTTTTGCTTTAATTTTTGCCTAGACTGCCCTTGAGAGTTTTCGAAACTAGCGAGCTACCCTAATTTTTGCCTAGCAAGCCCTTGCAGGTTTTCAACCTAGTGGGCTTGCTTTTTTTTTTTAAAAAAAATTTGTTTTGCTCCTAATTTTTGCCTAGACTACCCTTGCGGATTTTTGAAACTAATGGACTGTTGTAATTTTTGCTTAGGCCACCCTTACAGTTTTTAACCTAGCAAGCTTTTTTCTCAATACAAATTATGATTTTTCAAATTTATAGGAGCGCTTCTGCTTGCTTGACACACCATCTATGGAATACATTAGATATATACCCTGATATAATTCTGTGAGGAAATTGATTCATCCAACCTCTTCATATGTTGAGTGGGTTGATTGGATCTATTCACGAGCTATAATCAACATCCATTGGTTGGTACCTTGGTAAAAGATCACCCATGTCACTATGCAGATGTATTTGATTTATGTTCCTCTTGCTGCTCTCCGCCGAGACACTTGCTATGATCCTCATCAACTTGATCGTCAGTATGGAGCAGCATCTCGAGGTTCTGATTTCACTCCTAATTTGCACATGCCTCGCTTGATTGAAGCCTTCTTGGATCGAATGAGGCAGAGCTGGCCAGCACATTACACTTACCGACTTCCATGAATTCTACATTTATCAGCTCTTTAGATAAAATTATGTTAGGATGATTAATAATAAAAGATGTTTTCCTTTATTTTCTAATTTGTCATCACTTTTTGCTATTTTGAGATTTATTTTACCCTGTTGGTCAGATATTTAAAATAGTACACATTGAATAATTTTATTATTAATAATTTTATTATTAACTCTGTCTCATTAAACTAGGAATAACCTGTAAGCAAGGATTTTTGCTCCCACTCCCAGTGGAATGGTTCTTGCAACTTCAGCACTTTAGGCTCATAGACTTAAAGAACATGAGCCTAAACCCGGAGACTTTAGAGTAGCCACCAGACGAGCTGGGAAAATAAAAAAGAGTGGATGACTCGATTATTAAGTAATCCCCAATCTATACTAGGTTCGAAAAGTTGGGTACACAAGGAGAATGTGAGAATGACCCAACATCTCCATTGTACCTGATTCATTGGAACTGACCTCCTTTTTAGGTCTAAATATTATTAAATTCTTAACTTATCACAATATAATCCATAATAAATGCAATTAAAATAAGTATTCATTATATTAAAATCAAAGCAAGTCTAAATAAACCAACAAAATGGGCACCCATACAAGATGAAAACATGCCCTAATAATGTCCAATGTCCAAAAATATAAGTAAATAAAATAGGACACTCACCATTTGGTGGAAACGTGTCCTTTATATTAATTCCAAAACTCAAATAAAATAAAAAAATTAATTAGATAAAACATGACACTCACAAAGTGGAAACATACCTTTTACGACTTGAAAGATCCAAATAATAAATAATAATAAAAAATATAATTTAACCATTCATACCAAACAATTAATTCAAAAATATATAAATTACCATTAAAGAATCATAAATGATGCAACAATAAATCAAATAATCAAATCTAGAGTTTAATCTTAAATTAGGTTCTAAACATGCAAAATTACTATTTTACATATGAAACTAGGGTTTGTTGATGTAAACTAGGGTTTTGGTAATCAAATTAGGGTTTTAGCGTTTAGAATACTAAATTAGGATTTCTAATATAAAATTAGGGTTTTAATCATATAAATTAAATTAAAACATGCAAGTCTAGGGTTTGATATGCAAACTATGATGAAACATGTAAAATTAGGATTTTTAGAAGATGAACTAAAGCCAAACATGTAAACTATGTTTGAGAAAATGCAACATTAGAGTTTAATGTTAATTTAGGTTTCAGATCAAATTAAAAACTATGATCATAGTTTGTTAAATGAAATTTATAAAGTCAATCAAAACATCACAATGTGCCTAATTTATGAACCAATATGAAGATGATTAATTGAAGTTTAGACAAATAATAGAATCATACCTACATTTGTATGCTCTGCCAATTTTAATTTGTTGAACCAGGTGTATTTGTGCTACTGCCTAGATCAATTATAATCTTGGTTGAGTGAAACAATATGAAGATCAATGCTTTATTCAAATACTGCCTTCCTTGATTGTTGTGTCTTGATTCTGTGTCTTTGCGTTTTTGGTTTCTGCGTGTTTTTTACTTTTTTCTCTTAATTGTTGCTACTGCTCAATTGTTAATTGTGTTTCCCCTATTTCTTATGGCTTCTATATTTCCTATTGATAGTGGCTGCTAAAGACCATCCTAATTTCTAAAGGTTGCCTCTCCCTATTTTGCGTTGTTTAGTTGGCTATTTACAAGCCACCTTAGGGCATCAATTTAAAGACTCCTAATTAACTAAGGCAAGCATCGAACGATCCGAGTCCCAAAAGAATTGAAGTTGCTTAAACCAGGGCTGCCATAATGTCAATCTGACATGAACAAAGGCTCATGTCGAATTGGCCTTGTGATAATTCGACATGAGCCTATGCTTATGTTGAATTGGTGCCTAATTTGACATGAGCATATGCTCATGTTGAATTGGCACACCAATTCAACATGAAGGTTAGGCCGGCTCAATTATTTTGGGTTTTGGATTTAACTAGAATTGATTCGGTCTTTTTTATTGGATTTGAATTTGATTTGGGCTTTTTAAATCAAATTGGGTTTAACCTGTGCCTTTAAGATTTGACTGGGCATGGTTTGGACTTTAAATTAGTACTAAGCTCATTTAAGGCCAAATTTAAAGGTCTATACAACTAAAAATACAAAGCTAGTATACACAATATCACTCCTATCGCCAACCAGCCCTTTTAGGTTTTTTAATTAACAATTTTCTCTCATTTTAGCCCTAATTGTTGCCTAACCACCCTTTCGGATTTTTGGAACTCCCGGGCTACTCTAATTTTTTGCCTAAGCCACCCTTTCGAATTTTCAACATAGTGAGCTCTATATATTTTATATGTAAATACATAAAACTTCTTTAGCCTATCGATATTTATTGGTTCATTGATTTTGTTCCCATCTATATTTGACAAATTGACCACACCTTTCTTCATGACTTGTTTTATGACATACAATCCTTTCTAACCTGGTCTAAACTTCCCTCTTGGATTAGAAACATTAGGCTTGCATTGCTTTAACACTAAGTCCTCGACTTTGAGCCTCCTGATTCTAACCTTTCTATTGTAGGCTTATGCTATCTTTCTTTGGTATAACTAGTGATGATACAATGCCATCAACCTTTCTTATTCTAATAAAGCCAGCCGCGTATATCTACTTAGTACCCATTCTGTCTCAGGTAACTCAACTTTCAAGACCACCCTCAGTGACTTGATCTCAATTTTAATAGGCAATACTGCTTCCCCATAAACCAAAGAAAATGGCATCATTCTAGTCAGAGTTCGCACACTGGTTCTATATGCCTATAAAGCAAAAGGAAGCATTTTTTACTAATCCTTATATGACTTAGTCATTTTGGAAAGAATCTGCTTAATTATCTTATTTGCTGCTTTCGCTACACCATTAGCTTTTGGTTTATAAGGGAAGGATCGGTGATGAGAGATCCGATACTTAGAAAATAAGTCCTTAATTGCTCCTTGAAACTGCATCCCATTGTCTGATACACCATTGTGCAGGACCCCGTATCTATATATGAAACTTTTCTTAGTAGATTAAGCCATTCATTTTGCCCCCAACTTATTGAAAGATTCAGCTTCAACCCATTTTGAAAAGTAATCCATTGCTACTGTAATGTATCGATGACCGTTTAAAGCCATCGAATATATCTCCCTAATAATATCAATCCCTAGGTTGTAAAAGGCCAAGGCGAAGACATTGAATACAATTTCTTCGGGAGGTAGATGATTCAGGTTTCCATACGTCTGGCACTACTTGCACCTCTTCACAAAATCAATGTAATCTTTTCCCATGGTCAACAAAAAGTAACATTGTCGGATTATCTTCTTAACCAAGGCTAAGCCATTCATAAGGGCCCTATAGCTTTTCCGCATGTATTTCTGACATAATTTGCCCAACTTCAAACTTTTTCAAACATCTTAAATGCATCCCCATTAGGCCATCTTCGATACAACTCTCCTTGAAAGGTGATTATGAGTAAGGATTTTTACCTCCATTCCAAGTGGAATGATTCTTTCTACTTCGGCACTGTTAGGCTCAGGGCCTTAGAGAACACGGACCAAAACCTGAAGAATTAGAGTTGCCATCTGAACAGGTCGGGAAGATAAAAAGTGATGGATGACTCAATTTCTAAAGAATCCTCAGTCCCCTATTTGGTTCAAAAAGTTAGGTACGTATGGGAAAATTGAGAATGACACATCACCCCCATAGCACCCGATTCATTAAAACCGGCCTCCTTTTCAGGTCAATATATTATTAAATTCTTAACTTATCATTATACCATCTATAATACATGCATTTATTTAAATAAATAATCATATTATAAAATTAAACAAGTCCAAACAAACCAATAAGAGGGTATCCATACTAGATAGAAACATGCCCTTGTAATAACATCTAATAACCAAAATATAAGTAAATAAAATAAACACCTATCATTTGGTGGAGACATGTCTCTTACATTAATTCCAAAACTTATTCAAGATAAAAGAAGAAATTAAATAAAACAAGGCACCCACATGGCTTTTGTATCCTTAAAATCCAAATAATCAACTAAATATAATTAAACTGTTCAATTATCCATTATAAATAATAAAATCAAAGCTCATTATCCATCATAAGTAAACAATATCAAATCTAGGGTTTGATCTTAAATTAGGTATTAAATATGCAAAATTAGGGCTTTACATATGAAGCTAGGGTTTATTGATGTAAATTAGGATTTTTAGTATAAGATTAGGGTTTTAGATATAAATTAGGATTTTATGAAGCAAATTAGGGATTTAGATCAAAATAGGTTGGTTTAAATCATGTTGTTAAGGTTTGTATCAAATCAAGATTAATCCTCCATTGAACTAAATTAAATCAATGAATTCAAATTGTTTAATATAGTTTAAAGAACCAAATTGTAAGCTACTTGACTAAATTGAATTACCAACTTCAAAGTATTTAAAGAATGAAAATAACTAATGAAAATTACATGGAGTTTACAAAACCAAACCTGCATTGTTGGCTCCACCAAGTTGAGTTTGTTGAACCATGCTTATTTGTTTGAATGATTGACAGTATGGATCAAAAAGTAATTAATAGTGTCTCGACATTTCAAAGATCAAGCTACTGCCTCCTTTCTTTTCTTTGCTACTACCTCTGTATATTTCAAATCTTGGCTAAGAGCTTATTAATTTTTGGTTTTTGTTGATTGCCGAACAACCTCCCTATTTATTTTTTTGTGGCTGCTCCTCAATTTACTAATCCTCACTCTTTAATTACTGATTGTGACCCCCTTTTTATTTTTTGTTTCCTTTGTATTTATAAGCAGCATTAGGGTTTAATCACATTTATCAATCCTAATCCCACTAGAAGAGCTCCTGCTTATCCGAGTATTTTGTATTTTATCACAATTTGGACATTTAAACTTGAATTAAAATCGAATTAGGCCAGGACTAAAGGCTTATGTCGAATTGGGGTAGCCAAATTCGTTGTATCGGACCAGCTTTAATTATACCGGACCTAATTAAATCACAATAAAATTAATTTTAGCCTTTAATTAGAGTCAAATTTAATTTGGTCCCTTTTAATTGGAGTTGAATTAAATCCGAGCTAAAATTAAGGGTCTACAATGATATATTGCAAAGATCGTCGCCTTATAGCTTTCCTTTCCTCCTTTATTGCCTCTTGCGGGTATTCTCTATTTTCCAAGAACTGTCTTATAGTATCATATCATGCATCATGGTCTATATCAGTTTTTATGACCATTTCATACTCATAGCTAGGAGTTTATGAACTGGTCAAAACCAGAGTTTAAGGAATAATTTGATAAAATCCTCTCTTACCAAAGCCAGTGTGGCTAGGGCATTGGCCAACTGGTTTTCTTCCCTTGGCAGGTGTATAAACCTATAATCCTTTAAGTTTTCTTCACCACGGTCAAGTAATCATAGTATGGCTTCAACTTTTCTTCCTTCAACTCCCATTCCCATTCACTTGGAATATCACTAGCAATGAATCACTTGCACTTTATCGAACCTCATTATTATCAAGGTTTCCAAACCAAAGATAGACGCTTCATACTTTACCATATTATTAGTTGCCCTGAATCCTAATTTCTTAGCTAAAGGGATAAGTTCCCCTTCTGGTGATTTCAATATCACTTCTAAACCAGCTCCTTTTCTGTTCACTACTCCATAAAAATACATTTTCCATCCTTGTACTTCTATAGCCTTCAAATGTTCATCCAAAAATTCTAAGGTTACTTCCTCACTGTCAGGTAGTGATTATTGACTCAGGAGATTTGCTACTACTCTGCCTTTAATGGTTTTCTTGGTTATATACTCAATCTCAAATTTTTCTAGGATTATCAACCACCGGCCATACTTCCCAATTAATGAGGGTGTATCCCTCAAATATTTCACTGGGTCTATTTTGGAAATTGCTTGCATACTATAGGATTGAACGTAATGTCGCAACTTCTTTGATGACCAAACCACAACTATATAAGTCTTTCCAATGATACTATACTTAAATCTCATAAGGCAGGAGCTTTCTACTCAAATAGTAAATTGCATACTTGACTCCTGATTCATCTGCCTAGGCCAACATTGTCCCTATTGATTCTTCTTCTACTAATAAGTACAGTAGTAATGATTTACCAAGTTTAGGTGGTTTCAAAATAGATGGATGCAATAAATACTCTTTTATGCGCTCAAAGGCCTTCTGATACTCTTCAGTCCATTTAATCGATTGGTTTTTTTAGCAATTTAAAGATAGGTTCACATATTGTTGTGAACTTTACAATGAACCTGCTGATATAGTATAACCTTCTAATAAACCCCCGAACTTCCTTCTCCATCTTAGGGGCCAGCATATCCCTGATTGTCTTAACCTTGCCAGGGTTAATCTCAATGGCATTTGGGCCAATGAGATGCCCCAGCATCTTACCTGAAGTAACCCCAAACACACATTTTTTTGGGTTTAACCTTAGATTATACTTCACTGCTCTTTCAAAGAAGACCTCCAAGTTTTGGAAATGTTGTTCTTTTATATCCAACTTCACCATCATATCATCAATATAAACCTCAACCTCTTTATGCATCATATCATAAAACAAGGTAGTAGCCATTCTTTGATAGGTCGCTCAACATTCTTTAACCCAAACAACATCACCCAATAACATAATATACCCCATGTAGTAATGAAGGCAGTTTTAGCTTTATCCTCTTGGGCTATTAACACTTGATTGTATCCAAAAAAACCATCCACAAACAAGTATAGCACAATAGAGGTTATACTATCAATAAGGACATCTATATGGGATAAAGAAAAATCATCCTTAGGGGAATCCTTGATCAAATCTCTATAATCCACACAAACTCTAATTCTCCCATCTTTCTTTGGCACGGGGACAATGTTAGCTAACTAGTCAAGATACTCTATCACTTCTAGGAACTTTACTTATATCTGGTTAGTGACTTCTTATTTGATCAATTCTGCCTATTCCGATCTTAAACGCCTACGCTTTTATTTGATAGGCCTTATGTGAGTGTAAGTATGAATCATATGCTTGGCTATATCTTGATCAATTTCAGGCATATCCTCACAAGACCAAGCAAATACTTCTCTATATTTTTTGAATATTTTTCAAATATCTCTCTATCTTCAGGAGTAAGGTAGGATGCTATGCTAATATTTTTAGGATTGTCTGTTATTCCCAAATTTAATGATTATGTATCAATAGAATTAATATTAAAAATGCTCATGTAATCACCATACGAATATATGCAACCATTGGGAAAAACATCACACAATTATGCAAAATTAGACTTTATTGCATTCATACTGGAAAAAGAAAATATCATCCTCATAAAGAGCAGACAAATCAAAATCAAAATCAAAATCAGTTATCTCATAATCATAAACTATAAGTCTTTCAAATTGTTCCTCAATGAGAGCAGCAATCTCCTTTGGAACTTTCTAAACCTTCAGAGCAGCTTCCTTTTCCTCTTCTGGGCTAGATTCCTTGTCAGCTGGCAAAATAAGCTTCTTCTCTATCTGTTCCACAAGCTCAGTAACATCAGCAAATATCTCAAAATTTGGAATTAGCTTTCCCATTAACATGATTGGCTCCGGCTTCCCTTATAGTGGTCCATATCTGGAGCTTCGACAAATGTCTCTTCAAGTGGAGGAAAATTCATTTTCTTTTTCCCTTTCAACAGAACACCTCCATTAGCTTCCTTGTATCGCAACCCTTTTTTGGAGACTTTAGTCTTGAAATCTAGGAGCTCTGTCACACATGTTTTCCCTTTTCCAAGGCCATTTTCTGGTAGATAATTCATTTTCTCCATCATAGTGAAGACTTTGGAGTCCACTATCTTATCATAAAAAATAACAGCTATTGGAAACCCATTGAGAGGCCTCTCAACCATTAAGGCATTCACTACTCCATTGTCTTTAGCATGATAGCCACTTTCTCATCTCCATTTGAGAACTTAATATTTTGACAGAACATTGAAGGAACTCCACAAAGAGGATCAAACTAGGGATGACCCAATAATAATGCAAAGGCAACTGGTATATCTAAGACTACAAACTCTACCATGGATTCAATGGGGCCAGCCTCTATAATAACTTTAAAGTTCCTTCAGCTTGCCTCTTAGTATTGTCATAAGCCCTAAGTGTCACCTCAATTGGGCTCAGATCGTGTGTAGACATAGCTATCATTGGTAAGATCTTGAGTGCATACACATTTATAGTAGATCCATCATCGACCATGACATAATAGGTTCTGTTTCCTTTGACCTCCAGCTTAATGAAAAGCGGACGAATGCGATCTCTCTCTTGTTTTGTCAAGTCAGCATCTGAGAATGAGACTATCCCAATATCAACCTTGTTTCCTTTCTGAATGTCATCGATTTGCTCAGCTTTATTTACTCCCATAAAACTAATTAGCTCATCTGGTATTGCAGAAGTATAAATCAGCATGCCTACCATAGTTTTGGCCATAGTCTCCTGATGCTTCTTGGAAGTAGCTAGTAAATCCCAGATACTAATACTACCTTTGAGTTCTTTTTAATTGTTTAAGGACAACATCTTCTTCCTCTTCTTTCCCTTCTATTCAACATCTTTTCTTTTGTCAGCTTCTCCTTCCTTTGGTGGAGGCCTCCCATAAGCTTGCCAAAATGAGTATTCAAAACTCCATCCTCTTCGGGCTTAGACCAGGTCCATTCTTCTTAAATTCTAATTCACCATCACTGTCAGTTGAGTCCCAAAACTCATTCACAACAAAAATGGTCACTTCCTCCTTAACCACAATTAGTTCAATTTTATTAAGCAACTGCTCTTCTTTAGTTGCTTCCCCATCCATGTCTTAAAAAGATGACAGGACAAACTTCTCATTCAATCCCCATCCTGTCATGAAACTTGGTTGTAGTGGTACTTTATTAAACCTAGGCAAAGGATTGTCCTTCGTGCTAGGCTTATTGGGTTCAGACAACTTTCCACTGTCAATTAGATTTTAAATCTCATGCCTTAATCGTAAACATTTATCTATCTTATGCCCTTGAATTTGGTGGAATTAACATAAAGCTTTGGCATCAAATTTTAGTGGTAAAGGATTTGACAAATGTTGAGGAGTCAATGGCTGTAACAACCCTTTCTTCTACAGCTTGTTGAAAACCCAGGATAGAGGTTTCCCTAATTTTGAAAATTATCTCCTATTTGCTTGACCAGTTGCATTGACGTCCATCGCTTTCTGTGCACCTTGACTACCAAACTGATAATTTCCTTTCTCCTTCCTTCTTGCAGAAAAGTAGTTCTTCTCCCTTTTCCATTCTTCTATTTATAAGATAGCTTGGAGAAGATCTTTGAAATCTCTGATAAGATTATGAGACATCCATTCAAGCAGAATAGGAAGGACACCTCTCATTATCATCATAAGCTGATCAGAATCGTCTAACCTCTTCTTAAGAAGTGCAGCCTTATTCCTCTACCTCTTTACATAATCAACAAAGCTCTCATTTTGCTTTTGTCTGATTGATTCTACCTCTATCAAGGTCACTTCCAATTCAGCATTATACCCATACTGCTGGATGAAGGCTTTGTACAGCAAATTCCAGTTCTTTTGAGTAATTTCCTCTAAGATATTGAACCAGTTTTGCACAATAGGATCTAATGAAAGCATGAAATACTTTAGAGTTTGAGCCTTAGTAGCTCAGGCAGACTATATAGCAGTGATGTATTGCTTGACATGTACATGTAACAAATAAATAAAGAGAATTAGAATGTTCCTTCCAACCTTATATCTTCCACACACGAATGCCAAGTTTCTTTTTCTAGGTATATGGTCAATAAAATATCAACTTGAGATATTTTATTTTTGAAAGATCCATTCAGACGAACTAACTAATCATTTTATTTTTGAATTTAGAAGTCAGTCCATGATAATTTTTGCTAATTAAGCCTTAATCCATTAGATCAACTGAAGATAGCTTTTATGCTATAATGTGGATTAAAACTAAATTAAAGGGTTTATCATAAATAGACTTCTCATTTGGAAAAGCAACTAATGATTCATGCCACAAACAAGCTCATGACTAACAAGTCTTAGTATAAATGAGGCCCACAATTAATTTTAATATTCTATAATTGACCTAACTAGTTTGTAAGCCCTTTGAAGAAAAGGTTGTAGTTTCAAAAGGATTAATTTGGGCCATCAAGAGAAAAATAGTTTTGAGCCCATATTTAAAAAAAAAAAATTGGGCTTAGGCTATGAGGTGGAAAAGGATTTTGACTCATCTAAAAAAAGATTTTATATCTAAAGACCATCTTGAATAAGAGTTTGAAAATAGTTTTGGTCTATTAGGCTTAAAAGAATAAAATTATTTTGGGCTTACACCATAATTAGGTTATATTAGGAAAAAAGAAAACCAAATAGGCTATAACTTAAAGCAAGATATGTAAATCATAGTCAAACAATAAGTATTTGGGGTAAACCTAAGGAAAGCTAGGCTAATTGCGTAAGCTTTAGTTTTTAAGTTGAAAAACTTAAGTTCTCATAGCAAGTATATATCAAAAGGTACGAGGCTATGAGTGGTTATGCCATGGTCGATCTCCATGCCTTGAGTGAAAGTATGGTATCCCTTACACAATATAACACAGGTTACATAGGGTGTCCTAACTCACATACACAATGCAATCTAAGTGATACAATGGATAATATCATAATAAGATAGAATAGAATAATATAAAGACCAACGAAATCAACTTCTTTTGTTCCCATTGGAGTTGCCACTGTGAGTGGAAATTTTTGCCCCCACTCCCGATGGAATGGTTCTTGCGACTTATACTATTAGGCTCAGGGCCTTAGAGAATATGGCCTAAACTAGGAGAACATGAGTCGCCACCCGGATAGGCCAGAAAGATAGAAAGGGGTGGGCTCAAAAAGTTGGATATGTATAGGGAGGTGAGAATGACCCATCACCCCCATAGCGCCTGGTTCATTAAAATCGACTTCCTTTTCAGGTCTATATATTATTAAATTTTTAACTTATCATTATACCATCCATATTACATAAGTCATAATAAATAAATATTCATTATACTAAAATCAAAGCAACCAAATAAAATGGCCACCCATACAAGATGGAAAGATACCTTTACAATGTCCAATGTCTAAAATACAAGTAAATAAAATAGAACATCGACCAATTGGCAGAAACATGTCCTTTACAATGGCCCTCAAATACAAATAAGATAAAAGAAATAAATTAAATTAACAAAGCATCCATAAAGTGGAAACATTCCTTTTATAACTTTAAAAATCCAAATAACAAATAAATATAATTAAATAAAATAAAATGAGCAATAAGACAATCAAAATACATCATCCGTCATAAAGCATATAATAATAAATTAAATAATTACATCTAGGATTTAATCTTAAATTTGATTTTAAACATACAAAATTAGGGTTTTACATTTGAAACTAATTGATTTAAGTTAGGGTTTTTAGTACAAAATTATGGTTTTAGGGTTTTAAACATGCAAATTAGGATTTTGGTAAAAAATTAAGGTTTTAAGGTATAAATTAAGATTTTAAGAAATAAATTAGGGTTTGGTCTTAAAATTAGGGTTTAGTCTTAAAATTGGAGTTTTTATGCTAACCTGGGGTTTTAATGCTAACCTAGGGCTAAACCTAATGGATTAGGGTTTTAGATCAAAATAGCTTGGATTAAATCATATTGTAAAGGTTTGTACCAAATTAAAATCGAAATCATTTCCCTACTAGATGAAGTTTCTAATTAAATTAAGGACTTCAAACCATAATTGCTTAATGTTGTTAAAGAATGAAAATAACCAATGAAAGTTAATTAAATTAAGTTTGGAAAATCAAACTTATGTTGTTGGCTCCACCAAGTTGAATTTATTGACCCAAGCTTGATTGTAGCTTTTTCTTGGACCAATTTTGGCCTTGGTTAAGTGAAGCAATTGAAGACAATAGCTACTTTCAGCTACTGCTTCTTCTTTGGTTGTTGTGTTTTGATTCTGTGTGTTTTGCTTTTTAATCATGGCTTAAGGCTCTCTTACTTTTTTTGTTAATCATTGTCGCTGCCTACTACCTGTTTCTTAATTTTATACTTATAGGCAATATTAGGTTTAATCCTAACTTAATAACCCTCATCCATTCAAGCACCTTTCTGCTTATCCAAACGCAATTAGAATTTAAAAATGATTAGGAAGCTTAATACGCCTGGAAACCAAAATTAAAGCCTAAATTTTTAAGTGGGGATTTTTGCCCTCACTCCCACATGGAATAGTTCTTGCGACTTCAACATAGCTAGGCTCAGGGCCTTAGAGAACATTGGCCTAAACCAGGAGAAAATAAAGTTGCCACCTGAATTAGCCGGGAAAAAGAAAAGAGTGAAATCCCTAACTCCCTAATGGGTTTGAAAAGTTGGGTACATATGGGGAATGTAAAAATGACCCAACACCCCCATAATGCCCAATTCATTGGAACCGGCCTCCTTTTCAGGTCTAGATATTATTAAATTCTTAAATATTATAACATCATCCACATTACATACAATTTAAAAGAAATAAACATCCATCATTTTATTAAAATAAAACAAGAAAAATAGGCACCCATCCAAGGATGAAAGCATGTCTTTACAATGCCCAATATCCAAAAAGAAAATAAAATAAAACACCAGCAAAAAGGTGAAAACTTATCCTTTACAATTGTTCTAAAGTCTTAAAATAAATTAAATTACAAAAATAAATTAATTAAATAAATAAAGCACCCACGAGTGGAAACATGTCTTTACAAGAATTGTCTAAACAAAACAAAAGTAAACTCATAAATACATAAACAATCATCATATAAAGAGTAATAAAATTAGGGCTTAATTAAAAAGAAAATAAAAATTAACCCCAAAGAATACGATCCATGAATAAATATTGACCTCATTAATGAAAGGTCACGTACGTCGGTCTTGCTAGCCTGTTAGCGGGCGGGGGTCAAGGAGGCAGCGCCCCTTGTGGGAAATCAGGAGCAGCACCCCCGAATGATAAATGATTTACATGATATGGTTTGTTGGGGAATTAGGGTTTCTATCTAAACTAGGATTTTATATATATACAATTTAGAATTTTTAGGGTTTTAGAAACAATCAAGGTTTTAGGGTTTTATAAAAATGACATTAGGGTTATAGGATTTTATAAAAATATGATTAGGGTTTTGGTTTTAGAAATAGATTAAGGTATTAGAAAAAATAGCTACTATGATTATATTAATAGACTTTGGACTGTTGGAATATTGACTTATAATAAATAATTCCATAGTACATGCTCTTTGTAGATGGTTACTGGACAAAGCAATTTCAAATACACAACCTACTATGAATTATAAAGCTAACAACCACTGATCATACTTCAAATAAAACTGATATGAATCAAAACTAATAGATATAAAATAAATGTATTCAATATTTATAACCATCATCAATTCATCTTACATTGAATTAAAATGAATTAAATTTAGAACGTACCTTCGTTTATTGGCTCCACCAAAATTAAACGTTGATCAAACTTTTGCATACAACGATTTGGAACTCTAGCTGAGCAAAAACAAAGATAGTATGCTACTGCCTTTGTGCAGTGTATTATTTATAGTTTGATAATCCATTGTGTTGCTTCTCCTTGGTGAGTGCTACTAGGGTTTTTCTAATTGTTTCTTATTGCTCCCTCTTATTGCCAGTTCTTAATCCTGTATTTATAGGAAAATATATTAGGCTAAACTCTTGTAACCGAGTCTTAGCTTCCTATCTAAGCACGGCTCCCTTCTGATGCATATCGAATTAAAATCTTTTGAATTTGAGAAAAATCGTGAACATATCAAACTAAAATAAGTTTAATATGATATGGTTAAAAGTCCATATCGAATTGGCAATTCTAATTCGATATGGACAAGCTCCATATCGAATTAGAATTGATCTAATTTGATATGGGTTGTCCATATTGAATTAGACTAATTCTAATTCGATATGGACCTATCCATATCAAATTAGGACCCTAATTTGATATGGATATCCATAGCGAATTAGGCATATCCATATCGAATTAGGCATGTCCTAAAGGATCTTACAGGGGATAAAATAATTTTTAAAAGCTTTAATCAAAACAATAAACAATCGGGCATAAGCCCCACTCTTAGATCTAAACAGAATGTAAAAGACTATATTAAAATAAATTAAAGAAATAAAAGCATATATTAAAAACATATAAATAAATTAAAAACATATAAAGAATAACTATAATCTTTTAAAAGGGTACGGCGGCGTTGTTACACCTGGTGCAAAGGAGGGCTTCAGATAAGTGCAAGTCTGACATTGCTCCAATTTATATATAGGTTTCCAGCCTTATATACCACTTTAAAAATTATAATTAAAACTTTATTGAAATAAGCAGATAAATAAATTAAATGAATAATTTTATCTTTTTAAATTATTTTAGTATAATTATACGATGTGTTTTTCTTCGTATAATATACTGCGTAGAGATATAGAGAGGAAAGAGGAAGAAAAGGATAGAATATAAAAGTCCTTTTCAACCTGGTAAGTAATGCATAATATTTATGATGCTTCAATTCCAGATCGAGCTCAACTAGCACGCTTTTTGCTCACAAGAAATGAAACAGAGCATACTTATAAATGATGCAATATGTTTAAGTAAAAGACTATATTAAAAACATATAAATGAAATTTAAATATTTATAATAAACTTTAAAATAAGTACAATAGATTTTCTGATGCACTAGATCAACTTTCGTTGCAAGTGCAGAGCATACTTATACAAAATAAAACTTTAAATATAAAATAAAAACTATAACTTACAAGAGAATCAATAGAGGACAGAAATGGAAGAAATTTAAGTGAAGGAGGAAAGGGAAGAAAGAAATTAAAACTAAAGCTTAAAGGTTTCTTATGTCTTCTGTATATGAGAGAAAGGTTTTGAATTCCTCTTCAGCTTCAGAAATGGCTCCTTAATATAGACAGATGCTTTAATTTTTCACTGTTCTTATCACATGTCAGGCACTGTGGATGAATAGTAATATGTCGTTACTATTTGCTTTTACTGTACCTTCACGCGTCTGGAACTGTAGAAGAATAGTACCTTCTTGGAGGTACTGTTTGCTTTAATGTAGAGAACTGTGGATGAACAGTTCTTCTGACTTTACTGTTGGATTTCCTCTAGTAAATACTGTTGATGAACAGTATTTTGTCAATAGGCACCGCCTTTATTGTCTTTAGTGAAGAAATAAGGTTTCTTCTGCCTTTACTCAGTTGTATCTGAGTCAAATTCAACTTTCTTTTTATTTTTCTTTATTTTTTCTTTTTCTTTATTTTTCTTTTCTTTTTCTCTTTTCTTTTCTTCTTTTTCTTTTTTCTTTTCTTTTTCTTTTTCTTTTTCTTTTATTTTTCTTTTTTCTTTTCTTTTTCTCTTTTACTTTTTATTTTAATGGGGGACAATATACCATAACAATCATCCTCATTACTAAGGCAGTAATCTGAGTCAGAGGTCTCAGTGGAAGATGACATCATGGATGAGGTGGAGGTATCCGAAGAAGATGAAAGAGATTTTCTTCTTCTGGATGAAATTTTAGAACTTTTAGATTAGGCTTTATTTGAGGATCCAGCAGAGCAGGTTCTGCTGGGCTTAATAGGCTCAGAGGTCGAAGGAAGAGATTCAACCATCTGTTCCATTAAGGCTTTATATTCTTCTGCAGTCTTTGCAGCTGCAAGAAAGGAAATATTTTGGGCTCTTTGAGCTCCAAAAGAGACTGATAGCCTTGGGCCAAGACCATCATGGTTTCTCTTTAAGAGCCATTGTTTTACTGTTTCCTCAGTGGTAGAATTGCGAAAGGCAGTCCAACACTTGACTTTTGACTTTCTTAATATAACAGGGATATTGGTACCTGACTGGAGAGAAGTGTCAAAATACCATTGATATACCAAAGGTATATTGAAGGTTAGACAAAAGAGAAGAAGAGGAGAAAATTTCTTCTCATAAGGTGTAGGGTTTAGGTGAACTTTATAATACTAGTAGGCTAATTGTACATCTTGTGGTAGACAACAATCATCATTACCACAGTAATGCCACCAATCAACAAACCAGAAAGGGAGGTTATTAATCTTTATATTGGTTACACAATAGATAAGCCAGGAATGGGTTTTTCCAGGGTTTTGGAAAAATAAGGCTTTACTCCAGGCATCTATATAGTCTCAATAGTTATATGAGGAGCAATGGGTTATAGAAGGAAGGCCTTTAAATTGCACAGGAATATGCAAAGGTCTTCCCCAGTCAGAAGGATGGAGAATATTCTTTATTTTAAATGAGGAGTAAGCTATCACAGCTTTAGCATGTTGACTATAGTATGCTTTAAGAACAGAGAACCAGAATCCACAAGAATATTAAGATAATATTCTTAGATTTTAGAAAACTCTGTTGGTTTGAAAAACCATCCTTTAGGATATACAGAATTAATAATAGACCATGGGTTCTGCTGAGCAGGCCCAAATTCAATAATCAATTCTGTAAACCAAAAAATTTTATTATGCCAAAAAGATTTTTGCTTTAATGGAAAATTTGAAGAAACAATTTGAGTTGAAGAGCTTGAAATATTCAACTCATTTTTAGAAACATTTTGAGCTAGGGTTTTTGAAGATTGGTCTAACTCTGTTTTAAAAGGGATAATAGAATTATTACCTGGGGCTTCAAGAGGCGGGAAGCCCAACTTTGTGAGAGCTTTAAGGATCTCTGGTGATTGGGCCAGCTGGGAGACCCAAAGATCCATTTTAACTTTATCATCTTCTTCTTGGACAGCATCAGCCCAAGACTTTATTGGTTTAGGGTTTGCAATACTATCTGAATGATCATATAGGGCTTTAGGAGAATCATAATGTAGGGTTTCTTTAGCTTTATTGGCTATTTTCTTTTTGTTTTTCCCTATGATTCCTGAGAAGGAATTCAAGAGTAAGAAAATCAGGTAAACTATTATTCTCTCCTTTAATAAATTCAATATCAAAATCATATATACTTAAAATAGCTTGCCATCTAGCAAAAATTTGTTTTGAGGCAAGGTATTTAACATCTTTTTGTAAAATATCTTTAGCACTTTTACAATCAATTCTAAGTAAAAACTTTTGATTTAATAAATCTGATTGAAATTTTGAAATGCATAAAACAATACTCAAAATTTCTTTCTTTATGGTAGAATAGTTTAATTGGATTGGACTCCAATGTCCTGAATAAAACTGGACTATGGCTTCTCTACCCTCTTTAACCTGTTTTAAAATCCCACCAAAACCTATATCTGATGCATCAGTTTCTACTATCTTAGAAGCTAATGGATCAGCTATATGTAGGTAAGGAATAGTTTTAACTAGGTCTTTAGCCTGTCTAATTATACCAGAATGGACTTCAGTCCATGGGCCTGGGTTTTTCTTTAGTCTATCATGTAATGGTTTTATAGTCCTATTTAGGTTGGGAAAAAATTCTATAACGTAATTTAAACAACCTAAAAATCTCTGTAGATGAGCTTTATTAATAATTTGGTTAGGAAACTTATCTTCAAAGGCTAAGTTTCTTTATATAGGTTCTATAATTCCTTGTTCTATATAATGACCTAAGAACCTAATCTTAGTTTGAAACAGAGACATTTTAGTTTTACTTAATACTAATCCATTATGTTTAATTACCATAAAAAATGTCTTTAAATGTTTAAAATATTCATCTATTGTTGTAGAATATATTAATACATCATCAATATATACAATATAAAATTTAGTATATGGATTAAAAATATCATTCATCACTCTCTGAAACTCAGAGGGTGCATTTTTTAAACCAAAAGGCATAACATTCAATTCATACTGTCCAAATGGAACAGTGAATGCAGTCTTATACCTATCTTTAGAGTTAATCTGAATTTGCCAAAATCCAGATTTCATATCGAATTTACTAAAAATATTAGCTTTATATAATCTTTCTAATAAATCTTTTTTATTTGGAATAGGATATCTAATCCATTTTAAAGCTTTATTTAAAGGTTTATAATTTATTATTAATCTAGGTGCTCCTCTTTCTATTTCAGAGGCCTTGTTTACATAAAATGCAGCACAAGACCAAGGGCTTCTAGATTTTGTAATTAATCCTTTATTTTCTAAATTATTTATTTCTTTTTTACAAAATTCAATCATATCAAGCGTCATTTGAATGGGCCTAGCTTTAGTTGTAATAGACTTTTCATCAAAGCCTATTTCATATGGTAAGTCAACCATACGTTGCTTTCTATTCCAAAATGCATTTGAAATATTTTTGAAATATCAGCACATAAATCTTTTTCTATTTGTAATTTTAATTTATTAATTTTATATTGTATAAATTTATTATTTAATTATTCATTTATTTTCTGTAGATGATAATTATTTTTTAAATTATAAAGTTGTTCAGACTTTGCCTTTATAAGAGCATTTATTTGTAATTCATTTATTGAATGTGCTTTTAAAAGATTTAAATTTCCCTTTTTTTCGTTTTTCCAAAAATGGGAAAATTATCTTTTGATTTTTAACTTTAAAACTTACAATATCATCATTTAAAGAATAAGATATAATTAAATTCATAAATGGTGTTCCTAAGATTACCATATGATGAATATTAGTCAAAATAAATATATTTTTTATTTCTAAGTTTTTATCTATTATTGATGCTTCTGCTTTATCAAGTATATTTAATTTAGATTATTTGCTGCAGATAAACTTTCTTTAGTTTCTTGCCAAAATCTTTTAAGTACTAAATTAGGTTTAATGCAATTTAGGTAAGCTCCTGTGTCAAATAATGCTATAGTTTCTATATTATAATTATTTGAAAATTTTAGTTTTATCTTTATTAAATATTTTCTTGATGTTATTTCGTGTAACATAAAAATTAAATTATCAGAAATTTTTTCTTTACTTATTAAACTAATTTCATTATTATTATTATTAGTTTCCTCTTCACTAATTATTTGTTCAATAGCTTCTTCTCATTCTTCATCAAAAGAAGTTGAATTTAATAAAGACTTTATTATTTGTGAATCATTTTCTTGTTTATTTTTTAGTTCTTTTAATTATAATTTTATTTCTTTAATTTCCTTTTGTAAATCATTTATAGTAGGTTTATTCTTTATTGTTTTATTTTTATTTAATATTGTAGTTAAATCATATGTTTGTTTACTAGTACTAGGTAATAGAGAATGTTTAGGTTTATCATTATCTCCTAATATTTTATTTAAAAACTTTTTTTTAATTTTAGGATCACTAATATATTTTATTGCTTCTAATATAGATTCTTGTTCTTTAGTTAATACATTTATTGATTTACTACTATATCCAGAACTAGTTTCTGTTCCTATATCATCTATTTGATTATTTTTTCAGAATATGAATATTCTTCAGAGTCTGAATAATCTAAATATAATTCATGAATTTTATTTAATATAGATTCTTCTAAATCTAATTCTTTTAATTTTTTTATCAAATTTACAAAATCTTGATGTATGACCTTTTCTTTCACATTTATAATATGTTAAATCTTTATATGATGTAAATTTCTTATCTTTCTATTTATATGTTTTTCTACTAGGTTTTCTATATTTATAAGGTTTATAAGGTTTCTGTTTCTTATAATAATCATCTTTATCAAATTTCTTCTTATAATTCCTTTTATGATATTTTTTATAAGGTTTTTTATATTTTCTAGTAGAACACTGTCCACCACAGTCTTTATGTTTCTCTGTTATGCTATAATCAAATTGTTTACAGAAAGAACCTAGTTCTTGTTTTGTTTTTCTCATTTCATATATTAATGATTTTTGAAGCTTTATGTCTTGACAAAGTTTTAATCCTTCTTTTTGAACTATACTAAACAATTGTCCATAAGTTAATAGGTCATAGGGAATAGGATTTCCATACTCCTGTTTTATATGGTTCCTAACTTTTTCTCCTAGGAAAAAGGGTAGTCCTGCTAAGAATTTTTCCTTCCAGAAAGCCTGGTTGGAATCTTCTCTAAGCATTATCATAGTTAGGAAATTTGTTTTATAGAACTGAAAGTCACTAAGTTTCTTACACCTAAGATTACTTAGTAATTCAGCATTTTTATCTTTTAAGTGAGTAGGGTCACCTATAAAATGAAGTGATATATTCAAGATTAGTGTTGCCACTGCATCTTGAATAGTATCACCATATTCATTTAATATAGGTACACCATCTTCATAAGTTTTTATAGCATTTAGAATTTCTAAATGTTGTTCATCAGTGAGATTATTATCCCACCAACCTTTTAGTTGGCCAGTAAAGCCAGCTATAAGGAGTTCAGCTATAGTCTTATCTGAGGTTTCAGTTTGGGTTCTATAAGCATTAGCAGCATTATCATCTGCTGTAGAAGACTCAGAATATTGTATTCTGATAGGCTATCAATGTTCCATTCATATACTGAAGAGGCATTATATTTATACTGTGTTAAGGTATTGGGTCTATCTGTTATACCTAAGTCTGGGGTAGACATTCTAGGTACTATAGACTGTTTATATGTTATACGATTTATTTGTGGTTCTAAGGCTTTACTAAAGGTTTCAATATCTTTAGATTTAGGTTGAGATTCTTCAACTAATTCTGAATCCTGTTCTTGGGTGACTATACTAATAGTTTTAGAAACTTTAGATTGAGGTGTTTCTTGAACTACTTGTTTTGACCCAGAAGAAGAGTTAATTTTACTCAATTGTTCTTTAATTGCTTTTACAAAATCAGAGTCTTTACATTTGGCTTCCTTTTGTCCTGTTTTAGAAACTTCAAAAGGTTTAAAAACATGGGACTTAAGTTTTTTATCTTTAATTTCTTTTTCAACTTTTACTATTTTACCTTCTTTAATAGAACCTTCTATTCTATTTAATTGTTGTCCTATACTTAGTAAATGTGCATTACTAAAATTATTTTGTTCTAATATTTTTTTATTCGGATCATTTTCTGATATTGTTTTAAATGGTGCTATTTGTATTTATCTATCTCCATGTAGGAATATACTTGATGTTTTAGGTGGATGTTCACTTTGTATAATTTTATAATTTACCTTCCATTCTGTGTCTTTATTCCTAATAGTCACTGGATTTATTAATTTTTTTTGCTTTAAGCTTTCCTCTATAAATTCTTTTAAACCAATCAAAGAATTTCATATTAACTTCATAATATTTTATAAAACTAATATATTCTTCTTTAACTAATTCTAATTCTTTTACTTTATTTATTACATTTTCTAATTTATCTTTATTTTTTATTGCTGTTAATTCTTTATTTAATTTATCATAATTAAAAATAAATTCTTTATTAATTACATTTAATTCTCTATCTATGTTTGCTACATTTTCTGTCATAAAATAACTGTAGTTGACATAGGTGGAGAAGGAGATTGTTCTATATTCTGTGGTTGATTATAATTAGGGTTTGGTTCTAAAGGGTTCATGGTTCCTGTTGGATTATAATATAAGTGTGGTACAGTTGTACTATAATCTACACTTTTTAATTTATTACTTGATTCAGGTATATCTGATGTAGAATACCTAGGTTTTACTACAATTTGCAATACAGGTTTAGGTTCATTCTCTTTATATGAGGCGTATATAACAGAGGGTAACTATGAGACTCTACCTATATCTACTGTTGAAACAGAGGAGGAAGAGTCTGAATACCTACTGCTTATACTGTGTCTACTTAATTTTATTTTAACTTTACCGTCTTCATACTGTTCTATTTTACTAAGTTCTATATTGGGTTTTACTATGTTCTTTGGTTTAGGAAGAGGAACAGCGTCCTCTAAGACCCATTCATCAGGGAGACTAATATCTTTCCACTGAATAGTCCTAGAGATTACTGTGTTTGCTTTACTTAAATCTGTTTGTAAAAATTTAGTTTCTCCTAATTTAGGTTGCATTATATATTTTGTAGCAAAGGCAGATACCATAGCTTTATACTTTATTTTATACATTAATGCTACAGGAATAGATCCTTCAAGCATTTTATAATTATGTGTTTTAATTTCTAATACTACACTTTTTAATATATTTGGATCATTTAAAGATATTGTTATATCAGGGAAACAGTCAAATGAGATAGGTCCACTACTCAGACTGGTTTCTATAGTTCCTAATAGTGAGTCATTAAAATTTACAAACCTAGCGTCTCTGACTACTGCCAAGACACTAGTATTTAATCCTTCTCTAGTTAAAGGTTTTATACCTATTTGTACTAATCCTATATGTATATATTTGTATTTTTTATTTTTATGGTGCTTTATTGATTCTGCAAAAAGTAAAGTTATTTTTTCAAAGGGTTTACTTAATTGTACATCCCTTTCTTCAGCTTTAATTATATAATCATTTTTAAATATATTTAATTTGGGAATTTTATAAATTTTTTCTTTGTCTATGTTAGGTATTACCCAGTTGCCAATTACTTTATTAAAGTCTTCTAAAATTATTTCATTTCTGTTCACAATCCTTTTAATTTCTGATGACTCAGAACTATCTGATTTAGTTGTACTAGCAGATTTACATAGAAATGGTTCCATTTTTAAATATTTGAAAAATAGATTTTAAAGTTTATTAATGTTAGTTTTGGAAGCGACCACTGACTTACTGCCCTAAACTCATGTCCATCGGCTAACACGGGCCTTATTGCATATCCAATTCCTAGATAACACTAAGTCCACTTCTAGATCTATAAATCAAAAATTTAACTATGTAAACAGTTCTATATCTATCTACTACCACTCCTAAAACACTGCTGGTATCAGAGCCATCTTCTTTTAGGGGTGGTAGTAGATAGATATAGAACTGTTTCCATAGTTAAATTTTTGATTTATAGATCTAGAAGTGGACTTATTGTTGTCTAAGAATTGGATATGCAGTAAAACCCGTGTTAGCCGACGGACAGGCGTTTAGGGCAGTAAGTCAGTGGTCGCTTCCAAAACCAACATTAATAAACTTTAAAATCTATTTTTCAAATATTTAAAAATGGAACTATTTCTATGTAAATCTGCTAGTACAACTAAATCAGATAGTTCTGAGTCATCAGAAATTAAAAGGATTGTAAACAGAAATGAAGTAATTTTAGAAGACTTTAATAAAATAATTGACAACTGGGTAATACCTAACATAGACAAAGAACATATTTATAAAATTCCCAAATTAAATATATTTAAAAATGATTATATAATTAAAGCTGAAGAAAGGGATGTACAATTAAGTAAACCCTTTGAAAAAATAACTTTACTTTTGCAGAATCAATAAAACATCATAAAAATAAAAAATAAAAATATATACATATAGGACTAGTACAAATAGGTATAAAACCTTTAACCAGAGAAGGATTAAATACTAGTATCTTGGCAGTAGTCAGAGACGCTAGATTTGTAAATTTTAATGACTCACTATTAGGAACTATAGAAACTAGTCTGAGTAGTGGACCTATCTCATTTGACTGTTTCTCTGATATAACAATATCTTTAAATGATCCAGATATATTAAAAAGCATAGTATTAGAAATTAAAACACATAATTATAAAATGCTTGAAGGATCTATTCCTGTAGCATTAATGTATAAAATAAAGTATAAAGCTATGGTATCTGTCTTTGCTACAAAATATATAATGCAACCTAAATTAAGAGAAACTAAATTTTTACAAAAAGATTTAAGTAAAGCTAATACAGTAATCCCTAGGACTATTCAGTGGAAAGATATTAGTCTCCCTGATGAATGGGTCTTAGAGGACGTTGTTCCTCTCCCTGAGCCAAAAAAACATAGTAAAACCCAATATAGAGCTTAGTAAGATAGAACAGTATGAAGACGGCAAAGTTAAATTAAAATTTAGTAGACATAGTATAAGCAGTAGGTATTCAGACTCTTCCTCCTCTGTTTCAACAGTAGATATAAGTAGAACCTCACAGTTATCATCTGTTATATACGCCTCATATAAAGAGAATGAACCTAAACCTGTATTGCAAACTGTAGTAAAACCTAGGTATTCTACATCAGATATACCTGAATCAAGTAATAAATTAAAAAGTGTAGATTATAGTATAATTGTACCACACTTATATTATAATCCAACAGGAACCATGAACCCTTTAGAACCAAACCCTAATTATAATCAACCACAGAATATAGAACAGTCTCCTTCTCCACCTATGTCACCTACAGCTTCTTTTATGACAGAAAATATAGCAAACATAGATAGAGAATTAAATGTAATTAATAAAGAATTTATTTTTAATTATGATAAATTAAATAAAGAATTAACAGCAATAAAAAATAAAGATAAATTAGAAAATGTAATAAATAAAGTAAAAGACTTAGAATTAGTTAAAGAAGAATATATTAGTTTTATAAAATATTATGAAGTTAATATGAAATTCTTTGATCGGTTTAAAAGAATTTATAGAGGAAAGCTTAAAGCAGAAAAATTAATAAATCTAGTGACTATTAGGAAAAAAGACACAGAATGAAAGGTACATGATAAAATTATACAAAGTGAACATCCACCTAAAACATCAAGTATATTCCTACATGGAGATAGAGAAATACAAATAGCACCATTTAAAACTGTATCAGAAAATGATCCGAATAAAAAAATATTAGAACAAAATAATTTTAGTAATGCACATTTACTAAGTATAGGACAACAATTAAATAAAATAGAAGGTTCTATTAAAGAAGGTAAAATAATAAAAGTTGAAAAACAAATTAAAGATAAAAAAACTTAAGTCCCATGTTTTTAAATTAAACCTTTTGAAGTTTCTAAAACAGGACAAAAGGAAGTCAAATCTAAAGACTCTAATTTTGTAAAAGCAATTAAAGAACAATTGAGTAAAATTGACTCTTCATCTAGGTCAAAACAAGTAGTTCAAGAAACACCTCAATCTAAAGTTTCTAAAACTATTAGTATAGTCACCCAAGAACAGGATTCAGAATTAGTTGAAGAATCTCAACCTGAATCTGAAGATATTGAAACCTTTAGTAAAGCCTTAGAACCACAAATAAATCGTATAACATATAATCAGTCTATACTACCTAGAATGTCTGCCCCAGACTTAGGTATAACAGATAGACCCAATACCTTAACATAGTATAAATATAATGCCTCTTCAGTATATGAATGGAACATTGATAGCCTATCAGAATACAATATTCTGAGTCTTCTACAGCAGATGACAATGGCTGCTAATGCTTATAGAACCCAAACTGAAACCTCAGATAAGACTATAGCTGAACTCCTTATAGCTGGCTTTACTGGCCAACTAAAAGGTTGGTGGGATAATCATCTCACTGATGAACAACATTTAGAAATTCTAAATGCTATAAAAACTTATGAAGATGGTATACCTATATTAAATGAATATGGTGATACTATTCAAGATGCAGTGGCAACACTAATCTTGAATATATCACTTCATTTTATAGGTGACCCTACTCACTTAAAGGATAAAAATGCTGAATTACTGAGTAATCTTAGGTATAAGAAACTTAGTGACTTTCAATTTTATAAAACAAATTTTCTAACTAGGATAATGCTTAAAGAAGATTCCAACCAGGCCTTCTGGAAGGAAAAATTCTTAGCAGGTTTGCCCTTTTTCCTACGAGAGAAAGTTAGAAATCATATAAAAAAAGAGTATGGAAATCTTATTCCCTATGACCTGTTAACCTATGGACAATTGTTTAGTATAGTTCAAAAAGAAGAATTAAAACTTTGTCAAGGCATAAAGTTTCAAAAATTATTAAAATATGAAATGAGAAAAATAAAACAAGAACTAGGTTCTTTATGTAAACAATTTGATTATAGTATAACAGAGAAACATAAAGACTGCGATGGACAGTGTTTTACTAGAAAATATAAAAAACCTTATAAAAAATATCATTAAAGGAATTATAAGAAGAAATTTGATAAAGATGATTATTATAAGAAACAGAAGCCTTATAAACCTTATAAATATAGAAAACCTAGTAGAAAAACATATAAACAAAAAGATAAGAAATTTACATCATATAAAGATTTAACATGTTATAAATGTGGAAGAAAATGTCATACATCAAGATTTTGTAATTTTGATAAAAAAAATTACAAGAATTAGATTTAGAAGAATCTATATTAAATAAAATTCATGAATTATATTTAGATTATTCAGACTATGAAGAATATTCAGATTCTGAAGAAATAAATCAAATAGATGATATAGGAATAGAAACTAGTTCTGGATATAGTAGTAAATCAATAAATGTATTAACTAAAGAACAAGAATCTGTATTATAAGCAATAAAATATATTAGTGATACTAAAATTCAAGAAAAGTTTTTAAATAAAATATTAGGAGATAATGATAAACCTAAACATTCTCTATTACCTAGTACTAGTAAACAAACATATAATTTAACTACAATATTAAATAAAAATAAAACAATAAAGAATAAACCTACTATAAATGATTTACAAAAGGAAATTAAAGAAATAAAATTAGAATTAAAAGAACTAAAAAATAAACAAGAAAATGATTCACAAATAATAAAGTCTTTATTAAATTCAACTTCTTCTGATGAAGAAGGAGAAGAAGATATTGAACAAAAAATTAGTAAAGAGGAAACTAATAATAATAATAATGAAATTAGTTTAATAAGTAAAGAAAAAATTTCTGATAATTTAATTTTTATGTTATACGAAATAACATCAAGAAAATATTTAATAAAGATAAAACTAAAATTTTCAAATAATTATAATATAGAAACTATAGCATTATTTGACACAAGAGCTGACCTAAATTGCATTAAACCTAATTTAGTACCTAAAAGATTTTGGCAAGAAACTAAAGAAAGTTTATCTGCAGCAAATAAATCTAAATTAAATATACTTGGTAAAGCATAAGCATCAATAATAGATAAAAACTTAGAAATAAAAAATATATTTATTTTGACTAATATTCATCATATGGTAATCTTAGGAACACCATTTATGAATTTAATTACACCTTATTCTGTAAATGATGATAGTGTAAGTTTTAAAGTTAAAAATCAAAAGATAATTTTCCCATTTTTGGAAAAACCAAAAAAGAGAAATTTAAATCTTTTAAAAGCACATTCAATAAATGAATTACAAATAAATGCTCTTATAAAGGCAAAGTCTGAACAACTTTATAATTTAAAAAATAATTATAATCTACAGAAAATAAATGAACAATTAAATAATAAATTTATACAAGATAAAATTAATAAATTAAAATTACAAATAGAAAAAGATTTATGTGCTGATATTCCAAATGCATTTTGGAATAGAAAGCAACATATGGTTGACTTACCATATGAAATAGGCTTTGATGAAAAGTCTACTACAACTAAAGCTAGGCCCATTCAAATGGCGCATGATATGATTGAATTTTGTAAAAAAGAAATAAATTATTTAGAAAATAAAAGATTAATTACAAAATCTAGAAGCCCTTGGCCTTGTACTGCATTTTATGTAAACAAGGCCTCTGAAATAGAAAGAGGAGCACATAGATTAGTAATAAATTATAAACCCTTAAATAAAGCTTTAAAATGGATTAGGTATCCTATTCCAAATAAAAAAGATTTATTAGGAAGATTATATAAAGCTAATATTTTTAGTAAATTCGATATGAAATCTGGATTTTGGCAAATTCAGATTAACCCTAAAGATAGGTATAAGACTGCATTCACTGTTCTATTTGGACAGTATAAATGAAATGTTATGCCTTTTGGTTTAAAAAATGCACCCTCTGAGTTTCAGAGAGTGATGAATGATATTTTTAATCCATATACTAAATTTTGTATTGTATATATTGATGATGTATTAATATATTCTACAACTATATATGAACATTTTAAACATTTAAAGACATTTTTTATGGTAATTTAACATAATGAATTAGTATTAAGTAAAACTAAAATATCTCTATTTCAAACTAAGATTAGGTTCTTAGGTTATTATATAGAACGGGGAATTATAGAACCTATAGAAAGAAACTTAGCCTTTGGAGATAAGTTTCCTGACCATATTATTAATAAAGCTCAACTACAGAGATTTTTAGGTTGTCTAAATTACGTTATAGAATTTTTTTCCCAACCTAAACAGGACTATAAAACCATTACATGATAGACTAAAGAAAAACTCAGGCCCATGGACTGAAGTCCATTCTGGTATAATTAGACAGGTTAAAGATCTAGTTAAAATTATTCCTTGCCTACATATAACTGATCCATTAGCTTCTAAGATAGTAGAAACTGATGCATCAGATATAGATTTTGGTGGGATTTTAAAACAGGTTAAAGAGGGTAGAGAAACCATAATCCAGTTTTATTCAGGACATTGGAGTCCAACCCAATTAAACTTTTCTACCATAAAGAAAGAAATTTTGAGTATTGTTTTATGCATTTCAAAATTTCAATCATATTTATTAAATCAAAAGTTTTTACTTAGAATTGATTGTAAAAGTGCTAAAGATATTTTACAAAAAAGATGTTAAAAACCTTGCCTCAAAACAAATTTTTGCTAGATGGCAAGCTATTTTAAGTATATTTGATTTTGATATTGAATTTATTAAAGGAGAGAATAATAGTTTACCTGATTTTCTTACTCATGAATTCCTTCTCAGGAATCATGGGGAAAAACAAAAAGAAGATAGCCAATAAAGCTAAAGAAACCCTACATGATGATTCTCCTAAAGCCCTATCTGATCATTCAGATAGTATTGTAAACCCTAAACCAATAAAATCTTGGGCTGATGCTGTCCAAGAAGAAGATGATAAAGTTAAAATGGATCTTTGGGTCTCCCAGTTGGCCCAATCACCAGAGATCCTTAAAGCTCTCACAAAGTTGGGCTTCCCGCCTCCTGAAGCCCCAGATAATAATTTTATTATCCCTTTTAAAACAGAGTTAGGCCAATCTTCAAACACCCTAGCTCAAAATGTTTCTAAAAATGAGTTGAATGTTTCAAGCTCTTCAACTCAAATTGTTTCTTCAAATTTTCCATTAAAGCAAAAATATTTTTGGCATAATAAAAATTTTTGGTTTACAGAATTGATTATTGAATTTGGGCCTGCTCAGCAGAACCCATGGTCTATTATTAATTTTGCATATCCTAAAGGATGGTTTTTCAAACCAACAGAGTTTTCTAAAACCCAAGAATATTATCTTAATATTCTTATGGATTCTGGTTCTCTGTTCTTAAAGCATAACTATAGTCAACAGGATAAATCTGTGATAGCTTACTCCTCATTTAAAATAAAGAATATTCTCCCGTTCTGGTTTGTTGATTGATGGCATTACTGTGGTAATGATGATCATTGTCTACCACAAGATGTACAATTAGCCTACCAGTATTATAAAACTCACCTAAACCCTACACCTTATGAGAAGAAATTTTCTCATCTTCTTCTCTTTTGTCTAACCTTCAATATACATTGGGTATATCAATGGTATTTTGACACTTCTCTCCAGTCAGGTACCAATATCCCTGTTATATTAAGAAAGTCAAAAGTCAAGTGGTGGTCTTGACCCAAGGCTATCAGTCTCTTTTGGAGCTCAAAGAGCCCAAAATATTGCCCTTCTTGCAGCTGCAAAGACTGCAGAAGAATATAAAGCCTTAATGGAATAGATGGTTGAATCTCTTCCTTCAACCTCTGAGCCCATTAAGCCTAGCAGAACCTACTCTGCTGGATCCTCAAATAAAGTCCAATCTAAAAGTTCTAAAATTCCATCCAGAAGAAGAAAATCTCCTTCATCTTCTTCGGATACCTCCACCTCATCCATGATATCATCTTCCACTGAGACCTCTAACTCAGATTACTGTCCTAGTAATGAGGATGACTGCTATGGTATGTTGTCCCTCATTAAAATAAAAAGTAAAAGAAAAAAATAAAGAAAAAAGAAAAAGAAAAGAAAAAAGAAAAAGAAGAAAAGAAAAGAAAAGAAAAGAGAAAAAGAAAAGAAAAATAAAGAAAAATAAAAAGAAAGTTGAATCTGACTCAGATACAACTGAGTAAAGGCAGAAGAAACCTTATTTCTTCACTAAAGACAATAAAGGTGGTGCCCGCTGATAAAATATTGTTCATCAACAGTATTTACCAGAGAAAATCCAACAGTAAAGTCAGAAGAACTGTTCATCCACATTTCTCCACAGTAAAGCAAACAGTACCTCCAACAAGGTACTATTCTTTTACAATTCCAGACGCGTGAAGGTACAGTAAAAGTAAATAGTAACGATAGGTTACTATTCATCCACAGTATCAGACATGTGACAAGAACAGTGAAGAATTTAAACATCTGTCTATATTAAGGAACCATTTCTGAAGCTGAAGAGGATTTCGAAACCCTTCTCTCATATACAAAAGACATAAGAAACCTTTAAGCTTTAGTTTTAGTTTCTTTCTTCCCTTTCCTCCTTCACTTAAATTTCTTCCAGTTTTGTAATCCCTTCCTCTATTGATTCTCTTATAAGTTATAGTTTTTATTTTATATTTAAAGTTTCATTTTGTATAAGTATGCTCTGCACTTGCAACGAAAGTTGATCTAGTGCATCAGAAATCTATTGTACTCATTTTAAAGTTTATTATAAATATTTAAATTTCATTTATATGTTTTTAATATAGTCTTTTACTTAAACATATTGCATTATTTATAAGTATGCTCTGTTTCATTTCTTGCGAGCAAAAAGCGTGCTAGTTGAGCTCGATCTGGAATTGAAACATCAGAAATATTATGCATTACTTACCAGGTTGAAAAGGACTTCTATATTCTATCATTTTCTTCCTCTTCCCTCTCTATATCTCTACGCAATATATTATACGAAGAAAAACACATCGTATAATTATACTAAAATAATTTAAAAAGATATAATTATTTATTTAATTTATTTATCTGCTTATTTCAATAAAGTTTTAATTATAATCTTTAAAGTGGTATATAAGGCTAGAAACCTAAATATAAGTTGGAGCAACGTCAGACTTGCACTTGTCTGTCTGAAGCCCTCCTTTGCACCAGGTGTAACAACGCCACCGTACCCTTTTAAAAAATTATTGTTATTCTTTATATGTTTTTAATTTATTTATATATTTTTAATATATGCTTTTATTTCTTTAATTTATTTTAATATAGTCTTTTACATTCTGTTTAGATCTAAGAGTGGGGCTTATGCCTGATTGTTTATTGTTTTGATTAAAGCTTTTAAAAATTATTTTATCCCCTGTAAGATGCTCTAGTTTTTGCATGGACATGCCTAATTCGATATGGCCTGATCCATGTCGAATCAAATTTGCTTCCAACTTAAATTGGATTGTTTTAGGACTTTTAAAAATTAAACAGGACTTATTTTAGGCCTTATAGAACTGGATCAATCTAATCAAAAGCTTCAAGTAGGTTTAAGCTTATTAAGAATGGACTGATCATGATTTAGGCCTTCTTTAATTAGGACTGAACTAGCTTAGGGGCTAAAATAAAGGGTCTACAGAATTCAAGACCCATAGAGAATTGGCTTTGCCAATTCACACCATGGGCCATGTTCATAGCGAATTTGCTAGGCCAATTCGTCATGGTTTTACATTCTGCGCTTGAACTGGGTTGGTTTAGGATCTAAAGATCGTACCAGACCTGATTTAAGCTTTTAAAATTGGATCAGAATAGGGTTAAGATTTTAAAATTGGATCAGACTAGGTTTAAGCTTCTAAAACTATATCAAACTAGGTTTAAGCTTCTGAAATTGGACCATACTTATTTAGGACTAAAATCAAGGGTCTACAGAATCCCTAACTCCTACTAGGTTCAGAAAGTTAGGTACATATGAGGAAGGTGAAAATGACCCAGCACCCGTATAATATTTGGTTCATTGGAACTGACCTCCTTTTCAAGTCTAAATATTATTGAATAAATCATTATAATATTATCCATACTACATACAATTAAAATAAATAAACATTCATCATATTATAAATCAAATAACCAAACAAAATGGGCACCCATGCAAAGATAGAAACATACCCTTATAATATTTCAATGTCCATACAAATAAATAAATAAAATAGGATACCCACCAATTGGTAAAAACATGTCATTTACAATAATTTCAAAATCCTTCAAATAAATTAAATTATATGAACTTAACAAATAAGGAACCCATGGAGTGGAAACATGCCTTTTACCAATACTCCAAAATCCCAAATAATTAAGCAAATATAATTAAACCATTCATGAAAAATAATTGATTTAAACATCCAATCATTCATAATAAATAATTAATCCAAACATATAACCAATCTTTAATAATCTTAAAATTACAGTTTCAATTATGCAAATTGGGGTTTTATCCTAAAATTTAGGGTTTAACATGCACATCTAGGGTTAGACCCTAAAATCTTGGGTTTAACATGCACATATAGGGTTAGATCCTAAAATAAGGGTTTTACATGTAAATTAGGACTTTAATTAACAAACTAGTGTCTGGATCATCAAATTAGGATTTTTAAATGCATAATTAGGGTTTAATCATAAACTAAAGTCTTAATAGATGGGATTAGGGTTTTGATCATGAACTGAAACCCTAAGTTGCAATTTAAATGAATTCTAAAATAATAAATAAAAATACAATTAATTTACAAAGTTAAATCATGATGATGATCAATTAAATAAGATGGATTTGGCTTGTGAAAACCTTACCTATATTGTTGGCTCCACCAAGTTATTTTACTGAACCTCGCTCACTATTTGACGGTTGGAAAGCTTGGGTCAATCATATTATCTTGGCTGCTGCTCAAACAATTCAGAGATTATTGATTCACACAAGTTGGCTACTGTGTTTTTTAATTGTGGCTTCTGTGTTTTGTTTTGTTAATGATGGCCATTTCTATTTATTATTTCTTGGTCCTTAGTTATCAAAGATGGCTCTTGAATTTCTAAAGGAGGCCCCCATCTTGCTGATTGCTATCTTGTATTTATAAATAATAATTAGGGCAACCTCGGCTCATTAATCCTTATCCCGTTCAAACACTCTCCGCTTATCCAAACCTATTTGAGTTTTTGGCAACTAAAATTGAATCTAGCTTAAATTAAAGACTCATGGCGAATTAGCTTCGACAATTTGCTATGGATAGGCCTCATGGTGAATTGGCCAAGGCCACCTCATGGCAAATTGGCTAGGCCAATTCGTCATGATCTGGCCTTTTGGTATTGGACCGGCTTGGTTTTGGCTTTTAAGATTGGATTAGACCTAATTCAAGCCTTTAAAGTTGGACCGAACTAGGTTTAAGATTTTAAAATTGGATCAGATCAGATTTAAGCTTTTAAAATTGGATTGGATTTGGCTTGGCCTCTTTTAACTGGGATCGAACTTATTTAGAGCCAAAATTATGGGTCTGCAGATAGAAAATTGAGATCCTTGAGGATGAGCCAATCTAGATTTCAAATTTAAGCTTCATTTTTTTAAATTTCTTATTTTGAGGTCCACAATCATCCATGGACTAAAAGTCCTAGCGCTATTCATCCATTTATAACTAGATGAAATTGTGATTAGTGACAACCGCTTGCTCCACTCTTTATGGGCAGGAAAATTCAACATGAACAAAGTATCCATAACGGAAACATATTTCAGGGAGATATTCATATTCCACTCTTTGAATTTCACATCAATTTCAAACTTGGAAATTAAAGGTTGACTAAGATCAACAGAGACTGCCACCCTAGTGAATTTAGCACATTGGAAATCTATAGTATTGTAATCAATCCTTACCACCATACCTACTTCTTCTGCAATATCTAATAACCTCATAAGGATAATCATGTAATGGTAATTTAGGGAACCGAACCCAGACAACAGTTCTCCTAACTTTAACAGGATCAAGCCAAAAGTTAATAGTCCAAGGTTGCACTTGATGCAGTGACCAAAGACAGTCCACGGACCATTAAGCCCAGAGCATAAGGCTTTATATCCAATATTTCGACCAAGCAAGTTATTAACAACAGCCGTATCCAGTATTTTGGCTAGCTTTTCCTTAAGTTTAGAGGAGAGACTTGTAACATCCTTATACCATATATATATATATATATATATATATATACAATACATATACCCCATATATGCAGAGTACATATACAGAACATAAGAGTGCCACCATATTTGACAATGAAAATCTCATATTCTTAATTAATCAACTAATTACACTTTTATTTAACTAATTTATTAAATAAATACATTTATATTTAGTATTTCAAAAAACCTTTGTAAGAAAATTTTTGAAAAAAATTCGTCAGAGTTCTATTTGAAATTTTAATAAATCCCAATTTTTATCAAATTCTCAACCTGCATAGAAATAAAAACTCTTAAAATAATATTTTCAGCCATTCTCCAAATCACCACTTCAATGCTACACAATCAAGTCTCGTAACTCAAAAAATTATTTATCATAATTAAATACATATATCTATATATATACACACACAACCATCCCATATCTTTAAAACAAACACAAGTATTATGATTTAATATGCATAATATAAAATACATAAAATCATAATTATATATTTATGCAGTTAGCACTGTTGGTCTTATGGCTCCTAAGATCTCCAAAGATCATCCACAGCTTGGATCCACCTAGTCTGCAATTCCCTCACTTGCGCGATTCATACAACCACGCTAAGCATAAAGCTTAGTGGCACATAATTTAAAAAATGATATTCATTATATCTAAATGTCTCTCTCATAATATAATTTATAATATTTGTATAAAATCTTTACTTCCTTATAATTTGTATACACACAACATGTCCACATACACTTTGGGCCCAACCACTCCTATACAATTACCAAGTCCAGTTATCACAATATTAATTTCATGGCCCACCTCTGCTTGGGTCTATTTCTAATCTCACACTTAAGACTTAGCTCTGCTCATGTCAAGATCTAGCTATGCTCAGATCTATCAATGCATGCATAATAAATCTCAACAGTACTATACAAGTAATTGTATTGGTTACAAACACACATTAGCATGCTATATTGTCACATTCTCATCTCATTATCATAATTCTCACTATTATCATATTTATTCTTTCTTTCATAGTTTTCATATTTTCTTTCTCATTTCTTGTCACATTATTCATTTCTCATCTTTTCCATTCATTTTTAGCATTTTTCACTTTAGGTACATAACCATTATATAGCCATTCTATAATGGCTTACCTTTACATTTTCATATATTAAACACATTATTTATTTCTATAATACTCATATCCTACCAAAACCAAAATAAAAGTGACATAACACATTCACAAGTCCCAATGTATTATGTCAACTACAATGCTATTAAAATAATATTTATTAAATTTTGTACTAAACTTTTTCCCAAATTCCCTCCAAAACTCTTTCCAAGTCAAAATACTAAACTCCACCACTTTTACCACTTTGGCCTACACGCATATAACCCACACAACAAGCAACAGTATTCAATTAAAGTCACTTTTATGCACAATGTACATTAAACTATCATTATTTATACAATTACCATCAAAATTCCATTAAAATCCTAAATTCACAACTTTTTACTTTATCCAAACTTCATTCTACTCAACTCATTTCTAACATTTAATGATGAAATCAGTACTTACATACCAAAATAACAACAAGGCAACTCATTACAATAATTATAGTTATTTCCATCCAAAGCCCTAAAATTCCACACAATATTCCATAAACCCTAATTTCATTAAAACTTACCCATATTCAATTTCTAACCATAAAATCACTATACATATATATTAAAACAACATTAAATCCTCTTATTACAATAAGTAAAATCACCCATATTAAAACCCTAATTTTTACATAATTTTTCCATAACCCTAAAGTCATTAATTATACTTATCTCAATAAATCATCACATATCCATGATTTTAACTCATTTACAATCAATTTTAGCAATTAAAACATACTTTCTCTATCTAGACCAATCCTATATAATCTTTAAACTAAGAAGATAAAGCTTAAAAGAAAAAGAACTTACTTGTTTTCTTGATTTTCTTCAAAATTACTTTGAATCCTAGGAAATCTTTGTAAATTTTGGTGTGTTTTAAAGAAATTCTCTCTCCATCTCTCTCTCTCTCTCGCTAACTCAAAAATTGGCCATGGCTATCCAAAGAAGAAGAAGATAACATTTTTTATTTCTTTCTTCATTTTCTATCTAAATATATTAATATAATTATTTATTTATTTATTTTACTTTTAATAACAACCAAGTATTTTTCTCTCTTCTTTTGACTTTCTTTTATTTATTTATTCACTTAATTATCTTTCTATTCATAATTATATGTATATATTAATATTTCATTGACATTTTATTTATATGCTATGCATATTTTATATATATGTGTATATAATGTATATTTAATATATACATCAAAAATACATTATGTATATATCTTGTATTTTTCTCTTCCAACATACTAATTATTCTCTAAATTAATATTTGGACAATATGTAACATCCTTAATTTTTGAACATTACATAAAATAAATTAAAATTAAATTGGATAAATTAAATAGATGATTTAAATAGAAAATGGAAGGTTTAGAAGTGAAAAAGTGAAATGTATATGTGAAATATATATGAAATATACATAACATATACAAAGTCAACTAAAAGTCAACATTTTAAAAGAAAAGTCAAAGTCAAATGGCAATTTTGTAAATATACTTTAAAAAATTAAAATTATTTAAATAATTTAAAAATAATTTATTTTTGAATAAAAGATGTAATTTATAGTTTTTATTAAATAAATAAATAAATAAAAATATAATAAAATATATTATATATATGGTCAAATGAAACAAAAGTGGAAAGAAAGTGAAAATTCATAATCTTCTTCTTCTTCTTCTTCTTCTTCCTTGCAGCCGAACTTCAATAGCCAAGCATCAAGGAATTTGTCTTCTTCCAAGCTTCCAGAATTAAAGGAATTTTAAGGATTCAAGTGGAATTTTTGGGAAATCTTCATTAATTGGTAAGTTTCCTTATCAATTTTGCAAGTTCTTTGGATTTTCATGAAATTATGAATATGTTGAGTTTGTGATGTTGTGATAGGATGATTTAATTGCTTAATTGGGTATGTATGAAGTTATTTGAGTAGTTGTTAATGATTTTTAAGTTGGATTGAAGAAATGATTGAGTTTGAGTTGAGTTGGTTGAAAAGAGAGAATTTAGAGTTATGGAACATATGGGCTTTTGAGTTCATGTGTTTTAATTGTGCAATTTGATTCTAAATGTGTTATTTTGATGCATAAACAATGATTTTAAAGTCAAATGATGGATTTGATTATGTTTAGATAGAGATTGGATGAGGTAGTGTTGATTTAAGGTTTTGAAAAGGGAATTTTCAAAGAATGATTAATTGTTTGATTTTAATATTTAAATCATGTTATTAAATGATATAAGTGATGGAATTAAGCTTGGATTAATAATTAGAATGAGTTCGAATGAAGACCCTTCATTGATGAAGGTTATACCATTTTAGGATTTTGTATAAGAGTGTGCATTTAATTAATGTGATTGATTGAAACATGTAATATGTCTTTAATGATATAAATAAACTTAAAATACTAATTTAAAAGGATTATAATGGAAGTTCAAAGTTAAAGTAAGATTTAACTTAATTTTGAAAATTTTGTAGGAGTGAGATTTAATTAAGATTTGATGCTTGTAATACCTTAAAATGTGATATTAAATGATGATATTTATTAACATTTTGGTTAGGCATTAAAGAGAGGTGAATTGTTCAATCCTAGTGTTGAAGGGCAACTTGGAAGTAAAGGTTTGTGGGAGTTTTTTAGCTTGCATTTGGGTGCTTAGTGAGGTAAATACAAACTTCTGATAATGAGATATGTTGGCATTAAGAGGGTGTTTCTTAAAACTGGAGCTTTTCAGCTTATTGTGAATAAGTGATTTTTAGATTATAATCAGATTAAAAATAAGCAGTTAAGGGTTTCTGTAAACTAGTTAATAATCAGCTGATAATCAGTTTATAATCAGTTAAGTGTTTCTGTAAAATCAGCTTATAATCAATTTTAAATTGCAGAAACTGTCAAAATGACCAAATTGTCCCTTAGTTTATTTATTGTATAAAAATTATTTTTTAAATGTCAATTCAAAATTTATTTTGCAATAATAATAATAATAATGGTGTTATCAATAAATTATATAAATAAAAAAACTACTGCCTTAAGAGAGAAGAAAAAACGTAAAAGAATTTTGATGGGAACTAAAGTGTATAGGGTGGGCAAATTTGGAATATTGAAGATTAGGTAAGGATAGTATGGTTTTTTACTTGGTCAAAACTGCTTAAAAAATAAGTGCTTAAAAAAAAGTAGCAAAACCCAACTTTTAAAAAACTGATTAAAATCATATTATAATCTACTATTTAAGTTTTCAGAAACACTTAAATAAATAATTTATAATCTAAAAACTGCTTATAATCAGTTTTGACCAGCTTTTAAGTTTTGAGAAACACCCTCTAAATTGGGTTTAACACATTTTGTATGGAAAAATGTATTAAGTTGTTTGATACATTGAACATTCATGAACATTTTTGCTATGATATGTGAATTATTATGCATGAATTATATGTATTGTGAAAAACCATTATTAATGGCTAAAATGAATAAAATATGAATTATGTGTATTATGTGATAATAACTCAAATTATTTGGGTGATATGTTTTTAATGTGAAATTAGATACATTGTGATGAAATGATAAGATATGACGAATTGACATTGGTATGAATGAGAAATGAGACAATGTAATGAGAAAAAATGAGAAAAGAGGCAATGTGATGAGAAAAATAAGAAATTGAGACAATATGATAAGAAAAAAAGTGATTATGGAAAACATGTAATATTTCTGTACCTAGTATATTATTCAATTTCCAGAGTTCTGTGTTCGGCGGCATGCCTATGAGGCTATCCTCATTATTTGCCTTCGAGGCATGACGCTATTTGTCATTGATTTATGATTTACCTTCAGGGCTAGACGCTTGGTGTCACTGATGCATGATTTTGCCTTCGGGGCTAGACGCATGGCGTCACTATATATGATTTGCCTTCTGGGCTAGACACTTGGTGTCAACATTTACTAAAATAGTAACTCTGAGATTTGAATGATATACTAGTTTGTTTGGGCTCATGCTTGTATATATGTTTATGTGAATTATATAAAGATGGAAGATTATGATTAAAAGTGAAATTGAATGTCACATTGTGACATAGCATATGAATACATTATGCATTGGCATTGTATTAAAATGTTATTATTATCAAAGTTTGTACCGCTAGAATTTTAACTTAGCGCGATTGTAATTCATTATGTAGGTGACAGGGGTGATCCACTAGACCCGGAGAGTTCTTCTAGACCGGGTCGGGTCCAGATTTGAGATTGCTTGTTGAGTTGATTTTTGGGTATATCAAGATCAATGTCGTTTGTCAGCATGTATATATTTTATATTATAGTAAAATTTGCTATTATGTATATTATGTTTATGCTTTTGGAGTATACTTTATAAATTATAAATAATATTTTGGATAAATTGTATAATGTGGGATTTTATATATGTTTTGATATATTTATGTATATATATAAATGTTTTGAGGAATTTTGGAGAAATTGAAAAGTTGAGGTGGAAATTTGTGATTTTTCCCAAAGAATTTTTATATAAATGTTTATTTGTAATTTATAATTAAGAAAGAATATTTTATTACTATTCAAATATACATTTTAAGTATTAGGAATTTTAAACTTGAATTATGAAAATTTTTATTTTACCGGGTTATAGTATTGTTATACTTTATATGTGTATTTTGCATAGGCTGGGTGTATGTATGATATGTATATGGGGTATAAGAATATTACACAATATTTAAAATTTATAGGTATTATAATTCTCTCTACATTAAATAATTTTGTCCTTGAAATTATCTACCATAATAACTTAAACCATCCAATACCACTATAGATTTTAACTCCTTATAAGGTCAACCACCATTTTTAAACAAACAATCTTGACTCTTCCCCTTATGAATATTCTTAAATATAGTACCAATAAAGAACACACAATCATTCAAGACATAAGCAATACTATCAAATAATAAAAGTTTTACTTTCATCTACATCCGAATCTCATCGTCTCCTCAACATCCTATAAACTCTTCGCGATGTTCTAGCTCCTTTTGGTCTATCTACATTCATAAACTCCTCTCCTTGTATGTATCATGTCTTGTCGCCCTTGCCACCTCTGCTACTCTTGTCCCCTCTAGCACTGGACCTAAATCCAACAGTCTCCATTTGCCTATCCTTCGATGGCTCTAGGCAATGTAATATCCCAAAATTTTAAAAACTTTAATTTTTAAAAATTAAATAACTGATTTAAAAAAATATATAATATTTAAGTGAAAAAGTAAAATGTGTATATTATATATACGTAGATATACATAACATATATAAGTCAATATTTTAAATTGGTCAAAAGTTATTTTAAATTAGTAAAAAATTATTTGTGTAGTTAGTGGAAGATGATTTTTTTTATATTAATTAAGTAATATATATTTTACTTGGTGGAAATTTAAAGTGGAGAATTGTGTGGTTAAAAGGCTAGTAGTTGGATAGAGATGAGATTGGGATCATCTTCTTCTTCTTCTTTCTCCATTGAAGGCCGGTTATCTCCATTAGAGGAAAGGAAGGATTTGTCTCTTCTAAGCTCAAGTAATTGAAGGATTTCAAGTGTTCAAGTTGAAGTTTTGGGGATTTTCTCCATATTTGGTAAGTTTTCAACTTGTTTTCTTGATTTCTTCTATGAAAGTTTATATATGTATGAATTGGATGTTTGATGTAGCATGTGTTAATGGTTGGTATTAGTATGTATGAAGTTCTTTTGAGTAGTTAACTATGATTTTAGGGTTGGATTGAAGAAATGGTTAAGTCTGGTGAAGAGAATAAAAGTTTTGGGTTATATCACTTTTGAGTTATGAAGTCATGGTTTTAAATTATGTATTTTACTTTTAATTGAGTTATTTTGATGTATATACAAGTATTTTATGGTAAAATGATAGATATGATTAAATTTGAATAGAGTTAAAAAAGGAAAAAGAAAGATAATTTTGGATGTGGCAAATATGTGTGATATCAGAATTTTGGCCTGACACGCCCGGTGACACGGCCATGTCTTTGGGCTTGTCAATAGTTTTGTTTTCAGTGTTGGTGATACATGAAGAGACATACCCATGTCACTAGGCATGTCACAGCTTCTGTAATGTTATAGTATTGACACGTGTAGTGACACGCCCATGTCACTGAGTGTGTCACAACTACTATGTTGTAGGAGTTTTAGCACGAGCAGGGACACATCCATGTCTCTGGACGTGTCTTATTTGCTGTAATACAGTGCTTAGGACACGGTCATTGACACTTCCATGTCACTGAGCGTGTCAAAACTTCTATGTTGTGGGTTTAGGGCACGGTTATTGACACGCCCGTGTTGTTGAGCGTGTCATTTGTAGATTTTACCCTCGATAGTTTTTTTTCTTATTTTCCTTTGTGTTTCTTATCCTTGTGTTGAAATATTTTGTATATGCCTATAAGTGTATTACTAAGTGATTATTTATAATCACATTTGGTTTAGGCTTTGAGGAGACTTAAGTTACCCAATCCAAGTGTTGAGGGATATCTTGGGAAGAGAAGGTTGAAAGTGGAGTTTAAGCTTGTTTTGTTGCTTTTAGAGATAAGTACAAATTTTGAATAATTGATTATATTTGCATGACATTTGAACTTAACACATTTTGGTTGAAAAATATATTAAGTTACTTACTACATTATTTATGCATGAGTAATATTCTATGACTTGTGTAATGTCATAAATGCATTATATGTAATGTGAGAGCCATTGTTAATAGCTAAATTGAATAAAATGTGAATTATGTGCAAGATATGATAATGACCCAAAATATTTGGGCAATGCAGTTTGTTATATATACATTATAAATGTTATGTAAAGCCATTAGTGATGGCTATATTGATATAAATGAGATAAATGAGGCAATATGCCTAGCTTAATCATGAGAAAATAAGAAAGAAATTAATAATGAAAATATGAAATAATTGTGTGCCTAGTATGTTATTCAATTTTCAGAGTTCTGTATTTGGCGGCATGCCTATGATGCAGCAGTCCCTTAAAGCTAGGTTGGACCTAGCCCTTGAAGTCTAGTTGGGTTGTTACATAGGAGGTTATCTTCATTGTGATATGATTTGCCTTTGGGGCTAGCTTTTAAGCAATTACTTGATTTGTCTTCGGGGCTAGATATATGGTGTCAACTTAGACCAAAACAGTAACTCTGGGATTTGAATAACATATTAGATCCTTTGAGCTTATGCTTGTATTTGTTTTTATGTGAATTATGAATTGTGGAACAATTGAGCTATATATATTAAGATAAAGCGTTATGACATATTATATCCTTATGCATTGTGCATTGGCATTGCATTTGAACTTTATTGTTATCAAAGTTTGTATTACTAGGCTTTTGGCTTAGCGCGATTGTGATTCGTCGCGCAGGTGACAGGATAGATCCGGTTGAGCCGGAGAGTTCGTCTAGACCGAGCCGGGTCTAGGCTTGAAATCTCTAGTGTAGAGTTGATTATTAGACATCAAGATCAGAGACAAACTGCCAGCATGTATATATTTTATATTTTTGTACATTTTGACCTCATGTATATATTATAATATTTTGATGAATATATATATCACAAACTATCAAGAATATTTTGGACAAACATTTTGTAATGAAAGTTTATATGCATTATAGCAAGTAATATTTTATTTATTATTTAAATTATATCAGTTAAATGATTTAAGTTTATACAGATTTGAAAAGTAAGGGTTTTTATTAAACTGGGTTGTGGCATTATTGTATCGTATATTCATATATTACATATGTTGGGTGTATGTATTGTACATATATAGGGTATAAGAGTGTTATAGGTAATTCCTAATATAATGGTTCTGAGACCCACATCTATAATAACTCCCTAGAATTAACTCCTCAACAAATACCTCTATGAGCTCTACCACACTAAGTGCATATGGGTGGAACAAGTCTCTGAAATGTAGGAGTAGGGGTACTAACATCTGATGATATAGGCCCCTATCTCGATTGGATAATCCTACTAGACTGTCTCTGTCCCTCACTAATACTCTGTAAGGAATCCTCTCGCCCCCTCTTATGAGATACTCACTCTAAACTCTCTTGTAATGCTGCAGCCATAGCAATCCCCTAGGCCTTCTCCACACTTCGAGCAGCTGACACCAATTTAGAAAAATTCTCATACTGCACTACAACCACTTGACACATGATAGATGGCTTCAATTCCTCTTCAAACCTCCTATATCTATCCACCTCATCATTCATAATATCACCAGCATATTTACTTAACCTCAAAAACTCCTTTTCATATTCTGCCACTGTCTTCTCCCCTTGCTTCAAATTACGAAATTCTCTCTTTTTCCCATCTTTGTAATATCGAACTGTATACTTTCTACCAAACTCCATCAAAAAAATCATCATATGATAACACTGGTGGCCTTTCTAATCCATGTGGAATAGTCTTCCACCAATTATAAGCATCCCCTATAGAAAAAGACACATCATAATCAAACATCTCTTTTACAGTAGCCTCAAGCTAAACAAATACCCTCTCTACCCTATCTAGCCACTACTCTGTCTCAGTTGGATCAATAGTACCTATAAATTCATAGCACCAAACTTTTATAGCTTCTTATATAATACATATACTCCGTAGACGTAGAGTACATATATAGAAATAAGACTGCTACCATATTTGACTCTGAAAATCTCATATTCTTAATTAATAAACTAATTACTCCTTTAATAGACTAATTTATTAAATAAATGTATTTATATTTAGTATTTCAGAAAACCTTTATAAGAAAATCTTTAGAAAAAATTTGCTAGAGTTTTGTCTAAAATTTTAATAAATCTCAATTTTTATCAAATTCTCAACTTGCATAGAAATAAACACTCCTAAAACAATATTTTCAACCATTCTCCAAATCACCATTTCATTGCTACACAATCAAGTCTCATAACTCAAAACATTATTTATCATAATTAAATACATATATCTATATATATACACACAACCATCCCATATCTTTAAAACAAACATAAGCATTATGATTTAATATGCATAATCCAAAATACATAAAACCATAATTATACATGCATGCAATTGACACTGTTGGTCTTGTGGAACCTAGGATCTCCAAAGATCATCCACAACCTGGATTCCATTAGTCTGCAATTCCCTCGCATGAGTGATTCGTACAACCGTGCTAAGCATAAAGCTTAATGGCATATAATTTCAAAAATAATATTCATTATATCTAAATGTTCTCTCTCATAATATAATTTACAATATTCATACAAAATCTTTACTTATAATTTGTATGCACACAACACATCCACACACACACGTTGGGCCTAACCACTCCTATAAAATTACCAAGTCCAGTTATCACAATATCAATTTCACAGCCCAGCTCTACTCGGGTCCATTTTCAATCTCAAACTCATGATCTAGCTTTGCTCAGGTCAAGACCTAACTTTGCTCAAGTCAAGTCCTAGATTTGCTCAGGTTTATCAATGCATGTATAATCAATCTTAATAGTACTGGACAAATAATTGTATAAGTTATAAACACACATTAACATATTATTTTGTCATATTCTCATCCCATTATCACATTTCTCACTATTATCATATTTACTATTTCTTTCATAATTTTCACATTTTCTTTCTCATTTCTTGTCACTTTATTCATTTCTCATTTTTTCTATTCATTTTTAGCATTTTCACTTTAGGTACATAAACTATTATATACCCATTCTACAATGGCTTACCTTTTACATTTTCATGCGTTAAACACATTTTTTATTTCTACAATACTCATATCCTACCAAAATCAAAATGAAAGTGACATAACCCATTTCACAAGTGTGTTATGTCAACAACAATGCTATTAAAAACAATATTTATTAAATTATGTACGAACCTTTTTTGCTTCCCAAATTCCCTCCAAAACTCTTTCCAAGTCAAAATCCTAAACTCTATCACTTTTACCACTTTGTTCTACACACACATAACTCATACAACTAGCAACATTATTTAATTAAAATCTCTTACATGCTCAATGTACACTAAACTATCATTATTTATACAATTTTCATCAAAATCCTATTAAAACTCTAAATTCACAACTTACTACTTTATCCAAACTTCATCATACTCAACTCATTTTCAACATTTAACCATCAAATCATTATTTCCATTCTAAATTAAGAACAAGAAAACTCATTTCAATAATTATAGTTTTTTCCATCCAAAATCCTAATTCCACACAATCTTCTATAAATCCTAATTTTATCCAAACTTACCCATATTCAATTTCTAACCATAAAATCACTATATATATATATATATTAAAACAACATTAAATCCTCTTCTTACAATAATTAAATCACCCATATTAAAATCTTAATTTTTACATAACCCTAAATTCATCAATTTTACAAATCAATCAACAAATCATTACATATCCATGGTTTTAACTCATTTACTATCAATTTTAACAATTAAAACATAATTTTTCTCTCTAGAACAATCCTACATAATCTGTAAACTAAGAAAATAAACCTTAAATGAAAAAGAACTTACTTGTTTTTATTGATTTTTCTTTAAAATTACTTTGAATCCTAGGAAATCCTTGCAAATTTTGTTCTCTATCTAACTAAAAAATCGGCCATGGCTATCCAAAGAAGAAGAAGATGACATTTTTTATTTCTGAAGAAGATGGCATTTTTTATTTCTTTCTTCATTTTTTATCCAAAAATATTAATATAATATAATTAATTATTAATTGCCTTTTAATAACAACTAAATATTTTCTCTCTTTTTTTTTGCTTTATTTATTTATTTACTTATCTTCCCATTCATAATTATATGGTCTATATTTATATTCTATTTATATGCTTGTATATTTTTATGTAGATGTGAATGTAATAGATATTTAATATATACATAAAAAATACATTATGTATATATTTTGTATTTCTCTTTTCTAACAAATCAATTACTCTCCAAATTAATTATTTAGCAATATTTAAAATTTACGGGTATTACAAGACTAACCACTGGAACCTTTCCTGACTAATCAATAGCTATATCAACCTATTGAACAATAACCCTAATGGAATCCAAAACCTCTGCCAAATCAAACTCCATCATAGCACCTTAGAGAAGACGATCCTTTTAAGGCATATGTTGCATTGAAGCATCTTCAGTATTGTCTTTGTAGCTCTGGAAGGATTATAATCCGTCGAAGGACTAGAGCTCTCGGGAGCACAATCTTCATGAACCATCAATTATATTAATAATTGGTTCAATTATTTTTTATAAATGTTTGCAAATTTTAATTACTTTATATTTTGATTGGTTTGGTTTGATTAACTGAATATACACCTCTAATATCACAATGGCTACAACTACAACTATTACACATATCAAATTGATGGATATTTGGATCCATATATGTTTACTAAGATTTAAATTGATTAATTGAATAATCATATCACCATTTATATAAATCTCTCACTAGAAAATTAAAATTTGTATCTTATTGCAATAAAATTAAATTTAATAATTTGTTTATATCAATTATTAATATTCATGTTAGAAGTAAGTATATAATTTAGCCTTTATTTATTTTGAGGGAAACGAATGGATAAAAATAGAGTAGAAATTTGATTTCTCTTATTTCTTTTGTTTGGATAATAATAATAATAATAATAAGAAAAAGAAAAAGAAAAAGAAAAAGAGAGAAAATAATAGAAATAATTTTCTTCCATTTTTTGAAATCATCTAAAATTTTTTTACCATCAATTTGGATAGAAAAAAGAGAAATAAAAAAATAAAAAATATATAATTTAAAAATTACTAATTTATCTTTTATTAATTTAAAATGATGAGGGTATTAATAATGAAAAAAAAAATTTATAAATTTTATTTTCTTTCATGTTTTAATTCAATAACCAAATAGAAGCAAAAATATAAATTTAATTTCTCATTTTTTTTCTCTAATCTATTTTTTTTTTCATTGCATTATTAAGCAAGCAAACATAAACTCAGTGATTTATGGTGATATGTAATAGTAAATTTTCATATTTGTACCCTTAAAAATTATATTTAAAAACAAAAGTCCTTCGGCTCCGACCCACGTGCCAAAATAAAAAACACAAGAAAAAAAAAGAGTTGATTGATTGATTTAGTTGGAAGGCTTTCAATCGCCGGTCAGCCTGTGACCATAGACAATTAAAACACGAATTTTATGCCCAAATATATATAAAAAATATATATATATATAAAAATGCATATATATATATATATTATAGAAGATCTACCCCCCACACCTACCTTTTTCTTCTCTTTTCCTTTTTGGCCTTTTTTTCTTTTCTCCGATAACACAAAAACAAAATCATAGTCTCTTCAATCTCCTCCACACTCTTTCCCTCTTTCTTCCACTTTGATTTTGATTTTGCTTTTTATGTGAAGAGTAGCAATACGAAAACCATTTTGCTTCAACCTTCGATTTCCCTCAGATTTTTCTTCCTCAACTCTGCCCTTGTAAAAGCTTATAATTCCTTTCTCCAAACGAAGGAGGAGGAAAAAACTGAGTCCCAATTTTCCTAGAAAATTCTCTTTCCGTGCTTGTGTTATCCCCACAAATGGGAACAACCGTAATTCCAATGTTGTTGAATTTGCCAATTCTGCTATGCTTGGTACAAGAACCCTTGTTTCAAACGGATTCCTAATGAATTGGAGAGTTCTGCACAAGTTATTTCACAAGAATCATCATCAACATCTTCCATTCAAATAGGTTCTAATTTCACTGGTTTCCAAGAAGATCCAATGCTCGACAAGTTAAGGACTCAATTAGGAGTTAATACACCTAATCCCATCACCTCCGATTAATCGAAACATTCTTGGGTTATTCGCCTTCTTCTTCTGTGTAGGTGTAGCTTTCGATAAGTTATGGACCTCGAGGAAAACTTCCAAAATCTCCAGCGCCACTGGGCAGCGTGGGCCATGGCCCCAAGTTCCCACAAGCTTTTCCTTATTCTTGGAGAAGGATTTGCAGAGGAAAGAATCGGTGGAGTGGCTGAATATGGTGTTGGGGAATTTGTGGAAAGTTTATAGATCAGGGATTGAGAATTGGATAATTTAACGAAGCCTGATTATGTGGAGAGAGTCGAGATAAAGCAATTCTCTTTCGGTGACGAGCCATTGTCTGTCAGAAATGTTGAGCGCCGAACATCACGTCTGTCAGAAATGTTGAGCGCCGAACATCACTGGCGGTGCTCGCATGCTGCTAATGCTTTCACTAAAATTTAGCATTGTCCCTATTGTTGTTCCGGTTGGTGTTCGAGATTTTGATATAGATGGTGAACTATGGGTCAAAGTGCGGTTGATACCAACTGAGCCTTGGGTTGGAGCTGTTTCATGGGCTTTCGTGTCCCTTCCAAAGATCAAATTTGAACTATCACCATTTCGCTTGTTCAATTTGATGGGTATGTCATGGTTCATCATTTAAAGAAGTTACTTTTTCTATTCTTTCTTTTTGTTGGTAATGTTTTTAATTTGGTTTTCTTATACTTTTATAAATACTGGAAATGGTAGGGGAAAGACAACTATGAAGCACATGATTTAGTCTCATGTTGGTTAGATTAAAGCTGGAACTTATATTAGATAATTAGGTTTAAAGAAAACCTCAAATATGTTACTGATAACATGAAGGCTGTCTACAGAAATAGTTTTAAAACTATTTAGGGTAATAACATTCTAAATCACAGAAATAGGGCGGCTTGGAGGTTAGATTATTTAGGAATTGCATGGGAGTTTTAAGAGGAGTTTTAAAGAAAATGGGAGGTTAATGGATGTAAAACTCTCTTAAATCTTTACATTCCATCATCTAACTCCCTATATGGGGTTAATCATCACATTTTGAACTACTTTTGGCATCACACTCAAGGTTCTTGTTGGTATTCATTGCATCATACAATTCAAAGAACTATAATTCTTGGTATTTTATTCAATAACAAAGTTGAATTAAAAATATTGCAACTTTGGGTGTTTTTGTTAATAAAATGTCAAAAATGGAGGTGCCTAACTTAAGTAATGGTGGTAAAAAATGGAGGTGCCTAACTTAAGTGATGGTGGTAAAAAATGGAGGTGCCTAACTTAAGTGATAGTGGTAAAAAATGGAGGTGCCTAACTTAGGTAAAAGAGATACCTAACCTTTGACAAATCTCACCAACCATTATGTTCACATGTTATAATTTTCCTATATAAATGATCCTTTGGCTATTGTTATGTATGAGAGAAAATTAGAGAGAATAGAAAGAAAATTAATAGAGAGGAAGATCAGAGCGGGTCAAGCAAAAATTAAGTCAAGTAATTTTTGCGCTACTTAATTTTTGCGCTCTTGATCACGTCTATTAGGGAATTTCTTTAAAAGAATTTCTGTTAAAATTCTTGGGGATAATTGGGTGTGAGGTGTGAGTGTTTGTAAACACGGTGCATTTTTCTCCTTAATAGAAGTCTGCAGCAGCTCCGGAGACGTAGACATAATTGGCCGAACTCCGTTATCAAATTGCGTGTTACTATTCCGCATTTATTTTTCACTTTCATACTAATCTGGTTTAAGGGAAATAGAGTCATAATATTTATTTCCCAACAACTGGTATCAGAGCCAAGGTTCGGAATCCGGTAAAAGTACTATTCTGTACGGGGGTACTATTCACTGTCGGAATTTTTTTGGGAATCCAAATTCGAGTGGGAGCGATGGCCGCAGACGAAGGAAAAGTGAGAATTGAAAAGTTCGATGGTGTGGACTTTGGCTTTTGGAAGATGCAAATTGAAGATTATTTGTATCAGAAAAAGCTGTATCAACCTCTTTCACAAACGAAACCAGAAGGCATGAAAGAAGAAGATTGGAACCTTCTCGACAGACAAGCCCTTGGAGTTATTAGATTAACTTTATCCCGTAATGTTGCTTTCAACATAGCCAAGGAAAAGACCACAGGAGGTCTTATGGCGGCTCTCTCTAGCATGTATGAAAAGCCATCGGCCGCAAATAAAGTTCACTTGATGAGGCGGTTATTTAATTTACGAATGGCAGAAGGGGTATTGGTGACCCAACATCTGAATGAACTCAACACAGTCACAACCCAGTTGAGTTCAGTAGAAATTGAATTCGATGATGAAGTTCGGGCTTTAATTCTCTTATCATCTCTACCAGACAGTTGGAGTGCTACCGTTACAGCGGTCAGCAGTTTGTCGGGAAATACCAAATTAAAATTCGATGATGTGCGAGATCTGGTATTGAGTGAAGAAATTTGGCGAAGAGAATAAGGAGAAGCATCAACCTCTTCAGCTCTATACACAGAGTCTAGAGGGAGAACTTTAGATAGAAACTCAGACTCCGGTAGATCAAGATCTAGAAGGGGCAAATCTAGATCAGGGAAGAAAGATTTCAAGTGTTATAATTGTGGCAAGAAGGGTCACTTTAAGAAGGATTGCCGAGCTCCGAAGAAAGATACCGGCGCACAGGAATCTGTAAACGTGACCAAGGATGCAGGCGATGCTATGATTCTAAGCATTAACAGTCCGATTGAATCATGGATCTTGGATTCAGGGGCATCTTTTCACTCCACTCCATACCGAGAAATCATGGAGAACTATGTCAGTGGTGATTTCGGAAAGGTTCATCTAGCCAATGATGAAACCTTAAAGATCATAGGAAAAGGAGATGTTAAATTAAAGTTGCCAAATGGGACTGCTTGGAAGCTGCAAGGAGTGAGACATATTTCTTGTCTCAAAAGGAATTTGATCTCTGTGGGACAACTTGATGAAGAAGGTTATTGTACGACCTTCACAGATTGTGAATGAAAAATTACCAAAGGAGCACTTGTCATTGCTTGTGGTAAGAAGACCGGTACTCTCTATGTAACCTCAAACATAGAGAACATCATCGCAATAGCGGATGCTGATTCAAATCTATGGCACCAGAGGCTTGGCCATATGAGCGAGAAAGGGATGAAGACACTTCTATCAAAGGGAAAGTTGCCAGAACTTAAAAGTGTAGATGTCGGTCTATGTGAAGACTGCATCTTTGGAAAATAGAAAAAGGTCAGTTTTACGAAAACTAGCAAGACATCCCAGGTAGAAAAGCTCGAGTTGGTACATACCGATGTACGGGGACCATCTTCAGTTCCATCTCTTGCAGGCTCATTGTATTATGTCACCTTCATTGATGATTCAACGAGAAAGGTATGGGTGTATTTTCTGAAAAAGAAATCAGAAGTCTTTGATACATTCAGAAAATGGAAAGCCATGGTGGAAAATGAAATTGGCTTGAAAGTCAAGCGAATGAGGTCTGACAATGGAGGGAAGTACAAAGATAGAAGGTTCAGAGAATTTTGCGCAAGCAGCGGAATTAAGATGGAAAAAACAGTTCCTATGACACCGCAGCAAAACGACGTAGCTGAGCGCATGAACAGAACTCTAAATGAATGTGCCAGAAGCATGAGGATACACGCCGACTTGCCTAAGAATTTATGGGTTGAATCTGTCAACACCGCGACCTACCTGATCAATCGTGGGCCTTCAGTACCTCTGTATGGTGAAATACCAAAGGAAGCATGGAACAAAAAAGAGGTAAACCTTTCACACTTAAGAGTGTTTGGTTGTATCTCTTACATACATATAGATTCTGCTGAAAGAAGTAAACTTGATGCCAAGTCTAAAAAATGTGTCTTTGTTGGATATGGTGGTGATGAGTTCGGTTACCGGTTTTGGGATTATAAAAATCGGATGATCGTAAGAACCGAGATGTCATATTCAACGAGAATGTGATGTACAAAGATAGGTTAACAACAGAATCAAGCAGCTCCAAGACAGATGCTGAAAATAAGGAATTTGCTGAGTTCGAGGAGATTTCTGGAAATGATGTTCAGAATAGTCCTGAAGCAGAGGAGCCAAGCATGCCGGAATTGAGATGCTCCTCCAGAATTCCTAGACAAACCCAACGTTACTCGCCTTCTTTGCATTACTTGTTGCTGACAGACAATGGTGAACCAGAGTGCTACGATGAAGCAATGCAAGTGGATGATTCAGTCAAGTGGGAGTTTGCCATGAAAGATGAGATGGACTCCATGAAAAATGAGATGGACTCACTCATGTTAAATTAGACATGGGAATTAGCTGAACTACCACAAGACAAGAAAGCACTCCACAACAAGTGGATTTACAGGATCAAAGAAGAGCATGATGGGAGTAGACGCTATAAAGCAAGATTGGTTGTAAAAGGTTTTCAACAAAAGGAAGGTGTTGACTATACTGAAATTTTTTCTCCAGTCGTAAAGCTTATGACAATCAGACTGGTGTTGAAAATAGTAGCTGCAGAGAATTTACATCTTGAACAGTTAGATGTAAAGACAACATTCCTTCATGGAGATTTGGAGGAAGAGATCTATATAAAGCAGCCAGAAGGCTTCATTAAGGCAGGCAAGAAAACCTAGTGTGCAGGTTGAAGAAGAGTTTGTATGGTTTGAAATAAGTTCCTAGACAGTGGTACAAGAAGTTTGATAGCTTTATGGGCAGCAACGGTTTCACTAGATGCCAAGCAGATCATTGTTGCTACATTAAGAAGTTTGACAGTAGCTTTATTATTTTATTGTTATACGTTGATGACATTCTCGTTGCAGGTTCAGACATGCAAGAGATTAAAAATTTAAAGCAGAAATTGTCAAAGTAGTTTGCAATGAAAGATCTGGGTGCTGCAAAGCAGATTCTTGGAATGAGGATCAAGAGAGACACGAAGTCCGGGACTTTGATGTTATCACATGCTGAGTACATCACCAAAGTACTAGCCAGATTCAACATGCAAGATGCTAAACCAGTGAGTACACCTTTAGGTGTTCATTTCAGACTCTCCAAAGAATAGTCACCGAAGACGGAGGAGGAACGTGCACACATGGCAAAGGTGTCGTATGTCTCAGCAATTGGGAGTTTGATGTATGCCATGGTTTGTACCAGGCCAGATATTGCTCAAGCAGTGGGAGCTGTTAGCAGGTACACGAATAATCTAGGCAAGGTACACTGGGAAGCAGTCAAGTGCATCCTCAGATATCTTCGGGGTACCACAGATAAGGCACTTTGTTTTTAAGGTAGAGATACGACAATAGCAGACTATGTGGATGTTGACTTAGCCGGAAATGTTGACGTCAGAAAGAGCACTACAGGATATGTCTATACTCTAGGAGGTACCGCAGTGAGCTGGGTCTCTCAACTACAGAAGATAGTTGCTCTCTCCACAACTGAAGCAGAATATGTCGCTGTCACGGAAGCCAGCAAGGAGATGATCTGGCTCCAAAGTTTCTTGGAAGAACTAGGCAAGAAACAAGAAAACAATGTTTTGCATTGCGACAGTCAAAGTGCCATACATCTAGCCAAGAATCCGTCTTTTCATGCCAGAACGAAGCACATACAGTTGCGATATCACTTTATCCGGTTACTTCTGGAAAATGGGATTTTGAAACTTGAGAAGATCAGTGGAACTCAAAATCTAGCAGACATGTTAACGAAGACGGTGTCGACTGACAAACTTAAGCTGTGTTCAGCTTCAGTTGGCTTGCAGTAGAAGTAGATTGTAGAAGAGCTATTGCATAGATCGAAGTGTGAAGACAGATTGAAATCAGTCTTCAAGTGGGAGATTGTTAATAAAATGTCAAAAATGGAGGTGCCTAACTTAAGTGATGGTGGTAAAAAATGGAGGTGTCTAACTTAAGTGATATTGGTAAAAAATGGAGGTGCCTAACTTAGGTAAAAGAGATACCTAACCTTTGACAAATCTCACCAACCATTATGTTCACATGTTATAATTTTCCTATATAAATGGCTCTTTGGCCATTGTTATGTATGAGAGAAAATTAGAGAGAATAGAAAGAAAATTAATAGAGAGGAAGATCAGAGCGGGTCAAGAAAAAATTAAGTCAAGTAATTTTTGTGCTCTTGATCACGTCTATTAGGGAATTTCTTTAAAAGAATTTCTGTTAAAATTCTTGGGGATAATTGGGTGTGAGGTGTGAGTGTTTGTAAACACGGTGTACTTTTCTCCTTAATAGAAGTTTGCAGCAGCTCCGGAGACGTAGACATAATTGGCCAAACTCCGTTATCAAATTGCGTGTTACTATTCCACATTTATTTTTCGCTTTCCTACTAATTTGGTTTAAGGGAAATAGAGTGATAATATTTATTTTCCAATAGTTTTTTACTTAAACTAATCCTAAATTTTTAAGAAAAGGATTTTAAAAAAGGTTAATTGCAAAAAAATACTTAAACTTTATCATTTTTCATATGCTATCAAAAATTTTCAATTTTAATAAGGGTCAATAAATTTTGTCATAATTTGCAATGTTATCATTTGACTAGTTGGGACTTGCAATTGGCTAAGTTGCTTATGTTTCAATAGTATTTAATATAAATGCTCATTCGTGTTAAGGAATGCCCATTCACGTGATTGAACTCCAATGTTAATGAACGTCGGTTCATGTTAAGGAATATATGTTCATATTAAATACCGGCTGATATATAAGTAATTTAGCTAGTTGCATTTGTCCTAGCTGTTTAGATGATAATGTTGCAAATTATGTCAAAATTTATTATCTCTTTGCTAAAATTGATAGTTTGTGATAAAATTGAAAAACAAGTAAAGTGTATGCATTATTATTATTTTTTCTTTTGCAATTAAACCTTTTAAGAATAGCATCCTAAGCCATTAAGAAAAGGACTTTTAAACTAATCTATATCCTCTATGGAGACTCTTTAAAATACACTAAAGGGAATAGTACCTTAAGTTCTCAAGGGCTTTAAATAAGATTTAAAATAAATATACAGGTTCCTCAAGAAATATAAACAAATTTTCCAGCAAAGACATTACAAAATTGCCCTGATTCTTGAAATAGTTGTCCAACAACTTATTTATTTGAATATATCCACGAATATAACTCTAAAGAACTAGATATTGCTTTATGATTTCCTGAACAAACACCACTTTTAATTTGAAGCATAATTATAAGTTTGAGCCTTTGTATTTAAATTTTCTCGTTTTCTTATTTTGCATGGTTCTTTCCTAAATTAAAAGGGGCAATATTATCTTAAACTCTTTAGGACTCTAAAGGAGACTTAAGAATATGTATAATGGCTCGTAAAGAAATGTGGAATGATTTTCCAGCTAGAAATTAAAAAATTGCTTCTGATTCTTGAAATACTGGACCAGCAATTTATTTATTTTAATATAGGCATGAATAAAACTTTAAAAGAAAGTACTCTATAATTTCCCCTGTGAACCCCATTTAAATTTGGACCATGACTTTACGCTTGAGTTTTTGAGTCTGAATTTTCTTGTATTTCTTATTCTGCATCAATCCCAAGCCTTAGATCACAATTAATTCCTTTTGATCTAAACTCTCCATTTAATTTGGAAAACTGACATGCTAGGCACATGCTATTAATTAACTAGTAATACTAACATTAAGTTAAAGAAACTAATTGGATTCTGATAAATAATAAAACCAACATTAAATAAAACTAACTGAATTCTAATAAATAATTTTGCTACATTCCTTTTTGCTATGGGATATTGGGATGTAGGAAGATATGTAATTGTTATAGATCATCATAATAAATGGACAATAATGAAGGTAACCTATAGTTGCTGTTAATGATTGTGGATGTGAAGATGTTAATGATTGTTGACGTTTGGTTTTGTGAAGGAATTAGAGAAAGATGAAGGAAAGTAAATCAGTTGAGAAAAAAAATATATTATGCACTTGGTTGGTTTCTGATGAATTAGGTTGAAGGAAACAGTGAACATACTGAAGTTATGGCTCTATTCTTCTTGAAACCTGTGATATTGACTAGTGCTGCCTGCCTTAGGAGACTGCATTTGTTGAATAAATGAAATGATTTATTTAAGAAATAAGCTGGTACTTTTTCTATACATTTGTTATATACTTGATAAAATGAATCTATTCTGAGAACTGAGGAACCCTGTACATGTAGAAAACTGTTTTATTTTGTATGTTCATGTCCAAGTCAGTTGACAAGAGAGTTCCTAATATGTGTTTCTTTTTTCTCATATTTGCTTTCATTGGGCAACACCAGCAATTCCTGTTCTCTCAATGTAAGTGATTTTTTTTCCCAAGCCAGCATCAATTGCACCAAGTCTTTCTTTTCTGTTTTTCAAGTTTCTTCTTTTTTTCCTTTTTTCTCCCTACCCTTTCTGGTTAAAAAGGTAAGATTTCCTTGTTTTATTGAGTTGATTATTTGAAAGGGGCTGCAGGGGGAATGCAGATGCAGTTTTTATTTCTAGTGCAATAGTTTTCTATACAGTTGACTTTTTTTTTTTTTGAAATGATACAGTTGACTTTGAATTTCCTTTAACATGTGTTTATTATTTTAACTCTTATCTTCCACATCAGCAATTTCATGCAGGAATTAATCAGAAAATGTCTTTGTTAAAAAAAGAGGACAAAGTTTAATTGATTAGAAAATAGCTGTATAAGTTTTCCAATATTAGAAGCTGATGTAATTGCCAAGTGTGACAAAGTTTTAGCATTTTTTTTGTTTATGTAATTGAGCATTTCTTTTTAGTATCCAAGTTCGATTTAAAAATGGAAACTGCAACTAGGTGTCCTTTCTTACGTTATCTACTAGCCTATTAGTGCCCATTAACAAAATGAATTTTTTCTTCTGAATTTTTTATTCTCTATTAAACGATTTTTATATTTTGGGATCTCTTGTTCTACATTTACCACCTACAACATCACTGACCCATTTCTTTTCTTATTGGATTTTTTATAAAGTGTTACACGAGGATTGCTATGACTTCCAAAGGTGGTTTTTCTTGTTTTTAGCGAGTGATCATACTATTAGAAAATTTAGCTTGAAACTAAAGCTTAGTTGTTGTACCATGGTAATAGAAAATCTCATTAATAACTTTTATAATCCTCATATGGCACTGTATGTTAACCGTCATCTGGTGATTTGTCCTCTTTTCTCTTTTAAATATATTTTCATTAAATAATCTTTCAATTTTTAGGCTGACCTTGTAATGTAACATAAACTTATTCAAATGATTTACTGGACATTATTAGGTTTTTGACAAAGCTCCTCACTGAGGATTTACCTAAACTATTCGTTTGTCCAAAGAAGATTGTCCTGGATTTTCAAAAAGGAAAAGCAGTTGGCCCTGTTGCAAATGATTTCAGATCAGGAGAAGTTCAAGAAGGAAACAGTGATTTTGTCGGAGAGCTATAAGTTACTCTTGTAGATGCTCGCAAGCTTTCTTATGTCTTCTATGGTAGAAATTCCTTCTCTCCATCTCACTCTCTCTCTCTCTCTCTCTCTCTGCCTCTCATGTTTCTTTATGATTATTATCCATCAGTGGAAAAAAAATGTTATAGCTGCAATTCTGAAGAGGAATTTTGCTTGCAATAACTAGCAACTTAATTCAAATTTATTTAGATTGCGAGATTTCTTATGTCTTCTTGGTAGAAATTCCTTCTCTCCATCTCTCTCTCTCTCTCTCTCTCTCTCTCTCTCTGCCTCTCATGTTTCTTTATGATTATAATCCATCAGTGGAAAAAAAAAATGTTATAGCTGCAATCTGAATAGGAATTTTGCTTGCAATAACTAGTAACTTAATTCTAATTTATTTAGATTATTGACTTGAAAGGATTCCTATGCTAAGGAAAAGGTAGCAGTGGTGGTCGTAGAATTTTTAATTTTCATAATATTAGGGCTCTAATCAGTTTCTCATTTTGGAGTTTTTCTGTGTACTGCGGAACTAATCTTTACGCAGGAACTTATCTAATTTTTTGTTTTTCAATAGCAGCGTCTTTTTTTGGAGAAGAAAGTTATGCAATTTTAAGAGGTTTAATTTGCAAAAAGTAATCTTCTGTACAATCTTAGTTTCCTTTTTTCATTATAATTTACAACAATTAATTTTTTTGTTTTACAAACTTAGTTTCCTTTTCTCATTATTTTTCATTTTCCTATAGAGAACTAGATATGGGATTTATGTTTATCCCTGTTTCCTTTTGCTATTTTACTCAATTAGATTGTCCTTGATATTGGATGTTCATAAAATGGTGGTGAAATGTCGTACTATTAATAAATGTTTAGGAATTAAAACTATTCTCTTAGAATCGTGCTAGTGGTTAATGTGATAGTTTGTTATACTCGTGGTGATACTAGACTGGACGGCAATGTTGGCAGTAGTGGTGGGGCTGGTGCCAAAGCTGATGCTGCTTGTACTGATAATGTTGGCATGGGTGGTAGTAGTGATGTGCATGGTGGTGGGTGGGCAATGGCAGTGGTGCTGCTACTGGAAATTGTGGTTATGGTGCTGGTGGGAATGGTGGTAGAGGAAGTTATGGTGCTAGTATGAGTGGTGATAGAGGATGTATTGGCATTGGTGCAAGGGTGATTTTCCAGTTCTTTGTTTGAAAAATAATGCATTTTTTTAGTACAAAGCACTTGTTTTCTTCTGTTAATTACGATATGAGTTTTTTTTTTTAATTTCTTCCTCTGTGTTTGTTCACACCCTTTTTTTCCTTTCTGTTAATTGTTCTCTTTCCTTTACTTTTCTTATTTCTTATGTCTCATTTTTCTTTTATTCTTCTTTCTTTACCTTTTCAGGCATGTTTATACTTTTTTTTAATTTCCCCAGGCATTGCTTTGGACATAAAATATTGGCTTGCACTAGCTTTTTACAAGTTTGCAGAAATTTGTCAGAAAAGTTTGGTTTTCTGTAATTATTGTTGTGTTGTGAATTCAGTGCTTAGATTAAACAAGCATCCAGTTTTATTCTGTTGAGGTAGGTGCAAAAACAGAGGGCTATTTTGCCTTTGACTCGTAGATGACTGATAGACATTAGAGACTTCTCTTACTTCCTACGACTCTTTAACATTGATATGATGCATTTTTTGACCAAATATCACCTGAATTTCTTACGAAAACCCTATTGGCAACCCCAACTTTCAATTTGACTTGTTGAACATCTCAACTTTCAAAATTGTGCTTATTGAACATAAATTTGTCCAGTCATTAGATCAATAAAATGCACACAGGGATGGACACACGAGACATAAAAATGTTATAGACATGGCTTCGTTTTTTTTCTCTCGCTCTCTCTCTCAAATAGCAACCATTTTTGTTTAAATATTCTCATCAATGTTTTGAAAGATCAATTTGGGAGGGTTCAAGCTTATTTCAAATAATGATTAGTAATTATGGTATTGCCCCATTGTAGTCCCTTGTATACTTGTAGAAAGGAAAAATGAGGTTTTATGAAGTGAGTAATCCACTAAGATAGAGAGAGAACAAAGAAAAAAATGGAATTGGAAATTACCTCCACAGGAAAGGAGCTTAAGGGCTTTAGGCAGAATTGTAGTCCATTTAATATCTTTTTTCGATAAGGTGAACCCATCACCTCATTCTAACAACTAGCTTCTAAACGGTTTTGTAATGTTTTAATACTTCATTTCAAGAATTTTAGCACACATCCACTTGTGAAAAAAATACTCTGTACAGCTCTAGTTAGATACCAATAGCTTTTATATATTAAGCTCCATCAGGATCTCACCAGATAAGTGTTTTATTTTGCACAATCACTGGATTCTGTCTCTCCAATAGAAAAATTGACCCATCAGGAAATTGAGATTAACACTAACATCCATGGATTTTGATAAAACATATGCTGTTGTTTTTAAACATGGGTTCAGTAAAAGGGGTTTGCAGAAATGAGGGATGCTGCCAAAATTGCAACATAGTTTTGGAGCTAAATTGAATTCAGGGAATGGTAATGGTTCAGTGACAAATTGCACATCCATTGTTTGATGAAATAGGTCAACTATGGTGGTCATATTCCATCAACTTTGCAATGTTTGAAGATTTGGATGGGGCATTGAGATCTTGGGAAGATAAACATTCAAAAACAAAAAAAGGAGCATAATTTGAAGGAGCAGTGTGGTTCAGAGAGGGCCATGGAGATTTCTGAGTGGTTTAAAAAAAGCAAGGATATGAATTGAAATTCATGTGTCACGATTAGGATTCTTGAAAAAGCATTGCAATGAGGAAAAAGGATGGAGAAAAAAAAACTTGGGAATATGAGTTGAAAGGACAAAATCGAGAGAGAGAGAGAGAGACCATTTGAATAAACAAAGGCTTTATTAGACTTTGATAAGCTGGAAGTTAGCTAGGGTTTTAGTTAATTTCTGATAAAAAATCGAAAGGAAAAAAAGTAACTGTTCAAATTAATAAGAGATAAGAAAGAGAGGAGGTGAATTTAGTCTTGTAGCATGAAACCTCCATGTTAATAAATTGTGAGAAAGAAAGATTGTTAGCAGCAGTAGAAAGAGAGTGGATGCAGCCGAAGTTGTTCAGGTCAGGGTAAAAGGGTGTCCAAGTCAGCCAAAATGTGAAGTCGAAATGTTTCAACTATTTTAAAACATTGTTGCTTTTTTTTTGCTATTTTCCTTGACTTGTAGGTGTTAAATTGGTGTGATTTTGAAAATTGTTATGTTCAATAGGTCAAATTGAAATAAAAATGGTGGTCAAATTGAAAATTGTAGAGCCAATAGGCTTTTTATTTAAAGTTCTAGGTGCCAATTTATGCCATTGGCTTACTCTTTTTATGTTGTGAAGTGATGACATGCATACATAATATGTAGCCATCCTTTTGCATATCTCAAGACCTACCAGAATCTCAATATTAATATCATAGTGGAATATTCATACCCATTGATGATAGGCGAATGGATTCTCTTGGTTCTCTTAAGAATTTTTTTCTTCCTTATGCTATATTCTCCTATTCATTTTTTCTTCCATAGGGTATGCCCATTGAAACCCTGTTTGTCAGGTAAAACAGATCCATATGTTACTCTAGGCCTGGGTGACCAAACGATACGTAGTAAAAAGAACAGTCAGACCACTGTCATTGGGCCTCCTGGTGAGCCAATTTGGAATCAGGTGAAGCTTCTTACAGTTTTTTGTTCACATACAAAGCAAATTAATGCATTTTTAACCTAAGGGATAAGGTAGCCTTATTCAATTATGTTTGACTCTGGCAGGATTTTCTTATGCTTGTTACGAACTCTAGAAAACAGAAATTACACATTCAAGTGAAAGACTCCCTTGGATTTACGGATTTGACTACTGGTACTGGAGAGGTACATATCTTATTCATAAAGCAGATTTTTCTGGAAATTACAGGAGTTCTCCTTTGCAGTAGCTGGATTAGTTTTAGTTTCTCTCTTACATGAATGGTTAACATTATATACAGGTTTTTTCTGCATCAGATATAAGTGACTTGACATCTTTCCATGGATTACTTGTACAATGAACTTACGTCAAATATAGACATTTAGGCAGTAATACGACCATAAACAGCTCTATTTTACAAAGCTTTATGACAAGAACTATGGTATACTCCTGAGAAAGTTCCATTTGGAGGGTACTCAATCCAGTTAATGAATCTGTTTCACTCGGACTAATACCACTGTTTTTACTAAGCTTTATGACAAGAACTAAGGGAGTCCAACAATGCGAGTAAATCATGAACAGAACCAAACCAAACTCTCTAGTTCTAATTTTTCTTGTTTATTTTAACACTGGTTTGGTTTGTTGAATCCCTGTTAGGACTTGGGCAGCTGAAATGAACAACTGAACTGATCCTATGGTAACTTTATTTTGAGAATATTAAATTTTTGCTGCATGTCTCTGTTCAATTAGCTGAGCACTAACTTATCCTATGCCCATAAAAACTCTAACAGGCTACTCATGCAGAACTGACTTTTTCTGTTTCATTTTCTCACGACAACCAGTTTCCAAACACCATCTGCCTTAAGCGTACGCTGTCTCATTTTGTAGTTTAAGATAACAAAAACTATGCACCAACCGTCCAAGCCTAGCAGCCCCCAATTTTTCTCTCTTTTATGCATTAGCTTATTTGAATAGGCACTTGAAGTTTTTTTTTTTTCCCATGGAAATTAGGGTCCATTTTCCATAAGATATTCGTTGTGTCTTTGTATTGTTTAATTTTGAATGAAGTCAACTTTAGAATTGAGTGCCTAAAATGGGGACACAAACATAAATTAACTTTGCAGAGTTGTATTGAATTTCTTTTGTTTTTTCCCTACTAAATTAATTTCCTTTGTTTGGTTTTATCATAGATTGAAGATTTTCAAAGTAGAGTTTCTAATTTTTGGTTATATTCAACAAGAATTTCTAATTTTTTGTTATATTCAACAAGTCATATACAATGCTATTTATACATAGATTATAGCTTAAAATAAATACATCTGCTAACTATTGCCTGTACACTTAGCTTTAGTATTGAAGAAGCTAACTATCTACTAACTACCATCTATCAAATACTATCTGTCAACACCCTCCTCAAGTTGGTGCGAAGATATCACACATGCTCAACTTGCAACCTAAAGTGTGGAAGTTTCTATTGTTGAGTCCTTTGGTAAACACATTACCTAGCTGTTTGTTCGATGTCAACATGAAATAGACTTGGAAAATCATCTGCTAATTTCTCTTATGAAATGACAATCTACTTCTATGTATTTAATATTGTTATGTGGAGTCAGGTTTTAAGCTATATTGATGGAGCCTCATCGTCACTCAACGTGGACAATAAGTAGTGTAATCATGCCTTCACAATGTTTGATGAAAAGAGGATGTTTGGCATCCCTTTGATAGTATTCGAAAGAAATCATGGCTTAACTAAGTGTGTCAAACCATGCTTTTGGTGACTACTTTAGACTTTATAATACTTTTGTTAGTCTTTGGACTTCTCCATCAATTTTCTCATCATCAAACATTGTGTTACATATCAAAGGAGAAGGAAGGATAGGAAGGAAAAGAATTAGGAGGAATTTAGTTTGGAGTGCAGGAGCTTATGTATTGGATAGCTGGGAATAGTGAGGTCAGCCTAATGATTGGGAATGTTTAGTTATAACTGATTGTATAGGTGGCAATTGGTATATTTTTCTGTTATTTTTTCTTTTAGCCTAATTCCACTATAACTTAGGAATGTACAGAATGTGGAGGTATCAATTATCAATATCTGTATTTTCTAAATTCCTCTATTCTCTTCTCTATCTTCCTCTAATTTCTATTTCTGTCTTTCTCTTCTTCTTCTTCTTCTTCCTCTTCTTTGTTTCTCTCTTTTCTTCTCTATTTCTTCCTCATTCTATATTTCTAACTTGGGTTGTTACAAAATGGTATCAGAGCTCACGATACTCGGCCTGTCATTCACACTCAGTATCACGATGAGCAAGTTAAGGAAACCCAGAGGTGCAAGTGCTGAAGAAACCTCTACTGTTGCCAAAGAGGAGACAGATGAAGTTGAACGACTTGTCTCTCGCCACGATGAGATGAATCTTAAAATGGAAACAATGTAGAAGGAATAACACTGCAATTTTGATCAATTGCGTGGGGAGCAACTCAAGCTGAGTACTCAGTTGGAGCAAATGATGCAAGTCCTTATGAGCTTACAGGACAAGGGGACAGAACCATTGATTGGGGACCCATCTGTTCCTCAGAAAGGATTATTACCCAATCCCCATTTGAAAGCCCGTGAAACTGAAAGCACAATAGCGGATGAAAGAACAGAGGAGATGGAGCCCTTGTTTGCGGGCACTACTTAGTTTGCTGGTGATCGAGGATACTATGATCGACTACTACCCAAGATGGACCTACCCGTTTTCGAAGGTAAGGATACCCAATCTTGGTTGTGGAAATGCGATAAATATTTTAAAATTTATGATGTACCTGAGGAGAGAAAAGTTGAGTTAGCCAGTTTGTATCTCTTCGATGTGGTTGAGAGATGGTTTTGGGATTGGGTTCAAACGCATGAGATTGCCGGTTGGGAGGAGTTTTCTCAGGCACTGCTCAGATGCTTCAGAGAATCACCAGTGGAAGATGTAGTGGTTGTTTTCCATAAGCTCAGGCAGATCGGGTCGGTGAAGAACTACCAAGACGAGTTCGAAGAGGCGAAGGCAAAGGTAGGCAGGATAAACCCTAATCTATCAGAAGCTTACTACCTCTCGAGCTTCTTGGGTGGATTGAAAGAAGAAATCGGTGTCATGGTAAGAATGCTGCAACCAGACTCTTTGAGCACCGCCTTTGAGCAGGCCAGTCTTCAGGAGGTTGTAATCGAAGCTGCTTAACGAAAGTACCGATCGCAAAACGCATCTTTTCAGAAGTTTTCTTCTAACCTGACCCAGGCCTAAACACCAAAACCCATTACCACTACCAATCCGATCGTCCAAAATCCAAAACCCATTAATTCTTTTGCCCCTAAATCGCAGCAAAACAGTAACCCCAAATCCTTAGTTCCCTATAATCCCAACAGAAGAGGATCCAACACATGTTATCGATGTGGAGATCGGTACTTTCCCGGTCAGTGTTGTGCGTTGAAACCGATGATGACGTTGCATGGAGTTGAAGACTTGGATGACCTAGAAATTGAGACTGAAGATTGGCAGGCAATTGAAGAGGTCGAAGAAGATGAGATGGTCAAACAGGCTCAACTGTCGATACATTTGATTGATGGTACTCATGCTGACAACATAATCATATTGAAAGGGTTAATTAAAAATAGATCGATTATTATTTTAGTCGATTATGGTAGCTCTCATAGTTTTATCGATCCTAAGGTAGTTGAGGAGCTGAAGTTGCCTACAGTAATGGTCAACCCTATGGCAGTAACCGTAGCAAATGGTAGGAAGTTGACTGTGAGATCCAAATGTCAGGATTGCAGCTAGGTGATGTAGGGTTTGAAGTTTTCCTTTGATCTGCGGATATTGGAATTGGGTGACTATGATGTGGTGCTTGGGGTTGATTGGATGAAAACTTACAACCCCATCACCATAGACTTTGTGGGTTGTAAACTGTTGTTTAAGAAAGAAGGAAAGCAAGTTGAATTGAGAGGAATTACAGAGACAGGGCAGTTGAGTTTAATGAGTGGGAAGGAATTGGGGAAGATTATACAGAGAGGGTGGAGTGGTGTAACTGCTAGATTATTTTCTATACAGCTTATTACCCTTCAACCAATTCCTGCTCCTTGCAACCAAAATCCACAATTTCAGAGCTCCCTTCAATCGCTTCTCACCAAATACAACCAACTATTCCTTAAACCGAACCATCTACCCCCCTTTAGAGATATCAACCACAGCATTCCTCTTAAACCGAATTCCGAAGCTGTTAGTTTGAGGCCTTATCGATACCCTCACTTCCAAAAAGCTGAAATTGAGAAGTTGACTGCAGAGATGTTAGACAGTTCCATCATTTGGCCGAGCTAGAGTCCCTTTTCTTCTCCTGTCTTACTAGTCAAAAAGAAAGATGGAAGTTGGAGGTTTTGCGTTGACTATAGGCAATCGAATGAGCTTACTGTAAAAAACAAATATCCCATTCCCATCATAGAAGATCTACTGGATGAGTTATGTGGTGCAATGGTCTTCTCCAAGATAGATTTAAGGGCTGGTTAACACCAAATCAGGCTTGAGCTTGCAGATATCCACAAGACTGCTTTCAAAACTCACATTGGGCACTATGAATTGAAGGTTATGCCCTTTGGGCTAACCAATGCCCCTGCCACCTTTCAAGCCTTGATGAATAAAATCTTTCAGCCACATCTTAGAAGGTTTGTTTTGGTATTTTTTGATGATATTTTGATTTACAGTAAGTCATTTGGAGATCACTTGTATCACTTGGAAATTGTTTTCCAAATTTTATTAGAACAACTACTATTTGCCAAGAAAGAAAAGTGTGTTTTCGGGAGTGAATCAGTGGAATATCTGGGTCACATAATCTCTGCTAAGGGAGTATCTACTGACGACTCTAAGATTCAGGCAATGGTGGAGTGGCCTGTTCCGAAAACACTGAAACAATTGCATGGGTTCTTGGGGCTAACAGAGTATTATTGAAGATTCATTCAAGGATATGGAATGATTTGTAAACCCCTCACTGAGTTACTTAAGAAGCAGGCATTCAAGTGGAATTTTGATGCACAAGCAGCCTTTAACAAGCTCAAGCACATAATGACTACTGCCCCTGTTCTCGCCCTACCCAATTTTGATCAGCCATTTGTTTTGGAATGTGATGCGAGTGGCAGTGGGACAGGGGTTGTGTTGATGCAGCAAGGAAGGCCCATTGCTTACATTTCAAAGCATTTGAGCCCCAGGAATCAAAACCTCTCAGCATATGAACGAGAGCTTCTAGCTATCATCTTCACAAAATGGAGACATTACCTTGAACAAGGCAGCTTCATCATCAACACAGATCATAAGAGTGTTAAGCATCTACTTGAACAAAGACTCCATACATATGTGCAACAAAAAGGGTATAACTATGCTGCTTGGGTTGAAGTACGAGATTAATTACAAGAAGGGTAGGGAAAATAAGGCAGCAGATGCCTTATCTAGGCAGCAAGATGATGACAGTCAGCTGTATGCTTCCATAGTAGTGCCTGCTTGGGTCACTGAAGTGGAGAATTCTTATATTGGTGATCCCATAGCACAAGATCTTCTTTCTACTGCTATTAGTCCTAATCTGCAAAGCAACTACTCCTTACAGAAAGGCCTTCTAAGGTATAAAGGGAAGTTGTTCATAGGTCAATCTGCTGACTTAAGGATCAAACTGTTGAGCCAGTTCCATGACAGCCCTTTAGGAGGACATTCTGGCATCCAGAGTATGTATAACAGAATGAGAAATCATTTTTATTGGCCTGGCTTGAAGAAATCAGTAGAAGATTGGGTTCAGAAATGTGATGTTTACAGCAAATGAAAAGTTGAGAATTGTTCTTAATCTGGTTTACTCCAGCCATTACCTATTCCTGCTACTGCCTGGGCTAATATTAGTATGGATTTCATTGAGCAATTACCAAAAACTAGAGGCTTCAACACTATCTTAGTGGTGGTGGATAGTTTAACGAAGTCAGCACATTTTGTGCCCTTATCTCACCCATTCTCAGCTGCTGTAGTGGCCACAAAATTCATGAATCACATTTGTAAGTTACATGGAGTTCCTTAGATTATAGTATCAGACAGAGATAAGGTTTTTACAAGTCTGTTCTGGAAAGAGTTCAAATTATTAAGAGTCCAGCTGCATATGAGCACCTCTTATCATCCTCAAACCGATGAACAATCAGAGAGGCTTAATAGAACTCTAAAAACCTATCTGCAATGCATGACTCACTTGAAGCCAAAGCGGTGGAGTGACTGGTTAGCATTAAAAGAGTGGTGGTATAATACCACCCACCATTCTGCTATTCAGATGACTCCTTTTCAGGCCTTATATGGTTATAATCCAGCTTCACCTCTTCTTTTAAACACCTCAAGTGACAGCAGTTGAGGATTGGTTAAAGGAAAGAGAACAGATACAGGCACTGCTAAATGTTATGATATGCTGTAATTTGTTGAGCTGTAATTAGCTGTATTGGTGCTGTAATTAGGAGTATAATTAGCTAACTGATTATTAGGGATTATTATTTATTAGTTTCCTAAAATTGTATATTTGTTGTACTATTTAAATCCCTAACATTTGAGGGAATAATCAAGCATTTTCTTCATCAAAATCTTCTGTTCTTACATGGTATCAGAGCCAACAAAGGGCCTGAATACATTCTGCCTCTTTTTCCTTTTATTTTATTTTTTTTTCTCTCTCCTAAGGGATTTTCAGTTACTCTAATATTCTCTTTCTTCTATAGTCACAGCCACTGACCCTGGACTACCCAGTGACCGGCGACCTCAGACACCAAGGCGCGTCACCGGAATCCTCGCCGGCGGCAGCCACGCGCCGTCAACAGGTTCTGCTCCCTTCCTCACGCGCCGGCGCGTGTATCTCACCCCGGCAGCACCACCACCTGAAACCTTCTCCGGCCAAGCTCATCCCTCTCCGACGACCTTCCTCTTCACTGTTCTACTACTGAATATGGCTGAATCAGGTCTAATCAAGTCTCTTCTTCCTAATTCTGCTGGTATTACTACTGTAAAACTTCAAGGCAGTAGCAATTACATTTCTTGGTTCAATTCTATTGAGCTATGGTTCTTAGGTCAAGGATATGATGGTCATCTTATTAAGAATGCTACTGATATTGTTACAACCGATAGGGCGGCATGGATTAGAATTGATGCTCAGTTGTGTAGTCTATTATGGCATACTCTTGATCCCAAATTACTTCCTCTTTTTCAGTCCTGTAAAACCTGTTGTAAGGTATGGACAAAAGCCAAAACATTGTACACCAATGATATACAAAGAATTTACAATGTTGTCTCTAATATTGTCCATTTGCAGCAAAATCAAATGGATATGGCTAGTTACATTGGGCAAGTTGAGACATTGAAAGATGAGTTTGCTTCCATTATGCCTTTCACAGAGAATATTACTGAACAAGAAAAACAAAGAGACAAGTTTTTTATGGTCTTGGCTCTAATCGGTCTTCGACCTGATCTTAGCTCTGTTCGAGATCAAATTTTGACTGGTTCTATTGTTCCTACCTTAGAAGATATCTCTGCTCGACTTCTTCGTATTTCCACCACTCCAGCTGCACCTCCTAATATTGAAGCCTCTGCTTTTGCCGTCCAGAATAGTAATCAGAAATGGAAAGGTAATAAGTCTAAGGTTCACTGCACTTATTGTGATAAAGCAGGACATACTCGTGAAACCTGTTGGAAATTACATGGTAAACCATCTCAGAATCAATCTGCTGGTACTGGACGACCTGCAGCTCATATGATTCAGAATAATGGTACTGGAATTCTTCCTTTGCCTGGTACATCAAGCAACTGCATCACTCTGACAGGATCAGAATATGAAGAATATGCCCAATTCCAGGCAGCCAAACAACAAGCTCAACGGCATTCTAGTACTTCAGTTGCTTGTTTGTCTCAATCCTCAACTGGTGCTCCTTGGATACTTGATTCCGGTGCTTCCGATCACATTTCTGGTAATAAAACATTGTTCTCTACTCTCATTTCTACTCTAGACTCATCCACAGTCACCTTAGCTAATGGTTCAGAAACTAAAGTTAAAGGTATTGGGACAGTTCAACTTATTCCATCAGTAACTTTACAATCTGTCTTATACACCCCTGACTGTCCTTATAATTTAATTTTCGTTAGCAAAATCACTGAACAGCTTGATTGCATTGTCATTTTCATAGCTAACTATGGTGTTGTGCAGGATCGGCGTACGGGGAAGACGATTGGAATAGGATATAAGTCACATGGCTTGTATTACATATCCCCTCTGAAAGCCACTATTGCTCTAGCTTCTACTGCTTCCGCTGAGCTTCTTCACAGTCGTTTTGGTCATCCTAGTCTTCACAAACTTCAACATTTAGTTCCCAGTTTATCTTCATTAAGTGTTTTAGAATGTAAGTCTTGTCAACTTGGGAAACAATCACGTGCTTCGTTTCCTAAGATCAGTAATAATAAAGCTTTGGCTATGTTTGATATTGTTCATTCAGATATTTGGGGTCCTAGTCGTGTCAGTACAACTTTGGGATTTCATTATTTTGTTACCTTTATTGATAACTATTCTCGCTGTACTTGGGTGTTTCTAATGAAAAATCGTTCTGAAGTATTCTCTATCTTTCAAAAATTTTGTGCTGAAATTCGAACTCAATTTGGTGTTTCCATTAAAACATTACGCAGTGATAATGCCCGAGAATATTTCTCTCAACAATTTAACGAGTTTATGTCTTCTCAAGGTATTTTTCATCAATCTTCTTGTGCTTATACACCCCAACAGAATGGAATTGCGAAAGGAAAAATCGACATCTCATTGAAACAGCACGAACTTTACTCCTTCACAATCAAGTTCCACTTCAATTTTGGGGGGATGCGGTGCTTACTGCTTGTTTTCTTATTAACAGGATGCCTTCTTCTGTTTTAAATAATCAAAGTCCTCATTCTGTTTTGTTTCCTAAACAGGATGCATTTCCTATTCCTCTTCGTGTTTTTGGGTGTACTTGTTTTGTCCATGATCATACTCCTGGCAGGGATAAGCTTCAGCCGAAATCCATTAAGTGTGTTTTCTTAGGCTACTCTCGTCTTCAGAAAGGGTACAAATGTTATGATCCCATATCTTCTAAGTTCTTTATCTCTGCTGATGTTACCTTCTTTGAAACTACTTCTTATTTTCCTAAACAGCCAGAACTTCAACAATCTGTTTCCAATGTTCTTCCCTTTCCTGTTCTTCCTCCTCCAACTACATCTCGTCCTCTTCAGGTATACTCTCGTTGTCCCACTACTAACCCTGTTTTGAATGCAGATATACAGCCTAGTGACTCGCCTCCTATTCCGGTCTCTCCTCATGTACCGGTCTTGTCCAACACAGAAGTAGAAAATGCTCCCATTGCTCTTCGCAAAGGTATTCGTTCCACTCGAAATCCTCATCCTATTTATAATTTTTTGAGCTATCACCGATTATCTCCTTCATATTATGCCTTGTTTCCACATTGTCTACTGTTTCGATTCCTAAGACTGTCAGTGAAGCACTTATCCATCCTGGTTGGTTGGCTGCTATGACTGAAGAGATGACTGCTTTGCATAATAATGGTACATGGGAGCTTGTTCCTTTGCCCCCTGGGAAGAGCACTGTTGGATGTCGATGGGTGTATACGGTTAAAGTTGGACCAGATGGCAAAATTGATAGGTTGAAAGCTAGACTTGTGGCAAAGGGGTACACACAGATTTATGGTCTTGATTATAGTGATACTTTTTCCCCTGTGGCCAAAATAGCTTATGTTCGCCTTTTTCTTTCTTTGGCAGCTATCTATCAATGGCCTCTTCATCAGCTTGACATTAAAAATGCTTTCTTGCATGGGGAATTGACAGAGGAAGTGTATATGGAGCAACCTCCTGGTTTTGTTGCTCAGGGGGAGTCTGGTTTGGTATGTCGATTACGTCGATCTTTCTATGGTTTGAAACAATCTCCACGAGCATGGTTTGGAAGATTTAGTGCTGCTGTCCAGAAATTTGGCATGCGACGAAGTGATGTTGATCATTCAGTTTTCTATCGGCATGGAGGCCATGGGAAATGTACTTATCTAGTTGTTTATGTTGATGATATTATCATAACTGGTAATGATCATGAAGGGATTTCTCAACTTAAGCAGCATTTATTCAACAACTTTCAAACTAAAGATTTGGGAAAGCTAAAATACTTTCTTGGGATTGAGGTAGCACAGTCCAAGAATGGTGTTGTAATTTCAAAAAGGAAGTATTCCCTTGATATACTAGAAGAAACAGGTATGATGGATTGCAAACCTGTGGAGACTCCTATGGATCCTAATGTGAAACTTATTCCAGGACAGGGGAGCCATTTAAAGACCAGATATCGAAGGCTTGTTGGAAAATTAAACTATCTTACTATTACACGACCGGATATTTCTTTTTCGGTAAGTGTGGTTAGTCAATTTCTTCAATCGCCATGTGGTAGTCATTGGGATGCTGTTGTTCGTATTCTAAGATATATCAAAGGCACTCCTGGGCAAGGTCTGTTATATGAGAATAAGGGTCATACACAAGTGGTTGGCTATTCAGATGCAGACTGGGCAGGTTCTCCCTCTGATAGACGGTCCACATCTGGTTATTGTATCATGATTGGAGGAAATTTAATATCTTGGAAGAGTAAAAAGCAGGATGTTGTTGCTAGGTCGAGTGCAGAAGCAGAATACCGAGCCATGGCATTAGCCACTTGTGAACTTGTTTGGCTTAAGCAACTTCTTCAAGAGTTGAAGTGTGGAGAAATAAAACAGATGACACTGATATGCGACAATCAAGTAGCGCTCCATATTGCTTCAAATCCAATGTTTCATGAAAGAACGAAACATATTGAAATCGATTGTCATTTTATCAGACAAAAAATTGAGTCAGGATGCATATCTACCTCCTTTGTCAGTTCAAACGATCAATTGGCAGATATTCTGACCAAATCTTTACGAGGACCTCGAATTGAATATATTTGTGGCAAGCTAGGAGCCTACAACATGTATGCTCCAGCTTGAGGGGGAGTGTTATGATATGCTGTAATTTGTTGAGCTGTAATTAGCTGTATTGGTGCTGTAATTAGGAGTATAATTAGCTAACTGATTATTAGGGATTATTATTTATTAGTTTCCTAAAATTGTATATTTGTTGTACTATTTAAATCCCTAACATTTGAGGGAATAATCAAGCATTTTCTTCATCAAAATCTTCTGTTCTTACACTAAAAGAGAATTTATCCTTGGCCCAACATCGGATGAAAGTGTATGCAGATGTAAGAAGGACTGAAAGAAGTTTTGAAGTGGGTGATATGGTTTATTTGAAACTCCAACTTTACCACCAAACTTCAGTGGCAGTGTAATATCCCTAATGATACTCTAAAATTTTGAAATGATTATTTGTGAGGATTGAATTAAATAATTTAAAGTGTATATGTTATGTATATGGAGATAAAAATAATATTACAAGATTATGCCTTTTTGGTTAAAAAATATTTTGTATTTAAATGGATTTGTTTAATATTAGTGGAAGATGATGTTAGTGGGTGATTATTATATTGTTTAAATGTATGGTGGAGATTGATTTGGGGAAAAGAGGTTTGGTTAAAAGAGAAGAGTGGTTGACTCTCTTTCTTTCTTTCTTTCTTCTTCTTCTTTCATTTTCATCTTCTTCTTTTCTTCTCTTTGGCCGGCCACTCTTATCAACCAAAGGAGAAGAGATTTTGTTGCTTTCAAGCTCAAGAGATTGAAGGATTTCAAGAGATCAAGTTGGAGTTTTAAGGATTTTCTTCACTTTTGGTAAGTTTCCAACTTGTTTCTTTGTTTCTTTTGAGTTTGTGTTCTTGGGTTTGTTGGATTGGTTGTTGTAGATGTGTTTATGGTTGTTTTGGTATATTTGAGGTTGTGTTGTTTTGTTAACTTTGATTTTTGGGTTTGGATTGTAGAGAAAAGGGTTAAGTTTGGTGAAGAAAGCAAGAGTTGTGGGTGTTGTGAGTTTGAGTTGTTTTAAGGTTTACTCAAGTATTATATGGATTGTTGATGGTTTTGATTGAGTTTGTGTGTTGTTATTATGGTTATTGGAAGATGTTTGTTGGATGTGGTGTTTTGGGTGTCGATTTCAGGGTTTTTGGCCTAACACGCCCAGGAGCATGGCCATGTCTTTGGCCGTGTCTTTGGTTTTGTTTTCTGGGTTGTTGACACGAGCAGTGACACGCCTATGTCACTGAGCGTGTCATAACTTCTGTGTTGTAGTAGCATTGACACGGCCAGTGACACACCCATGTCATTGAGCGTGTCATAGCTACTGTGTTGTTAGTTGATTGACACGTCCAGTGACACGCCCATGTCACTGAGCGTGTCATAGTTTCTGTATTGAAGGAGAACTGACACGTGCGGTGACACGCCTATGTCACTGAGCGTGTCAAAGCTTCTGTGTTGTGGGTTTAGGGCACGGTTAGGGACACGCCCGTGTTGTTGAGCGTGTAAAGTGTAGAGTTTGCCCTAGATAGTTCTCTTCCTTATTCTCTTATGTGTATCTCTAAGTGAGTGTGTATGATCACCTCTGGATTAGGTTTTTAAGAGATTTGAGCTATCTTAACTCAAGTGTTGAGGGATAACTTGGAAGAGGAGTTGATAGAGTGGTGTTGTTGCTCTTAGAGGTAAGTACAAACTTTGAATGATTGCATACATTTACATGACATTGGGACTTAACACATTTAGTGGAGAAATGTGTTAAGTTAGTTGATATATTGTTGATGAATGAGTTATATATTATGATATGCATGATGTGAATTATGTTGATGTATCAATGCAATTGAGTAATGTGTTGTACATGAAAAGAAATGTTGAATAAAGTGATATGATATGTGAAAACATAATGTAACAAATTGATATTGATACAAAAGAGAAGAATGAGAAAATATGAGAAAATGAGGATATAATAAGGCAATGAGCCTAGTTTATGAGAAATGAATTGTGAAAGAAAATGATAATGAGATGAATTAATTGTGTGCCTAGTATATTATTCAATTTTCAGAGTTCTGGGTTTGGCGGCATGCCTATGAATTGCTGGGCAGGTGAAAAGACCGGGTCGTAAGCCGAGTCCAGCTGATAAATGTGAAATATGATGTTTTTGAGGTGAAAAGATCCGGTCGTAAGCCTCAAAAACAGTAACAGTCTAGGCGGGGCCGGGTTAAGGTCCAAGAGACTGGGTCTGTTACATTATCCATGGATATATATTGCTTACGGGCTTGATAAATGTGATTATGGACCAAAGCAGTAATTCTGAATAGCATATTAGATTCTTTTGGGCCCATGTTTGTCTTTGTTTTAATGTAAATTATGAAATGTGATGCAAATGATTAATATGTTGAGATATAATGTAATGACTTGATATATATTCATATGTATTGTGTATGAGCATCGCATTGATCTTTATTGAATCAAAGTTTGTACCACTAAGCTTTCTACTTAGCGCGATTGTGGTTCATCGCGCAGGTGACAGGGTAGATCCGGTTGTGCCGGAGGGCTTGTCTAGACCGAGTCGAGCCTAGGCTTGAGTTTGTGAGAGCAGTGTTGAGTTGTGGACATCAAGATCAGAGACGAACTGCCAGCATGTATAAATTTTATAATTTTGTAAACATTGATTTTGATATATATATATATATACATATGTATTTTCCGCTGCTTATTTAACAAATGTTTTGAACAGACTGTTTTGGATAAACTTTTGGATACTATTATATATATATATATGTATATTAACGAAGGAATGTTTTATATATTACTATTTTTAATATAGGTTAAATGTTTTAAGTTTACTCGGACTGACTTGTGATGATTATATGTTAAAGATTAAAGTTTGGTTTGTTTAAAATGAACCGTGATACCCCTTTTTTCCGGTATGCGTATATCGCGTGTTGTGCGGGTGTATGCGGTGTGCGTATATTGGGGTACGGGGGTGTTACAACTGTTTTACTGGAAGAAATGGTACTCGGCTAGGCACGCTAAATCTCTTGTAGTAGAGGTCGCGTGTTCGAAATCGGGGGAGGCGACTTACGCCCATGACCGTTGGGGTAAGCCAAATAAACAAATTCTGCCATGAAACCGTGAGGGGAAGTGGTACTATAGCACGCTCATGACCGTTGGGGTGTAATGTAACACCCCAACGGTCATGAGCGTGCTATAGTACCACTTCCCCTCAAGGTTTCATGGCAGGATTTGTTTATTTGGCTTACCCCAACGGTCATGGGCGTAAGTCGCCTCCCCCGGTTTCGAACACGCGACCTCTACTACAAGGGATTTAGCGTGCCTAGCTGAGTAGGTCGCGTGTTCGAAACCGGGGGAGGCGACTTATGCCCATGACCATTGGGGTAAGCCAAATAAATAAATTCTGTCATGAAACCGTGAGGGGAAGTGGTACTGTAGCACGCTCATGACCGTTGGGGGAGTTACATTAAAAAGAAGACATCTTAAGCTATCAGCCAAGTATTATGGCCCCTTTGAAGTGTTAGAAAAAATAGGTGCAGTGGCCTATAAATTGAAGCTTCCAGCTAATTCAAGAATTCATCCAGTGTTTCATGTTTCACTGTTAAAGAAGAAGATTGGCAGCAACATTGTACCTGTTGCTACACTTCCACGTTTTCAAGAAACATAACCAGTAGTAGGTCCAGAAAAATTTCGGAATTTTAGAGTCATACTTCGGGGCAATCAACATGTGCAACAACTCTTGGTGAAATGGCTTAACTTACCACATTCTGATGCTACTTGGGAAGATTTAAGCTTCATCACTAATCAATTTCCTGAAGCCATGCATTCTTGGGGACAAGAATGGCTAGAAGGGGTAGGCATTGTTATATATCAAAGGAGAAGGAAGGATAGGAAGGAAAAGAATTAGGAGGAATTTAGTTTGGAGTGCTGGAGCTTATGTATTGGATAGCTGGGAATAGTGAGGTCAGCCTAATGATTGGGAATGTTTAGCTATAATTGATTGTATAGGTGGCAATTGGTATATTTTTCTGTTATTTTGTCTTTTAGCCTAATTCCACTATAACTTAGGAATGTACAGAATGTGGAGGTATCAATTATCAATATCAGTATTTTCTAAATTCCTCACTTCTATTCTCTATCTTCCTCTAATTTCTAGTTCTGTCTTTCTCTTCTTCTTCTCTGTTTCTCTCTTTTCTTCTCTATTTCTTCCTCATTCTATATTTCTAACTTGGGTTGTTACACATTGAAGGGACTTCCATTATACTTCTTCCTCCAAGTCTCCATGCAAAAAAGCATTTTTAACATTAAAGAACTTTAGGTCCCATTCAAGATTTGTTGCAAATGACAACACAATTCTGATAGTATTCATCTTTGCTCCAGTGAACAATTTTCTTGATAATTTACCCAGACGTCTAGGTTAAACCTTTTGCAACTAAGAAGTACAACAAAAAACATTTCAGTAAGGTTGTGTGTAATAGTTATAGTATCAAGCCAAGAATTAATTTACTAGAATAAAGAAGCATCTAAAACTAAAGACTAATAGGAAGTATTAAATAAATTAAAGACTAAGAAATATTAAATGTCCTAAATAAGCCTTGTATGAAATCTCAACCATAAGTTTAAGTTTCTTAAACTCTTCAAAAGCATAAGAAATTTTAATTCAACATATAACAATAAATTCTATCTTGCAAGTCCTTTTTCCTAAAAAGGGTAGCCCGGTGCACGAATGCTCCTGCAATGAGCGGGGTTCGGGGAAGGATTGGACCCATTGAGTCTTTGTACGCGGCATTCCCTTGCAATTGCAAGAGGCCGTTTCCACGACTCGAACCCATGACCTCAGGTCACACGGGGACAATACTTACCGTTGCGCCAAAACTTCCCTTGCAAGTCCTTTTTCCTAAACAAATAAAAATTTAGTAACCTCTTTTTGTTCAATTATCTTTGGGTATCCCATTTTTACTTAAACTTCAAGGTAGATTATTTAATTTTAATGGATTTTAAATCCATATTTGTTAGTTTAAGCAAAATTCATAGGATTTCAAGTCCATATCATGAATTTGAGATTGCCTTGTATTGGGTTATCTTAAAATAGACTTAATAAAAAATCTACCTTGATCTAATTTTAGGTGAAGTTACTCCTGAATTTGTTGAGGTGTCAAAGCCTTTTTTTTTTCAGTTAATTATGTTACCGAGCCTAAATTTTTTTGTTGTTAACATGAACTATTATATTAATTTTTCTGAGAGGTGTGCTACAAAAGAAACTCATTTACACTTATTATGTCGGAAAATTCAAAATCGTTTCTACCTGACTTTGAATTAATGATATAATTACTAAAAAATTAATAAATTAGCGATAAAATTGCACAAAAAGTTCAAAGTTTATTTTTTTAAAATCATTAAATATTATGAATTTTGACTTGAAATTTGAGTTGTGTATTAAATAATTTAATTTATACCACTTAAAATTTAAGTAAAAATTGGAGATTCATAGATAATTTAAGAAAAAAATTTTCTAAAAATTCGTGAAATATTTGATTTATTTCTTTTGGAATGAAAATTAGTTAGAAGGTTTTGATCACTGGTATATATATATATGTGTGTGTGTGTCGAATAACAAACAGGAAAACAATGTGTGATTTAAAAAGGTTTTAGGATTTGATTGTTAAAAAAATGTTTTGGAAATATGACCAAGTTTTAGGATGCAAATATAGCTATCCTTTCAATATCTCAAGTTTCTCAAAAGGCCTTATGTGGTGTTTCTTGCTGTTGGAACTTAGAATAACAATATCCTATTTAGTTGCATTGGAAAATATTTGCTAGGCCATAGGCTTTTGAATTCAATCAATTCAAGTTGAATGTCCTAGAGTACCTTTTTTTTTTTTGCTCCATGTAAGGTTCTTGAAAAGTATTAGAAGTACAATGTTTTTTGCAGCTTGGAGATTTTCTTTGGACATTGATCATCTTATTTGTTACTTGCTGGTTACTGGAAGTTTTCCTGTCCTCAGTTTTGTTAATTTGGTTTGTCTTGCTGAATTTTGCTTTCATTCATTGGCTACATATAAAATGGACATTCTTGTTGGGCAGTTTTCTGCAGTTAATCTCTTTCATTTCTCTTCTATGAATAGTATCCTTCATTCAATGTTATCTGTAGGTTGATTTAGGATCTCTCGAAGACACTGTACCAACAGACAAGATTGTGGCTTTGCGCGGAGGTTGGGGACTGTTCAGAAAGGGGTCTTCTGGAGAAATACTTCTTCGCCTAACATATAAAGCATATGTTGAGGATGAAGATGATGACAAGACTATGGTGGAGTACACTGAGACAGATGTTTCAGACGATGAGTTGTCTGATTCTGATGAATTAATTGCTACTTTGGAGTCGAGTGCACGGGAATCTTCGGATGAATCAGATAAAGAGTTGTTTATGGACGTTCTTGCAGCTTTAATTGTGAGAGGAATTTCAAGGGATTGTAGCATCTGATACAGGCAGCAACAAACCTTTGGATGATGTTCGAGCTGCAGGGTTAGCTGGTCTTAATGTTGAATCAGCGCGTTCAGATGACTCATATACCAACAAAAATTCTGAAAGATCTGGAGGTATTTATAAGTTGTACTTAGGGTTGGTTCAATTATTCTTTTGTTATTACAGTTTCTAATTGTCAATTGCAGGATCAGTCATAGTTTGGCTAACAGTTTTTACAAGCATATTAGTGCTAGTAGCTGTAAATATAGGCGGTTCAAGTTTCTTCAATCTTTGATTGAACATGGAAAAGTTTGCAACGAGTTGGTTTCTGTACTCCAGTTTAAAAAAGTAAATCTAATGCTTCTTCCCTGCGTGCTTTGCAATATAATAAAGTTGCTTGTATCAACTTTTTTCTGCCAACCATCCCAGCCTTTTTTTAATTGCATGTTCACAGTTTTTAGCTATTCCTTATCTAGACATTTGTTGCCTGCAGAGTAAATACCTGTCAACTCTGCAATATGGAACTGTTTGGTTCAATTATATTGGGGGCTACTGGATCGCCACATTCCAGTTGTTGGAATGGTAAATATGACGGAGGAGTAGGATTCCCCATGTGAGGTAATCATCTGCTCCCTTTCTCTCCCTAGTTCAGTACATTCTCTTTTCATGGGCAATATGACACACACTCAAGAGTTAAAATAAAGTACTTAGAAAACTGAACAATCCTAAAAAGTATTTTAATAATTTTGTATTTCTTGATAAGTGGCAACGTGACATATGACACAAAAATTCTAAAGCTAAATATAAGTTTAGTAAAAAAAAAAAAAAAAAAGGAAGTAAAAAATCAATTTCAATGAAGAAAAGAAAAAGGAAAAATAAAATAATGAAAATGTTTGTTGCTAGTGGCAGTCAACATGTGGTAATTAAAATTACAAAAATAGATATGCAGAAAATTGTATGGAACTTAAGAAATGTATTACATTTGGTATAAATTATTAAAGAAATTTTTTATTAATGAAATACTACCAAGTATGATGAAATTTAAGTCAAATTTCAAAAAGTAGAGTAATAATAAATTAAGTAATTATAAAATATTTTCAGCTATTGTATTTGGATTAGTTATTATCAAATTATTTGCTAAATTTGATAGGGGTTTCAATTCCTGTTTAATGAATCAAGTGAAATTTATAGGAGATAAAGGAAAATTGGAAGGAAGAAAATTATATTAATCATGAAAAAAATTCAAGATTATTCTTAAAATTGCCACATAAAATATAGGAATCTCATTGATTGGGAAAACACAGTTTTCACGTTGATTAGGAAAACGAGATTTGTCATTCCCTGCTTGCCAAGAATACTTTGAAACACTTGGGTACTTAGCTCTTTTGTAAGAGTATCTATGGGTTGACCTCCAGTTGAATCACTTCCAATTTTTCCTAAATAAAATATCTATCAATTCCAATGTGTTTTCCTAATTGTGTCGTACTGGATTATGTGTGATATTTGCCTCTGAGTTATTATTTGCAATATAACCTTATTGGTTTGATCACTGACTTACCAAGTTTCTTATTGGACTAGGAATATCTTAGGAATAAATGTTGGTGAGGATGATGGTGGTGGTGGGAGAAATAGGTCAAACTGGTTATCCAAGTTATTTTCGATATCCTTATCTTCCCTCAGTATAGACTCCCCTTGAAGATAACGTTGAGAAGAATAGGATATAGCTTCAACAAATGCTACATCGATAGACACATGTATTTTCCTGGAAGGTGGATGATAACATGTGTTGCCCTTTTGAGTTGTTGAGTGTCCTGTGAATATACATCTGATGGCTCTAGGTTCAAGTTTTCCCCATTGAGGACCATGAACATTGACTGATGTGTGCAACCAAAATTTCTAGGCATCATGTTATTGGAAGTTCAAGCATCTGGGGAAAAAATGATAAAGACATTCCAAGGGAGTTTTTGAGTCTAAGACACATGATGGCATCCTATTGATCATGTGTGCAGATGTGAGAACAGCTTCCCCCCAATAGTGTTTTGGTACATTCTGATGGTATAGGAGTGTGGTGGTAGTATTTAGAAGATGAGTACTTTTCCTCAACCACTTCATTTTGTTGTGTATAATTGTCAGATGATTCATGAATAATGTCTCCCTTTTTGAAAATTCAATGACAAAGTTTGGTTAAAGTAGTCTTTTGCATTGTCAAACTGAAATCTCTTAACTTTGGTACCAATTTGATTTTGAATCATTGAATGAAAACTATTTACAAGAAAATCCATGTGATACAATGCAATCATCAATAAAGAATACAAATCATCTAGAACCAGTTATATTCGGGATAGGTGGACCCCAAATATTGTGGATTACAGCTTGTAATTTCAACACTCTCATACAAGTTGGTTCGTGTATGTTGCACATGCCCAACATGCAGACTAGAGTATGGAATTATTTGTTGTTTAGACCCTTAATGAACACATTTGATAGTTGCTCCTTCGCAGGCACAAGAGAGACTCAATGATCCATTCACTATTTTTTTTCCATCATGGGATACATATCAATCTCTATATGCTTGGTTTGATCTTACTGAACTGGATTATGTAATATGTTGATTGCAACCAAAACAATTACAAACTTTTCATCTTTGACAATTTCAATTGTTCTGTCAATTTCTGTAACCACTCATTAATGCCTCGTGCTGCAGCTCTATACTTTGCCTTTGTATTTTGTCATTCTATTGTATTTTGTTTTTTGATTCTACAAGTTACTAGATTCCCACCAATGAAGGTGCTAGGAGTAGGGATTTTCGCCCCAGAGTCCAAAGCAGAATGGTTCTTACGACCCCAGTATTGTTCAAGTCTGAGACCTTGGGAAACATAGCTCAAGCCTGGAGATAAATGCTTATGTAATGTTCAAATGAATAAGGCAAGCAAGCAAATAAAATAGGTGTTCATTGAAGTTGAAACGTGCCAATATAATCCTCAATAGAAAATAAAAATATAATTATATTGAAACAGCCTGCAACATTTGGTCTAAGTGAAAAGGAAATTGGCATCAGGATAGCCTACTACATTAATTCTAGGAAAAGAAAATTACATTGAAGATCTTATATATTAAATCTAGTGAGAATAAAATAAAATACCTGTCCATGAAATAAAACTATGCATTCAAACCATGTATTTAGATGTAGGTCATTCATCACAAGTCATTAAGGCAAAAAACGCAAAATAAAGAAACACTAACAAGCTATAGCAAAGCATGAAAAGTAATATTTAGATGAACCAGTAATAACAATGGTGGGCTTGCCAAAAGGACTAGCATACCCGCTAATCCTTTTGGCGAACTCACCAGAAGAACCGGCGGACAAGCCAGTAATGAGGACATGAAAATGACACACTCTATGCCCCATTAATGAAATTGGCAAGCTTGTCACAAAAACTGGCAAACCTGTCAATCCAACTGACAAACTTGCCAGGATTGTCGAACAAGCCAGTAACACTGGCAGTGGTGATTCATCAATGCTGCCAACGGTCCGTCAGTGAAGAGAACTCAAATCACATAATACTCTGAAACAATATATTTTTTTAGCTTTTGATCGATGAGAGTCACATATTAACTCATCTATACACGTTTTTGTCCAATCAGTCCAAAGATCTGCAAGTGTTTAAAATAGAGTTTTCTCCATTTTAATCATTTTAAGGCAACATCTCAATAACAGCATATAAACTCAGAACAAACAAAGCAAACTATCACGTTAATATATGAATTTTAGAAGAGTAATAAATCTGTGTTTAGCAAGTTACAGCTCCGTTGTTGTCTCCTTCCTCTTTAAAAGATAAAAAAAAAGTCTTGGTCCATTGATAAGAATCTGTATATTGCCTGGTCTTTTTTGGTGGTTAGGTTTTCTGGCTTTGTTCTCAGGTTTTTGGTTCACCAGAGAGTTTTTCTTCAAGCTTTCTTGGTGTTTCTGGGGTTTGTGTATTTTTTGATGGGTTTTATGTGGCTTTTATGGGTAATGGGTTTCTGTTATGGAAATGGTGGCTGAGAGAATGTTTCAGAAATCTTGAGGATTCTTGTTGATTGTTAATGATTTTATACTTCTGCCAGTGCTTATTTATAGACGTAATAGGCACTGACGATCCCAATAGGAGGACTGGCAGTCTGCCAAATGCTACCAGTCAGCAGTCCAAAGGAATCGTTTTGCCAAAAACTCCCCTCATAGGCAAACCTGCCAAAGCTATTGGTTGAGCCTGGTGGACTTCTAGAGAGTGCATGTGCAACTCTATTTTCTGTTCTCGATTCTCTTCAGCTAACTCAGCCCTTCTAGAGAGTGCATCTGCAACTCTGTTTTGAAGCAAAGCCTGTCAAAATCTTGGAATTCCAATACAAAATCTTGAAGCAAAGTGAATCATCGAACTCCTGTGATTGAGATTCTCGTCCTGTGATAAGCAAGTCATCAATCAACATACAATGAAACAATGAGTTGCTTGCTACTATCACGGCCTAAAAATATTCTCAAGATTTGAACACTTGATGGCGAAACATTAGGATGACACTAATTCTACTAACCCGATGGCCTAACTAATTACCTTTTATCTACTATCCCTGTAATATTCCAAAATGTACCCTAGAAGTATTGGAGTATTTTTGTTATTATGGGATTAAGTGTATTTATTTTATTGGAAAGAGGATTGAGGTTAGAGTAGTGTGTATATGTTGCATATATTGAGATATACATAACATATACAAACATTTGATTGAAGGGTATATAAGTAATTAATTTGAATTTGAGTTAGTGGATTAAGATGGGTGGATGGTGATGTTTTGAGATTATTTTATTATTATTTGTGTGGAGGGGATTGTTTTGAGGAGAGAGAGGGTTGACTTTTGCCTCTTTCTTCCTTTTCCTTTTCTTCTTTCTTCCTCCTTCTTTGTGCCTTTCATTTTCTTTCTTTCCTTTGTTTTTGTTGGCCGGCTGTTTCAAGAGAGAGAGCAAGAAAGAGAGGTTTGATTCTACCAAGCTCAAGATTGAAGAAGTTTTCAAGAGATCTAGTAGGAATCTAAGAGTTTTCTTCTTATTTGGTAAGTTTCCTCTTGATTCCCTTGTTTTCTTTGAGTTTGTATTGTGAGTTTGGTGATTGATGGATTGTTGGTATGTTATGGTTGAGTGTGTTGTGTTTAAGAATGTTGGATTTAAGTGATTTTGGGATTTTTGGGATGGTTTGAAGGAAAGAGTAAGTTGTTGGAAGTGATTGTTTTGAGGTTGTGTTTTAGGTTTGTGTTGATGATTTTTGATTTGAGATTTGAAGAATGTTTTGGTGTTTTTGTGAGTTTATTATGGTTTTTGGGTATGTTGAGATGAGTTTGGTTGAAGTGGATTTTGGTGAAAGGAAGTGTTTTGTTGGTTGTGGTGTTGTCTTGGCCGGAATCTGGGTTTTTGGCCTGACACGCCCAGGAGCACGTCCAGATCCTTAGGCGTGTCATTTGTTCGGAGTGGCAGTAGGTGTGACACGGCCATTAACACGCCCGTGTTGTTAAGCGTGTCATAGCTACTGTAAGTTTTGAGAATTTACACGGCCATGAGCACGCTCATGATGTTGGACGTGTCGTTATTTCTGAGAGACAGAATGTATTACACGCCCAGTGACACGCCCGTGGTTCTGAGCGTGTAAATGTTTCTGTGTTGTGGAGTTAGGGCACGGTCAGGGACACGCCCGTGTGTGTGAGCGTGTCAAGTTTAGAGTTTGCCCTAGTTGATTCTTAACCTTTTTATCTCATGAGAGTTTCCTCATTCTTTTGGAATAGGTTGTGAAGAAGGTGATTTACCCTAACTCAAGTGGTGATAGATTCTTGAAAGGTAAGTGTTTAGAGTTGTGTGGGTCACATTTGAGATAAGTTTATACTACATTATTGCATACATTCATATGATATTGAGAATTGAGACATAATTGGTTATATGTTGTGATGAGCATGTGAATATATGTGTTAATGCCATTGATGATATCTATGTGATTAAAGAATTGGTTAATGTGATGATGAAATATAATGTGAAAAATATGAGGCCATGATTGTTGGCTATGATAGTGAAAATGAGATAATTATGGCATGATTGCCTATTTGATTATGGAAATGACATGTGAAGTGAATTGAGAAAGAAATTAATAAAGAGATAAATGAAATCATTGTGTTTCTAATATGTCTATTCAATTTTCAGAGTTCTGAGTTTGGCGGCATGCCTATGAATAACTGGATAGGTGAAATGGCCGGGCCGTAAGCCGAATCCAGTTGATAAATATGAGATGTGATGTTTTTGGGGTGAAATGACCGGGTCGTAAATCTCAAAAATATATTATTGAAACTAGATTGAGTGAAATGACTGGGTCGTAAGCTTCAATCTAGTTGATTATCTATGGATATAAATATTGCCTACGGGGCTAGACACAAGGTGTCAATATGGACCAAAGCAGTAACTCTGAACTTTGAATAACATATTAGTGTGTTTTGGGCCCGTGTCTGTCTTATTTGTAGTATGTGATTTATGAATGAAGAAACAATTGAATAATAAGATCTAATGTATAAATATAAAGTGTGATATGATTATGTATGGTTTATGAAATGTTTAATGGTGACATGTGCATCACATTAAAGCATCATGTTAGTATGAGTTGCACTACTGAGCTATTAGCTCAGCGCGATTGTGGTTCATCGCGCAGGTAACAGAGTTGAACCCGAGAGTTCTTCGAGACCGAGTGAGAGTAGGCATTGAAGAGTTGACTTGTGGGCTTAAAGATCAGAGAAGAGCTGCCAATTATGTATATATTTTATATTTGTGTATTCAGATTTTGATGTATAAATATTTGTAAATATTTGTTCTATTTTCCGCTGCGTTTTGAAATGAACTTTCTATTTATTTGATTTTATAAACTCTATTAAAAGTTTTTAATTTGTTTACATTTTTATGAGTGATAACTTGAATGATTTTTAAAATGTGGCATTTCTATATTCAGTATACGTATATTACGATCGTATTAGCATGCTGTGTACGTATACGGAGTATAGGGGTGTTACAATTCCGATGGCCTAACTAGGGTTTGCTTTCATGTATAATAATGTCAAAGTATTCGGTGATTAAGTGGAAAAGCCACTTAAGTCCTATTGTTTTATGTGGCTTGGCATGGCCTTAAACTCATTGTTAATTTGCACTTAATTTATAATTTATTTAAGTAATCATTTCAAGATGTTTGTACAATGATTTTATCCTTGATTCATGGCAGGTTGCAAAGCAAATCTGCTCCTCACGTAAATTCTTTGTTTATTTCTAGAGGAACATTCTTTTGGCGGCAGAAAATTTTGGTCTTTCTTTGTTCCTTTCAATTTAAGGCTTCAAAAGAGTTTCTTTGTATTTCCTGTTTATGGTTAGCTGTATATTTCTGGTTAATGCGATTTGATAAAGAAATAGGTGACTGTATAACAGATAGAAATTGGAATTAATGCCATTGATAATTTGAAGTGTTTGTTTAATATTATTGATCTCTGCCTCAGTCACAGTGCTGAGATTGCATGATGATATTGATAATTCCAAATCATAATAACAAATTTGAAATAATTATGAACAATCTTTATTTTAGTTAATATTGAAATCAATGTTGGTAATGTTATTTTCCTTTGTAGATTACTAACCTTTTTTTTTTTGGAGTATTTTATGCAATATTGATATCAACCACAGGTTTGAGTATCATATTGATAATTATGTCAAATATTATACTGTTTGATTCACTGAAAATAGATTTTGATTTATTAACTTGATGAACTTATGTTGTTGACGTAAATTTAAGAGTTTTCATTTTGTAAAATAAATAATGGATGTGAAACTATTTAAATAAAATAGGTTAGAATTTGTAATGATAATTTTTTTCAAATAAAAAAATTAAATATTTCTTATAGAGCGTTTGGTTACATTAGAATTTTAGAAAAGTTAAAATAATTCTATTCGATCAAACATACAATGTTTGTTTATAAATAATTTATGTAAAATAAAATATTAGATGTATTAAATTTTATTAATATTTTAATAAAATATTTTATCTAGAGAGAAGTAGGGTAAATTATTTTAATTGGAAATGAGATTGTTAAGGCAGTTTCCTTGGGTGGAATATTTTTTTTTTCAGAATTTGGCAGTATGATTTTGGACTGTAAGGTTTTGTTAGCCAGGTTAGAGGGCTGCAACATTGTTTGGGTAAGAAAGCAAGCTAATACTGCTGCTTATTCTTTTACTTGTTTGATTTTTATGGTTAATAATATGACAAGTTTCTTCAAAAAAAAAATTGTTGGCTTACCAGAGGTTTTTTATATGTAGCAATCAAGTAATCCAAGTTGAATAGTTTCTTATAATATTTTGCTCCATAACTCCAATGTCCTGAATAAATTAACATCTTGTAATTATAATAAAATAAAATTACTGCAGCCTAATATTCCAATTCCAATATTAAGTTCAAATTGAAGATTTCACCTGTAATCACAGAACTAACACTTGAAACAACATCGCCACTGGCACAAAATGTTCTTCCATTTCCCTGATTAGAAAAAAGAAAGTGGGAAAAAATAATTATGAGAAAAAAATTGAATATGAATTTTCTAATCTTTAAATACTTCTCTTTTTTCTCCTTTTTTAGTTTAATATAAATGAGTATAAAATTTATTCTCGACAAAAAATTAGTTTCATTTTAATGTGTTCTCAGCTAATAATTTGACAAAAAAAACTTAATTATAATTATATGCTAATATTTCCATACAATAAATATTAAAAATTCTAATTACCTTTAAAATGACAAAATTTGCAATTGAATCAATCTCAAAGGCTCTCAAGTTTGTTAGCATTTGAGAAATCTGGAAATGAGCAAAAAAGAAATTAAATAAATTGTATTAATGGTCAATACATAGAGCTAAGCTAATTTTTAATTTTATTTTTCCTGTAAATTGAATTTTCAAATTTATATGTACAATTATCTCAAATATTTTGGGGTCTTTTTAAGTTCAACCAAGTTTGGTTGAATTTCTTTTTCATCCATTTTAACAATCTGAAGTTCCCTCTCAACAACCTCAGCATTTAAGATTAATTTGCACTCCTCAATTTCTGAATTAAAAATTTTAGGCCATACCTCTAAGGTCATGGCCATCTCAAGCTTATCTTCACTATCTTTTTTGGAGAGTATGTCATAGATTTTAGAAAGTTGCTTACCTTGCTTCTCATCCTTCAATCTACTTGGGAATGGAATTGGTGACATATAAGGATTTGGAGGCTCATGCAATTTTGGTGAGGTTGATGCTTCTAAATTCTCCTCATCCTTTGATTGACTTAGTTCCTCTATGTTGGGTTGTATCTCATCGCCATTTTCTTCTTGATTATTACATGCATCAAAAGAATCACACATTTTGTTATATATTACCTTTTCACTCCTCAAAAGTGTGTTGCATTGGCTTGCTCTAATTGGCTAGGAGATTCCACTTTTTGGTATGCTTGGAGTTGATTTGCCAGTTGTCCAACTTGAGTTTTCGCCTTTTTCAATGATATCTCCAAAAAATAAAACCTCTTATTGCTCCCTTCCTGATTTTGTGTGCTAATTTGAATAAAGACATTCAAATTATCTTTCAATGTGGGTTTCTTAAGTTGATCTTGATTTAAAAATTGTTCTTGAAAGTAAGAACTTCTTTGATAAGGTTGAAAAAATTATTGAGGTGGAATTTGCTACTGATTTTTTAAAAAAATTGGGTAGTTTCTCCAACTTGAATTATAAAGATTGGAATATGGGTCATTTCTACCCCTTGGCTGAAAACTTTCAAAGGCATATGCTTCCTCTTGCCTCTTTTGGTATTGTTCAAAATTAAATGAACACATATTTGCACTATGTCCTGCAATGCCACATGCTGGACATATTTCTTGACTAGACATAGGTGCTATTCTTCTTACATTTATCATCTTAAGTTGACTTGTTAATTTTGCTAAATATCATTCCATTTCAGAATTAGCATTCATATCATAAAACACTTAGTAATTTAAACAGAAATATTTTAAATAATTAAACAATTAAAATAAAAGAATCAAACTACTAACAACAATTGTCTTTCTTGATAACAGCGCTAAAAACTTGCTGCGCTCTACTGACACTACTACAAAGCGACACTCGCAAGTATGCGAGGTAGTTGTAGCAATGGTGATTACCCCAAGATCGTCTCACAAGGAAGGAATTATTTTGCAATAGTTTGATTAAAGCAAATAAATTCAAAAGGATGAGTGCATGGTGTTTGCAATGTTGTTGAAATTGTAATAAAAGTAAAATAGCAAGTGAACAATTATCAGAATGCTTAGAATTGGTTTAATTCTTGGAAAGGTACCTAGGGTTATAGATCGACTTAATCAAAGCTTAATTCTCAAATTTTTCATTAATATAACTTTGTAATTTAATTTGTTCTTTGTGTTTAATTTTGCAATTATCAATTCATTAATTCTCACATTCATGAATTAACAACAACCAACTATTTGAGTTTGCAAATTAAAAGAACCGTAGAACTTATATTTCTAATTCATTCTTAGGGTAGTCGATTGTATAGTTCCGATATCAAATTTCACCTCTCGATCTTTCATTCAATATCTAGAGATCAATAGGTAATTGATCTATCAACCTAACACTTAATCCAATACAATCAACTAATAACAAGGTATATTAATGAAAATATCAAATCAAGTCATTCAATCAAATCTACTACAAACCCTAGGCATGAGTAAATTAGCTCATCATCAATTTAAAATAAACATTCATCTCAATATAAATCAAATCAAAATTATACATTGTAATATTAATGGTCATGATAAAACAACAACAATCTAGAAATGAATTCAAAGAGAGAATATGAAAAACTCCTTTGAAGATGCTAAGAGTTGAACTTCTAGTCTTCCTCCTAGCTCCACATTGAATATGATAAAGAACTAACAAGCCTTCTTCAATCAATGGCTCTCCTCTTAAAAGATGAAATGGTAACTCTCTCAAGCTTACAACTCCAATCAAGCTTTCTTCAAACCCTAACCTTCAAAAGAGCTTACTCACCCAAGAACAAGAAGATGAACAAAGAATAAGATGATAAAAATGGAGAATGAATGGTCTTTTAATGTTTCCAACGTGTGCCCCCATCACTCTCTCTTCCAATCATGTATTTTTTAATTGCCAATTTTGCTTTTTCAACTCACCTTACTCCCATTTGTCCCCTCTTTTTTCCCTTTTTAAATCTTTCATTCCATAAAATAAGTCACCTATTACATCTTTTATTATTTCTTTTCAAAAGAAAATGTATGTTGTCTCCCACTTATCCCTTAACTCGTGCAAAATAATTCAAATATATCACATGAGACACTGCCAAGCATTGAGTGACTTGCCTGTGTCACTCATTCTTCTTAGAACACAGCCAAGCCTTGAGACCGTGTCCATGGCTGCTTTCTTCTTCTTTTGTAGGTGTGACAAGGCCAAGTCACTGGCCGTGTCATGTGACACAGCCAGTGGCTTGGCCGTGTCTTCTGCTTGTGTTCACCTCTGCCATTTTCTTCCTCTTTTTCTTGTTTTGTTCAATTGGTGAGACATGACCAAGACCTTGGCCGTGTCATGTGACACGTCCAGTGGCTTGGCTGTGTCTCTTGAATGTGTTCTCTCATGTCTCTCTTCTTGCTCTTCTCTTTGCTTTGTTCTTCAAGTGAGATATGACCGAGACCTTGGTATGTCATGGGACACAGCCAGTGGCTTGGCCATGTCTCTTGAATGTGTCAGTCTCTGCCCAAATTCTCTTAGGGACACGGCCAAGCCAGTTTGACCTGGCTATGTCTTGTGAGTGTGTCATGCTTCATTGTCTTGGATGAAGAGACACGACCAAGCCATGAAGTTTCATGACCGTGTCTCATGCTTCTCACTTCATTAATCCATCAAATTGAATTAAAGCTTCATTATTTTATTCTTCAACCTGGATCAAATACTTCAAACAAACTTAAGCACAAATTTAAAGAAACATCTATCAAAAGCCAATAAAATTACCCTAAAAATACATACACAAATGATCAAAACATATTTAAAATGATCATCTAAAGTTTTACTATAAATTAAGACACCATTAATGTATACTATACAAAATTTAGTATAAGGATTCAAACTATTATTCACCACTCTTTGAAATTTAGAGGGTGCATTTTTTAAACCGAAAGACATAACATTTTATTCGTAATATCTAAATGGAATAGTGAATATAGTCTTATACCTATCTTCAGGATTAATATAAATTTGTCAAAAACTAAATTTCATATCAAATTTACTAAAAATATTTGCTTCATATAATCTTTCTAATAATTTTTTTTATTTGAAATAGAGTACCTAATCCATTTCAATTTTTTATTTAAAGGTTTATAATTTATTATTAATCTAGGGGCTCCTGTTTCTATTTAAGATGTCTTATTCACATAAAATACTGCTCAAGATCATAGACTTCTAGATTTAGTAATTAAATTTTTTTTCTAAATTAATTATTTTATTTTTACAAAATTCAATCATATCAAAGCGTCATTTGAATGGGTCAGGCTTTAGTTGTAATAGACTTTTCATCAAAGCCTATTTCATATGGTAGGTCGACCATATGCTGTTTCATATTCCAAAATACATTTGGAATATCAGCACATAATTTATTTTTAATTTGAAGTTTTAATTTATTAATTTTATCTTGTATAAATTTAGTTTTTAATTAATTATTTATTTTTTAAAAATAAAAATTATTTTTTAAATTACAAAGTTATTCAGACTTTCCTTTATTAATACATTTATTTGTAATTCATAAATTAAATGAGCTTTCAGTAAATTTAGATTTTTCTTTTCAAATTTTCTATAAATAGAAAATTAAATTTTTTTAATTTTTTTAAAGCTTATATTATCATCTTTTACATAATATGATGTAATTAAATTTATAAATGGAGTTTCTAAAATCACCATATGATGAATTTCATTAGCCAAAATAAATATATTTTTTAGTTCTAAATTTTTATCAATTATTAAAACTTCTATTTTACTAAAAATATTTCATTTAGATTTATTAGTAGTTGATAATTTTTCATTTATTTTTCACTAAAATTTTTATCAAATATGCTTCTGCATCAAATAAAGCTTATATTATAATTATTTAAAAATTTTATTATTTATTTTTATTAAATATTTTCTTGATATAATTTTCTTGATATAATTTTCTGTAACAAAAAAATTATATTATTAGGAATTTTATCTTTATTTAATATACTAATTTCATTTTCTATATTATTATTTTCTTTTTTATTAGTTATTTATTCAATATCTTATTCTTATTCAGAAGAAGAAGTAGAATTTAATAAAGATTTTATTAGTTTAAAATCACTTTGTTGTTTAATTTTTAATTCTTTTAATTCTATTTTTATTTTTAAATTTTTTTGTTTTAATGTTGATTTATTTTTTATTATTTTATTTTCATTCATGAATAAGATTAAGTTATATGTTTGCTTGCTTATATTTGGTAATACTGAATGTTTAAATTTTTCATTAAAACCTGTAATAGTTTATTTAAGAATCTTTCTTGGATTTTAGGATCATCTATATATTTTATAACTTTTAAAATAGATTCTTGTTCTTTAGTTAAAATATTTGTTAATTTACTACTATTTTCATAATTACTAAAGTCTGAATTTATTTCATTAATTTGATTTATTTCTTTAGAATCTGAATAGTCTTTAGAATCTAAATATTCTAAATATAATTAATGAATTTTATTTAATACAGATTTTTCTAATTCTAGTTCTTGTTATTTTTTTTATTAAACCCACAAAATCTAAAGGTGTATACTTTTTTTTATTATAATTATAACATTCTAAATCTTTATATGATTTAAATTGTTTATCTTTCCTTTTAAAGAATTTTTTATTACTAGGTTTTCTAGTTTTATATTATTTATAAGGTTTCTGTTTCTTATAATTATATTCTTTATTGTATTTTTTTTAATTTTTTTTTATATTTTTTATACCTTATAGAACACTGTCTATTACAGTCTTTATAATTTTGAATTATACTATAATCAAACTGTTTACAAAATGAGCTTAACTCTTGTTTAGTTTTTCTCATTTCAAATTTTAATGATTTTTGAAGTTTTATATATTGACAGAGTTTTAGACATTCTTTCTGAACTATACTGATCAATTGATCATAAGTCAAATTGTTATAAGGAATATGGTTTCCATATTTCTGTTTTATATGATTTCTTACTTTTTCTCCCAGGAAGAATAGTAATCCTGCTAGAAATTTTTCTTTCAAGAAGGTCTGGTTGGAATCTTCCCTTAGCATAATCATAGTTAAGAAAGTTATTTTATAAAACTGAAAATCACCAAGTTTTTTACACCTAAGGTTACTTAGTAATTCAACATTTTTATCTTTTAAATGAGTAGGATCTCCTATAAAATGAAGTGATATTATCAAGATTAGTGTTGCCACTGCATCTTAAATAGTATCACCATATTCATTTAATATAGGAGTTTCATCTTCATAGATTTTTATAGCATTTAGAATTTCTAAATGTTGTTCTTCAGTGAGATGATTATCCCACCAACCGTTTAATTGGCCTGTGAAGTCAGCTATAATTAATTCTACTATAGTTCTATTTGATTTATCAGTTCTATAAGCATTGACAGCCATTGTCATTTGTTGTAGAAGACTCAAAATATCATATTCTGATAGGCTATCAATGTTCCATTCATATACTAAGGAAGCATTATATTTATACTGTGATAGAGTATTAGGTCTATCTATAATTTCTAAGTATGGGCAAGACATCCTAGGTATTATAGATTGATGATGTGTTGTACAATTTATTTATGGATTTATATCTTTACTAAAAGATTCAAGATCTTCAGTTTCAAGTTGAGAATCCTCAACTGATTCTGAATCTTAATCTTGGTTTACTATACTAATGGTTTAGAACTTTTAGATTGAGGTGTTTCTTAAACAACTTATTTTGATTCAGATGTTGAAAAAAATTTACTTAATTGGTCTTTAATAGCTTCTATGAAATTAGAATTCCTAGATTTGACTTGTTAACCTGTTTTAGAAACCTCAAAAGGTTTAAAAATATGGCTTTTAAACTTTTTTTTTAATCTAAAATAGGTTTTTCTATAGATTATATTATCTCTTTATCTTTAATAAAATTTTCTATCATATTTAATTGTTTTCCTATACTAATTAAATGTGCATTTGAATAATTATTTTGTTCTAGGATTTTCTTATTTGGATCATCGCCTGGAATATGTTTAAATGGAGTAATTTTAATTTATTTATCACTATGCATGAATATACTTGTTGTTTTGGTGGATGTTCACTTTGTATAATTTTATCATTTACTTTCCATTCTATTTATTTACTTCTAATAGTTATAGGGTTTATTGATTTCTCTATTTTATTTTTCTACTTGTTTTGTGTTTTATAAATTCTTTTAAACCAATCAAAGAATCTCATATTTACTTTATATTGTTTTATAAATTTAATATATTCATCATTTACAGTTTCAAAATTATCTTCTATATTAACTACTTTTAATTTATCTGTATTTTTTAGTAATTTCAATTCTTTATTTAATTTATCTTCATTAAATATGAACTCTTTACTGATTATATTTAAGTCTTTATCTATGTTTACTATATTTTCAGTTATGGCTGAAGCTGTAGGTGACATAGGTGGAGAAGGTGAAAGTTCTCCATGATCTCATACTATTCTTGATACAATCTAGGATTTGGTTCTATAGGATTCATTCCTATGCTATTATAGAAAGGATGTGGTACAATTTTCTGTAGTCAATACCTTTTAATTTACTATTGGTTTTATGTATATCTGATGTGGAATACTGGGGCTTTACTACTATTTGTAAAACATGCTTAGGGTTATATTCAAAATAAGAAGCTTATATTATAGAAGATAACTGAGATGCTCTTCCTATATCTACTATTGAAGCATATGAAGAATAATTAGAATACCTACTGCTTATACCATGTCTACTGAATTTTAATTTAACTTTATCATCTTCATATTATTCAATTTTACTAGTATCCGTATTAGGTTTTAACTTCTTTTTAGGTTCTAGAGGAGGAACTGCTCCTTCTAAAACCCATTCATCAGGAAGACCAATGTCTTTCCATTGAATAGTTTTAGGGATAACATTATTAGCTTTACTAAGGTATGTTTAAAGAAACTTAGTTTATCCAAATTTATGTTGCATAATGTATTTACTAGCAAAGGTAGAAACCATTGCTTTATAATGTATTTTATAAATTAATGTTACATGAATAGATCCTTCTAAAATTTTATAATTGCGAGTTTTAATTTCTGGAATTATAGATTTTAATATATTAGTGTCGTTTAGAGATATTGTAATTTCATGATGTACTTTGAAGGAAATAGGACCCTCACTTAAGCTGGTCTCTACTGATCCTAATAAAGAATCCTGAAAGTTTACAAATTGTGTATCTCTAACAACATTTAATATACTAGTATTTAAGCCTTCCCTAGTTAAAGGTTTTATACCAATTTGTATAAGTCATATATGTATATACTTATATTTTTTTATTTTTGTGATGCTTTATGGTTTCTGGAGACAACAACTGTATATTTTTAAAAAGTTTACTTAAATGTACATCTCTTTGTTCAGCTTTTATAATATAATCTGTTTTAAAAATATTTAATTTTGGGATTTTATACATTTATTCTTTATCTATCTTGGGTATTACCCAATCATCTATTACTTTACAAAAATCTTCTAAAATTACTTCATTTCTATTTACTATCTTTTTAGTTTCTAAGTTATCATAACTACAAGATTTAGTTATACTATCAGATTTATATAAAAATGGTTCCATTTTTACTTATTTGAAAATTAGATTTTTAAAGTATTTCTTGTTGAGTTTGAGCACGGCCACTAACTTACTGCCCTGAATGCCTAATCATCGGCTGAAATGAGTGTTACTGCATGTCTAAATCCTAGTCAATAGTCTATAATTTTAGATCAAGCGTTCAAAAACTTAAAAATAGAAACGGTTTTATACCACCCCTAAAAGGCTCTGATACCATCAAACCATTAAATTAAAATTCAGTAGACATAGTATAAACAGTAGGTATTCTGATTCTTCTTCATCTACTTCAACAATAGATATCGGAAGAGCATTTCTGTCACCTTCTATAATATATGTTTCTTATCATGAGTATAACCCTAAACCTATATAAAAACATTAGTAAAACCCAGGTATTACACATTAGATATACCTGAAACTAGTAGCAAATTAAAAAGTCTTAACTACAGTATGATTATACCACATCCTTTCTATAATAACACATGAATGAACCCTGTAGAACCAAATCCAACTCTTTACTGATTACATTTAGTTCTTTATCTATGTTTGCTATATTTTCAGTTATGGCCGAAGCTATAGGTGACATATGTGGAGAAGGTGAAAGTTCTTCATGATCTCTATACTGTTCTTGATATAATCTAGGATTTGGTTCTATAGGGTTCATTCCTGTATTATTATAGAAATAATATAGTACGGTCATACTATAGTCAACACCTTTTAATTTACTACTGGTTTTGGTTCTTTAGATAAAATATTTATTGATTTACAACTATTTTTAGAATTACTAGTCTGAATTTATTTCATCAATTTGATTTATTTATTCAGAATTTGAATAGTCTTCGAAATATGAATATTCTAAATATAATTTATAAATTATATTTAATACATATTTTTCTAATTCTAGTTCTTGTAGTTTTTTTTTATTAAAACTACAAAATTTAGAAGTGTGTCCTTTTTTACCACAGTTATAATATTCTAAATCTTTATATGATTTAAATTATTTATCTTTCCTTTTAAAGAATTTTTTTATTACTAGATTTTCTAGTTTTATAAGATTTATAAGGTTTCTGTTTCTTATAGTAATTTTATTTAATGTATTTTCTTTTATAATTCTTTTTATATTATTATTATTATTATTATTATTATTATTATTTTGTATATGCAAGTATGTTTGAGATGTAATGATATGTCAATTTATGGAAGAGAGAAAACTTTCTTGTTGACATAGTTTGTTGATGAAATCTTTTTCTTATTCTATAATGTTTTTGCTTTGATATATATATATATATATATATATATTTGCAATGGGTATGAAACCCCATAGCTACATTTTGGCATGCCATAATACTATTATGGCATTTGAATTCAATCAAACACTCGATCCTTTTTCTTTTTGTTCTTCTCAAGAATCAATTTGAATGTGCAGTCAAAATATTAATGTTTGGGAATTTTTTTTTTGAAATTTTAAACAATATTTATTCATAATGGGCCATCCTCTTATGATTCATGATTTTACAAGTTGAAATTTATATTTATATTTGTAAGAAAGGAAGATGTAATCATTCTCTTACATTATGGTGGGACTTTTTATTATGAAAGCTGTGAATATATTTGAGGGGGTAATGAATTTTTTTATGTTAAATAAAGACATTAATTATAAGGATGTTTACATAACTACCCTAAAAAATAACTTTTATTTTAAAAATACTATAAAAACTAAAAATATTTACAATTCTATAAAAAATTAATACAAAATTTTAAAAATACCTCATTCCTCAATAAAACAAAAAACTTTTTTTTTTTAAAATACCTCTTCCCTTAATGCAATCAATATTTTACTTTAAATTTTCATTTTTGTTTATCAAACTTCACTATAAATAAAAAAAACTATGATAAAATATTAAAAATTATTTTTCATCATATAAAAATCATAATTTTTTATAAAAAGAGAAATTTTTAATTTTTAATTATAAAAAATAAATAACACTAAAAAAATAAAAAAAATAAAATACAATATATAAAAATACATTAATAAAAAATTATTAAATTTATTTTTAAATAAATGCTATATATTATATACAGAAAAAATAAAAAATACACAAAACTTCGTTATGTAGATGTTATGCAAATGAGTTATAAATTTATTGTATATGTGATGTAGATGTTGTAGATATATTGTAGATGTTGTAGATATATTATAGATGTTGTGTGTATATTATATTTTTATTATTTAAGTTGTGTATATTTATGTAAAAAATGTCAAATATTGTGTGAATATTGTATAAATGGTTGTTGTGAGAAACAAAAAATAAAAAAATAAAATTAAACAAAAATTAAAAATATTATGTAGATGTAATATTGACGTGTTGTTGATGTGTTGTAGATGTTATAGATATATTTTGTATTGTTGAGCATGTATTTTATATATGTTATACATATATTGTGTATATGTTATATATATGTTATATATATATTGTATATATGTTATGTATATGTTTATTTTTTATGTTTATATTAAAAATATGACATAAAAAAATTTTTTTAGATAAAAAATATAAATAAAATAAAATGCACAAAAAAATTACAAAAATAAAAAAAGAAAAAGCAACGTTTTTGGCCTAAATTTGTAAATAAAACAGCGTATTATAACAAAAGTGAAAAAAATTTGGCATCTGCATTATTGAAAAATAAACAGTGATGGAAGGTATACAATGTAAATATCCCTAATTATAAAGATATGAAGAAAGTCCCAATAGTGGAGCAAAGGAAAGCATAGTTTGTATTAGAGTTGTTGACTATTGATAATAAAGCAAGTGTATTGAGTTAAAATTCATGCAATCTCTTTATGATATTATTAATAATAGGGCATTTTGGATATTCATTAGCATTTCTTGAGTTGAGATTTCTAGGACTTCTTGAATGCGATTAAGATAGACAACTTGGTGATTTTCAAGTCTTTTAGTTGCAGTCTTTTCTAAGTTATTTGTCTGTCACATGGATAGACACTCAATGAAACCATTAAATTACTTTCAATTTGATTTCTAAAATCAAAATCAAGATTGATCTAAGCCTAGGTAAATAGTGGTGTATAGGGACGTTTGATATCAGGATCCATTGAAGAGCGTAAAATATATAAATAAAAGAAAAATGTAGTGACTACCTTGTCTGTAATTTCAATTCAAGGTATTTAGGTCCAATACTTCATTTATAGTTATTCATTTGTAGATGAAGATTGAGGGTGAAAAGGCTTGTAGATAGCGGCTACTAGATGGCCACTAAATTCATGACCAAACATTTTTGCTCGATTGATTTCTTTTAGGCTAGACATAGGCAAGCAACTAGTTAGGTGGTCAATAAATATGTTAAGAAGAGACTAATAAATCCTTTAAAGCTTTTGAACTTGAGAAATGTGATAGACGACATGCACAGAGAATTTGGTATAGAAATGAGTTATACTATCATTTAAAGGGGAAGAGAATATGCTTTTGAGAGCCTCAAATTGGGTACTCTAGAGTAATGTTTTGGTATTATTCCTTGATTATTTATTATGTTGAGGGATACCAACCTAGATATAGTTATTCGCCTCTAGTGTGGTGATAATAATAGATTTCTCTATCTTTTCTTTGTCTTTGATACTTCAATTAAGGGTTTCGAATACTGTAGACATTTAATTACCATTGATGGCCTTCAGTTGAAGGAAAAATATCATGGTGTGTTTTTTACAGCCGTTTGTCACAATGCCAATCAATAGATTTTTCTGTTGGCATTTGGAATTGGTGATTTGGAGAAAGACGACTCATGGACATGATTTCTCATGAAGTTGAAGGAAATGTTTGGTGAAAGACCCAACTTTGTTATTATTTGTGATAGGCACCACAAAATTAGTAAGGCATTTTTTGATACTTTCCTAGGTGCGTTCTGTAACATCCAAAATTTTTAAAAATCTCTAATTTTTAAAAATTAAATAAAATAAATTAAAATTAAATTGAATAAATTAAATAAATGATTTTAAATGGAAAATGAAAGGATTGTAAATGAAAAGTAGAATATATATGAAAAATATACATAATATATAAAAGTCAACTTTTAAAAGTCAAAAGTCAAAGTCCAATAGTATTTTTGTAATTAAACTTTGAAAATTAAAATTTATAAAAATAATTCAAAATATTTTATTTTTGTATGGAAGAGGAAATTAGTGTTTTAATAAAATAAATAAATAATTAAATTATTAATTAAAAATATATAAAAATAATAATATATATAAGGTTGAAAATATAAGTTGGAGGAAAGAGAAAATCATTATGTAATGTAATTATTTTAAACATGTTAAAATATATTTCTAATAATATAAATAAACTTAAAACACCAAATTAAATGGCTTAATATGGTTTTCCAAAGTTAAAGTAAGGTTAGACTTAACTTTGAGGTTTTGATTTGAATGATGTTTAATTATGATTTAAGATTGGAAATGTCTTTAAATGTGATAATAAATGATTATTTATGATTACATTTGGTATAGACATTGAGAAAATGTAGATTGACCAACCCAAGTATTGAAGGGTAACTTGGAAGAGCAGATTGGAGGTTATTTTTGAGCTTGCGTTTGGAAGCTTTTAGAAGTAAGTACAAACTTTGGATAAATTTGTTATGTTTGCATTACATTGGGCTTCACACATTTTGGATTGAAAAATATGTTAAGCTACTTGATACATTGAACATTGATGAACAATGTGCTATGACATGTGGTTTGTCATGAATGCATTAAATGAATTATGAAAAACCATTGTTAATGGCTAAATTATATAAAATATGAAATATGAGCATAATATGAAAATGACCTAAAGTGTTTGGGCAATGTAAAATGTGATGATTGTGATGATATGTTGAAATATGATGAAATGAAATGAATTGATATTGATATGAATGAGAAAAATGAGAAAAGTGAGAAAAAAAGAGAAAATAAGGCAATGTGCATAATAAGAAATGAGGCAATGTGCCTAGTTGATTATGAAAAATGAGAAAAAAATTGAATATGAAATAATTGTGTGCCTAGTATGTTATTCAATTTCTAGAGTTTTGTGTTTGGCGGCATGCCTATGAGGTTATCCTTATTATTTGCCTTCGGGGCTAGCTTTTACGCAATTACTTGATTTGCCTTCAGGGCTAGATGCTTGGCATAACTATGATATGATTTGCCTTCGGGGATAGCTTTTGAGCAATTATTATGATTTGCCTTCGGGCTGACACATAGTGTCAATTTGGACCAAAACAGTAACTCTGAAATTTGAATATCATATTAGATCATTTGGGCCCATGCTTGTATTTGTTTTTATGTGAATTGTAAAATGATTGAAGAATATGTTAAAAATGAAATGGTATGTCATATGGTGATATGATATACATAAGCATTGTTCATTGGCATTGTATATAAGTGTTATTGTTATCAAAGTCTGTACTGCTAGATTTTTGACATAGAGCGATTGTAATTTATTGCGCAAGTGACAAGAGAGATCCGGCTGAGCCGGAGAGTTCTTCTAGATCGGGTAGGGTCTAGATTTGAGATTTTGCTAGTAGAGTTGATTTTGGGCATCAAGATCAGAGACACTGTCAGCATGTATATGTTTTATATTGCATTTTGATATTATGTATATTACATTATGTTTCGATGTATATATATTGTAAATTAAAAAGAATGGGTTGAAAAATTTTGTAATGTGGGTTTTATATGTGTTTTTGATAAATATATATATGTATAAATATTTTGAGAAACTTGGAGAAATTGAGGAGTATGAGTGAAATGTTTGATTGGTTTTTTATTGAGAGTGTTTTTCCTTTGCATGTTGTGGTGTGTTGATAATTTGGAGATATCTAAATTATAGATAAAACTCTGGAAATTTTTTTTTTAGAGATTTTTATGGAAAATGCTTGTTTTAGAACCTATAATTTCTAATAAATATTTTATTGATTATTTAAAATTACATTTTTAAGTATTTAAGGTTTAAATTGGAAAAGAGAAAAATTTTTATTAAATCGGTTCGTGATATTTTTATACCTTATACTCATATTTTATATATACTGAGTGTATGTATTATACGTATATATGATATAAGTGTGTTACACATTCCATGTATTAGAGCCTAGGTTTGAGATTCTTGACTTAGGTGGGTTGTTAGAGAGAGAAAATGGAGATTTTAAATATGGTTTTCAATTGTGTTACATGCATTAGCACTGGCAATTTCTGATCTTTGATTTGATCATTTCTGCTGTGTTTGAAGATATATGTAGTAATGGAGTCTCAAACGCATTAGTCTACAAAGGGTAGTGTAGAGAGTGTAGCACCTGGTGAGGGTAGAGATGGAGCTAGAGCTGAGACTGCTGGTGAGGTATCTACTTCTGTGCCAGTGATATCAGCAGCTAATGAGATTTCACTGGGCTGGATATGGCATATGGTGAAGTTATTGAGACATGCTCTGGTTTAACAGCCACAACCACCACCACAGCCGCAACCGCAGTTGTCGACATGGAAATATGATAAGCTGAGAAAGTTTGGAGCCGAAGATTTTGTTGGCACTATAGACCATGCGGTAGCAAAGTAGTCGCTGGACAGGGCCCAAAGAGTGTTAATCCAGTTGCAGGCTAGTCCAAAGGAGAAATTTGATTATGCTAGATCTCTTCTAAAGAAGGATGCCTATGAGTGGTGGAAGACTGCCCTCATGCTACAGCTGATCCTCCAGTGCCGACTTATGATGATTTCCTGCGAGAATTTAAAAAAAAGTATACTCCGAGGGAGAATAAAAATGTGAAGAAGATAGATTTTCTGAGTTTGAGACAGGACACCAGATAGTGACTGAGTATGAGATTGAGTTTATCTGACTAAGTCAGTATGCTGGAGGGAACATATCTGATGAGATTATCGGTGCTGAAGGTTTAAGGAGGGACTGAGACCTTCTATCATGTGTCTTATTGCAGGCTCTCGGTATCAGGAATTTTCTCAGTTGGTTGCAGTTACCAGGAGTATAGAGAGAGTACATGGTCTTGCAGCAACTGCCAAAGCTGAGGAGAGCAGAGCTAGGAGACTCCAGGGTGAGGCAGGGTCTTTATCAACGAAGAGAGACCAAGGGGAATATCCTAAGAGATTTAGTAGGAGCCAAGGGCAGTCTGGCAGGTCAGTACAATAGTAGAGACAGAGACCTGCAGTTTCAATGGCTAGTGCTCTAGCCCTAGTGGCTCAAAGGCCTACTCCACCTACATGTGTTCATTATGGTAGAGCACACGGGGGTGCCTACTAGAGGATAGGTGCACCAACAATGTGTTACAGATGTAGGTCAACAGAATATTTTATCAGAAATTGTCCAGAGCCACCAGATGATAAACAGACATATACTGTAGCTTCTAGACCCAGTGTCAGAGGGGGTCGTGATGGCAAAGATTTTGGTACAGGTGGTAGGACTTGTCAAAGAGGAGGTTTTACTTCTGGGAGTAGACGAGATGAGGCAGGGCTATCACAGCGGTTCTATGTGATGCAGAGACAACCAGATGCTTCAGCTGTCATTGTGGGTACTTTTACATTTTTTGATACTTCAGTTCTTACATTGATAGACCCTGGATCAACTCATTCATACATCAGTGTATCCATGTTGCCTATGAGTGATTTGCATTTTGAGTCCCCAGGATTTGATATTTCGGTCATAAATCCTTTAGGGCATAGTGTTGTGGTTAGTAGGGTGCATCGAGATAGCTCAGTTGTGGATCAAGATGAGGAGTTTCTCGGTGACCTAATTGAGATGGCTTTCAGGGAGTATGATCTGATTCTGGGCATAGATTGGTTATCCAGGCATGGGGCTGTGGTAGGCTGTCAGCGAAAACATGTTACCATGAGAACACGTGATGGTATCTAGTATGCAGAGACACCTATCATCCATGTTTATTTCAGCTGTTTCAGCAAGGAAGATGATTCGGAAGGGATGTGAGACATATCTTGCTCATGTTATAGATACTAGAGTAGTGGGGTCCCAGCTTGATAGTATACCTACAGTTGCCAAATTTTCAGACGTTTTCCCTGATGAGTTGCCAAGGGTGCCTCCTGAGAGAGAGGTGGAGTTCAGTATTGATTTAATGCATGGAACCACTCCCATCTCTATTACCCCTTATCGGATGGCACCTACAAAATTGAAGTAGTTGAAGGTGCAGTTGCAGGAGTTGCTTGGTAAAGGGTTCATCTGCCTTAGTGTGTCTCCGTGGGGAGCACCTGCTTTGTTTGTGAAGAAGAAGAATGGCACCTTGAGATTGTGTATTGATTATAGACAGTTGAATAAGGTGACCATCAAGAGTAACTATCCTTTGCCTCGGATAGATTATCTTTTTGATCAGTTGAAGGGAGCAGCTGTATTCTTTAAGATTGATATGAGATCAGGGTACCATCATTTGAGAGTCAAAGATGTGGATGTTCCCAAGATAGCTTTCCGCATGAGATATGGGCATTATGAGTTTCAAGTAATGCCTTTTGGACTGATGAATGCACCAGTAGCATTTATGGATTTGATGAACAGGGTGTTTAGACCATACTTAGATCAGTTATGGTGGTCTTCATTGATGATATTCTGGTGTATTCGAGTAATGAAGAGGATCATGATAGACATTTGCGGATTATATTGCACTGAGAGAGAAGCAGTTGTATGCTAAGCTATCTAAGTGTGAGTTCTGGCTCGATCAGGTGACTTTTCTCGATCATGTGGTATCAGCAGAGGGTATTAAAGTTGATTCGAGTAAAGTCGAAGCTATTTTGAATTGGAGTCCAATGAAGACTGTGATAGAGGTTAGAAGTTTTCTGGATTTGGCAGGCTATTATCATCATTTGTGAAGGGTTTTTCTATGATAGCTATACCACTCACCATATTACTTCAGAAGGGAGTTAGATTTGTGTGGAAAGATCGGTGTTAGATGAGTTTTGAGCTATTGAGGGAGATGTTGACTCAGGCTCTTGTCCTTACCCTACATGTGGAAGGTAAACCTTATGTAATATACAATGATGCCTCACATAGTGGCTTAGGTTGTGTTTTGATGCAGGAGGGTAAAGTCATTACTTATGCATCTCAACAACTGAAGCCACATGAGTTGAATTACCTGACACACGATCTGGAGCTAGCAGCCATAGTTTTTACCTTGAAGATTTGGCGGCATTATTTGTATAGGGAGAAGTGTTTCATTTGTAATGATCACAAAAGTTTGAAGTACTTGGGTGTATAGAGAGAGTTGAATCTTCGTCAGAGACGGTGGTTAGATTTGATTAAAGACTATGACTGTTTGATTGATTATCATCCTGGCAAGGCAAATGTTATTGTTGATGCCTTGAGTCAAAAGTTTTTGGTAGGTTTGACTGCCTATTCGCTCTTATTGCTTGTTGAGTTGAGAGCATTGCATGCCGGATTTGAGTCTTGTGATGATGGTGTATTGATGGCTCAATTGAAGTTGAGGCCAATTTTGTTGGATTAGATTAGGGAGGCTCGGTTGGCAGATGAGAGAATCTAGAAGATTGTGATTGATTGCTAAAAGGGGGAGGGTCGGGACTTCCGTGTGAGAGATGATGGCAATATATGATACATAGATAGGTTGTGTATTCCTGATGATACAAAATTGAAGAGGATGATATTAGAGGAAGCGCATTAGTCACTCTATACTATGCACCTTGGCAGTACCAAGATGTATCAGGATTTGAAGCAACATTATTGGTGGTCAGGTATGAAGAGGGACATAGCAAAATTTATATCCAAATGTCTCACTTGCCAAAGAGTGAAGGTTGAGCACCAGGTTCCTTCAGGGTTGCTTCAACCATTATTAGTACCAGAGTGAAATTGGGAGCGAGTGACGATAGATTTTGTGACTAGACTGCCTTTGACCCAGAAGAAGCATGATGAAATCTGGGTGATAGTTGATCTGATGATGAAGACAGCTCATTTTCTTCTAGTTTGGATGGTTATTCACTTGAGAGGTTGGCTGATATATATATCAGTGAGATAGTGAGGTTGCATGGAGTCCCAATTTCTTTGGTGTCGGACCAAGATTCCCAATTTACATCTAGGTTTTGGAGGAGTTTGCAGGATGCATTGGGTTCTCGATAGCATTTTTGTACTACTTTCCATTCTCAGACAGATGGGCAGTTAGAGAGAGTGATACAAATTATAGAGAATATATTGAGAAGTCATATCATTGATTTCACTGGAAACTGGGACAGGTTCTTGCCACTGATTGAGTTTGCATATAACAACAGTCATCAGTCTAGTTTTGGGATGACACCTTATGAGGTTTTGTATGAAAGAAAGTGTAAGACACCTTTGTGTTGGGATAAATTTTGAGAAGATAAAGTGGTTGGTCCCAATTTGATTAAGGAAACGGAAGAGAAAGTAAAGTTTATTCAGGATCATCTGAAAACAGCTTCAGATCGACAGAAATCATATACAAACTTAAAGAGAAAAGATATAGAGTTCAGTGTGGGAGATCAAGTGTTCCTGAAGGTGTCTCTATGGAATAAGATTTTGAGATTCGGCTGCAAAGGAAAGTTGAGTCCTCGTTTCATAAGACCATATGAGATACTAGAGAGAGTTTGTCTAGTGGCTTACTGACTGGCTTTGCCTCCTGAGTTGGATCAGATTCATAATATCTTTTATGTCTCTATGCTTCGGAGGTACAGGTTAGACCCATCTCATATCTTATTAGTAGAGTCCATTGAGGTGACTCTAGATTTGACTTATGAGGAAGAACTAGTGGCTATTTTGGCATGTGAGGTAAAAGAGTTGAGGAATAAGAATGTGCCACTTGTGAAAGTTTTTTGGAGGAATCATGCCACTGAGGAGGCGACATGGGAGAGTGAGCAGACGATACAGAGTCAGTATCCTCAGTTATTCCAGAGTTGATATCAGGTAATTTCGAGGGCAAAATTTTTCTTTAGGGGGGAGAGAATCGTAACATCCAGAATTTTTAAAAATTTCTAATTTTTAGAAATTAAATAAAATAAATTAAAATTAAATTGAATAAATTAAATATATAATTTTAAATGAAAAATGAAAGAATTTTAAATAAAAAATAAAATGTATATGTGATATATATATGCAAAATATACATAATATATAAAAGTCAACTTTAAAAGTCAAAAGTAAATTCCGATGGCATTTTTGTAATTAAACTTTAAAAATTAAAATTTATAAAAATAATTCAAAAATATTTTATTTTTGTATGGAAGAGGAAAATTAGTGATTTTATTAATTAAATAAATAAATAATTAAAAATATATTAAAATAATAATATATATAAGGTTGAAAATGTGAGTGGGAGGAAAGAGAAAATCATTTTGTTCATCATCTTCTTCTTCTTTTTTCCTTCAAGGCTGATTTTCCATGGCTTCAAGAGAGGGAATTTTGCTTCTTCCAAGCTTCCAAAATTGAAGGGTTTTCAAGGTTTCAAGAGAAGATTTGGTGATTTCCACTTGAATTAGTAAGTTTACTCACTTTTTCTTTGGATTTTCATAAAAGTTTGGAATATGTGTGATTTGGAATTGTCAAGTTGTATGTTTTAATTGTTGGAATTGGTGTGTATGAAGTTATTTTAAGTAGTTAATAATGATTTTAAGGTTGGATTAAAGAAATGGTCAAGTTTGAGTGAAGATTGGTGAAGAGAGAGAATTTAGGGTAATGGGAGAATTGGATTTTTGAATTCATGGATTTTAATTGTGCAATTTGATTCTAAATGAGTTTTTTTGATGCATAAACAAGTATTTTAAAGTCAAAAGGTGGATTTGGTTGAGTTTGGAAATGGAAGTGGTTATTTAGGATTTTGGAAAAAGGATTTTTAATGTATGATGAATTGTTTGATTTTATTGGTTAAAACATGTTCTTTAATAATATTAAGGATGGAAATAAGCTTGGAATGATAATTTGATTGAGTTGGAATGAAAAACCTTCAATGGGGAAGGTTATGCCTTTTTAGGGTTTTGGACATAAGCATGTGTTTATGTAATGTAATTGTTTTAAATATGTTAAAATATATTTTTAATAATATAAATAAACTTAAAACACCAAATTGGATGGCTTAATATGGTTTTCCAAAGTTAAAGTAAGGTTAGGCTTAACTTTGGGGTTTTGATTTGAGTGATGTTTAATTATGGTTTAAGATTGGAAATGCCTTTAAATGTGATACTAAATGATTATTTATAATCGCATTTGGTATAGGCATTAAGGGAAAGTATATTGGCCAACCTAAATGTTGAAGGGTAACTTGGAAGAGAAGGTTGGAGGTTGTTTTTAAGCTTGCATTTGGAAGCTTTTAGAAGTTCAAACTTTGGATAAATTGGTTATGTTTGCATTACATTGGGCATCACATATTTTGGATTGGAAAAAGTGTTAAGCTACTTGATACATTAAACATTGATGAATAATGTGCTATGACATGTGGTTTTCCATGAACGCATTAAATGCATTATGAAAAGCCATAGTTAATGGCTAAATTACATAAAATGTGAAATATGAGCATAATGTTAAAATGACCCAAAGTGTTTGGGCAATGTAAAAATGTGATGATTGTGATGATATGTTGAAATATGATGAAATGAAATGAATTGATATTGATATGAATGAGAAAAATGAGAAAAGTGAGGAAAAAAAAAGAAAATAAGGCAATATGCCTAATTGATAATAAGAATGAGGCAATGTGCCTAGTTGATTATAAAAAATGAGAAAACAATTGAATACGAAATAATTGTGTGCCTAGTATGTTATTCAATTTTCAGAGTTCTGTGTTTGGCGGCATGCCTATTAGGTTATCCTCATTATTTGCCTTCTCGGCTAGCTTTTGAGCTATTACTTGATTTGCCTTTAGGGCTAGACGCTTGGCGTCACTGTGATATGCCTTCGGGGATAGCTTTTGAGCAATTATTATGATTTACCTTCGGGGCTAGACACATGGTGTTTATTTGGACCAAAATAGTAATTCTAAAATTTGAATAGCTTATTAGATCCTTTGGGCCCATGCTTGTGTTTATTTTATGTGAATTGTAAAATGATTGAAAAATATGTTTAAAATGAAATGGTATGTCATATGGTGACATGATATACATAAGCATTGTGCATTGACATTGCATATAAGTGTTATTGTTATCAAAGTTTGTACCTCTAGGCTTTTGGCTTAGCGCAATTGTAATTCATCGCACAGGTGACATGGGAGATCCGACTGAGTCAGAGAGTTCTTTTAGACCGGGTCTGGTCTAAATTTGAGATTTTGCTAGCAGAGTTGATTTTGGGCATCAAGATCAGAGACACTGCCAGCATGTATATGTTTTATGTTGCATTTAGATATTATGTGTATTACATCATATTTTGATGTATGTATATTGTAAATTAACAAGAATGGATTAAAAAATTTTGTAATGTGGGTTTTATATGTGTTTTTGATAAATATATATATATATATATGTGTGTGTGTGTGTGTGTGTGTATAAATGTTTTGAGAAACTTGGAGAAATTGAGGAGTATGAGTGAAGTGTATGATTGGTTTTTTATTGGGGGTATTTTTTCTTTGCATGTTGTGAAATGTTGATAATTTGGGGATGTCCAAATTATAGACAAAACTCTGGCAAATTTTTTTCAGAGATTTTTATGGAAAATGCTGGTTTTAGAACCTATAATTTCTAATAAATATTTTATTGGTTATTTAAAATTACATTTTTAAGTATTTAAGATTTAAATTGGAAAAGTGAAAAAATTTTATTAAAACAAATCGTGACATTTTTATAACTTATACGCGTATTTTATATATATAAGTGTGTTACACATTCCATGGTTTTTGCATGTATTACTTATTAGAAAAACAAATCTTGCAATTTTAGAACTTATAAAATACGAGATCAATATATGAACACAAAAAATTAAGGAGAAGAATAAGAGAAGTAATCACACAAGAAATAAAGATTTACGTGGTTCGGCAATTTGCCTACATCCACTGGAGGTTTCTTACTTTATTTTTAGAGAGAGAATACAACTGAGATTTTTCTTTTCTCATAATTCAATCTGTTGTTTAACATATAAGGTGCTCTATATATAATGTTTACTTTACCCTAGATATATAAGGAAATCCTTTTCCTTAAGGAAATCTTTTTCTTATTCTAACCTCTTTTCCCTATTCAAACTCTATTATATCATTGATAATCCTCCTCTTTGTTCTAACTCCTAGTACAAAACTGATTTGGTTTATAAGCCATTATTTAACAATCTCCACCTTAGCGAATAATCAACCCCTTTAGAAGACTTGCTCAATCTTGAGATTTGTACCACTTCTTGAAGTTTCAATATCTTCACAAATTCTCAGTTTGTAACTTGGAGCAAGTCCAAACAATGTTTGAACTTCTCCAAAGGCAACATATTTGTCAATATATCTACTGCAGTTTCCTTTGTGTGTACCTTTATTAACAAAATCTCACCTGAAGAAATTAACTTTCTGATTTTATGATATCTTACATCAATATGATTTATTCTAGCATGGTACACTTGATTCTTGGATAGCTCTATGGCACATTGACTATCGTAATATATACCAAGAGCTTGCTATTTGAAGCCTAATTATGAGATAAGCCCTTTCAACCATAATGCTTCCTTACCTGCTTCTGTTATTGCCATGTATTCTGCCTTTGTGGTAGGTAAAACAATCTCACTTTGTAAGGTTGACCTCCAACTAATTGGACCATTTTCAAATGTGAAAATATAACTTGTAATAGACTTTCTATCATCCACATCTCCAACGTAGTCTAAATCAACATATGTAATAATAGATACCAAATCATTTATTGCACTTGTGAGCGGAAATTTTTGCCCCCACTCCCATGTGGAATGGTTCTTGTGACTTCGGCACTATTAGGCTTGGGGCCTTAGAGAACACGGGCCTAAGCCTAGAGAAAAAGGAGTCACCACCTGGATGGACTGAAAAAAGAAAGGGGTGGATGACTCGATTCCTAAGGAATCCCCAACCCCCTAATGGGTTCGAAAAGTTGGGTACTTGTGGGGAAGGTGAGAAATGGCCCAGCACCCCCACAACGCCCGGTTCATTAGAACTGACCTCCTTTTCAGGTCTTAATATTAGAAAATTTTTAAATATAATGATATTATTCATACTACATGCGATTATAAGAATAAATAAATACTTTATTAAAATCACAATAATGTCGATACAAAACAAATAAATGGACACCCATCCGAGGATGGAAGCATGTCCTTACATCGTCCATGTCTAAAACTAAAAAAGACACCCACCAAAAGGTGAAAACATGTCCTTTACATTAATTCTGAAATATAAAGATAATTGAAATTACATAAAGATTAAATAATGAAGTACCCAATCATGGAAGCATACCTCTTACAATTTTTTAAAACTAAAATAAATCAATAAAAATAACAATAACTCATCATAAATAAATCATTCATCAAACATATAAATTAAAGATATAAATAAACCATCAATCAAGACATATAATAAACATATTTCTAATTTAAATAAAGCAATAAATATATAAATTTAGGGTTTATGCATCAATTAGGATTTCTTAAATAAAATTAGAGTTTTGCAGGTTTTCTGTTTAAAAATTAGGATTTTGTATTTTAATTACTAGATTAGTCAAATAAGAAATATTTAATATAAAAGAAATAACATGGTTATTGGATAGACAAACAGGTTGATTTTTGATTTTATTTAATTAAGACATTAGTAATTAAATCTGTATGATCAAAATAATGAAGCTATTGTGTTAGTATAATAATCCGAAATAATCAAAAAAGTTTTAAAGGTAAAATAACATAGCTACTGTGATGTTTGAATTAAATATTAGGTTTGACATAAATTAGGGTTTGAATATAAAGAATGAATGTTTTGGGTTTAGGGTTTTAAAAGTTTTATGAAAATAATATTAAGGTTTAGGATTTAAGTAAATCAAATTAAAGCTCATGAAAATTGGATTAAAAGTTAGGTACTTGAAAAGAATAGGCTACTGTGATAATTAATTTTGACAAATAAAATTAAAGAGACATACCTATATTTGAAGGTTCCACCAAAAATTATTGATGAAATTCTTGGTTGAGCTTAACACCAAGGCAGAAGATTGCTTGCTGCCTTGATTCTTTATTGTTGCTTGATTGTTGCTTTTAAAATTTCAAAATCTAGTCCTTAAATCAATTGCTAAGAAAAAGTCCAAATAATTCTTGAGTCCAAAAAATTCTCCTCCCTTGTCCGTGTGTTTAATACCATTATTTATAGGAAAATAAAAAGTCCTAATACTATTTTGATAAGGAAATACCAACCGTTTAGGAAAAATTACAAGATCGGGTAAAACAAGATTTGGTAAAAAATTAGCAGCGCACGTGGGCTGCGCTGGGCGAGGCAGCGAACATGCGGGCTGGGCAATTTTTGCCACAAGCTTTGCCTCGTCGCCAATTTTGCCGTCGCCGATTTTTTATTTTTTTTTCTATTATTTTTTTATTTTTTATTTGTATATATATTTAAAAATAAATAAATAATAAATAAAAATTAAAATAAATGATAAATAAAATAAATATTATAAATAAAATAAATAATAAATAATAAGTAAAATAAATTAAAATAAATAATATATACCACAAAAGTTATTTCAGACTATTTTAAAATCTTTTGACTAGACTGGATAAAAAATTAAGGGTCTACAGTTTGCCCTCTACTTGAGAGATCTGAGACTACAACAAAATAGAGTGAAAAGTAATGTGATTTTTGACTGGGTTTAAAGCCAGACTGGACTCCATACCCAAGGTTGGTTTGAGTTTTGGACTCAAAAAATAATTTGGGTTCTGAACCCGATGTGAGTTCTGGACTAAAAAATAATTTGGATTTTGGACCCGAGGTAAGTTCTGGACTCAAAAATAATTTGGGTTCTGGACCCGAGGTGAGTTTTGGACTCAAAAAATAATTTGGGTTCTGGACCCGAGATGAGTTCTGAACTAAAAAATAATTTGGATTTTGGACCCGAGATAAGTTCTGGACTTGAAAATAATTTAAGTTTTGTACTCGAGGTGAGTTCTGGACTCAAATATAATTTGGATTTTGGACCCAAAAATAATTTAGGTTCTGGACCCGAGGTGAGTTTTGGACTCAAAAAATAATTTTGATTCTAAACCCAAGGTGAATTTTGGACTCGAAACTAATTTGGGTTCTGGACCCGAGATGAGCTCTGAACTCAAAAATAATTTGAGTTCTGGACCCGAGGTGAGTTCTGAACTAAAAAATAATTTAGTTTGAATTATCTGCAAAAAATAATTAGAGTCAGTAGGATATTAATAAAAAATTTGTAAAAAATTTAACTATTTTTTACCATACCTATACTCTCTTACCTCCTGTGTGGAGAAATATTTTAAAAGTAAGAAAATATTTTTAGACACATAAATATCTGAACAATTAAATTGAATAATTGAATTTACTATTTATTCACTGTTTATTTACAATTTACTCACTATTCATTAATAGTGAGATTCATTGCGGGCTCTTTTTTTTTTCATCGGAATTATTATTTTTTTTCCTTTTGCCTTTTATTTTTTTCTTTGCACTTTGCCTATATAAACGGTTCATTTCTTCAATACCCATGCACACTTACATCCATTCACAAATCATTTATATATTTTCATAGTTGAAGTAAGCAAAGGGTTGAGCAGAGACTTGATAAGCAAATGGAGAGGATGCATGCTTCGAGATCAAGGCCTCGATCCAATGCCGAATTGATAGAATTTATTCGACAATATAAAAATGGTACTATAAATCTACTAGCTGGGATGCAGCTTCATCGCAGTTCAAGTCAAAAAACTAAGGTAACATTGCAACTTAAAATTTTAATAGCACAAACATGTATTCATTATTTTATTTCATTTTATTATTAGTTTTAGTTTTTAATTATTAATTATTAATAGTACTAAAAATTAGGAAATATTAAAAATAAATTAATTAGTGAACTATTATTAAGAATTTAATAAATAAATAAATAAATTAAAATAGAATGAGTAATTCTAGGCTATGAATAAGTGGTATTGGTAGGATGATATACTTACCTCGTGTTAGCTTACCTGGTCGGTGTTAGCGCGATTGCTGTGTTGTCCGGGGCGGAGGGTGTGTCTACAAAGCCCGACAATGGTATAACGTAGCACCCTCTCGGGTAAAATGGATTGTCCGAGAGTGCGGTTTTGAAAGCTTTATCTTGCAATTACCATCTGAGGAGTGTCCGATAGACAGTAGTGTAGTTCAAGCATTGTCAGAGTGATGAATGGACACGACCCATACTTTTCACCTATCTGTAGGAGAGATGACCATTGGCCCAGTTGATTTTATAGCCATAACTAGTATCTTGTACTATGGCCTTCCGGTCCCTCTTACCAATGATATTCTGACACACGAAGAAATTCAACAGTTAATCGGTATGGAACTGTCACTAAAAGAGCCCATCAAGATAAAAATTTATCCGATTCGGAGTTATTGGATGAGCTACGATGGATGGGTTCGTAGAGAAACAACCAAACAATATGCTCAGGAATTTTAGTTGTTTTTGCTTGGATCAACCATTTTATGCAGCATTGAATCTACCATCCATCTATCGGTGTTGAGGGCTCTTACTCATATGGATATGGTATTGCTTTACGGCTGGGTTGAAGCTAGCCTTGACTCTCTCTATCATGGACTAGATAAAATTTGCTAGAATAAGATCTTTTGTTAGTTTCATGGTGGCTGTCGAGGTACTCATCTTCTACCATTGTCAATTCCGTTCTTATACTTGTATGAATTTGATTTTCACTATTGTTGCAGGTATGGGCATATGTGTCACATCCGTTATTTTGGAGATATAAAATTTTATATATACTCAATATATATATCTAGAGTATATATATATATATAACATATACATATGGTATATTAATTGTATATGTTGGATTAATACATTACATACTCAATATATTTAAAACACATATAAGGTACAATTGATGTGTATATAAGATACACATTACTTATACATATGTGTAATATCCCAAATTTTTTGAAAAGTTTTAATTTTTAAAAATTTAATAAAATAAATTATAATTTAAAATGAATAAATTAAATTAATAGTTTTAAATGAAAAATGAAGGGATTTTAAATGAAAAAGTGGAATATATATGTGATATATATGTAAAATATATACAACATATAAAAGTCAATACTTTTTAAAAGAAAAGTCAAAGTAAAATGATATTTTGGTAATTAAATTTTAAAAATTTAAACTTAATAAAATAATTCAAAAATAAATAATTTTGGATGGAAGATAATATTTTGGGATTTTAATTAAATAATTAATTAAAAATATATTAAAATAGTAATATATATAAGGTTGAAAATGTGAGTGGGAGGAAAGAGAAAATCATTTTTTTTCATCTTCTTCTTCTTCTTTCCTTCAAGGCCGACTTTCATGGCTTCAAGAGAGGATTTTCTTCTTCCAAGCAACCATAATTGAAGAGATTTTAAGGATTTAAGCGAAGTTTTAGAACATTCTTCATAAATTGTGAAGCTTCTTTACCAATTTTGCCTATTCTATAGAAAAGTGTGTTATGTGAATTTTTGGATTTCATAGTAGCATGATTTAATTGCTTAATTGGATATGAATGAAGTTTTTTTGATTGGTTATTAATGATTTTAAGGTTAGATTTAAGAAATGGTTGAATTTAAGTTGAGTTTAGTGAAGAGAGAGAATTTAGGGTTATGGAACATTTGAGTTTTTGAAATCATGAGTTTTAATTGTGTAAATTGGTTCCAAATGTGTTATTTTGATGCATAAACAAGGATTTTAAAATCAAATGATGGATTTAGTTAAGTTTGGATAGAGTTTGAAGATGGTAGTATTGATTTAGGGTTTTGGAAAAGTGAATTTTTAAAGAATGATTAATTGTTTGATTTTAGTTCTTAAATCATGTTATTTAATGATATAAGTGGTGGAAATAAGATTTAAATGATAATTGGATTGAGTTGGAATGGAGATCCTTCAATGGTGAAGGTTATGCCATTTTAGTATTTTGAACATAAGCATGTGGTTAATTAATGTAATTGGTTTAAACATGTTAAAATATGTTTGTAATGATATAAATAAACTCAAAACAATAATTTAATGGGTTAATATGGATTTGCTAAGTTAAAGTAAGGAAAGACTTAATTTTTAAAATTTTGTAGGAGTGTTGTTAAATTAAGGTTTGATGTTGAGAATGCCTTTGAATGTGATATTAAATGATTGTTTATGATCACATTTGATATAGGCATTAATGGAGGTTGATTTGCTTTATCCAAGTGGTGAAGGGCAAGTTGGAAGAATAGGATTGGAGGTTGTGTTAAGCTTGCTTTGGGTTGCTAGTGGAGGTATGTACAAACTTTGAATATATTGTTTATATTTGCATGACATTTGGGCTTAACACATTTTGGTTGAAAAATGTGTTAAGTTACTTGGTTCATTGATTGAGTATGAATAATGTGCTATGACATTTATAATGCCATATATATATTAAATGCATTGTGAAAAGCCATTGATAATGGCTAAATTGTGTAAAATGTGAAATATGTATATTATGTGAAAATACCCAAAGTAATTGGGTAATATGTTGTGAATGCAAAAAAAAAAAAGAAGAAGAGAGATATGTGGAATAATGAAATGAATTGATATTGATAAAATTGAGAAAAAATAAGAAAAATGAGAAAGATGTGAAAAATGATAAAAGTGAGAAAAAAAAAAGTGAAAATAAGGTAATGTGCCTAGATTGAATATGTGACAATGAGAAAGAGATTAATAATGAGAAAAATGAATAAATAAAAAAAAAGTGAGAAAAAGATGATATAATAAGGCAATGTGCCTAGTTTGATCATGAGAAAATGAGAAAAGTGTTGATAAAGGAATTATGAAAGAAGTTGATAATGAGAAATATGAATAAATTGTGTGCCTAGTATATTATTCAATTTTCAAATTTCTGGGTTTGGCGGCATGCCTATGAATTGCTGGGCAGGTGAAAAGACCAGGTTGTAAGCCGGGCCCAGCTAATAAATATGATGTTTTTAGGGTGAAAAGACTGGGTCGTAAGCCTCAAAAATAAATCTTGCCGTAGCAGTCTAGTCGGGTTGAGGACCAAGATAGTGGGGCTTAAGGGTCTAGCCGGGTTGAGGTTCAAGAGACTGGGGCTGTTACATTATCCATGGATATATTGCCTACAGGGCTAGACACAAGGTGTCATTATGGACCAAAGCAGTAAATCTGAAATTTGAGTAGCATATTAGATCCTTTTGGGCCCATGCTTGTCTTTGCTTTAATGTGAATTATAAATTGTGATACAATTAAGCAATATAATGAGATATAATGTTATGAGTTGTGATATAGATATGTGTTGTGCATTGACATTACATTTGGACTATATTGTTATCAAAGTTTGTACCACTAGGCTTTGGCTTAGCGCGATTGTAATTCGTCGCGCAGGTGTCATGGATGTTTTGGTAGAGCCGGAGAGTTTACTAGATCTGTTCGGGTCTAGGTTAGTATTTATTGAGCTTGAAGAGTTTTTCACTACATCAAGATCAGAGCCAGTTGCCAAGGTGTAGATATTTGATATTACAGTATATTTTGATGTTATATATGTTATGATATGTTTTTGAAGTATATAATGTAAATTGTAAAGAATGATTTGAATAATTTTTTTAAGATGGGATCTTATATATGATGTTGATATATATATACCTATATATAAGTATTTTGAGAAAATATGGAGAAATTAAGAAGTTTTGGTGAAATGATGAATTGATTTTATTTGGAGTGTTTGTTTTATGCAGATTATGTTTTGTTGAATTTTGGAAACGTCCAAATTATAAACAAAACTCTGGCAAAATTTTTCCAGAGATTTTCATATAAAATGTTATTTCGGGTTACTATAGCAAGTAAAGAATATTTATATATTATTTAATTTTATATATTTAGTATTTGAAATTTTAAAACAGAATTGTGAAAATTTTTATTAAATCGGTCTATGACATTTTTGTATCGTATATGCGTATTTTACATATGCTGAAAATATGTATTGTACGTATATAGGGTATAAAGGTGTTACGTTTATTTTGATATCAGAGCCTAGGTTTGAAGTTCTTGACCTAGGCGGTTTTTAGAGAGAGAAAATTAGAATTTAAAAAAAAATAATTTTCAATTGTGATGCATACATTGGCACTGGCAATTTATCCGATCCCTAATGTGACAATGTCCATTTGATATAATGGATATGAGTTGAGATGGCGTCTAGGTTATATAGATCAGAGTTGCACAATAGAAACGTCATTCTGGGGCGTATGGATTAAGAATTTTTGGAACTTTTATTTGAAATTAAAATTCATAGCTGATTCAGTTGATGAATAAGTGAAATTAAGAAAAATAATTTATGAAATGATTTAAGATATGAAATAAAAAGTTTGAAAAATGGGCATGATAGTTACAGAAAATTTTATAGATGTGCTGTAAAATGATATTGTCGGATTTTTGAATAAATATAGGAATGTTGAATGAGTTTGAAAATTTAATGAAAATTTTTCTATATGCTAGAATCTAATGTATAAAATTTTATAATTTTTAAAGATGAATTACTAATTAAGAAAGGTAGAAGAACACAGATTGCTGGAGGAATTCCAAAAACTCAAAATCTATAGAAATCGAGAAACATATTTAAAAACTATAGAAAACAAACCCAGAAAAATATGAAAATTTACACCCAATATCATATGTATTCTTATAACATATGGTTAAAATTTTATTAATTTTTATTAAGGTATGATACCTGAAAAAAATGGACAACCAGGTGCTGCCAGAGAAATTATTAAAGAGACAGATTCTCTGATTATGGAAGATTTAATTTTTAAATATATTAAATCAACTTGGAAAAATCTAGAACTTTAAATATAAGTCCATATATGTGTCAAGTGCACATGGATAAAAGTTTACAAGCTTTTATAAAGAATTTGTAAGGAATATAAAAATTGAAAGTAAGAGTGACATGAAACTAAGGAAGTCAAACAATTTTGTGTACATGAGTAATAAATTAATTTCATGAGATAAATGAATAAAAATGATTATAAAAATTTGTATGTATACGGGTAGAAGTATGAAGAAGGAATATGGAGTTTTAATAATTTAGAACAAAGAGTTCATAAAAAAAATGAATGATACATGATTTAGGGTTTGAGTATGTAAAAGTAGGATATCTAATTGATGATGTTAATTAGTGTAAGGAAATGAATTAGTGTTGTTTAAAAGTAAATGTTATGATCTTAAGATTGAGAATGCGATATGCATGAGATTTGGTGAGGTTCATTTGTTGGTTGCATTATATGAAATTTAAATTTTTGAAATGGGTTTCCATAATTGTGAAAGTGATGTGTTTTGATGTTATATTAATATAAAAATAATGTTTATAAAGTTAGCTCTTGAAAGTGAGATTAATATAATGGAGTTTAAGTAAAGTATTAAGTTGAAAATTTAGAGTTGTAAGGGAATTTCGATGAGGATTGTTTAGATATTGATAATTTAATGTTTGATAAGCATGGGAGTAATTTTGAATGAGTAATATTATTTATAAAAGTACTAACTAAGGTGTAATGTGGTTGATAATATAGAAATTTGTTATGAAATAAAGGGAAATGATTAAGTAAAAATGAGTTACTTTAGGTAATTGAATTGGAAATGATGAAAAGGGATATGAAGGGTATGATAAATGCATAAAAAAATGTGAGAGAGATGTCACATTGGAAATGTAACTAAGATTTATATGAGGTGTTAAATATATATATATATATATATATAATAAGAAACTTATTTAAGAGATGGGCGATTAAATAAGGAAGATGTTAATTATGTTGTGGCCAGAGTGTATATATATGTTGAATTGATGAATAACCTAAGTAATGTCAAAAGAATGAGAAATGATAATGTTCTCTGAAAGGTGATAAATGTTAACTTTGTATAGGTTGTATGTTAAAGAGGAATTGCATATAATTGTATGATATGTGTGATGAGATTTTTTAATATGAACACAATTGTGATATATAAGAAAATGTGGAAAGTAAGTCACATTGTGAATATGACTTACGAAGGTGTATATGGATGATTAAAAAATATTATCGAGTGTTTGTTACCTTATACAATTACTTGTTTAGTGATATTGAGAATGATATTGCAAGTATTAATATACCTAAGAGAGATTAGGTGTAATATCCTAAAGTATACCCTAAATGTTTTGGAATATTTATTGTTGTATTTGGATTAAGTGTATATGTTAAGTGAGAAGAGAAAAGAAGTAAAGAGAGATTTGTATATGTTGTATATATAGAGATATATACAACATATACAAGTCAAATTATTAAGTGGTCAAAGAAGATTATTTATTTATCAAATTAATTAATTAATTAAAAGGGAAATAAGTGAGTGGAAGAGGATATTTTAAATTATTATATTATTTAATTTACTTGGTGGAGGTTTAAGTAGAGAAGAGTGTTTGACTTTGCCTCTTTGTTTCTTCATTTTCTTCTTCATTTTCTTTTCTTTTCCTTGTTGGCCGGTCATCACCTAAGAAAGAGAGGAGGAGAGTTTTTGAGTTTTCCAAGCTTGTGATTGAAGGAGATTTCAAGTGATTAAGTTGGAAATTTAAGAAGTTTCATCATTTTTGGTAAGTTTCTACTTGATTCTCTTGTTTTATTTTAAGTTGTGTTTGAGTTTGGTGTTGGATTATTAAGAGCATGAGTATGCTTGATTGTGGTGTGTTTGAGAGTACTGGATTTAATTGATTGTGATTTTGGAGTTGAATGGAAGAGTAAGAGTTGTGTTTATATTATGGTTTTGAATTGGTAGTTGATGTATGTTGTGAGTTTGATCAATTATTTTTGTACATCTTCAAGATGTTTATGTTTATTGAAGTTGAAAGCATTGAATGCATGAGTTTGATTGGAAACAGAAGCATTTTGGATGCCACGACCGTGGGGGTGTTAAGCAAATTGGACAGATTCATTTTCTAACCCACGACCGTGGGGTTGTGAGGCCACGACCGTGGGGATCTAGATAGTGGTTTTTGCTTGTATTTGTGATCTAAGGGTTTAGTATGAGACTAATAGGTGGATAATTGTATTGGAATTCATGTGTATGTTTATATAAGTGTGTATTTTCCTTTTGAATTAGGTTGTGAAGAGGTTGAATTGCCTTAACCCTAGTAGTGAAGAATTCTTGGAAGAGGAAGTGTATAGATTGGTGTGAGTTGTTCTTGAGGTAGGTACAAACTTGCATGATTGCATACATTCATATGATTTTGAGATTCAACACATTTGGTTGTGAATGTGTTAAGTAATTTATTACATTGTTAATACATTTTATTAATGCTATGATTTGCATAATGTGGAAAATATGATGACTATTAAAAATGTATGTTCAATGCACTTGGTTAAGTATACTTTAATGATGAATTGCTTTAATGTGAATTGAGATATGATGAAATGTGGAGCCATTGTTGTTGGCTATGATAATGCAAATGAAATAAGTGAGGCATGATTGCCTATTTAATTATGGAATATGAAATGAGAAATGAATGGAAAAAGAGAATGATAGAGATAAATGAAATATTTGTGTGCTTAATATGTTATTCAATTTTCAGAGTTCTGGGTTTGACGGCATGCCTATGAATCGCTGGATAGGTGAAAAGACCGAGTCGTAAGCCGAATCCAGCTAAAAAATATGAAATGTGATGTTTTTGGGGTGAAAAGACTGGGTCGCAAGCCTCAAAAACAAATCCTTGAAGCTAGATTGAGTGAAAAGACTGGGTCGTAAGCTCAAATCTAGTTGATTATCCATGGATAAATGTATATATCGCCTACGGGCTTGATGATTGTGATTATGGACCAAAGTAGTAACTCTGAACTTTGAATATCATATTAAATCCTTTTTGGGCCCATGTTTATTTTTGCTTAAATGTGATTTATGAATGATGGAACAATTGAATGATAAAATAAAAGGTAATGTTATGAAATATGATGTCCTTGAGAATTGTTTATAATGTTTGAAAATATGACATTTGCATTTTATTATAGCATATTGTTATTGCGGTTTGTACCACTAAGCCTATGGCTTAGCGCGATTGTGGTTCATTGCGCAGGTGACAGGGTAGAACTGGAGAGTTCCTCTAGGCCGAGTCGAGTCTAGATTCTGAAGTGTTGATAGTGGGCTTAAAGATCAAAGACTGACTGCCAAACATGTATAAACTTTATGTTTAATAAAATTTGATTTTATTGTTTATGTATTTGTAAATACCTCTACATTTTCCGCTGCATATTGAATGAACGTTTTATCTATTGTGTTTTATATTATAACTTAAATGTTTCAAGTTTTCTCTTATTAATGTTAAAGGAATGATTTGTGTTTAGTAAAAAGTAACATTCCTATATTCAGTATATGTATATTACGGTTATGGTGGTATGTAGTGTGTGTATACGGGGTATAGGGGTGTTACAATTGTTTTGGTATCAGAGCCTAGGTTTGAGATTCTCAACCTAGGTAAATTGTAAGAAAAAGAAAATTTTGATTTTTAAAAATATGGTTTTTAAATAAGATACATGTTTTGGTATTGGCAGTCTCTGATCTTTGATGCGGTATATTCTGCTGTGTTTGCAGATATAGGTAGTAATGGCGTCTCAGTCACGTCAGTCTATAGAAGGTAGTTGTAATATCCCTAAGTACACCCTAAAAGTTTTGGAATCATTATTGTTGTATTTAGATTTAATGTGTATGTTTGATGGAAAGAGAAAAGAAGTAAAGAGAAAGTGTATATGTTGGATATATATAGATATATATATATATATAACATATACATAGTGTATAAATGGGTGTAGGAATATAAGTGTATATGATTAATAATAATAATAATAAAGAAAAAGAAGAAAGGAAGTCAAAGGGAAAGATATGTGGTGAAGGATTTTTATATTATTTATTTTATTATTATTATTATATATATATATATGATAAGTATGGGAAAAGAAGAGAAAAATCTTCTTTTCTTCTTCTTCTTCTTCTTGAACGAGAGAGAGAGAGAGAGAGAGAGAGAGAGAGAGAGAGAGAGAGAGAGAGGTGTGATTTTATCTTCATACACATCAAATTCTTAAGGGCTTTAAGAGAATTGAAGGTGGAGATTGAGGATTTGGCAAAATATTCAAGTAAGTATTCATTTTCTTGTATTGATTTCTATTGATTGAGGTTATATTTGTTATGGTTGGTGCGTGAAGATGATGATAATGAAAGATTGAAATATATAGATATGTTGAATTGGTATCTAGATGATGATAATTTGGGTTATTTGTGAGGATGATGATGAATTGTTGAAATTGTTGAGTAAGGGTTTAGTATAAATGAATTGAGAATTTGAGTAGATGATTCATGGTGATGTATATAATGATTATTATTATGATATATTGAAGTTATATAAGTGTTAAATTGATAGGTAATTGATGAATATAACCAAGATGTTGATTAAGGGTGATGAAGTATGAGTTTTGAAGTGTTTGTGTTTTCATGGATGAGAGTTCGAAATGTATGATTTTTGCCTGACACGGGCAGTGACACGGCCATGTTGTTTGGCATGTCAACGGTACTGAGTTTGATGTTTGTGACACGACCATTAACACGGCCATGTTACTGAGCGTGTCATAGTTACTGTGAGAAAAAGTAATTGACACGGCCATGAACACGCCCGTGTTGTTGGGCGTGTCAATGTTTCTGTGAGGCAGAATGAGTGACACGTCCATTAACACGACCGTGTTACTAAGCGTGTCAAAGCTTCTGTATTGTTGGTTTAGGGCACGATCAGGGACACGCCCGTGTTGGTGAGCGTGTCATGTGTAGAGTTTGCCCTAATTAGTTATCCTTCTTATTTTCTTATATGTATAATTATCTTTGGATTAGGTTTTGAAGAGATTGTGTTGCCTTAACCTAATTGTTGAGAATTCTTGGAAGAGGAAGTGTATAGATTGATGGGAGTTGTTCTTGAGGTAAGTACAAACATACTTGGATGTATTCTTTTACATGATTGTGAGACTTAACACATTTAGTTATAAATGTGTTAAGTAATTTACTATATTGTTAATACAATGTGACTAATGTTATGATTTGTATAGTGTGAAAGATATGATGATCATTCAAAAAGGTATGTGCAATGCAATTTGTTATGATAAATACTTTATTAATGAATTCAAAATATATTATGTATATTCTATTGATGAGTTGTTTTAATGTGAATTGAGGTATGATATGATCTAAAACTATTGTGATTGGTTATGATGATTCAAATGAAATAAGTGGGGCATGTTTGCCTAAATGAAGATGTTTAATGCAATTGATGATATATATTCTCTTGATGAGATGTGGAGCCATGGTTGTTGGCTATGATGATGCAAATGAAATTATTAAGGCATGATTACCTATGTGTTTATGAGATATAAATTGAGAAAGAGAATGGTAAAGAAGTGAATGAATTGATTGTATGTTTAATATGTTATTCAATTTCAGAGTTCTGGATTTGGCGGCATGCCTATAAAATATGAAAAGTAACAGTCTTGCCGGGTTGAGGATCTCCTCGATATAGTTGGGTTAAAGGTCCAAGAGACTGGGTCTGTTACAGGTAATAGTCTTGCCGGGTTGAGGATCTCTTCAATTTGAGTTGAATTGAGGTCCAAGAGACTGGGTCTGTTACACTATGTGAATTATGGATATGAAATATATTAACAGTAAAAGTCTAGCCGGGTTGAGGATCTCCTTGATTTATCCGGGTTGAGGTCCAAGAGACTGGGTCTGTTACAGGTAACAGTCTATCCGGGTTGAGGATCTCCTCGAGTTTAGCTGGGTTGAGGTCCAAGAGACTGGGTCTGTTACCCTATCCATGGATAGAGATATATACATATTGCCTACAGGCTTGATGATTATGATATGGACCAAAGCAGTAACTCTGAACTTTGAATAACATATTAGTTTCTTTTTGGGCCCATGCTTGTCTTTGTTTAAATGTGATTTATAAAATGTGAAATGGATGAATAATGAGACCTATGTTTGCCTTCGTTGGAAATGTGATTCATGACTGGTGAATTGTGAATAATGAATTAATTGAATAAAATAAAATTATGTAATGTAACACCTCTATACCCTGTATACGTACCAAGCATCGATCATAATATACGTATATTGAATATAGAAAATGCCACGGTTTAAAAAGACACAACAAATATCTTTGTAAATAAGTGAAGCTAATTTCAAACAAATAAAGAAATCCAAAAGACACTATATACAAAATGTTTAATAATTCACAGCGGAAGTTATTACAAATACGTTATAAATCAAGGTTTATAAAACATAGAATATATATACATGATTGGCAGCTCTTCTCTGATCTTTAAGTCCCAAAACAACTCTTCAATGTCCACTCTCACTCGGTCTTGAGGAGCTCTCTGGTTCAACTCTGTCACCTGCGCGATCAAACACTATCGCGCTAAGCCAACGGCTTAGTAGTACAAAGTATGCTCGTATTATGTTTTAGTGCAGTATAATGTCACACATTTTAATAACAAATCAACATCATAGATGGAAGGATAACAACATACCTTTATATTTCATAAACCACACACATAGAAGCACATCACATTACCACATCATACTACATTCAATGTCATAACAATATTCATATTACATCTTCATTGTTCCATTGATTTTACCATTCAAGAATCACATTATATACAAAGACAAGCATGGGCCCAAGACACACTAATATGCCATTCAACTTTCAGAGTTAATGCTTTGGTTTTGTTATCACATTTATTATTATCATAAACCCAACTAGGCTTCAAGGATTTAGGTTCAACCAAGCTTCAAGGGGGAACAAAGCATGCTAAGTCTCAACCCAACTTGGCTTCAAGAACCAATCCAACCTAGCTTCAAGGGTTGTAACATCTCAATTAGGCTTCAAGGATCAAATCCAACCAAACTTCAAGAGAATGTTACAAATGGGCATGCCACCAACAACAAAACTCTGAAAATGAATAACACATTAGACACACAATTCATTTATTATTTCATTCTCAATTCTCATCATCAATTAGGCAAACATGCCTTATGTTCTTTCAATTGAATCATCGTAGCCAAACACAATGGCTTCACATCACATTTGAGTTATCATAGCCAATCACAATGGCCTCATATCATGTTGTATCTCAATTCATATCATTCATCTAGCATCATCATATTATATCTCAATTCATATTATTCACATAGCATCATTGGTATAACATTTCAAGATGCATTATTCATATAACACATTGCCATTCACAAGTTTCACAATGCATATTACATCACCTTGTTCATATAATATCATATGCATTATCAAATGGAAGTTCAAACTCAATCATGTAAGAAGAACAAAAACCAAACACAGTAACCAACACACTCAAGGGACACGGCCAAGCTTGTGGCCGTGTCTCTCAAAACCAATTGGCAGTAACAAACACAGGCATGGGACACGTCCGTGTCTCTCCAAAATCAATCCAACACGGCCCAAATTTCCTTGACTTGGCCGTGTCTCTCCTTGCTTTTGGCCGTGTCACTCATGGAATGAAACCCTAAACATAACCAAGTCTTCTTTGGTTGCACTCAATTACATTATACACAATATATCATAATTCAAATGAATGTAAGCCATGTTCTAAACACATATTTCACATGTTTACCAAATCATAATATTATCAAATCACAACACACTTCCAACATATCTTCAAAATACCAAAGGAAAAACAAGAGAGTACTTACTTTAGATGAAGAAATTTCACAAATCTCCCACCAAATCCTTTGATTCCTCCTTCAATTTGAGCTTAGAACTTCAAGATCCTCTCTTGCTCTCTTGCTCCCTTTTGTCTTTGGATGAGCCGGCCACCATAAGAGAAAAGAAGAAAAGATGATAAAGAAAAGTCAAATTATCATCTCTTTAAATCTCCACCAAGCAATTCTAAAAAGGCAATTACCAACATACCCTCTTCTCACTTGTTCTAACTATCCTTCATCCACATGCCCTATTTAGTAATTGCACTCATCCCAAATTAAAAATATCTTCTCCCCTTGACTCTCCATTTGACCAACTTATATGTTATATATATTAACATATATACAACATATAAATTCCATTAACACAATCATTTCCTTTGCTAAAACATATGTACATTAAATTCAAATCAAACAACAATTGAATTAAAACTTCTAGGGCACACATGGGTATATTACAATTCTCCCCCTCTAAAAAGAAATTTCTTCCTCGAAATTACCTGATATCAAGTCTGGAATAGTTGAGGATATTGATCTCGCATGGTTTGTTCACTCTCCCAAGTTGCTTCTTCTCTCCCATGATTCTTCCACAAAATCTTTACCAAAGGCATTTTCTTATTTCTCAACTCTTTCACATCACGTGCCAAGATAGCAACTGGTTCTTCTTCGAATGTTAAATCTGGACTCACTTCAATAGATTCAATTGGCAACACATGAGATGGATCCGACCTGTATCTCCTCAACATAGAAACATGAAATACATTATGAATCCTTTCTAACTCAGGTGGCAAAGCAAGCCGATAAGCAACTGGCCCAACTCTTTCCAAAACTTCATACGGTCCAATGAAACGAGGACTCAATTTCCCTTTCCGACCAAACCTCAAAATCTTCTTCCAAGGAGACACTTTTAAAAATACTTTATCTCCCACATTATATTCAATGTCTCTCCTCTTCAAATCTGAATAAGATTTTTGTCGGTCTGAAGCTGTTTTCAACCTCTCTCGAATCACTTTCACTTTCTCTTCAGTTTCTTTGACCAAATCAGGACCAATTAACTTACCTTCTCCAAGCTCATTCCAACATAAAGGTGTCCTACATCGTCTACCATATAATGCCTCGAATGGTGCCATACCAATGCTTGATTGATGACTGTTGTTGTAAGCAAATTCAACAAGTGGTAAGAATCCATCCCAACTTCCAGAGAAATCAATAACACAACTTCTCAACATGTCCTCGATAATCTGTATCACCCTCTCGGACTGCCCATCTGTCTGCGGATGGAAAGCAGTACTGAAATGCAATCGAGAACCCAATGCACCATGTAAGCTCTTCCAAAACCTTGAAGTAAACCTGGGGTCTCGGTCAGACACTATAGAAATTGGGACACCATGCAGCTTCACAATCTCATGAATATACAGCTCAGTTAACCTCTCCAAAGAGTAATCCATCCGAACCGGAAGAAAATGAGCTGTCTTAGTCAATCTATCAACAATCACCCAAATAGCATCATGCTTTCTTTGTGTCAATGGCAGACCAGATACGAAATCCATGGTTACTCTATCCCATTTCCATTCAGGCACTGCTAAAGGTTGAAGTAACCCTGTTGGAACTTGATGCTCAGCTTTTACCCTCTGACATGTGAGACATTTAGACACAAAATCTGCAATGTCTCTCTTCATACCAGACCACCAATAATGCTGTCTCAAATCATGATACATCTTTGTATTGCCCGGATGCATAGCAAATACTGATTGATGTGCTTCCTCTAGAATAATCCTTCTCAATTTAGCATCATCAGGTACACACATTCTGTTCTTAAACCAAAGACTCCCATCACCTCTCACAATAAAATCTCGACCCTTTCCATTCTGGCAATCTGAAATAATCTTCTGAATCTTCTCATCAGCCAATTGAGCCTCTTTAATATGATCCAACAATACTGGTTTCAAAAGCAACTGTGCCAACAATGCACCATCATCACAAGATACAAAACTGGCATGCAACGCTCTCAACTCAACAAGCAACGAGAGCGAATAAGCAGTCAAACCTGCTAAAGACTTCCGACTTAAGGCATCAGCCACAACATTTGCTTTACCAGGATGATAATCAATCAAACAGTCGTAGTCTTTAATCAACTCTAACCATCTCCTCTGTCGAAGATTTAGCTCTCTTTGGACACCCAAATATTTTAAACTTTTATGATCAGTATAGATAAAACACTTCTCACCATACAAATAATGTCGCCAAATCTTCAATGCAAACACAATGGCTGCCAACTCTAAATCATGGGTCGGATAATTGAGCTCATGCGGTTTCAACTGTCGAGAAGCATAAGCTATAACTTTACCTTCTTGCATCAGAACACAACCCAAACCACTATGTGAAGCATCACTGTAAATCACATATGGTTTGCTTTCCACAGGTAAAGTAAGAACAGGCGCTTGAGTTAACATTTCTTTTAACTGATTGAAGCTAGCCTGACACTGATCTGTCCACACAAATCTAACTCCCTTTCGAAGCAATCTGGTAAGTGAAGTAGCTATCAAAGAAAATCCTTTTATAAACCGTCGGTAATAGCCTGCCAAACCCAGAAAACTTCTAACTTCAGTCACAGATTTTGGTGGACTCCAATTCAAAATAGCTTCAACTTTACTCGGATCAACTCTAATACCCTCTGCTGAAACTATATGACCGAGAAAAGTAACTTGGTCAAGCCAAAACTCACACTTCGACAGTTTAGCAAACAATTGCTTCTCTCTCAAAATCTGCAGCACAATCCGCAGATGCTTATCATGCTCCTCCTCATTACGCGAATACACCAATATATCATCAATAAAGACCACTACAAACTGATCAAGATAGGGTCTAAACACCCTATTCATCAAATCCATAAAAACTGCAGGTGCATTCGTCAAACCAAAAGGCATAACTAGAAACTCATAATGCCCATACCTGGTCCGAAAGGCGGTCTTAGGAACATCTTCAGCTCTAACTCTCAACTGATGGTACCCTGATCTCAAATCAATTTTGGAAAACACTGCTGCACCTTTCAATTGATCAAAGAGATCATCAATTCTAGGCAAAGGATATTTATTCTTGATAGTCACTTTGTTCAATTGCCTATAATCGATACACAATCTCATAGTACCATCCTTCTTCTTTACAAACAAAACAGGAGCTCCCCACGGTGAAACACTAGGGCGAACAAACCCTTTAACCAGCAACTCCTGCAACTGCACCTTCAATTCTCTCAGTTCAGCAGGTGCCATTCTGTAAGGAGTAATAGAGATAGGAGTGGTACCAGACAATAATTCAATACCGAACTCCACCTCTCTCTCAGGAGGCAACCCTGGCAATTCCTCTGGAAACACATCTGGAAACTCTGCAACTGTGGGTATATCATCAAGTTGAGAACCTTTTACTCTAGTATCCACAACATAAGCAAGGTAAGCATCACACCCTTTCCTAATCAATCTCCTAGCTGCAACAGCTGAAACAAACAAGGATGCTAGCTGTCCCTGCTCACTAGATACTAACACCTCTCTACCATCGCTGGTTCTCAAGGTAACAAATTTCTTTTGGCAGTCAACCACAGCTCTATGTCTAGATAACCAGTCCATGCCTAGGATCACATCATATTCCTTAAAAGGCATCTCAATCAAATCTCCAAGAAACTCCTCACCTTGCACCATCACTGCACTATCTCGGTGCACTTTGCTAACAATCACACTATGCCCTAAAGGATTTGTCACCAATACATCAAATCCTAGGGATTCAGCATGCACATCAGACACAGGCAAAACAGATGCACTAATATATGAATGTGTGGAACCCGGATCAATCAAAGCAAGTACTGAAATACCAAATAAAGAAAAAGTACCAGCTATGACTACCGAAGCATCTGGTTGCCTTTGCATCACATAAATCCTCTGAGAAGATCCAGCCTCCTCTGGTCTACTCTCCCTGGATGTAGAATCTCCTTTAGAACTGAACCCAGATCTACCTCCTCTGCTGAAACCTCTGCCTCCACGACCTCCCCTCACACTAGGTCGAGAAGCTGCAGTATCCACTGACATCCGCTCCTGTCTCTCAGGACAATCTCTAACAAAATGATCAGGCGACCCACATCTGAAACATACCCCTGTCACACCAGTCCTCCAACAAGGACCACCATGTGGTCTACCACAATGAATGCATATGGGCAAGGTGGATCTCTGCATCACTGGGGTCGGAGCACTCGCCACTGAAACTGTAGGTCTATATCTATGCCTCTGAAACTGTACTAACCTACCCGCTGGCCTCTGACTCCTACTAACCCGAGGAACAAAACTTCCTTTGCCTCTTTTCACAGATGAAGACCCTGCCTCAAACTGGGGCCTTCTAACCCTGATCTCTTCCTCTGAAGCAGCTGCAATAACCTGAGCTCTCTCCACACTCCTAGCTGCTGCCACAAGCTGGGAAAAATCATGATATCTAGATCCAGCCACATGACACATGATAGAGGGTCTCAATCCCTCTTCAAATCTCCTGCATCTATCAATCTCATCAGATACAATACCCCCAACATAATGGCTCAATCGAATAAACTCAACCTCATACTCAGTTACGGTCCAGTTATCTTGCCTTAAACTCAAAAACTCAATCTTCTTCATGTCTTTATACTCTCTTGGTGTATATTTCAATTCAAACTCTCTTAGAAAATCAGCATAGGACAAAGTAGGCGGATCGTCCATAGCATGGGGCACTGTCTTCCACCAGTCATATGCATCCTTCTGCAACAATGATCTTGCATAATCAAACTTTTCCTCTGGAGTGGCTTGTAACTGAACAAATATCCTCTGTACTTTATCTAGCCACTGCTCAGCTACAGCTGGATCAATAGTACCCAAGAAGTCTTCTACTCCATACTTCCTTAGCTTATCATACTGTCTCACTGATACCAAAGGCTGTGGGGGTGGTGGCGGTGGTTGCACTGGTGCTTGCCTCAAAGCCTCTACCACATGCCTAACCCAAACTGGCAAAACATCCTCACCAGCTGGTCTCCCCAACACAGAAATAGGTACCTCTCCAGCACTATCCACTCTAGCTCCCTCTCTAATCTCATCAGGAGCTATACTCTCAGCACTACCCTCGACTGACTGACGTGAGTGAGAATCCATCACAACCTATATCTGCAAACACAGCAGAATACTTCTCATTAAAGATCAGAGACTGCCAATGCCAAACACGTATGTTATTCAAAAATCCACTTTTTAAAATCAAAATACTCTTTTTCTTACACTTGACCTAGGTTGAGAATCTAAAACCTAGGCTCTGATACCAAAATAATTGTAACACCTCTATACCCTGTATACGTACCAAGCATGCTTAAATGATCGTAATATACGTATACTGAATATAGAAAATGCCACGGTTTAAAAAGACACAACAAATATCTTTGTAAATAAGTGAAGCTAATTTCAAACAAATAAAGAAATCCAAAAGACACTATATACAAAATGTTTAATAATTCACAGCGGAAGTTATTACAAATACATTATAAATCAAGGTTTACAAAACATAGAATATATATACATGATTGGCAGCTCTTCTCTGATCTTTAAGTCCCAAAACAACTCTTCAATGTCCACTCTCACTCGGTCTTGAGGAGCTCTCTGGTTCAACTCTGTCACCTGCGCGATCAAACACTATCGCGCTAAGCCAACGGCTTAGTAGTACAAAGTATGCTCGTATTATGCTTTAGTGCAGTATAATGTCACACATTTTAATAACAAATCAACATCATAGATGGAAGGCTAACAACATACCTTTATATTTCATAAACCACACACATAGAAGCACATCACATTACCACATCATACTACATTCAATGTCATAACAATATTCATATTACATCTTCATTGTTCCATTGATTTTACCATTCAAGAATCACATTATCTACAAAGACAAGCATGGGCCCAAGACACACTAATATGCCATTCAACTTTAAGAGTTAATGCTTTGGTTTTGTTATCACATTTATTATTATCATAAACCCAACTAGGCTTCAAGGATTTAGGTTCAACCAAGCTTCAAGGGGAACAAAGCATGCTAAGTCTCAACCCAACTTGGCTTCAAGAACCAATCCAACCTAGCTTCAAGGGTTGTAACATCTCAATTAGGCTTCAAGGATCAAATCCAACCTAACTTCAAGAGAATGTTACAAATGGGCATGCCACCAACAACAAAACTCTGAAAATGAATAACACATTAAACACACAATTCATTTATTATTTCATTCTCAATTCTCATCATCAATTAGGCAAACATGCCTTATGTTCTTTCAATTGAATCATCGTAGCCAAACACAATGGCTTCACATCACATTTGAGTTATCATAGCCAATCACAATGGCCTCATATCATGTTGTATCTCAATTCATATCATTCATCTAGCATCATCATATTATATCTCAATTCATATTATTCACATAGCATCATTGGTATAACATTTCAAGATGCATTATTCATATAACACATTGCCATTCACAAGTTTCACAATGCATATTACATCACCTTGTTCATATAATATCATATGCATTATCAAATGGAAGTTCAAACTCAATCATGTAAGAAGAACAAAAACCAAACACAGTAACCAACACACTCAAGGGACACGGCCAAGCTTGTGGCCGTGTCTCTCAAAACCAATTAGCAGTAACAAACACAGGCATGGGACACGGCCGTGTCTCTACAAAATCAATCCAACACGGCCCAAATTTCCTTGACTTGGCCGTGTCTCTCATGAATTGGCCGTGTCTCTCCTTGCTTTTGGCCGTGTCACTCATGGAATGAAACCCTAAACATAACCAAGTCTTCTTTGGTTGCACTCAATTACATTATACACAATATATCATAATTCAAATGAATGCAATCCATGTTCTAAACACATATTTCACATGTTTACCAAATCATAATATTATCAAATCACAACACACTTCCAACATATCTTCAAAATACCAAAGGAAAAACAAGAGAGTACTTACTTTAGATGAAGAAATTTCACAAATCTCCCACCAAATCCTTTGATTCCTCCTTCAATTTGAGCTTAGAACTTCAAGATCCTCTCTTGCTCTCTTGCTCCCTTTTGTCTTTGGATGAGCCGGCCACCATAAGAGAAAAGAAGAAAAGATGATAAAGAAAAGTCAAATTATCATCTCTTTAAATCTCCACCAAGCAATTCTAAAAAGGCAATTACCAACATACCCTCTTCTCACTTGTTCTAACTATCCTTCATCCACATGCCCTATTTAGTAATTGCACTCATCCCAAATTAAAAATATCTTCTCCCCTTGACTCTCCATTTGACCAACTTATATGTTATATATATTAACATATATACAACATATACATTCCATTAACACAATCATTTCCTTTGCTAAAACATATGTACATTAAATTCAAATCAAACAACAATTGAATTAAAACTTCTAGGGCACACATGCGGATATTACATGTAATGTTATGAAGTATGATATGTAATAGGTATATTGATATATTCATTGTGAGTATTAGTTATGGAATTGTGGTTGGTGTTAATGATATGCATATATGAATATAATATATCAGATTAATAGAGATATATGAAAGGTGTAATTGGAGGGGAAACCATGATAAGAAATTAATGGTACATGAAGTTAATATATTTATATATATGTTAGAAATTATGTAATGTATGTTTATATTATTTATTTGTACTACTAAGCTCTCGGGCTTAGCGCGGTTGTGTAATCGCGCAGGTGAGTAGGTGGTAGATCTGAAGTCTTTCGTTATGCCATGAGAAGAGTTTGAGTTGTCGAGACCAACTAGAAGGTGATGCATACATGTATAAGTTAATTATGCAGTATTTCTGACAAGAATGTATTCATATGTATAAATGAAGTTTTGATAAAGATAAGATTAGTATATATATATATAAGATCATTGAAAGTATAATGATTTTGTGAATGTTCTTTATATTAATGTAATATTGTTTGAACTCAGTTAAAGGTTTTTAAATTGTATAAAAAAATGACATTCTTATACTTTATATACGTACTGTATGCATACCCGGTATATGTATAGTATTTATATAAGGTATGGGGGTGTTACAGTAGTGCTGAGAGTATAGCTCCTGAAGAGGGTAGAGATGGAGCTAGGGTTGATAGAGCTGGAGAGGCACCTACTCCTGTGCGAGAGAGATCAGCTGCTGATGAGGTTCCGCCAGTTTGGCTAAGACATGTAGTAGAATTGTTGAGGCAAGCTCCAGTGCAGCCGCCACCACAGCCACATGTACCGGTGAGGCATTATGATAAATTGAGGAAGTATGGGACTGAGGATTTTCTTGGTACTACAGATCCTGCAATGGCTGAGCAGTGGTTGGATAGAGTGCAGAGGGTATTTATTCAGTTGAAAGCTACTCCTGAAGAGAAATTTGATTATGCTAGATCCCTTCTGCAAAAAGATGCTTATGATTGGTGGAAGACAGTTCCTCATGCCATGGATAATCCACCGACTTTGTTTTATAGTGATTTTCTGAGGGAGTTTGAGCAGAAATATACTCTGAGGGAGTATAAGGATGCTAAGAAGATGGAATTTCTGAATATGAGGCAGGAGAACCGGACAGTGACAGAGTATGAGGTAGAGTTCATCCGGTTGAGTCACTATGCCGGTGGGATTATTGCAGATGAGATTGACCGGTGTAGGAGATTTGAGGAGGGGTTGAGGCCCTCTATTATGTGCATTGTTACTGGTTCTCGGTATCAGGATTTTTCTCAATTGGTTGCAGCAGCTAGAAGTGTTGAGAGAGCACAGGGTATTGCAGCAGCTGCTATTGAAGAGGAGACCAGAGTTAGGAGACCCCAGGTAGGGTCTTCGTCTATGAAGAGAGGCAGAGAAAGTTTTATTCTGAGGATCAGTAGGAGCCAGAGGCAGTCGGGCAGGTCAGTTCAGTATCAGAGGCAGAGATCGAGACCTACAGTTTCTGTAGCTAGTGCTCTGACTCCAGTGGTTCAGAGGTCTACTCCACCTACATGTGTTCATTATGGTAGGGTACATGGGGGTGTTTGTTGGAAGATTAGTGGATGAGCTGTGTGTTTCAAATGTGGATCACCTGATCATTTCATTAGAGATTGTCCTGAGCTACAGGAGGATAGACAGACTGATACTGCAGCTTCTCGACCTAGTGTTAGCAGAGGTGGTCGAGGGGGCAGAGGTTTCAGTAGAGGAGGTAGACCCGGGATTAGTCAGAGAGGAGGCTCTACATCCAGAGGCAGTAGGACAGATGAGGCTGGGCCATCTCAGCGAGTATATGTGATGCAGATACAGCCGGATGCTTCAGCAATTATTACGGGTACATTCTCTTTATTTGGCATTTTAGTTCTTGCTTTGATTTATCCAGGATCTACTCATTCATACATAAGTGCATCTATCTTGCCTGTGTCTGAATTGCATTCAGAGTCCTTAGGATTTGATGTGTTGGTGACAAATCCTTTAGGACATAGTGTTGTGGTGAGTAAGGTGCATTGTGATAGTTCAGTTGTGGTGCAAGGTGAGGAGTTTTTGGGTGATTTGATTGAAATGCTTTTAAGGAGTATGATTTGATCTTAGGCATGGATTGGTTGTCTAAGCATGGAGCTGTGGTAGATTATCAAAAGAAGTGTGTTACCCTGAGAACCAGTGATGGTAGAAGTGTGATGGTATCTAGTGAACAGAGACAACTTGCATCCTTGTTTGTTTCAGCTGTTGTAGCTAGAAAGTTGATTAGAAAAGGGTGTGATGCTTATCTTGCTCATGTTGTGGATACCAGAGTAGTGGGTTCTCAACTTGATAGTATACCCACAGTTGCAGAATTTCCAGATGTGTTTCCTAAGGAGTTGCCAGGGTTACCCCCTGAGAGAGAGGTTGAGTTTGGTATCGATTTGTTGCCTGGTACCACTCTCATCTCTATTACTCCTTATCGAATGGCACCTGCTGAGTTGAAAGAGTTGAAGGTGCAGTTGCAGGAATTGTTGGATAAAGGGTTTGTTCGCCCTAGTGTTTCTCCGTGGGGAGCTCCTGTTTTATTTGTGAAGAAGAAGGATGGTACTTTGAGGTTGTGCATCGATTATAGGCAATTGAACAAGGTGACTATCAAGAATAAGTATCCTTTGCCTTGAATTGATGATCTTTTTGATCAATTGAAGGGAGCAGCAGTGTTTTCCAAGATTGATTTGAGATCAGGGTACCATCAATTGAAGGTTAGGGCTGAAGATGTTCCTAAGACAGCTTTCCGCACAAGGTATGGGCATTATGAGTTCTTAGTGATCCCTTTTGGGTTGACGAATGCACCTGCAACTTTTATGGATTTGATGAATAGGGTGTTTAGGCCCTATCTGGATCAGTTTGTGGTGGTTTTCATTGATGATATTTTGGTGTATTCGCGTAATGAAGAGGATCATGACAAGCATTTGCGGATTGTACTGAAGACCTTGAGAGAGAAGCAATTGTATGCTAAGCTGTCGAAGTGTTAGTTTTGGCTTGATCAAGTGACTTTTCTTGGTCATATAGTTTCAGCAGATGGTATAAGAGTTGATCCGAGTAAAGTTAAGGCTATTTTGAATTGGAGTCCACCGAAGTCTGTAACTGAAGTTAGAAGTTTTCTAGGTTTGGCAGGCTATTATCGACGGTTTGTGAAAGGTTTTTCTTTGATAGCTACTCCACTCACCAGATTACTTCGAAAGGGAGTTAGATTTGTATGGACAGATCAGTGTCAAGCTAGCTTTGAGCAATTGAAGGAGATGTTGACACAAGCTCCTATTCTTACTTTGCCTATGGAAGATAAACCATATGTGATTTACAGTGATGCTTCACATAATGGTTTAGGTTGTGTTTTGATGCAAGAGGGTAAAGTTATAGCTTATGCTTCTCGGCAGTTGAAGCCGCATGAGCTAAATTATCCGACGCATAATTTGGAATTGGCAACTATAGTTTTTGCTTTGAAGATTTGGCGACACTACTTGTATGGGGAGAAGTGTTTTATCTATACAGATCATAAGAGTTTGAAATATTTGGGGGTTCAGAGAGAGCTTAATCTTCGGCAGAGACGGTGGTTGGAGTTAATCAAAGACTACGACTGTTTGATTGATTATCATCCTGGTAAGGCAAATGTTGTTGCTGATGCCTTGAGTCGAAAGTCTTTGGCAGGCTTGACTGTTTATTCGCTCTCGTTGCTTGTTGAGTTGAGTGCGTTGCATGCTAGTTTTGAATCATGTGATGATGGAGCCTTGTTAGCTCAGTTGCAGTTGAGACCGGTGTTGTTGGATTAGATTAAAGAGGCTCAATTGGCATATGAGTAAATTCAGAAGATTGTTTCAGATTGCCAAAATGGGGAGAACCGAGATTTTCATGTGAAAAGTGATGGTAGCCTTTGGTTCAAGGAGAGATTGTGTGTTCCTTATGATGCTAATTTGAGAAAGATTATTTTGGAAGAAGTACATCAGTCACTTTTTGCTATGCATTCTGGGAGTACTAAGATGTATCATGATTTGAAGCAATATTATTGGTGGTCAGGTATGAAGAGAGACATAGCGGAATTTGTATCCAAGTGTCTCACTTGTCAGAGGGTGAAAGCCAAGCATCAAGTTCCAACAGGGTTGCTTCAACCTTTATTGGTGCCTGAATGGAAATGGGAGAGAGTGACAATGGATTTTGTGTCTGGTTTTCCATTGACTCAGAGGAAGCATGATGCTATCTGGGTGATTGTTGATTGATTGACGAAGACAGCTCATTTTCTTCCAGTTCGGATGGACTATTCTCTTGAGAGGTTGGCTGAGCTGTATATCAGTGAGATAGTGAAGTTGCATGGAGTCCCAATTTCTTTAGTGTTTGATCGAGATCCCCGGTTTACTTCAAGGTTTTGGAAAAGTTTACATAGTGCTTTGGATTCTTGATTGCACTTTAGCATTGCTTTTCATCCGCAGACAAATGGGCAGTCAGAGAGAGTGATATAGATTGTAGAGGATATGTTGAGAAGCTGTGTCGTTGATTTTTCAGGAAGTTGGGACAGATTTTTGCCACTCGTGGAATTTGCTTACAACAACAGTCATCAATCCAGTATTGGAATGACACCATTTGAGGCTTTGTATGGAAGAAGATGCAGAACGCCTCTGTGTTGGAATGAAGTTGGAGAAGGTAAGTTGGTTGGTCTTGATTTGATTAAAGAAACAGAAGAGAAAGTGAAGATAATTCGGGATCGGTTGAGAGCAGCTTTAGATTGACAAAAATCTTATTCAGATTTGAAGAGAAGAGACATAGAGTTTAATGTTGGAGATAAAGTATTTCTAAAAGTGTCTCCTTGGAAGATGATTTTGAGATTTGGTCGAAGAGGGAAACTAAGTCCTCATTTTATTGGACCTTATGAAGTATTAGAGAGAGTGAGACCAGTTGCTTATCGACTTGCTTTGCCGCCTGAGTTGGATAGAATCCATAATGTTTTCTATGTTTCTATGCTGCGGAGGTACATATCAGACCCATCTCATGTTCTGCCGGTTGAATCTATTGAGATGAGTTCGGATCTGACTTTTGAAGAAGAACCAGTTGCTATTTTGGCACATGAAGTGAAAGAGTTGAGAAATAAGAAAGTGCCACTTGTGAAGGTTCTTTGGAAGAATCATGCAAAAGAAGAGGCAACTTGGGAGAGTGAGCAAGCGATGCGAGATCAGTATCCCCAACTGTTTCAGACTTGATATCAGGTAATTTTGAGGATGAAATTTCTTTTTAGAGGGGGAGAATTGTAATATCCCAAAGTATACCCTAAAAGTTTTGGAATATTTATTGTTGTATTTGGATTAAGTGTATATGTTAAGTGAGAAGAGAAAAGAAGTAAAGAGAGATGTGTATATGTTGTATATATAGAGATATATACAATATATACAAGTCAAATTATTAAGTGGTCAAAGAAGATTATTTATTTATCAAATTAATTAATTAATTAAAAGGGAAATAAGTGAGTGGAAGAGGATATTTTAAATTATTATATTATTTAATTTTCTTGGTGGAGGTTTAAGTGGAGAAGAGTGTTTGACTTTTCCTCTTTGTTTCTTCATTTTCTTCTTATTTTTCTTTTCTTTTCCTTGTTGGCCGGGCATCACCTAAGCAAGAGAGGAGGAGAGTTTTTGAGTTTTCCAAGCTTGTGATTGAAGGAGATTTCAAGTGATTAAGTTGGAAATTTAAGAAGTTTCATCATTTTTGGTAAGTTTCTACTTGATTCTCTTGTTTTATTTTAAGTTGTGTTTGAGTTTGGTGTTGGATTATTAAGAGCATGAGTATGTTTGATTGTGGTGTGTTTGAGAGTATTGGATTTAATTGATTGTGATTTTGGAGTTGAATGGAAGAGTAAGAGTTGTGTTTATGTTATGGTTTTGAATTGGTAGTTGATGTATGTTGTGAGTTTGATCAATTATTTTTGTAGATCTTCAAGATGTTTATATTTATTGAAGTTGAAAGCATTGAATGCATGAGTTTGATTGGAAACAGAAGCATTTTGGATGCCATGACCGTGGCCCTTGGATGCCACGACCGTGGGGGTGTTAAGCAAATTGGACAGATTCATTTTCTAACCCACGACAGTGGGGTTGTGAGGCCACGGCTGTGGGGTTGTGAGGCCACGACCGTGGGGATCTAGATAGTGGTTTTGTCTTGTATTTGTGATCTAAGGGTTTAGTATGAGACTAATAGGTGGATAATTGTATTGGAATTCATGTGTATGTTTAGATAAGTGTGTATTTTCCTTTTGAATTAGGTTGTGAAGAGGTTGAATTGCCTTAACCCTAGTAGTGAAGAATTCTTGGAAGAGGAAGTGTATAGATTGGTGTGAGTTGTTCTTGAGGTAAGTACAAACTTGCATGATTGCATACATTCATATGATTTTGAGATTCAACACATTTGGTTGTGAATGTGTTAAGTAATTTATTACATTGTTAATACATTTGATTAAAGCTATGATTTGCATAATGTGGAAAATATGATGACTATTAAAAATGTATGTTCAATGCACTTGGTTAAGTATACTTTAATGATGAATTGCTTTAATGTGAATTGAGATATGATGAAATGTGGAGCCATTGTTGTTGGCTATGATAATGCAAATGAAATAAGTGAGGCATGATTGCCTATTTAATTATGGAATATGAAATGAGAAATGAATGGAAAAAGAGAATGATAGAGATAAATGAAATATTTGTGTGCTTAATATGTTATTCAATTTTCAGAGTTCTGGGTTTGGCGGCATGCCTATGAATCGCTGGATAGGTGAAAAGACCGGGTCGTAAGCCGAATCTAGCTAAAAAATGTGAAATGTGATGTTTTTGGGGTGAAAAGACTGGGTCGTAAGCCTCAAAAACAAATCCTTGAAGCTAGATTGAGTGAAAAGACTCGGTCGTAAGCTCAAATCTAGTTGATTATCCATGGATAAATGTATATATTGCCTACGGGCTTGATGATTGTGATTATGGATCAAAGCAGTAACTCTGAACTTTGAATATCATATTAAATCCTTTTTGGGCCCATGTTTGCTTTTGCTTAAATGTGATTTATGAATGATGGAACAATTGACTGATAAAATAAAAGGTAATGTTATGAAATATGATGTCCTTGAGAATTGTTTATAATGTTTGAAAATATGACATTTGCATTTTATTATAGCATATTGTTATTACGGTTTGTACCACTAAGCCTATGGCTTAACGCGATTGTGGTTCATCGCGCATATGATAGGGTAGAACCAGAGAGTTCCTCTAGGCCGAGTCGAGTCTAGATTCTGAAGTGTTGATAGTGGGCTTAAAGATCAAAGACTGATTGCCAAACATGTATAAACTTTATGTTTAATAAAATTTGATTTTATTGTTTATGTATTTGTAAATACCTCTACATTTTCCGCTGCGTATTGAATGAACATTTTATCTATTGTGTTTTATATTATAACTTAAATGTTTCAAGTTTTCTCTTATTAATGTTAAAGGAATGATTTGTGTTTAGTAAACCGTAACATTCCTATATTCAGTATACGTATATTACGGATATGGTGATATGTAGTGTGCGTATACGGGGTATAGGGGTGTTACATTAGGTCTTGACCTGCATAGAGTTAGGTCATGTGATGAAATTGAGACTGAGAATGGACCCGAGCAGCGTTGGACGGTGAAATTATTATTGTAATGACTGAACTTGATGATTGTATAGTGTTGGGCCCAAAGTATATGCGTATTAATAAGAGATTGTAAGGAAAAGGAAAGTATAATGAAGAAAGTATGGAAGTGAAAAAAAAATGAATGAAAATTCTTATAAGAGATAGATTAGAAATGGAGTAGTAAATGGAAATTGTGTAAAATTAGCATATGAACGAATGTGTATATGTAAGAGATGTTAATGATAATATTGTTGAAACTTGAGTTGGACTAATGATGATCAAGTGATTAAGAGTAAATTGTTTAGAAACAAAAGTGATCAAAAGTAAATTTCTTTGAAACAGAGTTGAAATGTGTTAACTCTTTCTGTAGCAAAATATTAAAAAATGAATATGTGATTTTTACGATACGAACTTAATGTTGTGATTGGAAATATTTGAAGAAGAATGATAGAGGGGCAGTATTTATTTATAAGCCACAGGCATGACCATTATTATGCCATGGTCGTATGATTTGTTTAGTATATTGACCGATTAGTTTTGTTATCCACGGGCATGAGCCTGAGATGACATGACCATTGGATAGATTTGGTGAGTTTGATAGTTATGCTATAAGAAACATGGTCATGATTTATGGTTTGCATAGTTATATCTTATAATTTTATGTTAGAAATTTGTTTATAATTATAGAAAGTGTGGAACAGAAGAGAATTGTGAAAATATGATGAGCTTTAAATGATGTGTAAGAAAAGTGATTTTTGTAAATATGGTAACTATAAGAAATGTGAGAAAAGGATAAATGAAAGGAATTATGAAATGTGATTAAGAGTTGTATTGAATGTGTTTGAAAGTGGTATAAATGAATAAGTTGATGAAAATGATGTTTAAAGTGAATGAGACTAGATGAAATGAATATTATCTGTAATGATGATTTCGAAGGGAATTAAGATTTGAGAATAAATTTGACCTAATAGAATTAGGCCATGAATTGAAAACAGATTGATGAATTTAAAATAGACTAAAGGTTGGTCAGAATGGAATAAGGCTGTGATGGTCATATTGTGATAGTTAGATCAATTGATCTGAAATGTAATAAGTTTACAAGTATTTATTGAAGTTCAATGTATGTAGTTGTATTAAGAATATCCAAGCTATGTGATAATGTGCATAATAAAACATTCTAATATGTATATGCATATGAAAGGAGCTAAGTTATGATAGTTATAGTATAATTGGAATGAATCTTAATAAGGAAATAAGATTTTGTTGTAGTATAACAGTGATATTAAATTAATATGTAGTAATTGTATAAAGAGTAGGATCAAAGTGAAGATGTGTAAAACTATTGTGTTAAGATAAAAGTTATTAATATTTGAATTTAAGGTAATAAGAGTATATTTTAAGATAATGAAGTGATCAAAATATCTTGAGTGCAATAGGTGTGTGGTGTATATATATTAAAGAGATGAACTAATTTTGTTTGAGTAAATAGACAGTATAATGATGAGTTATGGAATAGTAAAAAGATAATTGAGAATGAACCTAAGGGGGAGAATATAAATTATGCAATTTGATGAAATAATAATTTTGATGAGATTTTAAGATTATGTTTCATTTGGATGATTTATTACCGTACTAGATAATTTCGAGGACGAAATTATTTAAGGGGAAGAAAATTATCATATCCGTGATTTTAGAGATATAAAATTTTATATATACTCAATATATATATCTAGAGTATATATATAACATATACATATGGTATATTAATTGTATATGTTGGATTAATACATTACAAACTTAATATATTTAATACACATATAAGGTACATTTGATGTGTATATAAGATACACATTACTTGTACATATGTGTAATATCCCAAAATTTTTGAAAAGTTCTAATTTTTGAAAATTTAATAAAATAAATTATAATTTAAAATGAATAAATTAAATTAATGGTTTTAAATGAAAAATAAAGGGAATTTAAATGAAAAAGTGGAATATATATGTGATATATATGTAAAATATATACAACATATAAAAGTCAATACTTTTTAAAAGAAAAGTCAAAGTAAAAGGGTATTTGGATAATTAAATCTTAAAAATTTAAAATTAATAAAATAATTCAAAAATAAATAATTTTGGATGGAAGATAATATTTTGGGATTTTAATTATTAATTAATTAATTAATTAATTAAAAATATATTAAAATAATAACATATATAAGGTTGAAAATGTGAGTAGGAGGAAAGAGAAATTATATTTTTTTTCATCATCATCTTCTTCTTCTTTCCTTCAAGGCCGACTTTCATGGATTCAAGAGAGGATTTTCCTTCTTCCAAGCAACCATAATTGAAGAGATTTTAAGAATTTAAGTTAGAAGATTCTTCATAAATTGGTAAGCTTCTTTACCAATTTTGCCTATTCTATGGAAAAGTGTGTTATGTGAATTTTTGGATTTCATAGTAGCATGATTTAATTGCTTAATTAGATATGAATGAAGTTGTTTTGATTGGTTATTAATGATTTTAAGGTTAGATATAAGAAATGGTTGAATTTAAGTTGAGTTTAGTGAAGAGAGAGAATTTAGGGTTATGTAACATTTGAGTTTTTGAAATCATGAGTTTTAATTATGCAAATTGGCTCCAAATGTGTTATTTTGATGTATAAACAAGGATTTTAAAATCAAATGATGGGTTTAGTTAAGTTTGGATAGAGTTTGAAGATGGTATTGTAACACCCTAATAACCTATATACGTACAATACATATTTTCAACATATGTAAAATACGCATATACAGTATAAAAATGTCAAAGACCGATTTAATAAAAATTTTCACGTTTATGTTTTAAGATTTTAAATACTAATATATAAAATAAATAGTATATAAATATTCTTTGCTTATTATAGGAATCCAAACTAAATATTTTATATGAAAATCTCAGAGAAAAATTCGCCAGAGTTTTGTTTGTAATTCTGATGTTTCCAAAATTCAGCAAAACACAACCTGCATAAAGCAAACACTCTCAATAAAAATCAATTCACCATTTCACCAATACTTCTCAACTTCTCCATATTTTTTCAAAATACTTATATATAGATATATAAATTAACAACACATATAAAATCCCCTCTGAACAAATTATTCAAAACATTCTTTACAATTTATATTATATACTTCCAAAAACATATCATAACATATATAATATCAAAATAAATTGCAATACCAAATATCTACATGCTGACAACTGGCTCCGATCTTGATGTACCCAAAAACAACTCTTCAAGCTCAATAAATACAAACCTAGATCCGACCAGGTCTAGTAAAACTCTTCGGCTCTACCAAATAATCCATGACACCTGCACGACGAATTACAATCGTGCTTAGCCAAAGCCTAATGGTACAAACTTTGATAATAACAATAAAACTCAATGCAATGCCAATGCACAATGCATATAGATGTCACATCATTCTACTTTCTTATATTTTTTAAATATTTCTTAATCACAACTCATAGCATTATCTTGCTCAATTGTATCACAATTTATAATTCACATTAAAGCAACGAAAAGCATTGGCCCAAAAGGATCTAGTATGCTATTAAAATTTCAGAGTTACTGCTTTGGTCCATAATGACACCATGTGTCTAGCGCCGCAAGCAATATATCCATGGATAATGTAACAGCCCCATTCTCTTGGACCTCAACCCGGCTAGACCCTTAGGCCCCAGTATCTTGGTCCTCAACCCGTCTAGACTGCTACAGTTTTTGAGGTTTATGACCCAGTCTTTTCACCCCAAAAATATCATATTTATCAGCTGGCTTGGCTTACGATCCAGTCTTTTCACCATTCCAGCTTTTAGCCTGTAGGCAATCAGAGGCATGCCGCCAAACCCAGAACTCTGAAAATTGAATAACATACTAGACACACAATTTATTCATATTCTCATTATCAAATTCTTTCATAATTCCTTTATCAAAACTTTTTTCATTTTCTCATGATCAAAATAAGCATATTGCCTTATTATATCATCTTTTTCTCACTTTTTTTATTTATTCATTTTTCTCATTATTAATCTCTTTCGTATTGTCATATATTCAATCTAGGCACATTGTCTTATTTTCACATATTTTCTCATTTTTTTCATTTTTCACATCTTTCTCATTTTTCTCACTTTTCTCATTTTTCTCATTTTTATCAATATCAATTCATTTCATTATTCCACATATCTCATTTTTGCATTCACAATACATTACCCAATTACTTTGGGTATTTTCACATAATATACATATTTCACATTCTACACAATTTAGCCATTATCAATGGCTTTTCACAATGCATTTAACACATATATGACATTACAAATGTCATACCACATTATTCATACTCAATCAATGTACCAAGTAGCTTAACGCATTTTTCAACCAAAATGTGTTAAGCCTATATGTCATGCAAATATAAACAATATACTCAAAGCTTATACTTACCTCTACTAGCAACCCAAAGCAAGCTTAACACAACTTCCAATCCTATCCTTCCAACTTGCCCTTCACCACTTGTATGAAGCAAATCAACCTCCCTCAATGCCTATACCAAATGTAATCATACATAATCATTTAATATCACATTCTAAGGTATTCTCAACATTAAACCATAATTAAACATCACTCTAAACCAAATTCCAAAATTAAGCTTCACCTCACTTTAACTTTGAAAAACCATATCAAGCCATTTAAATTAGTGTTTCAAGTTTATTAATGTCATTAGAAACATGTTTTAGCATTTTAACCAATTACATTAATTAACCACATGCTTATGCTCAAAATTCTAAAATGGCATAACCTTCACCATTGAAGGATCTCCATTCCAACTCAATTCAATTATCATTTCAATCTTATTTTCTCCACTTATATCATTAAATAACATGATTTAAGCACTAAAATAAAAAAATTAATCATTCTTTAAAAATTCACATTTCCAAAATCCTAAATCAATACTACCATCTTCAAACTCTATCCAAACTTAACTAAATCTATCATTTGATTTTAAAATCCTTGTTTATGCATTAAAATAACACATTTGGAACCAATTTGCACAATTAAAACTCATGATTTCAAAAATTCAAATGTTCCATAACCTTAAATTCTCTCTCTTCAATCAACTTAACTCAAACTTAACCATTTCTTTAATCCAACTTAAGAATCATTAATAATTAAACAAAATAGCATCTTTCATATGCATTTAACCAATTAAAACACACTCCATTAAAATCTCAAATTATACATAATCATATATTTAGATGGAACTTCAAAATTATAAAGGAAAACTTACTAATTTATGAAGAAATCACCAAAACCCACTTGGTTCTTGTAAAATCCTTAGAAATTGGTTGTTTAAATGAAGCAAAAATCAATCTTCCTCATCCATGGAGAAAACGTCAAAGAGAGGAAGAAGAAGAAGAAAAAAATTCTTTTAAAATTTTTTATTTTTTTCTCTTTCTTCATTTAAGACCACATATATATATATATATATTTTATATTATTTTAATTAATTAATTATTTATTTATTTTAAAAATACCAATTTTCATCTTCCATTCAAAAATATTTTCTTTTTAAATTATTTTATTAAGTTTTAAATTTTATAAAGTATATTTACTAATTTACCTCTCCTTTACTATTTATGTTTTTGTCTTTTTAATTTTTTTCTTCTTTAATTTCTAGCCTTATATATATATAAATATTTATTTATTAAATTAATTATTAATAGATATATTTAATCTTCTACCACCCAAAAATAAATTATTTTTGAATTATTTTTATTTACTTATTATTAATTAATTAGTAATTACAAAATATCACACTTTTTCATCATCTTCCACTATCTAATATTATTTTATTATTATTATTTTTATCATTCACTTTTCCAACACCAAATTATATCCCACATATATATATATTGTATATTTTATGTATATGTATATATCTTATATATGTTACTTATATTTCACATATATCATTATGTACATATTTATGTAATGTATATACTATGTCTATTTTATGTATATTTAATGAATATAAATACCCATATGTACAGATAATATTCCTATATACACATCAAATTTACCTTACATGTGTATTAAATATATTAAATATGTAATATATACATCCAACATATACAATTAATATACCATATGTATATGTTATATATACACTAGGTATATATATTGGTTATGTACAACTTTTATATCTCCAAATACTTATTTAATTTCTCTAAAATTACAGATATGACAATTTCTCCCCCTTAAATAATTTCATCATTGAAATTATGCAGTAAGGTAATAAATCATCCAAATCAAAACATAATCTTAAAATCTTATATTAAATTAATCATCTCATCAATCGAATTGTCATTAGACAAAATTAGCTCATCTCCTTAATATATATACACCACACACCTATTGCACTCAAGATATTTGATCACTTCATTATCTTAAAAATATACTCTCATAACCTTAAATTCAAATGTTAATAACTTTTATCTTAGCACAATAATTTTATATATCTTCACCTTGATCCTACCCTTTATACAATTACCACATATTAATTTAATATCACCATTATACAACAATAAAATCTTATTTCCTTAGTAAGATTCATTCCAATTATACTATAACTAACATTTTTCTCTTATAATTATTTGAAATTAACATAACTTAGCTCCTTTCATGTGCATATACATATCAGAACGGTGTACTATGCACATTATCATATAGCTTGCATATTCTTAATACAACTACACACATTGAATTTCAATAAATACTTATAAACTTATTACATTTTAGATCAATTGATCTAACTATCACAATATGACCATTACAGCTTTATTCCATTCTGACCAACCTTTAGTCTATTTTAAATTTATCAATATGTTTTCAATTCATAACCTAATTCTATTAGGTCAAATTTATTCTCAAATCTTAATTTCCTTCGAAATCATCATTACAGATAATATTCATTTCATCTAGTCTCATTCACTTTAAACATCATTTTTATCAACTTATTCATTTTATACCACTTTCAAACACATTCAATATAGCTCTTACACACATTTCATAATTCCTTTCATTTACCTCTTTTCCCATATTTCCTATAGTTACCATATTTACAAAAATCACTGTTCTTACACATCATTTATAACTTATCATATTTTCACAATTCTCTTTTGTTTTCACACTATTTATGGTCATAAATAAATTTCTACATAAGGTTATGAGTCCAACTATACCAGCCACAAATCTTGCTTTTATCTCATGAAACAAAAACTATCAATTTCACTCAATATATTTCACAATTGTATCATCTTAAGTCCAGGTCTGTAGGTTACAAATAAACACCGCCTTCACTATAATTCTTTCTCAAATAGCTCTTATCTCGAAACTACACCTATGTCTTAATGATCACACATCCATGGCATTTTAAAATCACATATAAGTTCTTTAAACTCTTACTACATGAAGAGTTAACACATTTCAGCTCTGATTCAAAGCAATTTACTTTTGATCAGTTGATCATCATTAGCCTAACTCATGTTTCAACAATATTATCATTATCATCTCTAACATATACACATTCGTTCATATGCTAATTTTACACAATTTCCATTTATTACTCCATTTCTAATCTATCTCTTATAAAAATTTTCATTCATTTTTTTTTCACTTCTATACTTTCTTCATTATACTTTCCTTTTCCTTACAATCTCTTATTTATATGCATATACTTTGGGCCCAAAACACTACACAATCATCAAGTTTAGTTGTTACAATAACAATTTCATCGTCCAACGCTGTTCGGGTCCATTCTCAATCTCAATTTCATCACATGACCTAACTCTACGCAGGTCAAGACCTAATCTCTCTTAGGTATATTAATACTTGCAATATCATTCTCAATATCACTAGACAAGTAATTATATATGGTAACAAACACTCTATAATATATTTTTTTAATCATCCACATACACATTTGTAAGTCATATTCACAATCTGACTTACTTTTTACATTTTCTTATATATCACAATTATGTTTATATTGAAAAAATCTCATCACACATATCATATAATTATACGCAATTCCTCTTTTACATACAACCTATACAAAGTTAACATTTATCACCTTTAAGAGAATATTATCATTTCTCATTCTTTTGACATTACTTAGGTTATTCATCAATTCGACATATATATATATACTCTGACCATAACATAATTAATATCTTTCTTATTTAATTGCCCATCTCTTAAATAAGTTTCTTATTATATATATATATATATATTTTACACTTCACATAAATCTTAGTCACATTTCCAATGTGACATCTCTCTCACATTTTTTTTATGCATTTATCATACCCTTCATATCCCTTTTCATCATTTCCAATTTAATTAACTAAAGTAACTCATTTTCACTTGCTTAATCATTTCCTTTATTTCATAACAAATTTCTATATTATTAACCACATTACACCTTAGTTAGTACTTTTATAAATAATATTACTCATTCAAAATTACTCCCATGCTTATTAAATGTTAAACTATCAATATCTAAACAATCCTCATCGAAATTCCCTTACAACTCTAAATTTTCAACTCACTACTTTACTTAAACTTCATTCTATTAATCTCATTTTCAAGAGATAACTTTATAAACATTATTTTTATATTAATATAACATCAAAACACATCACTTTCACAATTATGAAAACCCATTTCAAAAATTTAAATTTCATATAATGCAACCAACAACATGAACCTCACCAAATCTCATCCATATCACATTTTCAATCTTAAAATCATAACATTTACTTTTAAACAACACTAATTCATTTCCTTACACTAATTAATATCATCCATTTAGATACTTTAATTTTACACATTCAACCCTAAATCATGCATCATTTTTCCTTAATAAATAATTCGCTATTATATATGATTTCACTCTTTGATTTTAATTATGAACTCTTTATTGTAAATTATTAAAAAATCCATATTCCTTCTATACTTATACCCATATGCATATAAATTTTTATAATTTTCTTTATTCATTTGTCTCATAAAATTAATTTATTACTTACACAAAACTGCATGACTTCCTCAGTTTCTTGTCAATCTCACTTTCAATATTTATATTCCTTATTAATTCTTTATAAAAGCTTGTAAACTTTTATCCATGTTCACTTGACACATATATGGACATATATTTAAAGTTTTAGATTTTTCCAAGCTGATTTAATATATTTAAAAATTAAATCTTCCAAAATCAGAGAATCTGTCTCTTTAATAATTTCTCTGGCAGCACCCGGTTGTCCATTTTTTTCAGGTATTATACCTTAATAAAAATTCATGAAATTTTAACCATATGTTATAAGAATACATATGATATTGGGTGTAAATGTTCAGATTTTTCTGGGTTGGTTTACTATAGTTTCTAAATTTATTTTTTCTCAATTTCTATAGATTTTGAGTTGCTAGAATTACTCCAACAATCTGTATTCTTTTACCTTTCTTAATTAGTAATTCATCTTTAAAAATTATGAAATTTTATACATTAAATTATAACATTTAGAAAAACTTTTCATTAAATTTTCAAACTCATCCAACATTCCTATATTTATTCAAAAATTCTTTATTCCAATTCTTTATTTACCTATATTTATTTTTTTATTCCAATTTTCTCTCTCTAACAACCCACCTAGGTCTAGAACCTCAAACCTAGGCTCTGATACCAAAATAAATGTAACACCCTTATACCCTATATACGTACAATACATATTTTCAGCATATGTAAAATACTCATATACGGTATAAAAATATCACAGACCGATTTAATAAAAAATTTCACATTTCTGTTTTAAGATTTCAAATACTAATATATAAAATAAATAGTATATAAATATTCTTTACTTGTTATAGGAATCCAAACTAAATATTTTATATGAAAATCTCTGGAAAAAAATCGTCAGAGTTTTGTTTGTAATTTGGATGTTCCCAAAATTCAGCAAAATACAACCTGCATAAAGCAAACACTCCAAATAAAAATCAATTCACCATTTCACCAATACTTCTCAACTTCTCCATATTTTCTCAAAATACTTATATATAGATATATAAATTAACAACACATACAAAATCCCCTCTGAACAAATTATTCAAAATATTCTTTACAATTTACATTATATACTTCTAAAAACATATCATAACATATATAATATCAAAATACATTGTAATACCAAATATCTACATGCTGGCAATTGTCTCTGATCTTGATGTACCCAAAAACAACTCTTCAAGCTCAATAAATACAAACCTAGATCCGACCAGGTCTAGTAGAACTCTCCAGCTCTACCAAATAATCCATGACACCTGCGCGATGAATTACAATCCCGCTAAGCCAAAGCCTAGTGGTACAAACTTTGATAATAACAATAAAACTCAATGCAATACCAATGCACAATGCATATAGATATCACATCATTCTACTTTCTTATATTTTTCAAATATTTCATAATCACAACTCATAGCATTATATTGCTCAATTGTATCACAATTCATAATTCACATTAAAGCAAAGACAAGCATGGGCCTATTTTTTTATTAAAATTTCAGAGTTACTACTTTGGTCCATAATGACACTATGTGTCTAGCCCCCCAGGCAATATATCCATGGATAATGTAACAGCCCTGGTCTCTTGGACCTCAACCCGGCTAGACCCTTAGGCCCTAGTATTTTGGTCCTCAACCCGGCTAGACTGCTACAGTCTGTGAGGCTTACAACCCAGTCTTTTCACACCAAAAACATCATATTTATCAGCTAGCCTGGCTTACGACATAGTCTTTTCACCATTCCAGCATTTAGCCCCTAGGTAATCATAGGCATGCTGCCAAACCCAGAACTCTAAAAATTGAATAACATACTAGGCACACAATTTTTTCATATTTCTCATTATCAAATTCTTTCATAATTCCTTTATCAAAACTTTTCTCATTTTCTCATGATCATGAGACTAGGCACATTGCCTTGTTATATCATCTTTTTCTCACTTTTTTTTATTTATTCATTTTTCTCATTATTAATATCTTTCTCATTGTCACATATTCAATCTAGGCACATTGCCTTATTTTCACATATTTTTCTTATTTTTCTCATTTTTCACATCTTTCTCATTTTTCTCACTTTTCTCATTTTTCTCACTTTTCTCATTTTTCTCATTTTTATCAATATCAATTCATTTCATTATACCACATATCTCATTTTTGCATTCACAACACATTACCCAATTACTTTGGAATTTTTCACATAATATACATATTTAATATTCTACACAATTTAGCCATTATCAATGGCTTTTCACATTGCATTTACCACATATATGACATTACAAATGTCATAGCACATTATTCATACTCAATCAATGTACCAAGTAGCTTAACACATTTTCCAACCAAAATGTGTTAAGCCCATGTGTCATGCAAATATAAACAATATACTCAAAGCTTATACTTACCTCTACTAGCAACCCAAAGCAAGCTTAACACAATCTCCAATCCTATCCTTCCTGTTAGACAAATGATCTCAATTTTGATCCTTGACAACTCAAATGAATGATCCATTTAACATGTGTTTGGAGAATCTTGTTGCAGGCTTAGGTTACTTCAAATAAAGCTGAACAGAACACTTCTAGCGGTTGCACCAAACCTGAATACAACCGCACCATTCAATTAAAGGATGAAATCTTATCACAGTAGGTTTCGCGGTCAGAAGCCCGACCTCCGTCTCGACCGCGCATAAAGACGAGCAACTGTCCCAATTTATGGATGACCGCTACCTAAGGAACTCAAATCATTCTAATCATAGTAAGGTTCGCGGTGACAAGAACGACGAATGACTCGGCCTCGCTTACCACTTTAGCGACCGCCCATTCAGAGTCGCGACCACTCTACCAATTCAAGAAGAATTTGCTTAAAGAGACAGTAGTGTTCGCGTCCTCAGGTGCGTCCAGAAGTTCGACGTGAGAATCTCAATTTGACCGCGAGATGCTACCTAGGGCGACCGCGACATTCAAATTTTGGCGGACATCTCTTCTGCCCTGTCAGAGAATGACACGTGACATGACCGTTATAAACCCACTTCAATATTCAAAAAGGGCGACCGCACCTTTGCTAGGCGCGACCGTCCCGACAATCACAGCATGGGCAAGATTCCTGCTACAGAGCACTAAAATTCGACCGTTGAAGTTTTTTAAATGCAGCGACCGTCCCTTGTCCAAGGATGACCATATGAGGCATGAGCGCGACCATCCTTGTATGAAGGACGACCGCTAAATGCTTCGGATAGTTTAAGTAAAGAAGGTCTAAAATGACAAGACTTTATTCTCACTATCAATAACGGCTAGTAAGACCACATTGGCTATAAATACAGTGCTTCTACAAGAAAAGCAAGAAGACAAGTGAAGCAAAATAGAATTTGATAGTCAAGCAACAACTTTTCTTTTACTTAAACTTACATTTGAATTGTAATGAATGTTAGGTGTAAGCATTGAAAACACCATTGTATAAGTTTGAGTGTGAGCTTGGAAAACACTTGGGTTGTGAGAGTAATCCTTGTAAAACTCTTGTTTGGGTTGTGAGAGTGAGCCTTAAAAACTCCTTTAAAGGTTCTTGAGTGTAAGCCTTAGAAAACACTTGTGAAGTTAGGTGTGAACTTGTAAAAACACCAAAGTTGGAAGTGAGATTGTAAAAACTTCAAAGATTAGTGGAACCTTAACAAGTTGTTAAGGAAGTGGATGTAGGATTGAAGTAAATCCGAACCACTATAAATCTTGTGTGTTCTTTATTTCTTCCATTACTCAACCATCTCTTAATTCCGCATTTCTATTTTGTTGAGTTTTTTAATTGTAATTATCTCTTGAAGAAACCAATTCACCCCCCCCCTCTTGGTTGCCATCTTGGGACAACAATTGGTATCAGAGCCTAAGATTTCTTAAACTTAATTGTGAAATTTGATCCACTATGGCAACTTCTTCTTCATCAAACTCTCATGGAAATCTTAACAGTATTCTTAGACCCTACTTTGATGGAACTGATTATTCATACTGGAAACACAAAATGTATTTGTTTCTAGACAGTGAAGGGATTGAACTATGGGATTTCGTGGAAAGTGAGTGGAAACCTCCCACTTATGAAGTTGACGGTATTCAAGTTCCACTTCCCAAAGCACAATGGTCAGCTAGCAATGTTAAAAATCGATTCAAGAACAATAGAGCCGCTTCCATCTTGATGAATTCCATTTCAAGAGAAGAAGGTGGAAGAGTTCAACATTTAACTTGTGCACATTGCATTTGGAAAACACTCGAAAACTACCATGAAGGTACGACTCAAGTGAGATTTACCAAGAAACAAATGCATGTCCATGAGTATGAGCTATTCAAGATGAAACCAAATGAAAATGTCACCGACATGACAAATCGCTTGCTTGCTATTGTCAATGAACCAAAGAAGTATGGCAAGGTATGTGATCAAGGCGATGTAAACAGTAAAATCTTGAGAGCCCTAAGAGCTAGAAAAAACTTTGAATCAAAAGTATCATCCATAGAAGAAGCTCATGATCTCAGCACATTAAGAACCGATGAGCTAGTTGGTAAACTACTCACATTTGAGCTACACAGTGAGAAAGAAGAAGATCAAGGTGAAAAAGAAAAGAGAAAACCAATTGCACTCAAAGCAATCAAAGAAGTTGAGAGCTCAAGCAATGAAGGTACTAATGATGAAGATGAAATGGCAATGTTTTCAAAAAGAATCAATGAATGGAAAAGAAAGAAAAGATTACAAGCAAACAAAGGTACACTTCCAAAATTCTCCTTCAAAGATAAAGAAAAGAAAAATGAGGTAAAATGCTATGAATGTGGAAAAACTGGTCACATTAAATCGGATTGCTTCAAATTAAAGAACAAAAAGAAATGGGATAAAGAAAAGAAAAAGTCTCTCAAAGCCACATGGGATGACTCTTCTTCAAGTGAAGAAGAAGAAGAAGGAATTGCAAATCTGTGTCTCATGGCTATTGAAGATGACTCCAATGAGGTAAGTACTCAATCCTTTGATCTAGTAGCACATAATGATACAAATGATATAGATGATAGTGATTTGATTGAGCACATGAACTTTAAAATAGAAAAATATTTTTCTAAAATGATGCTTTATAAAGAGAAAAACTCTAAGTTAGAAAAAGATTTTATATGCTTAAAGAACTCTACCTTAGAATTGAAAACCTCAAATGAACACTTGATGAATACGATAGGAGAGTTAAATAAAAACTCACATGACTTAGAAAAGATTATTAAAGAAAATGAAACATTGAAGCATGAACTAAAAGAACTAAAAGAATCAATTTCCATATTTCATAAAGGAAAGGAAGCATTAAACACATTAATTAATAACCAAAGATCACCTTCCTTAAAATATGGATTAGGATTCAATGGCTCAACCAACATTGCACCAAGCAAACCAACATTTGTAAAAGCATCTACAATTGAAATTCCTGATGTTCATATCAAAGATGCTTGCACCAAGTCTAAAAGTACCACAAGAACTTCTTAGGGTTTGCTAGGAAATAAAGCCAAAAATAATTATGCATTTTTATACACTAAACTTGCACAAAAGAAATCACATACTTGTAGTTGTATGCATGATACCTTAAATACAAAAAGAAAAATGCAGAAGTATAGAATACCATGGAAATGCACATATTGCATGAAATTTGGACACCAAAATTTTTCTTGTTATATAAGAAAGGCTCATCTTAAGTTAGAAGGCACTTTTACTACTAACCATCAAGGACCCAACTTCATGTGGATACCTAAAAGAAGATGATCATTATTGCCTTGCAGGTATGCCTAAAATCTACTATCAACGAAAGCACATGGCTTGTGGATAGTGGATGCTCAAGGCATATGACTGGAAATGCAAAGCTCTTTACAAGTATTACCTACAAACATGGAGGTAATGTAACTTTTGGAAATAATGCTAAAGGTAAAATTCTTGGTGTTGGCTCCATTGGTTCTATTGGTAAGGATTTAATAGAAGATGTATGGCTTGTTGATGGTTTGAAACTTAACTTGTTAAGTGTTAGTCAACTTTGTGATAAAGCATACTTTGTCAATTTTGATTCCAAGGAATGCAAAATCACGAATTCAAATGATATTATCATATTTAAGGGTACTAGAACAAACAACACTTATAATATCAACATTCATTCAAATCATACATTTAAATGTTTAATGTCCACTAATAATGATGCATGGTTATGGCATAGAAGACTAGGACATGCTGGTATGGATCAATTGAAATATATCTGCAATGAAAAATTAGTTGATGGCTTACCTAAGATAAAATATGATAAAGATATGATTTGTGAACCTTGTCAACATGGTAAGCAACATAAAAGCTCATTTAAATCAAAGAGTGTTATAAGCACCTCTAGACCTTTAGAGCTCATTCATTTGGATTTGTTTGGACCAAATAGAGTTACAAGCTTAGGAGGCAAATCATATGCATTTGTTCTTGTTGATGATTACTCTAGATTCACATGGGTTAATTTCTTAGCTCAAAAGAATGAAGCCTTTAATTACTTCAAAACGTTTGCAAAAAGAGTTCAAAATGAAAAAAGATATGTGATCACGTCTATTAGAAGTGATCATGGCAAAGAATTTGAGAATGAAAATTTTGAAGGCTTTTGCAATGAACTTGGCATTTCACATAATTTTTCTGCTCCTAGAACTCCACAGCAAAATGGTGTAGTTGAAAGGAAAAATAGAACTTTAATTGAAATGGCTAGAACAATGCTCAATGAATATGATTTACCATCTTATTTTTGGGCAGAAGCCGTTAATACAGCTTGTTACATTGCAAATCATGTTTACAAAAGGCATTTAACTAATAAAACCTCTTATGAGCTATGGAATGGAAGAATACCCAGAATTGAATATTTTAGAGTATTCGGATGCAAATGCTTCATATTGAATACCAAGGATAATCTTGGAAAATTTTCATCCAAATTAGATGAAGGCATATTCCTAGGATATTCATCATATAGTAAAGCATATAGGGTATTTAACATGAAAACTCTAGTTATAGAAGAATCAATGCATGTTGTATTTGATGAATCATCTAATCGTGATTAGAAGAAAGGTATTACTTTCAATGACCCTGCAGGTAATCTTGAACCTCTTGAATCTATTGATGCTCCAAAGATCAATCAGCATGAACTTGAAGAAAAGACTCAAGATCTACCTAAGGATTGGCAATACAAGAAAGACCATCCTAAGGAACTCATCATTGGAGAAACATCTAAGGGAGTAATTACTAGATCTAAAATTAATCATGTAGATGTTAATTTTGCTTTTGTTTCTCAAATTGAGCCAAAGACTATTGAGGAGGCTTTAAATGATGAAAATTGGATAACTGCAATGCAAGATGAACTTAATCAATTTGAAAGAAATAATGTTTGGCAACTTACTCCTAGACCTACAGATCACTCTATAATAGGATGCAAATGGGTCTATAGGAATAAGCTTGATGAGAATGGTCACATTGTTAGAAATAAAGCAAGATTGGTAGCCAAAGGATATAATCAAGAAGAAGGTATTGACTATGATGAAACCTTTGCCCCCGTAGCCATATTAGAAGCTATTAGAATATTACTTGCTTTTGCATGTCACATGAACTTTAAGCTTTTTCAAATGGATGTTAAAAGGGCGATTCTAAACGGACTTATAAGTGAAGAAGTTTATGTAGAACAACCTCCTGGTTTTGAAAACTACAAATTTCCTGATCATGTTTTCAAACTTACCAAAGCTTTATATGGATTGAAACAAGCACCAAGAGCTTGGTATGATAAACTTAGTGCATATTTACTTGAAAATGGTTTTTCAAAAGGAAAAGTAGACACAACTCTCTTTGTTAAAAAGGACAAGCATAACATTTTAATTGTACAAGTTTATGTGGATGACATAATATTTGGAGCTACTAATGAAGCCTTGTGCAAAGAATTTGCTTCTTGTATGACTAGGGAATTTGAAATGAGCATGATGGGTGAACTCAAGTTCTTCCTTGGACTGCAAGTCAAGCAATGTGAAGATGGGATATTCAACCAATCCAAATATACAAAAGAACTCATCAAGAAATTTGGAATGGATGGTTGCAAAACTAGCAAAACTCCTATGAGCACATCCTTGAAATTAGGTAAAGATGAAAATGGTAAAGCAGTAGATGAGAAGAAATATTGAGGTATCATCGGATCACTACTTTACTTAACCGCTTCTAGGCCTGATATAATGTATAGTGTATGTCTTTGTGCTAGATTTCAAACTAGTCCTAAAGAATCACACTTGAATGCCACTAAGAGAATTTTGAAATATTTGAATGGTACAATGCATTTAGGACTTTGGTATCCTAAAAACACATCATTTCATATCATAGGCTTTTCAGATGCAGATTATGCTGGTAGTATCTTAGATAGGAAAAGCACTACAGGAGCATGTCACTTTCTTGGTAATTGTCTAGTTTCTTGGCATAGTAAGAAATAAGCATCGGTTACTTTATCCACAATGGAAGCTGAATATGTTGCAGCATGTTTTTGTTGCACACAAGTATTATGGATGAAACAACAATTGCTTGACTATGGTAAAGTATTTAACAATATCTCCATTAAATGTGACAACACTAGTGCTATCAATTTGTCTAAAAATCCTATCCAACATTCTAGATCCAAACATATAGATATTAGACATCATTTCTTGAGAGAAAATGTACAAAATCAGAATATAATCCTAGAATTTATAGATACACAAAATCAACTTGCTGATATCTTTACAAAAACCTTGAATGAAGATAGACTTAACTTCATTAAACTTAATTTAGGAATGATTGATGGAACCACTTTGAATTAATTGCCTATCAATAAGTTTCCATGTGCATTTATTTATTTTATTTCTCTAAACATTAGAAAAATCTTTCATCTTTCCTTGAATCTTTCATTTCTAAGTCAGTCGCATTCGCTCCAGTGTCCATAGCGATCACTATCTCGTCTGCTAGATTCATTCAAACAAAAATCTCTGTGAGCGGTCGAGAAAATTTGTGCGCGGGCGCAATAATTTGAACAGTTTCGACCGTTACAGATAGTTTCTTCCCCCACGAGCGTACTGATCATGCTAATGGTCGCTAGACCGCATTTCGTGATCGGACCCTTCTAAATCTGCGACCGCACTCTGTACACTCTGCTCGAAATTTTGTAACCGTTGGCTGTATGACAGGTCGCAACTCTTAACTTTCAACAGTCACAAACGCTTATTTTCTTAATTTCTTCTATTTAAGAGTATGTTACATCAGTTTCTTGGATATTTTGGTTATTAAAGCATATAAACTTCCCTCTGAATCTCGAAAATCTTCTCAAAATCATCTGTTTCTCATACACCCTCTGTTTTCCAATTTTCTTCTTTTTCTTTCTATTCTAATGGTTCCCAAAAAGAAGACAACCTCCAAAATAAAAGGAAAAGCAAAGAGAGCTCCAGGAATCACAATAAGAGAACCTATAGTTGATCCTCCATCTCCTCCACAATCTAAAAGAGGTGAGAAAATTCACAAAGCTCACCACCAAACTTCTGAGGAAGATGTTAGATATGCTATGCTGAAAAGAAAGAAGGTTGAGGGAACCAAATCTCCTTTTGGTGGGATGCTTTCTGCCCTAAATATCAAGGACGAGATTGAGAGATTACTAGATGTCCTTGGATGGAGAAATTTTGTATTTCCTGAAGAGGTAGGTTATTCCAGTCTAAGCAAGGAATTTCTTATGTCTTTCCAAATAGAAAAGAGTGCTAACTTTGCACTGGGATGGTATGGGGTTAGGTTTAAACTGTTTGATCAATACCAAGCCTTAACCTTAGAAGACTTTGGCAATATTTGGGACTTTCCTGCTTATGGTATAACCTCTTACAATGATCAAATCTTTTCAAACCAAACTCTCTCTGCATTCTTGTAACACCCCCACATCCAATGCACACACACTACCACCACAATAATGTAGCATAAGTGCACCAAACATAGGGATGTTACGGTTTTCTTCAACATTCAAAACATTTGAATAGTTACCATTCTATTATCATCATATAATATAGAAAAGTAGATCATTTACTCTTAAATTAAAACACCTTAGATATATATATATATACCTACTTATAGTTATTACACAGCGGAAGTCATAAAATATTTACATATTTAAAAACACTTAGTTCCATATTTACAAATATACATATATGTACATTTAATCAATACTTTACAAAATATAAAAGAGTTATACATGATTGGCAAGTTTTCTTTGATCTTTAAGACTCCAAAATCAACTCTTCACTGTCTACTCTCAGTCGGTCTCGAAGAGCTCTCGGGATCAACTCTAGCAGTTCTATCACCTGCGCGATTAAACACTATCGCGCTAAGCCAACGGCTTAGTAAGATAAATCATGCTATGACTTAGTGCAATGCAATGTACTTTCTTAATCCAATATATATATGTAACATCATATATGCAAAACTAACAATATACTTCCACATTACATATCACATCTCAATATCTTATCATATACCTCATGAATATTCATTTAATCATCAACACAAAGCAAATACAATCATCATTCATGACTCACATTTACCATAGACAAGCATGGGCCCAAGACACACTAATATGCCATTCAATTTTCAGAGTTAATGTTTTGGTTCTATCATCACATTTATCAATATCATATACCCAACTAGGCTTCAAGGATTAAGTTCAACCAAGCTTCAAGGGGAGCAAAGCATGCTAAGCTTCTACCCAACTTGGCTTCAAGAACTAACCCAACCTAGCTTCAAGGGTTGTAACATCTCAATTAGGCTTCAAGGATTCAATCCAACCTAACTTCAAGAGATTGTTACTATCATTAGGCATGCCACCAATAACATACTCTGAAAATGGAATAACACATTAGCCACACAATTCATTTACATATCAATTATCATTTCCATTCTCAATTCTCATCAACAATTAAGCAAACATGCCTTATGTCTTTCAATTGCATCATCATAGCCAATCACAATGGCTTTGCATCACATTTCTCATCTTAATTCATCTTATGCATATAGCATCATTGATATAGTATTTCAAAGTACATTATCCATGTAACACATTATCATTTACACAATTCACAAAAACATATAACATAACATCCTTCATAAAACACATACCATTCACAATGCATAACATAATATTGTTTAATCTCAACCATGATGTTAGACAAATAATCTATTTAACATGTATTTGAAAATCTTATTGCAGGATTAGATTGCTTCCAATAAGATGAACAGAACATTTCTAACGGTCGCACCAAGCCATGTCGCGACCGCCCTACACAATCAAAATATAACACTTTATCACAGTAGGTTTCGCGGCCAGAAGCCCGACCTAAGCCGCGACCGCACATCACAATAATCACGACCGCTCCTGAACAATAGCGACCGTCCCACACAACGTCTCTCTCATACAGAAACCCTAAATGTAGCCAATTTCTTTTGGTTAACTTAAAACACAATACACACAACATAACCTCATTCAAATGGACCTAATCAACATCATTTACACTTATTTTGCACATTTAACACAATATTCACATTAACCAAACATTAAATCATTCACCAATTCCAAATCTTAAAACCAACTTTACTCTTAAACTTTCACTATCAAAATCCACCTATCTTACCATATTCACAACCAAACCAACATCAATTCCATTTTTTAAAAGTTAAATCAAATCTAACACTTGCAAACACATATCAACACACCAAATCATCAACTTAACAATTCACAAATCATCTTAATCATAAATTCAGAATTAACCAAGGAAATCAAGAAATTTCTTACCTTATATGAAGAAATTCCACAACTCTTTCCCCAAGTCTCTCAATTCCTTCTTCAATTTGCTTCTAGCATCAAGAACACCTCTCTTTCCCTTTTGTTAATGGAGAGCCGGCCACCTCTTGAAGAAGAAGAGAAGATTATGATGAAATCACAAAGTCAACACTCATTAAATACTCATCCAAAAGAAAATTACCAAAAGACCCTCAAACACATCTTAATTCTCTTTGTTATCTCTTGCCCATTTTGGTAATTTCACATGCCCTAAAAATATCTCCTCTTGCCTTGACCAACTCTTTTGACCAATGTATATGTTATATATATCACCATATACACAACATATAAACTTGTCTCTAAACCCTAAATTCTTTCCCAAAACACTTATATTTTTCTTTTCTCATTTCTTTTTCTTATCACAACACACACATTCAATCCAATTATAATGACAACAACAACAACCACAATATAACCAAGACTTTTAGGGCATATATGAGGATATTACAATTCTCCCCCTCTAAAAAGAAATTTCGTCCTCGAAATTACCTGATATTAACTCTGAAACAACTGAGGATATTGCTCACGCATAGTCTGCTCACTTTCCCAAGTTGCTTCTTCCTTTGCATGATTCTTCCAAAGAATCTTCACCAATGGTACTCTCTTATTCCTCAATTCTTTCACTTCCCGTGCCAAGATAGCAACTGGTTCCTCTTCAAATGTCAAGTCTGGGCTCACTTCAATAGATTCCAATGGCAACACATGAGATGGATCCGACCTGTACCTCCTCAACATAGATACATGGAACACATTATGAATACGATCCAACTCAGGCGGTAAAGCAAGTCTATACGCCACTGGCCCAACTCTTTCCAAAACTTCATACGGTCCGATGAAACGAGGACTCAATTTCCCTTTCCGACCGAACCTCAAAATCTTCTTCCAAGGAGATACCTTCAAAAATACCTTATCCCCAATATCAAACTGAATATCTCTCCTCTTCAGATCTGCATAAGACTTCTGTCGGTCTGAAGCTGCTTTCAATCTGCCCCGAATCAACTTTACTTTCTCTTCAGTTTCTTGAATCAAATCAGGCCCAATCAATTTACCATCACCAAGCTCACTCCAACACAGAGGTGTCCTACACCGTCTGCCATACAATGCCTCGAATGGGGCCATTCTGATGCTGGACTGATGACTGTTATTATAAGCAAACTCCACAAGAGGTAAGAATCTATCCCAACTTCCAGTGAAATCGATGACACAGCTTCTCAACATATCCTCAATGATCTGTATCACTCTCTCAGACTGTCCATCCGTCTGTGGATGAAAAGCAGTACTGAAATGCAGTCGAGAACCCAAAGCACCATGCAAACTCTTCCAAAATCTTGAAGTAAACCTAGGATCCCGATCAGACACTAAAGAAGTTGGAACACCATGCAATCTCACAATTTCATGGATGTACAGCTCAGCTAACCTCTCCAACGAGTAATCCATCCGAACCGGAAGGAAATGAGCTGTCTTAGTCAATCTATCCACAATCACCCATATGGCATCATGTCTCCTTTGTGTCAAAGGCAACCCAGACACAAAGTCCATTGTCACTCTTTCCCACTTCCATTCAGGCACTGACAACGGTTGAAGCAACCCAGTTGGAACTTGATGCTCTGCTTTAACCTTCTGACAAGTGAGACATTTAGATACAAAATCAGCAATGTCTCTCTTCAACCCAATCCACCAATAATGCTGTCTTAAATCATGATACATCTTGGTATTACCCGGATGCATAGCAAATATAGACTGATGAGCTTCTTCCAAAATGATCCTTTTCAAATCAGCATCATCGGGTACACACAACCTGTTCTTAAACCATAGGCTCCCATCATTCCTCACAACAAAATCTCTACCCTTTCCACTCTGACAATCTGAAACAATCTTCTGAATCTTCCCATCATTCACCTGAGCCTCTCTGATCTGATCCAACAAAACCGGCTTCAATTGCAACTGTGCCAATAATGCACCATTATCACAAGGTACAAAACTGGCACACAATGCTCTCAACTCAACAAGCAACGAGAGCGAATAAACTGTTAAACCAGCTAAAGACTTCCGACTCAAGGCATCAGCAACCACATTTGCTTTACCTGGATGATAATCTATCAAGCAGTCGTAGTCTTTAATCAATTCTAACCATCTCCTCTGCCGAAGGTTAAGCTCTTTCTGGACACCCAAATACTTCAAACTCTTGTGATCAGTGTAGATGAAACATTTCTCCCCAAACAGATAATGGCGCCAAATCTTCAGTGCAAACACAATGGCTGCCAATTCCAAATCATGGGTGGGGTAATTAAGCTCATGCGGTTTCAACTGACGAGATGCATAAGCTATAACTTTACCTTCCTGCATCAACACACATCCCAAACCTCTATGTGAAGCATCACTGTAGATCACATAGGGTTGGCCTTCTATAGGTAAAGTGAGAACAGGCGCTTGAGTCAACATATCTCTCAATTGTTCAAAGCTCGCCTGACACTGATCCGTCCACACAAATCTCACTCCCTTACGAAGCAATCTGGTGAGTGGAGTAGCTATCACAGAAAATCCTTTCACAAACCGCCGGTAATATCCTGCCAAACCCAGAAAACTTCTAACCTCTGTCACAGACTTGGGTGGACTCCAATTCAAAATGGCTTCAACTTTACTCGGATCCACTCTGATGCCTTCTGCTGAAACAATATGTCCGAGAAAAGCTACCTGATCCAACCAGAACTCACACTTCGACAATTTGGCAAACAGTTGCTTCTCTCTCAAAATCTGCAACACAATCCGCAGATGCATATCATGTTCCTCTTCATTCCTTGAATACACCAGAATATCATCAATGAAGACCACTACAAACTGATCCAAATAGGGCCTAAACACCCTATTCATCAAATCCATGAAAGCTGCAGGTGCATTCGTCAGACCAAAAGGCATAACTAAAAATTCATAATGTCCATACCTGGTCCGAAATGCAGTCTTTGGAACATCTTCCGCTCTGACTCTCAACTGATGGTACCCCGATCTCAGATCAATCTTAGAGAATACTGACGCTCCCTTCAACTGATCAAAGAGATCATCGATTCTAGGCAAAGGATACTTATTCTTAATGGTCACCTTGTTCAATTGCCTATAGTCGATACATAACCTCATCGTACCATCTTTCTTCTTCACAAATAGCACAGGAGCTCCCCATGGAGAAACACTGGGGCGAATGAATCCTTTATCCAACAGTTCCTGTAATTGCACTTTCAACTCCCTCAATTCTGCTGGTGCCATCCTGTAAGGAGTAATGGAGATAGGAGTGGTACCAGGCAACAACTCGATACCGAACTCCACCTCTCTCTCGGGAGGCAATCCTGGCAACTCCTCAGGAAAAACATCAGGGAACTCTGCAACTGTGGCAATGCTTTCAATAGGAGAACCCTTCACTCTAGTATCTACCACATGAGCAAGATAGGCTTCACACCCCTTCCTGATCAACCTCCGAGCTGCAACAGCTGAAACAAATAAGGAGGCTAATTGTTCCTGCTCATTAGATACAATCACCTCTCTACCATCACCGGTTCTCAACGAAACAATTTTCTTTTTACAATCCACCACAGCTCCATGTCGAGATAGCCAATCCATGCCTAGGATCACATCATATTCCTTAAATGGCATCTCAATCAAATCCCCAAGGAACTCCTCACCCTGAACTCTCACTGCACTATCTCTATGCACTTTACTCACAATCACACTATGCCCTAACGGATTTGTCACCAAAACATCAAATCCTAGGGACTCAGCATGCATATCAGAAACAGGTAACACAGATGCACTAATGTAAGAGTGTGTGGATCCAGGGTCAATCAATGCAAGTACTGCAGTATTAAATAAAGAAAAAGTACCAGCTATGACCGCCGATGCATCCGGCTGCCTCTGCATAACATACATCCTCTGGGAAGAACCAACCTCCTCCGGTCTAGTCTTCCTGGATGTAGCACCACCTCTAGAACTGAACCCTGCTCTACCACCTCGGCTGGCACCTCTGCCTCCTCTACCTCCCCTCACACTGGCTCGAGAAGCGGCAGAATCAACTGGCATAAACTCCTGCCTCTCCGGACAGTCTCTCACAAAGTGATCTGGCGACCCACACCTAAAACATACCCCTGCAACACCAGCTTTCCAACATGGACCACCATGTGGCCTCCCACAATGGATGCAGATGGGTAAGGTGGATCTCTGAACCATAGGAGTCGGAGCACTTGCCACTGAAGCTGCAGGTCTGAATCTTTGTCTCTGGAATTGCCCTGATCTTCCTGCTGGTCTCTGGCTTCTAATACTCCGAGGAACAAAGCTTCCTCTACCCCTCTTTACTGAAGAAGACCCTGCCTCAAACTGAGGCCTTCTCACCCTAACCTCATCCTCTGAAGCAGCTGCAATCACTTGAGCCCTTTCAACATCTCGAGCTGCTGCCACTAGCTGGGAGAAATCGTGATATCGAGATCCAGCCACTAAGCACATGATCGAGGGCCTCAATCCCTCCTGAAATCGCCGGCATCTATCAATCTCATCAGCAATGATACCCCCAGCATACTGACTCAGTCTAATAAACTCAACTTCATACTCAGTAACAGTCTTGTTATCTTGCTTCAGGCTTAAGAATTCCATCTTCTTCATATCCTTATACTCCCTAGGAGTATATTTCAACTCAAATTCCCTCAAGAAATCTGCATATGACAAAGTTGGTGGATCTTCCATGGAATGTGGCACAGTCTTCCACCAATCGTAGGCATCCTTCTGTAGCAAAGATCTGGCATAGTCAAACTTTTCCTCAGGGGTAGCTTGCAACTGAATAAAGATCCTCTGAACTTTGTCAAGCCACTGTTCTGCCACAGCTGGATCAGTGGTACCAATAAAATCCTCAGCTCCATACTTCCTTAGCTTGTCATAGTGCCTCACTGGTACTGAAGGCTGAGGGGGTGGTGGCACTGGTTGTACTGGAGCTTGCCTGAAAGTCTCCATCATATGCACAAACCAAGCTGGTGGAATCTCATCACCTACTGGTCTACCCGACACCGAAGCAGGTGCCTCCTCAACACTATCAACCCTAACTCCCTCATCAGGAGCAACACTCTCCTCACTGCCCTCAACTGACTGTCTCAAATGAGGATCCATCAACACCTAACACTGCAAACACAACAGGACACACCTTATTAAAGATCAAAGATTGCCAATCCCAAACATGTATTTTATTTCAAAAACTCACTTTTTAATTCAAAATAGTCTTTTTATAACATATTACCTAGGTTGAGAATCTCAAACCTAGGCTCTGATACCAAAACAATTGTAACACCCCCACATCCAATGCACACACACTACCACCACAATAATGTAGCATAAGTGCACCAAACATAGGGATGTTACGGTTTTCTTCAACATTCAAAACATTTGAATAGTTACCATTCTATTATCATCATATAATATAGAAAAGTAGATCATTTACTCTTAAATTAAAACACCTTAGATATATATATATATATATACCTACTTATAGTTATTACACAGCGGAAGTCATAAAATATTTACATATTTAAAAACACTTAGTTCCATATTTACAAATATACATATATGTACATTTAATCAATACTTTACAAAATATAAAAGAGTTATACATGATTGGCAAGTTTTCTTTGATCTTTAAGACTCCAAAATCAACTCTTCACTGTCTACTCTCAGTCGGTCTCGAAGAGCTCTCGGGATCAACTCTAGCAGTTCTATCACCTGCGCGATTAAACACTATCGCGCTAAGCCAACGGCTTAGTAAGATAAATCATGCTATGACTTAGTGCAATGCAATGTACTTTCTTAATCCAATATATATATGTAACATCATATATGCAAAACTAACAATATACTTCCACATTACATATCACATCTCAATATCTTATCATATACCTCATGAATATTCATTTAATCATCAACACAAAGCAAATACAATCATCATTCATGACTCACATTTACCATAGACAAGCATGGGCCCAAGACACACTAATATGCCATTCAATTTTCAGAGTTAATGTTTTGGTTCTATCATCACATTTATCAATATCATATACCCAACTAGGCTTCAAGGATTAAGTTCAACCAAGCTTCAAGGGGAGCAAAGCATGCTAAGCTTCTACCCAACTTGGCTTCAAGAACTAACCCAACCTAGCTTCAAGGGTTGTAACATCTCAATTAGGCTTCAAGGATTCAATCCAACCTAACTTCAAGAGATTGTTACTATCATTAGGCATGCCACCAATAACATACTCTGAAAATGGAATAACACATTAGCCACACAATTCATTTACATATCAATTATCATTTCCATTCTCAATTCTCATCAACAATTAAGCAAACATGCCTTATGTCTTTCAATTGCATCATCATAGCCAATCACAATGGCTTTGCATCACATTTCTCATCTTAATTCATCTTATGCATATAGCATCATTGATATAGTATTTCAAAGTACATTATCCATGTAACACATTATCATTTACACAATTCACAAAAACATATAACATAACATCCTTCATAAAACACATACCATTCACAATGCATAACATAATATTGTTTAATCTCAACCATGATGTTAGACAAATAATCTATTTAACATGTATTTGAAAATCTTATTGCAGGATTAGATTGCTTCCAATAAGATGAACAGAACATTTCTAACGGTCGCACCAAGCCATGTCGCGACCGCCCTACACAATCAAAATATAACACTTTATCACAGTAGGTTTCGCGGCCAGAAGCCCGACCTAAGCCGCGACCGCACATCACAATAATCACGACCGCTCCTGAACAATAGCGACCGTCCCACACAACGTCTCTCTCATACAGAAACCCTAAATGTAGCCAATTTCTTTTGGTTAACTTAAAACACAATACACACAACATAACCTCATTCAAATGGACCTAATCAACATCATTTACACTTATTTTGCACATTTAACACAATATTCACATTAACCAAACATTAAATCATTCACCAATTCCAAATCTTAAAACCAACTTTACTCTTAAACTTTCACTATCAAAATCCACCTATCTTACCATATTCACAACCAAACCAACATCAATTCCATTTTTTAAAAGTTAAATCAAATCTAACACTTGCAAACACATATCAACACACCAAATCATCAACTTAACAATTCACAAATCATCTTAATCATAAATTCAGAATTAACCAAGGAAATCAAGAAATTTCTTACCTTATATGAAGAAATTCCACAACTCTTTCCCCAAGTCTCTCAATTCCTTCTTCAATTTGCTTCTAGCATCAAGAACACCTCTCTTTCCCTTTTGTTAATGGAGAGCCGGCCACCTCTTGAAGAAGAAGAGAAGATTATGATGAAATCACAAAGTCAACACTCATTAAATACTCATCCAAAAGAAAATTACCAAAAGACCCTCAAACACATCTTAATTCTCTTTGTTATCTCTTGCCCATTTTGGTAATTTCACATGCCCTAAAAATATCTCCTCTTGCCTTGACCAACTCTTTTGACCAATGTATATGTTATATATATCACCATATACACAACATATAAACTTGTCTCTAAACCCTAAATTCTTTCCCAAAACACTTATATTTTTCTTTTCTCATTTCTTTTTCTTATCACAACACACACATTCAATCCAATTATAATGACAACAACAACAACCACAATATAACCAAGACTTTTAGGGCATATATGAGGATATTACAATTCTGGCAAGAAATTTCTATGGAAACTTCTTTTGAAAAAGAATCAAAAGCCAGACACATCAAATCCCTCACCCATTGGATGCTCCATAGGATTATCACCTACACCATCCATCAAAGAGCAGATGGGAATGAAAAGGTAACCAAAAGAGACCTCATCTTTTTATATGCTTTCACCCACAATATCCAAATGAACACAACCAAGTTCTTGATTGACACCCTCTATCATCATGCAGTTACAAGAACTGGAACTTTCTTCTTATCCTCAAAAATTACTCAAATAGCTAGGCACCTGAACCTTCTAAATGATATGAGCCTAGCTACATTGAGAAACCCTTTCAATCTTGCCTCTAGTGCCATCACAATTGATTATCTAGAACATGCTGGATGTGTAAGGAAGATTGAAGGCACATATGTATACTATTTTGGCAAGAAAGGAGTTGTGGATAGACAAAAGAAAAGGCCAAGGTATACAATTGAGGAAGAGGGAGACTCTGTGGAAGTTGCTGTGGAATTACCTCCAAAAGCTACTTCATCAAAAGCTGCTCAAGAAACTACCTCATCCTCTACACAACTCATCCTCCATGCTATCAAATCTCTCTCTAAGAAACTCTCTAGGTTCAAGAAAAGTGTCTCCAAGAGATTCCAGCACTTGATCAAGAGAATTGACCTTATATCTCACATGCATCATGATCTATATGATATGCAAGGCAAACTGGACTTGCCTCAATGCAATCTTGAAGATTGGGATATAAGTGATCATACCCAAAGCCTTCCTGAAGAAGAAGAGTCCATTAGTACTAGCTCTACCTCTTTTGCTCCTCAAGATAAAGGAAAAGCTCCTTTAGTAGAAGAAGAGATAGATGAGGACGATGACTCTGAATAGCTTAACTGTTTAGTCTTAATAGTTTGCATTTTCATTTTATGTCTTGATATGTTTGATGCTTTATTTGTTTTGTCTTTGTACTTTGTACTTTTCTCCATATTTTAAATAAACAAGATGTTTAGTTACTTTTCAATAAACTTCTTGCTTTCTGATTAATCATTTTGCCTATGACAATGGGGGAGAAATTGTAAACAACTTGAAACTTGGAATGATTGTTTAAACATAACTCAATGCACCAAGATACTCAAATAATATCAATGCACCAATGATTGCTTAACCATGATTCATGCATATGTTAAGGGGGAGCATTTTAGACTTATTATTTTTTTATCATTCCATTTGAATTGTCAAAGTCAAAATGGGGGAGATTGTTAGACAAATGATCTCAATTTTGATCCTTGACAACTCAAATGAATGATCCATTTAACATGTGTTTGGAGAATCTTGTTGCAGGCTTAGGTTACTTCAAATAAAGCTGAACATAACACTTCTAGCGGTCGCACCAAACCTGAATACGACCGCACCATTCAATTAAAGGATGAAACCTTATCACAGTAGGTTTCGCGGTCAGAAGCCCGACCTCCGTCGCGACCGTGCATAAAGACGAGCGACCTTCCCAATTTATGGACGACCGCTACCTAAGGAACTCAAATCATTCTAATCACAGTAAGGTTCGCGGTGACAAGAACAGCGAATGACTCAGCCTCGCTTACCACTTTAGCGACCGCCCATTCAGAGTCGTGACCGCTCTACCAATTCAAGAAGAATTTGCTTAAAGAGACAGTAGTGTTCGCGTCCTCAGGTGCGTCCAGAAGTTCGACGCGAGAATCTCAATTCAACCTCGAGATGCTACCTAGGGCGACCGTGACATTCAAATTTTGGCGGACATCTCTTCTGCCCTGTCAGAGAATGACACATGACATGACCGTTATAAACCCACTTCAATATTCAAAAAGGGCGACCGCACCTTTGCTAGGCGCTACCGTCCCGACAATCACAGCATGGGCAAGATTCCTGCTGCAGAGCACTAAAATTCGACCGTTGAAGCTTTTTAAATGCAGCGACCGTCCCTTGTCCAAGGACGACCACGTGAGGCATGAGCGCGACCATCCTTGTATGAAGGCCGACCGCTAAATGCTTCGGATAGTTTAATTAAAGAAGGTCTAAACTGCCAAGACTTTATTCTCACTATCAATAACGGCTAGTAAGACCACATTGGCTATAAATACAGTGCTTCTACAAGAAAAGCAAGAAGACAAGTGAAGCAAAATAGAATTTGATAGCCAAGCAACAACTTTTCTTTTACTTAAACTTATATTTGAATTGTAATAAATGTTAGGTGTAAGCATTGAAAACACCATTGTATAAGTTTGAGTGTGAGCTTGGAAAAACACTTGGGTTGTGAGAGTAATCCTTGTAAAACTCTTGTTTGGGTTGTGAGAGTGAGCCTTAAAAACTCCTTTAAAGGTTCTTGAGTGTAAGCCTTAAAAAACACTTGTGAAGTTAAGTGTGAACTTGTGAAAACACCAAAGTTGGAAGTGAGCTTGTAAAAACTTCAAAGATTAGTGGAACCTTAACAAGTTGTTAAGGAAGTGGATGTAGGATTGAAGTAAATCCGAACCACTATAAATCTTGTGTGTTGTTTCTTTCTTCCATTACTCAACCATCTCTTAATTCCGCATTTCTATTTTGTTGAGTTTTTTAATTGTCATTATTTTTTGAAGAAACCAATTACCCCCCCTCTTGGTTGCCATCTTGGGACAACACTTCCAACTTGCCCTTCACCACTTGTATGAAGCAAATCAACCTCCCTCAATGCCTATACCAAATGTGATCATACATAATCATTTAATATCACATTCTAAGGTATTCTCAACATCAAACTATAATTAAACATCACCCTAAACCAAATCCCAAAATTAAGCTTCACCTCACTTTAACTTTGAAAAACCATATCAAGCCATTTAAATTAGTGTTTCAAGTTTATTAATATCATTAGAAACATGTTTTAGCATGTTTAAACCAATTGCATTAATTAACCACATGCTTATGCTCAAAATTCTAAAATTGCATAACCTTCACCATTGAAGGATCTCCATTCCAACTCAATTCAATTATCATTTCAATCTTATTTCTACCACTTATATCATTAAATAACATGATTTAAGCACTAAAATCAAACAATTAATCATTCTTTAAAAATTCACTTTTCCAAAATCCTAAATCAATACTACCATCTTCAAACTCTATACAAACTTAACTAAATCCATCATTTGATTTTAAAATCCTTTTTTATGCATCAAAATAACACATTTGGAGCCAATTTGCACAATTAAAACTCATGATTTCAAAAATCCAAATGTTCCATAATCCTAAATTCTCTCTCTTCATCCAACTTAACTCAAACTTAACCATTTCTTCAATCCAACTTAAGAATCATTAATAATTAAACAAAATAGCATCTTTCATATGCATTTAACCAATTAAAACACACTCCATTAAAATCTCAAATTATACATAATCATATATTTAGATGGAACTTCAAAATTGTAAAGGAAAATTTACTAATTTATGAAGAAATCACCAAAACCCACTTGGTTCTTGTAAAATCCTTGGAAATTGGTTGTTTAAATGAAGCAAAAACCAATCTTCCTCATCCATGGAGAAAATATCAAAGAGAGGAAGAAGAAGAAGAAAAAAATTCTTTTTAAATTTTTGATTTTTTTCTCTTTCCTTCATTTAAGACCACATATATATATATTTTTATATTATTTTTATTTATTTATTTATTTTAAAAATACCAATTTTCATCTTCCATTCAAAAATATTTTCTTTTTAAATTATTTTATTAAGTTTTAAATTTTATAAAGTATATTTACTAATTTACCCCTCCTTTACTATTTATGTTATTGTCTTTTTAATTTCATTCTTCTTTAATTTCTAGCCTTATATATATAAATATTTATTTATTTATTTAATTATTAATAAATATATTTAATCTTCCACCACCCAAAAATAAATTAATATTGAATTATTTTTATTTACTTATTATTAATTAATCAATAATTACAAAATATCACACTTTTTCATCATCTTCCACTATCTAATATTATTTTATTATTATTATTTTCATCATTCACTTTTCCAACACCAAATTATATCCCACATATATATATTGTATATTTTATGTATATGTATATATCTTATATATGTTACTTATATTTCACATATATCATTATGGATATATTTATGTAATGTATATGCTATGCCTATGTAATGTATATTTAATGAATATAAATACCCATATGCACAAATAATATTCCTATATACACATCAAATTTACCTTATATGTGTATTAAATATATTAAGTATGTAATATATACATCCAACATATACAATTAATATACCATATGTATATGTTATATATACACTAGGTATATATATTGGTTATGTACAACTTTTATATCTCCAAATACTTATTTAATTTCTCCAAAATTACGGATATGACAGTAGTATTGATTTAGGGTTTTGGAAAAATGAATTTTTAAATAATGATTAATTGTTTAATTTTAGTGCTTAAATCATGTTATTGAATGATATAAGTGGTGGAAATAAGATTGAAATGATAATTGGATTGAGTTGGAATGGAGATCCTTCAATGGTGAAGGTTATGCCATTTTAGTATTTTGAACATAAGCATGTGGTTAATTAATGTAATTGGTTTAAACATGTTAAAATATGTTTATAATGATATAAATAAACTCAAAGCAATAATTTAATGAGTTAATATGGATTTGCTAAGTTAAAGTAAGGAAAGACTTAATTTTTGAAATTTTGTAGGAGTGTTGTTAAATTAATGTTTGATGTTGAGAATGCCTTAGAATGTGATATTAAATGATTGTTTATGATCACATTTGATATAGGCATTGAGGGAGGTTGATTTGCTTCATCCAAGTGGTGAAGGGCAAGTTGGAAGGATAGGATTGGAAGTTGTGTTAAGCTTGCTTTGGGTTGCTAGTGGAGGTATGTACAAACTTTGAATATATTATTTATATTTGCATGACATTTGGGCTTAACACATTTTGGTTGAAAAATGTGTTAAGTTACTTGGTTCATTGATTGAGTATGAATAATGTGCTATGACATTTGTAATGTCATATATGTGTTAAATACATTGTGAAAAGCCATTGATAATGGCTAAATTGTGTAAAATGTGAAATATGTATATTATGTGAAAATACCCAAAGTAATCGGGTAATGTGTTGTGAATGCAAAAAAAAAAGAAAGAAGAGATATGTGGAATAATGAAATGAATTGATATTGATAAAAATGAGAAAAAAATGAGAAAAGTGAGAAAAATGAGAAAGATGTGAAAAGGATAAAAGTGAGAAAAAAAAGGTTTTTTTTACCAGCAAAATTTTTCCGACGCAAATTTTTTTCGAAACCTAATGCAATTAAATTTTGGTTTCCTTTTCTTAATCAATGTTATATTCCGTGAATGACTAGAATTGATAGAAATCTTCTATAAATAACACAAAAAACAACACAAAGAGGAGGAACAAGAGGAGAAATTGGATAGAATTTAGAGGAAAAATCGAGACCGAAACTGAGGAGGAAAAGCTTTGAATCAATCTGATTTTTTTTTAGAGAACAAACAAACAATTCAAGCAATTCAAAGGCAGCAAAGCTCGTCTTAGTTTTTGTTCATCCAAGAAGAAATTTTTGGTGGAACCAACAAACGGAGGTATGTATCAATTGTCTAAATTCTTCACAGTAGCTTAAATCATCTAATTGTTTCTTTTAATTCAAAAACCTTAGAACCTCAATTCACCTTTTCTAAAGTTTAAAAACCTTAATTCGTTGCTTTGTTTTCCAAAAAGCTTAAAATTATTATTTTTGTTCCTTCAAAATCTCAAAACCCTAATTTGTTTTCCAAATTTTCAAAACCCTAAATTGAGTTCTGTTTCTTTCCAAAATCCCTTAAAACATCTTTTCTGTTTATATAAACCTTAAATCGTTGTATTTATTTTCATAAAACTTCATAAAACTATCAATTGATTTACAAATTCTAAAACCTAATGCATTCTCCGAAACCCTAATTCAAAAATCCTAAAACCCTAATTCAACTCCAAAACCCAAAACAGTGAACCCTAACTCCCTTAAAACCTAAACCCTAAAGTTTTCTAAACCCTAGTTCTTTAAAACTTTAAAACCATATAAATCTAATTCTACACAGTAAGCTTAGAAAACACAATCAAGTGACCGTAAGTCATAAATCTAAATTTTTCAAAGTGTCCAAAACCTAATTTCATGATTATACATGTCAAACCCTAATTTGGTGAATCAAAGAACTTTACCAACTTTTTAAATCATAAAACCTTAATCTATTTTAATTCCTTTAAAAACTCACAGTAGCCTAATTTCACAAATTCCAAAACCCTAAACACATGAAATAAAGAATCTTAAATAGAAACAGTAGCCCTAATTTGAATCTTTATTTGCCTTATTCAATTTTATATTAGATTATGCTTTGATTTATTTTATATGCTTTAATTTATTTAAGTTCAATATTTAGTTTATCTAATTTATCATGGATGGATGTTTACTTTCTATTGATATTTGGTACCTTTGATGAATGATTTATTTATGATGAATGGTTATTTACTTTTATCGATTTATTTAGAGGTATGTTTCCACTTGGTGGGTACCTCATTAGTTAATATCATGTAATTTAAATTGCTTTTCTATTTTAGAACCAATGAAAAGGACATGTTTCTACCTTTCAGTGGGTGTCCTATTTAGGCATGGGATGTAAGGACATGTTTCCATCCTTGGATGGGTGTCCATTTAATTGTTTTGTTTGGACATTGTTTTGATTTCAAATATATTGATGCTTTATTTTTATTATGTGTAATATGGATAATATTGTTATGTTTAAGAATTTTATAATATTAAGACCTATAAAGGAGGCTGGTTCCAATGAACTGGGCGTTGTGGGGGTGCTGGGCCATTTCTCACCTTCCCCACACATACCCAACTTTTCGAACCCATTAGGGGGTTGGGGATTCCTTAGGAATCGAGTCATCCACCCCTTTCTTTTTCCCGGCCCGTCCGGGTGCCGACTCTATTTTCTCCGGACTTAGGTCCGTGTTCTCTAAGGCCCCAAGCCTAAACAGTGCCGAAGTCACAAGAACCATTCCACCGGGAGTGGGGGCAAAAATTCCAACTCACAGTGGCGACTCCACTTGGGATAAGAGAAGTTGATTCCGTTGGTCTTTATATTATTCTATTCTTTCTTATAATGATATTATCCATTGCATCATATTAGATTGCATCGTGTGCGTGAGTTAGGATGCCCGTGTTACCCGTGTTGTGTTATGTAAGGGATATCATACTTTCACTCAAGGTATGGAGATCGAGCATGGCATAACCACTCATAGTCTCGTACCATTTGGTATATACTTGCTATGGGAACCTAAGCTTTTTAACCCAAAGACTAAAGCTCATGTAATTGGCCTAGTTACTTTCCTTAGGTTTTTACCCCAAATGCATGTTGTTTGACTATGGTTAATTTATCTTAGCTTAAATCATGGCTTATTTGGTTTGTTCTTTTTCTAATATGACCTAAGTATATTATAAGCTCAAAATAAATTTTTCTTTAAAGTCCAAAAGACCAAAGTTATTTTCAAAATTTTTCAAGATGGTCTTTGGACATAAGAATTTTCTAAAATTCTTTTGCTCATGGTCCAAATACTAAGCCCAAAATCCTTTTTTTCTAAGATCTTTTTACAATGGGCTTAGAAACAAAATTATTTTTACAAAGAGCTTGCAAATTATTTAGGTCAATTAAGAAATACCAAAAATCAATTGTGAGCCTAGTTTATACTAAGAATAATTAATCATGGGCTTGTTTATGGCATGAACCATTAGTTACTCTTTTCAAGTGAGAAATCTATCTATAATAAACCTCTTAATTTAGTTTTAATCCAATATAGCATAAAAGCTATTATAATTGGTTGGATGGATTAAAACCCAATTAATGGGAATTACTATGAAAGGATTTCCATTTTCGAAAATATAACTATTGGTTGAAACGTCCGAGGGAATTATTCGAAAGAAAGATGCCCCATGTTGGTATTTTGTTAACCATATACCTAGGAAAAGAGACTCGCCATTCGTGTGTGGATGTTATAAGGTTTGAAGGAACGTCCTAATTATCTTTATTTGTCGATTGTTTGTGCATACATGCATACATTTGTATCTCATAGCATTGATCCTTTCTGGCTCACAGCCCTAGATTACGACAGTTCAAAAGGTTACAACAATCCGACCTATGCTGGAGACGAAGAATATAGCAATGACTCAATCACTTGCTCACCAAAAACAATGGATCCCGAACAAATTCAAAGAATGGTGGATGAAGCCCTCAATGCCAAAATGGAAGAAATAAAAGAGGCCCTAGCTGAGACCATGAAGAACCAATTGACCGCAATTTTAGAAAATCATGCCGAAGCATCTGCTAGCACTAAGAAGCCAAAGGACAAAGGGAAGACTAAAGTTAGTGAAATGGTTTTTGATGATGAAAAGGTGATCATTGATGATGATGATGATTGGGCTCAATACTACCAAGATCCTCAAGACAAGAAGAAAGAACCGAAGATTGTTGAAAGATCAACTATGGAGAAGACCGAAACTTCTGATATTGAAAAGATGATTGCTGATTTAGAAAAGAAATTTGAGAAGAAATTGAAAACCGAGGAAATGTCCGAAGTTGACAAATTATTTGAGCTAGATGAAGAAGTCCTATACAAGTTCAAGATGCCAGCATTCGTGAAGTTTGATGGAACCGAAAATCCTCATCTCCATGTGAAGCAATATATCACTGCCATGCAGTCCGCCCGAGCTACTAAGGCTCAAACTCTAAGGTACTTTATGCTCTCATTGGACCCTGTTGTCCAAAATTGGTTCAATACCTTAGATGATGGAACACAAAAGAGTTGGGATCTGCTTTACAAAGCCTTCATCCAACAATATGGATATAATGTCGAGATGGAAGTTACCTTAATGGAAGTAGAGTCCATTAGGCAAAGGTCGAATGAGAACTTTGTGGATTATGTGAAGAGATGGAGAAACAAGGCTGCTTTACTCTAGAAGAGGCCTGATGAATCTGATAAAATAAGGATGATTGTGAGAGGGGTGTTGCCTAGCCTTCGTGAGAGGATGTCTCATACACTTATCCGTGATTTCAAAGACCTTCTCCATGTGGGTTTGCAAATTAAAGAATGGGAAAGAGAGAAGAACCATTTTTCAACAAGAAGGAACAAGAAAGGGAACTATCAATCTGGTACCCAAAGCATGCAAAAGGCAGTTGGTGTCAATGCTACCAACCAAGGAACAAGCAGACAATTTTTGAAATTAGGGAAACCGATGTCTTGGGTTCTCAATAAACTTCAAAGAAAGGGATTGCTACAACCTTTAAATCCTCGCCCTTTGCCTAACCCTCTTCCACCTAATTTTGACACTAAAGTATTTTGTCAATTTCACCAAATGCAAGGACATGACACGGATAGATGTGTGAGGTTGAGACATGAGATCCAAAATCTAATTGATAATGGGAAGCTATTCGAGCCTAATAAGCCAAATACCAAAGACAACCCATTACCAAAGTTCAATAGGGTACTGCCACCGGCAACCTTCATGATTGGAGGAGGTTTGCATGAGGACTTTGTCATGTCTTCTTTTCAAGATGTAGGTGGAGAAACAACCAAAGAAGAAGAGGTATTTGGTGAAATTAAACAAGCTATGATGGGTGAGGAAGTAACAATTTGTGTTGTCAATGGGTTTTGGGATTCAAGCGATAGTGATGATGATCTTGTATCCAAGAAGGAGGAGTGGACTTGGTCCAAGCTCGAAGAAGATGAAATAATGAACACTAGATCTGGTAAGCCTTATGCAAGGCCACCACTTAAGGAGTTAGAAACTAATAAGGGTAAGGAAGTTGAAGTAGGAAATAAAGAAAAATGAGATGATGCTGTGCTCAAGCAATTGAAAAGAACCCAAGCAAGTGTTAGCATTTGGGACTTATTAGCTACTTCTAAAAAGCACCAAGAAACAATGGCCAAAGCCTTGGCTAGCATGCCAATTTCTACCTCCATGACACCAGAGGAGTTGATCAACTTCATAAAAATTGGAGGGGTAATGAAATGTGAAGAGGTTCAAGAAAAGAGTGAAGTTAATATGGGAGCAGTTTCTTTTTCAGATACAGACTTACCGGAGGAGGGGAGAGATCACATCCGCCCTCTCTTTATCAAAATAGAAGTCAAGGGGAAGAGGACTCCATGTGTAATGGTCGATGATGGGTCCGCCATAAATGTTTGCCCACTTAAGATATTGCCAAAGCTAGCCATGTCAACAAGGGATCTAAACCCGACGATAGTAACAATTCGGGCTTATGACAACACTAAGAGACACGCTGAAGGGACTTTCAAAGCTGCTGTCAAGGTTGGTCCAATTGAATCTATTGTTGAGTTTGTTATTTTAGACATACCGGTTACCTTCGCCTTACTCTTGGGGCGACCATGGTTTCATCCTCTTGGTGGAGTTCCTTCCATCCTTCATGAAAAGATCAAGTTCCCCAACGGAGATGAGACAGTGGTCATTGAAGCTGAAGATAATGAGACTGTTAATGCTCTAATGATTGAAAGGCCTCTCAATGGTTTCCAAGTAGCTGCAATTTCTGATGATGAAGTAGTGACTCCAAAATCTTGAATATGATGAAGAACATGAACTATCTTCCCGGAGCTGGTTTTGGAAAGGGTAAAGCCGGTTTGACAAAGCTGCCAGGATTTAGAACTCAAACTTCCAAGAAAAGGTTGGGATATGATGAAGCCAACAATGTCCAGCTAAAGAAGAGTGAGAAGATGAGCTTCCCACCACTTGAAGAGATCTTTGTCAAAGCTCCAGAAATTGGACCACTCCAAGGAAAGCCCGAGCCAATCATGTTAATGGGAAAGTTGATCTCAGGTTTTGAAATTTTTGCAGATGTGGCCGAGCTAGTCGACCAAGTGAAGAAAGAGCTCACCCTACCAACCAGCAAAGAATCCAATTCAAAAGAGAAGAATGAAGCTATCTTGAAAGCTGAGAAGACTCCGGAGGAGATTGCTGCCCTGGTTGAAGAAAAGTTTGAAGACATCCTACCTTATGATTTTGAGAACAATAATTTTGATTTTGATTTTAATTTGTCTACTTTGTTTGAGGATGATGATGTTTTATTTTCCAAATGAATGCAATAAAGTTTGATTTTGCTTACTTGTGTGATGTTTCTCCTGATGGTTGCATACATTCAAATAGCAGTTACATGAGCATCTTTAATATTAATTCTGTTAACACACAATCATTAAATTTGGGAGCAACCAAAAATCCTAAAAACATTAGCATAGCATTTGACCTTACTCTTGATGAGAGAGAGATTTGAAAAAATATTCAAAAAATATGAAGAAGTGTTTGCTTGGTCTTATGAGGATATGCCTGGTATAGATCGAGACATCGCCGAGCATCATATTCCTACTTACACTCATATGAAACCTGCCAAATAAAAGCTTAGGCGATTAAGATCGGAGTGGGCTGAATTGGTTAAAGAAGAGGTCACTAAGCAAATACAAGTGAAGTTCCTCAAAGTGATAGAATATCCAGATTGGCTAGCCAACATAGTACCCGTGCCAAAGAAAGATGGAAGAATAAGGGTCTGTGTGGACTATAGAGATTTGAACAAGGCTTCCCCTAAGGATGATTTTTCTTTACCTCATATAGATGTTCTCATTGATTGTAGCCTCTAGCGTGCTACACTCATTTGTAGATGGATTTTCCGGATACAACCAAGTGTTAATGGCCCAAGAGGATAAAGCCAAAACTGCCTTCATTACTACATGGGGTATATTTTGTTATAGGGTGATGCCGTTCGACTTAAAGAATGTTGGAGCAACCTACCAAAGGATGGCCACCACACTATTTCATGACATGATGCACAAAGAAGTTGAAGTATATGTTGATGATATGATGGTTAAATCGGATATAAGAGAACAACACTTCCAAAACTTAGAATTATTCTTCGATAGAGCTTTGAAATATAAGCTAAGATTGAACCCAAAGAAGTGTGTGTTCGGGGTTACTTCAGGCAAATTATTAGGACATGTGATTGGTCCAAATGGCATTAAGATTGATCATGACAAAGTTAAAGCAATCAGGGATATGCCAGCCCCTAAGACGGAGAGAGAAGTTTGGGGATTTATTGGTAAATTACAATACATTAGCAGATTCATAGCAAAACTCATAACAATTTGTGAGCCTATCTTCAAATTGCTTAAAAAGAATCAGCCGGTCATATGGAATGAAGAATGTTAAAAGGCCTTTGAGCGAATAAAAGAATATTTGTTGAATCCACCTGTTTTAAAACCACCTAAACCCGGCAAACCTCTATTACTATACTTAGCAGTAGAAGAAGAGTCAATAGGAGCCATGCTAGCCCAAGCAGATGAGTCAAGAATTGAGCATGCAGTTTACTATTTGAGTAGAAAGCTCCTACCTTATGAAATTAAGTATAGTATCATTGAAAAGACCTGTATAGCCGTGGTTTGGTCTTCTAAGAAGTTGTGGCACTACTTTCAGTCGTATAGTGTACAAGCAATTTCCAGGTTGGATCCAATGAAGTACTTAAGGGAGACACCCTCTTTGATTGGGAAATATGGCCGATGGTTGATAATATTAGAAGAATTTGAGATTGAATATGTAATTAGGAAAACAATCAAAGGTAGAACAGTGGCAAAATTCCTGGCCCAACAACCATTACCAGAAAGCGAAGAGGTAATTTTGGAATTTCCGGATGAACATTTAGAGGAAATTGAAGTACAAGGGTGAAAAATGTATTTTGATGGAGCAGTAAACAGGAAAGGAGCAGGTTTGGGAGTTTGCCACCTGGGGTATTGACATTATAGGAGAGATACATTCGACAGCTTCAAACGGTCACCGTTTCATTGTGGTAGCAGTAGATTATTTTTCAAAATGGGTCGAAGCTGAATCCTTCAACAAACTGGGTGCAAGTCAAATGGCTAGATTTATTGAAAAGAACTCATTTGCAGTTACGGGTTCCCGCACAGTGTGGTATCAGACAATGGGGTACAGTTTCAAGGAGCAGTTAAGGATTTATTCTCAAAGTACTGAATCCAACATCATAGATCCTCTCCTTATATACCAAAGGCTAATGGTGCGGTAGAAGCAACAAACAAGACAATTAAGTAAATTCTATCCAAAATGACCAAGATTTACAGGGATTGGTCAGAGATGCTTCCCTTTGCTTTATGGGGATATAGGACAAGTGTGCGAACGCCTACTGGAATGACACCGTTCTCTTTGGTTTATGGGATGGAAGTAGTGTTGCCAATTGAAATAGAAATCAAGTCATTAAGAGTAGTCTTGGAATCCAAATTGCCTGAAACGGAATGGATAGCAAGCAGATACACACATTTAGCTTTACTAGAAGAGAGAAGGTTAAAAGCGTTGTATCATCACCAACTGTATCAAAAGAAGATAGCTCGGGCCTACAATAGAAGGGTTAAAGTCACAAAACTCAAAGTTGGGGATTTGGTGTTGAAGCAATGTAAGCCTAATGTATCTGATCCAAGAGGGAAGTTTAGACCTAGTTGGGAAGGGCCATATGTCATGAAGCAAGTCATGAATAAAGGTGCGGTGAAGTTATCAGACATGGACGGGAATGAATTTAGTGAGCCAGTAAACATTGACAGGTTGAAGAGGTTTTATGTATGATATAAAAAAAAAGAGAAGAGAGCTCGCTAGGTTGAAATCCACTCACATGCTACTGTCAACATCCATTGGTTAGTACCTTGGTGGAAGATTTCTCATATCACCATTCAAATGTATTTGATGTATCTTCCTCTCGCTGATCTTCATCGAGGTACTTGCTATGATCCTTGTCGGCTTGACAGACAGTATGGAGTTGAGCCTCGAGGTTTCGAGTTTACTCCTGATTTGGACATGCCTTGTTTGACTGAAGCCTACTTGGATCGACTGAAGCAAAGCTGGCTTGCATGCTACACTTATCGTCTGCCATAGATTTTACATTTGTCAATTTCTTTAGAAAGAATATTGTTAGGATGAAAAAATAATGAAAGTAATAATAAGAGTTGTTTCTTTTCCTTTCATAATTTGTCATCACCTTTCACTATTGTGTTTATTTGTTTTATCCATATTTAGTCAAATAATTAAAATAGTGCACATAGAATAATTTTAATATTAATTCTATTTTATTAAATTGGGGAACAACCAAACATAAAGCCAGCATACACAAGATCACTGCTATTGCCAACTAGCCTTTTCAATTTTTCTAATTGACGATTTTCTCTCGCTTAGCCTTAATTGTTGCCTAGCCTGCCCTTTCGGGTTTTCAGAACTAGCGGACTGCTCTAACTTTTGCTTAGGCCACCCTTTTGGGTTTTCAACCTAGTGAGCTCTTTTTCTTTTTTCTTTTCTTTTTTTTAATTCCTTTCTTTTTTATACATAAAACCTCTTTAACCTGTCAATGTTCATTGGCTCATTAAACTCGTTTCCATCCATGTCTGATAACTTGACTGCACCCTTGTTTATGACTTGTTTCACAACATATGATCCTTCCCAACTATGCCTAAATTTCCCTCTTGGATTAGATACATTAGGTTTACATTACTTTAACACTAAGTCACCGACTCTGAGCTTTCTAATTTTAACCCTTCTATTATAGGCTCGAGCTATCTTACTTTGATATAATTGATGATGATATAGTACTTTTAACCTCCTCTTTTCTAGTAAAGGTAACTGTGTGTACCTGCTTACTACCCACTCCATCTCATGCAGTTTAGCTTTTAAGACCACTATCAATGACTTGATCTCAATTTCAATTGGCAACACTGCCTCCATCCCGTAGACCAAAGAGAATGGTGTCATTCCAGTCAACTTTCACACACTTGTTCTGTATCCCCATAAAGCGAATGGCCTTCAGTCTATAAGGGGAGGATCGGTGATGATGGATTTGGTACTTCAAGAATAAGTCCTTAACAGCACCTTGAAACTGTATCCCATTGTCCGATATCATACTGTGTTAGACCCCATACCTGCAGATGAGATTCTTTTTAATAAATCTAGCCATTTGCCTTGCCCCCAGTTTGTTGAAAGATTTAGCTTTGACCCATTTTAAAAAATAATCCACTGCTACTACAATAAAACGGTGACCGTTTGAAGCTGTCAGATGTATCTTTCCTATAATGTCAATCCCCCAAGTTGTGAAGGGCCAGGGTGAAGACATAGAATGCAATTCTTCAGGAGGCATGCAATTCAGATTACCATACATCTGACATTGCTGGCACTTCTTCACAAACTCAATACAATCTCTCTCCATGGTCAACTAGTAGTAACCTTATCTAATTATCTTCTTAACTAGGGCGAAACCACTTACATGTGGACTGCAACTTCCCACATGTATTTTGGACATGATATGCTCCACTTCAGGCTTCCACAAGCATCTCAAGTGCACCCCATCAGGCCATCTTCGATACAACTCTCCATGAAAGGTGATGTATTGTAAGGACCATCACCTTATGGCTCTTCTTTCTTTCTTTGTTGCCCCCAATGGGTATTCCTTCTCCTCTAAAAGCCATCTTATAGTGTCATACCATGCATCATGGTCTGTATTAGTTTCCATGATTGTCTCATATTCATAGGAAGTAATTGATGAACCGATCAAAATCAGAGGCTTGAGGAATAAGTTGATGAGATTTTCCCATACATCTACCATATGGTTTTCTTCTCTTGGTAGATGTATAAACCTGCACTCCTTAAAATTCTTCTTCATCAAGGTCAAGTAATGGTGGTATGGTTTTAGTTTCTCTTCTTTTAACTCCTGCTCTCCATTTACTTGGGATACTACTAGCAATGAATCGTCAAAGACTTGCACCTTATCCACCTTCATAATCATCAGGGTTTTCAAACCAAAAATACATGCTTCATATTCCACCATATTATTGGTCGCCCTGAACTTTAACGTCTTTGCTAAAGGGATAACTTTCCCTTCAGGCGATTCTAGTATGACTCCCAAACCTACTCCTTTCCTATTCATTGCTCCGTCAAAATACATTTTCCATCCTTGTACTTCTATGGCCTCTAAATGTTCATCAGGAAATTCCAAGACTGCCTTTTCGCTATCCGGTAATGGTTGTTGGGCCAGGAATTCTGCCACCGCTATACCTTTGATTATTTTCCTGGTTACATACTCAATCTCAAATTCTTCTAATATTATCAACCATCGTCCATACTTCCCGATCAAAGAGGGTGTCTCCCTTAAGTATTTCACCGGATCAAACCTGAAAATTGCTTGCACACTATAAGATTGAAAGTAATACTACAACTTCATAGAAGACCAAACCACAGCTACACATGTCTTTTCAATGATACTATACTTAATTTCATAAGATAGGAGCTTTATACTCAAATAATAGACTGCGTGCTCAATCCCTGATTCATCTGCTTGGGCTAGTATGGCTCTTATTGACTCTTTTTCTATTGCTAATTATAGTAACAAGGGTTTACCGGGTTTAAATGGTTTCAAAATAGGTGAATGTAGCAGATACTCCTTTATGCGCTTAAAGGCCTTTTGACACTCTTCATTCTATATGTCTGGCTGATTCTTTTTAAGCAATTTGAAGATAGGTTGATAGATTGTGGTGAGCTTTGCTATAAACCTACTGACGTACTGCAATATGCCAATAAACCCCTGAGCTTCTCTCTCCATCTTAGGGGCTGGCATATCCCTGATTTCCTTAACCTTATCAGGGTCAATCTCAATGCCATTTTGACCAATCACGTGTCCTAATAACTTGCCTGAGGTAACCCCAAACATACACTTCTTCAAGTTTAACCTTAGCTTATACTTCACTACTCTCTCGAAGAATAACTCTAAGTTTTGGAAGTGCTGCTCCCTTATATCCGACTTTACCATCATATCATCAACATACACTTTGACTTCTTTGTGTATCATATCATGAAACAAGGTGGTAGCCATCCTTTGGTAAGTTTCTCTAGCATTCTTTAACCCAAACAGCATCACCCTATAATAAAATATACCCCATGTAGTAATGAAGGTAGTTTTAGCTTTATCTTCTTGGGCCATTAACACTTGGTTGTATTCGAAAAATTCATCTACAAACAACTGTAGCATGCTAGAAGCTATACTCTCAATAAGGACATCTATATGGGGTAAAGGAAAATCATCTTTAGGGGAAGCTTTGTTCAAGTCTCTATAGTCTACACAGACCCTAATTCTTTCATCTTTCTTCGGTACGGGTACTATGTTGGCTAGCCATTTTGGATAATCTATCACTTCAAGGAACTTTACTTGTATTTGTTTAGAGACCTTTTCTTTAACCAATTCAGCCCATTCTGGTCTTAACCATCTAAGCTTTTGTTTGATAGGTTTCATGTGAGTGTAGGTAGGAATCAGATGCTCGGCTATGTCTCGATCTATCCCAGGCATATCCTCATAAGACCACGTAGCAACTTCTTCATATTTTAAAAAAAAAAATTTCAAATCTCTCTCTCTCATAGGAGTAAGGTCGGATGCTATGCTAATGTTTTTAGGATATTTGATTGTTCCCAAATTTAATGATTGTGTATCAACCGAGTAAATATTAAAGATGCTCATGTAACCACTATTTGAATGTATGCAACCATCAGGAAAAACATCACACAAGTAAGTGAAATCAGACTTTATTGCATTCATTTGAGAGAAAAAAAACATCATCATCCTCATACAAAGCAAACAAATTAAAATCAAAATCAAAATAAAATCATTGTTCTTAAAATCATAAAGCAGAACATCTTCCAACTTCTCTTGAACCAAGGCAGCAATCTCCTCTGGAGTCTTCTGGATAGCTTCCTTCTTTCCTTTTGGATTGGGCTCCTTATCGGCTGGCAGGGTGAGCTTTTTCTTCACTTATTCCGCTAGCTTGGAAACATCAGCAAAAATTTCAAAATCTAGGATCAACTTTCCCATGAATATGATTGGCTCGAGCTTTCCTTGGAGTGGTCCCATGTTTGGAGCTTTGACAAAGGTTTCTTTAAGTGGTGGGAAGCTCATCTTCTCATTCTTCTTTGGCTGGACATCTTTGTTGGCTTCTTCATACCTTAAACCTTTCTTAGAAGTTTGAGTCTTGAAATCTGGAAGCTTTGTCACACCGACTTTGCCCTTTCTAAGGCCAGTACCAGGAAGGTAGCTCTTGTTCTTCATCATGTTCAAGACCTTGGAGTCCACTACTTCATCATCAAAAATTGTAGCTACTTGGAAACAATTGAGAGGCCACTCAATCATTAGAGCATTAACAGCCTCATTATCTTCAGCCTCAATGACCACCGTCTCTTCTCCATTCAGGAACTTGATCTTTTGATGAAGGGTGGAAGGAACTCCACAAAGAGGATGAAACTATGGTCATCCTAAAAGTAGAGCAAAAGTAATAGGCATGTCTAAAACCACAAATTCTACCATAGATTCAATTAGACCAACCTTCACAACAGCTTTGAAAGTCCCCTCAGCATGCCTCTTGGTATTGTCATAAGCCCTAATGGTTACCTCGGTTGGGCTTAGATCCCTTACTGACATAGCTAGCTTTGGAAAAATTTTAAGTGGGCAAACATTTATGGCGGACCCATCATCAACCATCACACATGGGGTCCTTTTTCCTTTGATTTCTACTTTGATAAAGAGAGGGTGGATGTGATCTGTCCCCTCTACTGGTAAATTCACATCTGAGAAAGATACCATTCCCATATTAACTTTGCTCTTCTTTTGAATATCTTCATACTTCATCACTCCCTTAACTTTCACGAAGTTAACCAGCTCCTCCGGTGTTATAGAGGTGGAAATTGGCATGCTAGCCAAGGCTTTGGCCATAGTTTCACGATGCTTCTAAGAAGTGGCCAATAAGTCCCAAATACTGACAATTATTTGAGTTCTCTTCAACTGGTTAAGAACAGTTTCTTCTTCTTCTTCTTTATTCCCAGCTTCATCTTCCTTTCCTTTATTAGCTTCTACTTACTTTATCAGACAAGGTCCATTCCTCCTTCTTAGGCTCAAGTTCCTCATCACTATCGCTTGAATTCCAAAACTTATTCACAGCACATATTACTACTTCTTTTCCATCCACAATTTGTTCAATTTTGCTAAACACCACTTCTTCTTTGGTTGCTTCTCCATCCACATCTTGGAAAGAAGACATGACAAAACTTTCATGCAAACCTCCTCCAATCATGAAGGTCACCGGTGGTGGTACCCTATTGAACCTTGGCAGTGGATTGTCTTTGGTGTTCGGCTTGTTGGGCTCGGGCAGCTTTCCACTATTAATCAAATTAAATTCTGGATCTCATGCCTCAACCTCACACATTTATCCATGTCATGCCCTTGCATTTGATGAAATTGACAAAATGCCTTAGTGTCAAAATTAAGTGGGAGAGGGTTTGACAAAGGATGAGGATTTAAGGGTTGTAATAATCCCTTCTTTTATAGCTTATTGAGGATCCAAGACAGTGGCTTCCCTAGTTCTAAAAATTGTCTTGTTCCTTCTTAGCCAGTTGCATTAACATCAACTTCCTTTTGCGTGCTTTGATTACCCGAATGGTAGCTTTCCTTCTCATTCCTCCTTGCCAAAAAGCATTTCATCTCCCTTTCCCATTCTTTAATTTGTAGACTAGCTTAGAGAAGATCTTTGAAATCCCAGATGAGTGTGTGAGACATCTTTTCATGAAGATTAGGCAACACCCCTCTCACAATCATCCTAATCTGATCTTACTCATCAGGCATCTTCTTGAGCAAAGCAGCCTTATTTCTCCATCTCTTTACATAATCAACAAATTCTCATTTGGTCTTTGCCTAATGGTCTCCACCTCCATCAAGGTAACTTCTAGCTTGACATTATACCCATACTGTTGTATGAAGGCTTTATACAACATGTCCCAATCTTTTTGGGTACTTTCTTCCAAGGTGTTGAACCAATTCTGGACAACAGGGTCCAATAAAAGTATGAAGTACCTTATAGTTTGAGCCATAGTAGCTCTAGAAGACTGCATGGCAGTGATATACTGCTTAACATGCAAATGAGGATTTCCTGTACTATTGTACCTAGCGAAGGAAGACATCTTGAACTTATAAGGGACCTCCTCATCTTGTTCGAACAACTTATATACCTCTGACATTTTTTTTAGTTTTCAGCTTCTTTTCAAACTTCTTTTCCAAGTCAGCAATCAACTTCTCAACATCTAAAGTTTTAGTTTTCTCCACAATTGATCTTTCAACAACCTTCGACTCCTTCTTCTTGTCTTGAGGATTTTGAAAGTATTGAGCCCAGTCATCATCATCATCAATGACTATCTTATCATCATCAAAAGCCACTTCACCAACCTTAGCCTTCCCTTTGTCTTTTGGCTTCTTGGTGCTAGCAGATGCCTCGACATTGTTCCCCAAAATTGCAACCAATTGGTTCTTTATGGTCTTAGCCAGGGCCTCCTTTAGTTCTTCCATTTTAACATTAAGGGCGTCATCCACCATTCTTTGAATTTGTTTAGGCTCCATTGCTTTTGGTGAGAAAGTAATTGAGTTGCTGCTGGATTCTTTGTCACCGGCATAAGTGGGGTTGTCGTATGCTCTTAAGCTACTGTACTCCAGGTCTGTGAGCCACAGAAGATTAATCATATGAGATGCAAATGTATGTATGCATGTAAGCATAAACAATAAACAAACAAAAAATAATTAGGACGTTCCTTCCAACCTTATAACTTCCACACACGAATGGCGAGTCTCTTTTCCTACATATATGGTTAACAAAATACCAATCTTATAACTTCCTAGGTATTTTATTCTTAAAAAGTTCCCTCGGATGGTTTAACCAATAGTTACATTTTCTAATATAGAAGTCAGTTCATGATGATTCCCATTAATTAAGCTTTAATACATTAAATCTCAACTAAAATAACTTTTATGCTCTATTGAATTAAAGTATAATTAATAGGTTTATCATAAATAGATTTCTAATGATTCATGCAAAAAAACAAGCCCATGATTACCAATTCTTGATATAAACTAGGCTCACAATTGATTTTTGATATTTCATAATTGACCTAAATATTTGTAAGCTCTTTTTAAGAAAAGGTTGTATTTTTGGATGAAGTGAAAGATAATTTTGTTTGTTTGGGCCATAAGGTGTAAAAAGATTTTTGACCCATTTTAAAAGGTTTTCATGTCTAAAGACCTTGAAAATTTTGAAAATAGTTTTGGTCTTTTGGATCATAAAGGAAAAGAATTATTTTTGAGCTTACAATATAGGTAGGTCATATTAGAAAAAGAAGAAACCAAATAAGCCATGATTTAAACCAAGATAAATTAACTATAGTCAAACAACAAGTATTTGGGATAAAACCTAAGGAAAGTAACTAGGCCAATTACATGAGCTTTAGTCTTTGGGTTGAAAGGCTTAGGTTCCCATAGCAAGTATATACCAAATGGTACAGGCTATGAGTGGTTATGCCATGCTTGATCTCCATACCTTGAGTGAAAGTATGGTATCCCTTACATGACACAACACAGGTAACACGGGCGCCCTAACTCACGTACACATTGCAAACTAAATGATACAATGGACAATATCATAATAAGAAAGAATCGAATAATATAAAGACCAATGAAATCAACTTCTCTTATCTTCAGTGGAGTCGCCACTATGAGCGGAGATTTTTATCCCTACTCCCATGTGGAATGGTTCATGTGACTTTGGCACGGTTAGGCTCGGAGCCTTAGAGAACACGACCTAAGTCTGGAGAAAAAGGAGTCACCACCCGGATGGACCAGGAAAAAAAAGGGGTGGATGACTTAATTCCTAAGCAATTCTCAACCCCCTAATGGGTTCAGAAAGTTGGGTACGTGTGGAGAAGGTGAGAAATGGCCCAGTACCCCCACAACGCTCGGTTCATTGGAACCGACCTCCTCTACAGGTCTTAATATTATAAAATTCTTAAATATAATGATATTATCCATACTACATGCGATCATAAGAATATATAAATACTTTATTAAAATCACAACAATGTCCAAACAAAATAAATAAATGGACACCCATCCGAGGATGGAAACATGTCCTTACATCGTCCATGTCTAAAACTAAATAGGACATCCACCAAAAGGTGAAAACATATCCTTTACATTAATTTTGAAATATGACGATAATTAAAATTACATAAAGATTAATTAATGAAGTACCCAATCATGGAAACATACCTCTTACAATTTTTTGAAACTAAAATAAATCAATAAAAATAACAATCACTCATCATAAATAAATCATTCATCAAACGTATAAATTAAAGATATAAATAAACCATCAATCAAGACATATAATAAATATGCTTCTAATTTAAATAAAGCAATAAATATATAAATTTAGGGTTTATGCATCATTTTAGGGTTTCTTGAATAAAATTAGGGTTTTGTAGGTTTTCTGTTTAACAATTAGGGTTTTGTATTTTAATTACTGGATTATTCAACTAAGAAATATTTAATATAAAAGAAATAACATGGCTATTGGATGGACAAACATGTTGATTTTTTATTTTATTTAATTAAAACTTTAGTAATCAAATCTGTATGATCAAAATAATGAAGCTATTATGTTAATATAACAATCTGAAATAATAAAAAAAAGTTTTAAATGAAAAATAACATAGCTACTGTGATGTTTAAATTAAAGATTAGGTTTGACATAAATTAGGATTTGAATCTAAAGAATGGATATTTTGGGTTTAGGGTTTTGGAAGTTTTATGAAAATAATATTAAGGTTTAGGGTTTAAGTAAATAAAATTAAAGCTCATGAAAATAAGATTAGAAGTTAGGTATTTGAAAAGAATAGGCTACTGTGATAATTAATTTTGACAAATAAAATTAAAGAGACATACCTACGTTTGAAGGTTCCACCAAAAATTATTAATGAAATTCTTGGCTGAGCTTAAAACCAAGGTAGAAGATTGCTTGCTGCCTTGATTCCTTATTGTTGCTTGATTGTTGCTTTTTAAATTTCCAAAATCTAGCCCCTGAATCAATTGCTAAGAAAAAGTCCGAATAATTCTTGAGTCCAAAAAATTCTCCTTCCTTGTCCATGTGTTTAATACCATTATTTATAGGACAATAAAAAGACCTAATACTATTTTGATAAGGAAATACCAACCGCTTAAGAAAAATCACTGTAGACCCTTAATTTTTGACCTAGTCCGGTCCGTTATTTTTATAGTCAAAAATAATTTTTGTGGTATTTTAATATTTATTTTAGTATTTAGTATTTATAATTTTTAAAAATTAAAAATGGTGAAGTGAATAAAAATAATTATAATAAATAAACAAAAATAATAAATAAAAATAAATAAATAAAAATGAAAATCGGCGACGAAAAAATTCGTCGCCGAAAATAATTGGCCAAGGCCAATTTCGCCCGCAGCAGCAAAGAATTGGCCGTGCCCAGCTCGTAATTTTTCAATCAGTTTCTCCCAAATTTCCTCGCGGCCCGCAGCAATTTTTTTCGCCAGCGAAATTTTCCAATGCAATTTTTTCCGAAACCAAATTCTATTTGGTTTTGGTTTCTTTTCCTAATGAATTTTAGTTTTCTTAAACAATTAGGATTAATCATATAAATTTTCCTATGAATAACACTTTAAAGGACCAGAAAAGGGGGACGAAAAAAAACATTAAGGAGAAAAACTTGGGACTTGGATCGGATAGTGGAACTTCATATTTGAGAGGAATAAGCAAGCAAGCAATCAAGCCATCAAAGGCAGCAATCTTGCCTTTGTCTTTGTTCATCCAGAAAGCAACTTTTGGTGGAACCAACGAATGGAGGTTTGAATCTCTATTTTCTTTTTTTTTTTACAGTAGCTTCAATCACTGAAAATTAACAAATTATTTCTTTTGTTTCTTCTAAACCTTAAAACCCTAAAACATTTTTTCCAAATACCATAAAAACCCTAATTCGTTTCTTTTGTTTCTAAAAACCTTAAATCATCCTTCTGTTTCCAAAAACTCCAAAAATCCTAAATCGTTTTATTAATTCCCAAAACCCTAATCTCTATTCCAAAAGTCAGTAGCCTTATTTTTTTAAGCATCAAAAGCTTTAACCCTAATTAATCCTTCTTTCCAAAATCACACAGTAAGCATTATTCTTTTAAAAATAACACTAATTTCTTCCAATTTCAAAATTGTATTTTCTAAATCTTAAACCCTAAAATCTTAAATTTTAATGCCGAAACCTACAATCCTAAAAGCCATTTTTCAAAATCTTCAGGGTCCGAGCTCCGAGCCAGCAAAGGGCGCTGCCCCCTTGACCCCCACCCACTAACCGGCTAGTGGGACCGCTGTGTGGGCTCAGGTCAATATTTATTTATGTATTATAAATCTTTATGTTTAACTTCCTTTATTATGATTATTCAAAATACAAACTTAAACCCTAATTTATTCAAACCATAAATTCAAATTCTATTTTCAAATATTCACAGTAGCTTTTTATAATTTTATTCACTAGGATATTTTAATCTTTTATATAACTCCCTTAAAGACTTTTTATATTTATTCCATCCAAAAGTACTTAAGTAGTTATTATAGTCAATACTAAAACTATACTTACCTTTGATCACGGCAAAACAAAATCAAGGTTTCAAATCATAAAACCTTAATTTCATAATTTTACCCCTCAAACTCTAATTTGATCAATCAAAGAACCTTATTAATTTCTTAAATTATAAATCCCTAATCCATTTCAATTCTTTTAAAACGTACAGTAGCCTAAACAAATAACAATAATAATATCTTAAGATTCCAAAACCCTAAATATTAATTAAAGTACTTTAATTGGAAACAGTAAACCTCAATTTGTATTTTTACTTGCTTTATTTTTAGATTTGATTATGTAGTCTATTATATGCTTTGGTGGTTGATTTATTTAATTTCAATGCTTGATTTATTTAATTTATCATGGATGGATGTTTTCTTTATTGTTATTATTTGCTTGTTTTAGTATTAAAAGTGTAAGAGGTATGTTTCCACTTTGTGGGTACCTCATTAGTTAAATATCATGTAATTTAAATTGCTTTTATATTTTAGATCAATGTAAAGGACATGTTTCTACTTTTTGGTGGGTCTCCTATTAGTTTAGACATGGATGATGTAAGGACATATTTCCATCCTCGGATGGGTGCCCATTTATTTGTTCTGCTTGGACATTGCTTTGATTTTAATATAACGATGCTTTATTTCAATTGTTGCATGTAATATGGATAATATTGTTATATTTAAGAATTTTATAATATTAAGACCTGTAAAGGAGGCCAATTCCAATGAACCGGGCATTGTGGGGGTGCTGGGCCATTTCTCACCTTCCCCACACGTACCCAACTCTCTGAGGGGGTTGGGGATTCCTAGGAATCGAGTCATCCACCCCTTTCTTTTTCCCGGACCATTCGGGTGGCGACTCCATTTTCTCCAGGCTTAGGCCCGTGTTTTCTAAGGCCCCGAGCCTAAACAGTGCCAAAGTAGCAAGAACCATTCCACCGGGAGTGGGGGCAAAAATCCCCGCTCACAATCACAAAATTGTGTAAAACAAGGTTTGGTCAAAAATCGATAGTGGGTGCTGGCTACTGGGCCTGCAAGGATTGCTGCGGGCTAGCGCACGGGTTGCGCTGGGCGAGGCAGCGGACATGCGTGCTAGGTGATTCCGTTGCCAATTTTTTATTTTTTTAAAAAATAAATAAATAATAAATAAAAAGTAAAAGAAATATTTTATTAAAATAAATAATAAGTAAAATAAATATTATAAATAAAATAAATAATAAATAATAAATAATAAGTAAAATAAATCAAAATAAATATTAGATATTAAAATAAATAATATATACCACAAACATTTTTTCGGACTATTTTAAAATCTTTTGACTGGACTGGATAAAAAATTAAGGATCTTCAACACTATAGCAAATCCCCTAATGAAAGGTACCTCTTAAGTATCGGAGAATCCACTTTATAGCCTGCCAGTGTTCTTTGCCTGGATTAGCATAAACCTGCTAACCATACTAACTGCATATGATAAGTTTGGTCTTGTACACACCATTTTATACATCAAAATCCCTACAACACTAGCATATGAAATCTTTGCCATGTACTGCAGTTCTTCTTTTGTTCTAGGACATTGAAAGCTAGACTATTTGAAGTGATTAGCTAAAGGAGTAGTAACTGTTTTGCCTTGTCCATATTGAATCTCTCCAATACTCTTTCAATGTAATTCTTATGTGAGAGCCATAGATTCATGTTCTTCCTATCCCTATTGATCTCCTTGCCAAGAATTTTCTTTGTAGCACCTAAGTCATTCATATCAAACTCTTGACTTAAGAAGGATTTCAGGTCACATACATCTTTTATGTCTCTTACAGTAATTAACATATCATCAACATAAATCGATATGCAGATGAAGGATCAATTATTCAAAGGCTTAAGATATAGATGATAATCATACTCACAATGGGTAAAGCCAATACTTATCATGTAACAATTGAACTTTTTGTAACAATGTCTTGGGGATTGCTTCAACCCATAAAGGGATTTCTTGAGCTTGCATACTAGATGCTCCTTACCTTTCTCCTCAAACTCTTCTGGTTATTCCATGTAAATTTGCTCCTCTAATTAACCATGAAGAAAAGTTGTTTTTACATCTAACTGCTCCAACTCTAAGTTTAACTGAGTTGTTAATGCCAACAATGTTCTGATAGTTGTATGTCTAACTACCAAAAAGAACACTTCATTGTAGTCAATCCCCTTCTTATGTAAGTATCCTTTTGCAACTAACCTTGCCTTGTATCTTACATCTTCCTTCTCTGAAGCTCCTTCTTTTTATAGACCCACTTATATGCAGCTACCTTCTTTCCCGTAGGAAGTTTGGCTAACTCCCAAGTTTGATTCTTGTGCAGTGACTCCATTTCTTCAGCCATAGCTTCTAACCATCTTTCTTTTCTTGGAATTAACATTGCTTTTTGAAAAGAACATGGTTCTCCTTCACTTGTTAGTAAAGAAAAGGAGGCTGAATCATCATCTTTGCGATATCTAGTTGGAGGTCTAATTATGTGTCTAGGTCTATCTATGGCAATATTATGCTCATGTTGGTGATGTTGCACTTCTATACTCTCTGAATCATCATCCTTGCTTTTAGATTCAACTACTGGTTGTGTAACACCCTTATACTCTATATACATATAATACATACATTCAATATATGTAAAATATGCGTATACAGTATAAAAATATCACGACCTAGTAAAAATAAAAATTTTCACTTTTCAATTTAAAATCATAAATACTTTAAAATGTATATTTAAATAACAAAATAAAATATTTATTATAAATCATAGGTTTTAAAATAAACATTTTCATAAAAATCTCTAGAAAAATTCTCCAGAGTTTTGTCTATAATTTGAACATTCCCAAATTTCAACCAAACACAACCTGCATACGAAAAATACTTCCAAATAAAAAAAATCATACATTTCACCCATACTCCTCAATTCCTCGAAGTTTCTCAAAACATTTATACATATACTTATATATATATATATTTATCAAAACACATATAAAATCACATTATAAAATGTTTCAATACATTCTTTATAATTTACAATATATACATCAAAATATAATATAATATACATAAAATCAAAGTGTGCTAAAATATAAAATATATACATGCTGGCAGTGTCTCTAATCTTAATGCTCAAAATCAACTCAAATCTAGACCCGACCTGGTCTAGAAGAACTCTCCGGCTCCATCGGATCACTCCTATTACCTGCGGGATGAATTACAATCGCGCTAAGCTAAAAGCCTAGTGGTACAAACTTTGATAATAAAAAAACTTATATGCAATGCCAATACACAATGCTTATGTATATCATGTCACCATATGACATACCATTTCATTTTAAACATATTTTTCAATCATTTTATAATTCACATAAAAATAAACACAAGCATGGGCCCAAAGGTTCTAATATGCTATTTGACACCATGTGTCTAGCCCGAAGGCAAATCATAATAATTCTTAAAAGCTAGCCCCAAAGGCAAATAATGAGGATAATCTAATAGGCATGCCGCCAAACACAGAACTCTGAAAATTAAATAACATAATAGGCACACAATTATTTTATATTTTTCATTATTAATTTCTTTCTCATTTTCTCATAATCAAATAGGCACATTGCCTCTTTTCTCATTATCAATTAGGCACATTGCCTCATTTCCTCATTTTTCTTATTCATTTTAATGTCATTTCATTTCATCATTTCTCAACATATCATCACAATGTACCATGTTTTACAGTAAAGCACATTACCCAAATATTTCGGGTATTTTCACATAATTCACATATAAGTCACATTTTATGCACTTTAGTCATTAATAATAACTTGTTACAATGCCTTTAATGCATACATAATAAATGACATTACCCAACACTTTGGGTCATTTTCACATAACTCATATATTTCACATTTTACTCAATTTAGCCATTATTAATGGCTTTTTACAATGCATTTAATGCAATCATAACAAATCACATAGCATAGTACAATGTTCATGCATATTTAATGCATCAAGTAACTTAACACATTTTCCAACTGAAATGTGTTAAGCCCAAATTATTGCTAACACATCTAATTTATCAAAAGTTTGTACTTACCACTAAAACCAACTGAAAGCAAGATCAACCACCACCTCCAACCTTCTCTTCCAAGTTACCCTTCAACACTTGGATTGGTTAAACTACTTCCTCTCAATGCTATACCAAATGTGATTATAAATAATCATTTAATATCACATTTAAAGGCATTTCTAATCTTAAACCATAATTAAACATCATTCAAATCAAAACCCCAAAGTTAAGCCTAACCTCACTTTAACTTTGAAAAACCAAATTAATCCATTCAATTTGGTGTTTTAAGTTTATTTATATTATTAAAAACATATTATTTATATTATTATATTATAAACATATTATTTAAGTTTATTTATATTATTAAAAACATATTATAACATGTTTAAAACAATTGTATTACATAAACACATGCTTAAGTCCAAAACCCTAAAATGGCATAAGCTTCCCCATCAAAAGTTTTCCATTCCAACTCAATCTAATTATCCTTTCAATCTTATTTCCATCATTAATATCATTAAACAACATGCTTCAAACAATAAAATCAAACAATTCACCATACTTTGAAAAATCCCTTTTCCAAAACCCTAAACCAACACTTCCATTCTCAAACTCTATCCAAACATAACCAAATCTATCATTTGAATTTAAAATACTTGTTTATGCATAAAAAAAACTCATTTAGAATCAAATTGCACAATTAAATCACATGATTCCAAAAATCCAATTCTCCCATAACCCTAAATTCTCTCTCTTCACCAATCTTTACTCAAACTTAACCATTTCTTCAATCCAACCTTAAAATCATTGTTAACTAATCAAAACAACTTCATTCATACCCAAATAGACAAATAAATCATGGCACTTCAAAAATCCAAATTACACATATTCTCAATTTCCAGGAAATTTAAAGAAAGAAGTTGGAAACTTACTAATTATGGTGGAAATCACCCAAAATCCACTTGAAATTATTAAATCCTTCAATTTTGGGAGCTTGGAAGAAGCAAATCCCTCTCTTGGACATCCATGAAAAATCGGCTAAGGAAGGAAAGAAGAAGAAGATGATAAACAAAATGATTTTCTCTTTCTTGCCACTCACATTTTCAACCTTATATATTATTTTAATATATTTTTAATTAATTAATTAATTAATTAATTAATTAAAAGCTCAAAATTACATCTTCCATCCAAAATAATTTATTTTTAAATTATTTAAATAATTTTGAATTTCCAAATTTTAATTACAAAAATACCCTTAGACATTTAACTTTGGACTTTTAAAATTGACTTTTGTTGACTTTGTATATGTTATGTATATTTTGCATATATATCACATATACATTTTACTTTTTTATTTAAAATCTTTTTATTTTTCATTTAGAATTATTTATTTAATTTATCCAATTTAATTTTAATTTATTTTATTTAATTTTTAAAAATTTTGGATGTTACAAGTTGAATTAGTTTTGAAGGACTATCCAACCTAAGCTCCACATCTACCTTGGAGGTTGATTCTATAGCTTCTTGAGATGATTCCTACTTGTTTACTATAGCCTTCTCATCAAAGATTATATCTCTACTAACTATCACCTTCTTCACCTTAGGATCCCATAATCTATATCCTTTTACCCCTTTTCCATATCTGACAAAGATGTATTTTCTTGACTTTGAATCCAGTTTTGATCTTTCATCACTGGGGATTAATGCGTAGGCTGGACATCTAAATACTTTGAGTATAGATTAGTTGACATCTTTACCTGTCCAAGCCTCTTGTACGGACTTCCCCTCTAACTTACTTGAAGGTGACCTATTTCTGATGAAACAAGCAGTATTTACTGCTTATGCCCAAAACTGTTTGGTTAACCCTACTTGTAATCTCATTATTCTGGCTCTTTCTAGTAATGTCTTGTGCATCCTTTCTACTACCCATTATGCTGAGGTGTCTTAAGAATTGTGAAGTGTAGATCAATTCCTTCTTTCTTGCAGAAATCTATGAACTCCTTAGATGTGTACACACCTCCATTGTCAGACCTTAAGCACTTCACACTTTCTTCTATCTGTTTCTCAATGTTGGTTTTCCACTCCTTGAACCTTAAGAATATTTTAACTTTCTTCTTCATAAAATATACTCAAACTTTTTGGGAGAAGTCATTAATGAATGTTACCAAATATCTGGCTCCACCTTGTGCTATAATTTATGCTGGGCTCCAAATATCTGCGTGAACATACTCCAATACTTGCTTGCTTTTCTATGAGGAAGTCTTGAATTGAACTCTTTTTCATTTCCTATAGACACAAAACTCATAAAATCCAACTTCACACCGTGTTATCCCATTCAACAATTTTCATTTATAAAGTTCTTGCAAGCCTTGCTCTTACATGTCCTAATTGCATATGCCAGAGCTTTGATGCATCCAAACTATCTTCTGTTGATGAATATGTAGAATTGTTATTTTCAACTGTATTGCCTTTTAACCTATACAAATTATTTCCTATCCACTTTCCCTTCATCATAGTCACAACTCCTATGGAGACTTTAAGAACTCAACTACTTAGAGCTACTGAAAATCCATATAATTTCTTCTCTAATAAGCCCAAAGAAATTAGATTCTTCTTCAATTCAAGAACATGTTTGACATTCTCCAATGTTCTGATTATACCATCAAACATTTTAATTCTAATAGTTCCAATCTCCACTACTTTGCAAGTATAATTGTCACCCAAGGTTACACTGCCAGCATCACATGCCTTCTAACTATGGAACCAATCTCTGTGAGAAGTATAATGTGATGAGAATGCTGAATCCAAAGTCCATGTGTCTAATTTTGAATTATTGCTTGTCATCTAGGCTACTAAGAGATCTTCCTCTTCTGAAGTATTAGCAGCTACATGGGCTGAACTTGAAGTTGCTTCTTTCTTATTAGCCCCTAGATTTTTCAATAATGGATAATCTTTCTTCTAGTGGCCTTTCTGACAACACTTGAAACATTCTTCCTTTGACACTCTTGACTTTGATTTTCCTATTGATTTTCCTATCTGCTGTTCCCTATTCCTTACACTGCCTCTTCCAGGTTTTGATATGAGACCTTAGAACTGTCACCACTTCCTCATAATCTAGCGTCTCCTTCCCATATAACAATGTTGTATTGAATTTATTGAAAGATGGTGGCAATGAACATGAGAGCATCAATGCCTTATCCTTGTCATCCAATTTAACATCCACACGTAATAAATCACTAACCTTTTGATTAAACTAGGCTATGTGAGTTCCTAGGTCTCCATCTTTTTCCATTCTAAACTAGAATAGATCGTTCTTCATGAACAATTTATTGGTGACATTCTTGGACATGAACAAACCCTCCAATTTTGTCTATAAACCTTTAGCTGTCTTCTCATCGATTATGTCATACACTACTAAATTTGCCAAACACATCTGGATTGTACTGAAGGCGATTGACTCAATATATTGCTAATCCTCTTCATCCATGTTTGCTTGCTTCATTCCCCTTAGCACCTTATGAACCTTCATATGTGTCAATAGATCATTCATTCTCATCTGCTATATAGAGAACTTCCCATTTCCATCAAATTTGTCAAACTTAGCATGTGTTCCAAACCCACTCATCCTAACTCAAAGCTCTGATACCAATTGTTAGAAAAAATATTGCACTTTTAGAACTTGCAAAATAAGTGATCAATCAATGAACATAAAAATTAAGGAGAAGAATAAGAGAAGTAATCACACAAGACAAAGATTTATGTGGTTTAGTAATTTGCCTACATCCACGGGAGGTTTCTCACTTTATTTCTTAGAGAGAGAATACAATTGATATTTTTCTTTTCTCACAATTCAATATGTAGTTTAACATCTAAAGTTCTCTATATATAGTGTTTACTTTATCCTAGATATATAAGGAATTCCTTTCCCTTAAGGAAATGTTTTTCTTATTCTAACCTATTTTCCTTATTCAAACTCTATTATAAAATTGATAATCCTCATCTTTGTTGGAACTCCTAGTACAAAACTAATTTGGTTTATGGGCCATTATTTAACATTACTTATGAGCAAATCGGACTAATGAGGTATCACCACTCGGTCCAGAATGAGAATATAATAATAAAAAGTGCAGTGACTTAACAGATAATCCTCTGTGAAGAGGGTCAATTTGATTCTCTATACTGGTTTATTGATGGCAATCTACTAATCACTAAGTTAAGCAATCAATATGTGTCATTCTTTGCATTTGCCTAGAAGCCTTTTTAAGAATACAATTTGAATGACAGTTGATACAAGATATATAAATCAAACAAAGAAGGGATGATGAGAATGAACAATTATAAAATTACAAAATATTGAATAAAGTACAAAACATCTCATACAAACTTAACTTCAAAATTATCATATAAATTAACAAACTAGACTTATCAAACTAACCATAATAAACATAAAATACACCAATTCGAGCATAAAATTATATAGGTTTTATCAAAGGAAGTCATAAATGTAACCAAGATAAATCATATTCTTTTGATTGGTAAGTTAATATGCTTAAGATCGTGTAATTTCATCATTCCAAATGAGAAAAAATGTTAAAGTTTTAATTATGGCAGTAAAGAATCAAAGTTAAAATTTTCAAAAACAAGATTTAGAATTATTAAGAACCTTTTAAGAGTTTACTCCTCAGGTTTACCAAATTAGACTCAATAGTTTTTTCAAATTCAAGCCAATTTCTTTGATTAAGCTTATAAAATTAAGAAACCACTATATAGAATGAAAATATTGAATTAAATGTGATGAACACAACAAACTTTTGGTGAAAAATCTAAATGGAATAAGTTCTTTATCTACTTAAGGCTCAATTAAGCAAGGTTCTTAGCAAGTAGAGTGAAAAAGACTCCTTTTGGTCACCAATTGGGTTTTATCTTCCTTCTTGGTCGAATGTGGTACTAAAATAGAGTTGTTTTGAGGTCTAGAATTCATCCTTCAACTACTGAAATTAATAGGGAATGAATTCGGGATGATGTGTATTTGAATGCTTATAGATAACGTTTTTAGTTCAAAGGTGGTGTCCCCTTAGAAAATTGGTTTTTAGGGTATATATAGGCTAGGGTTTGAAAAAATAGCAAGCAAAATCAACGAGTGTAAGTTGATTTATTTTCCATTAACTTTTTTTCACTTAACCATATTCTTTAATATTACTATTTTGCATATAAGATTTGATGATAAATATAAATATGATATGAATGATGAAGATCAAACTTATTATATTAATACATCACTTTGGACATGCACTTGTAGGAAGCTGCAATTAGATCAATCTGTGTGAGCATGTATTGATGGTGGTGAGAAATAACATTTATGACACTTGTGATTTGTGCTCTTGTTATTATTCACAAGAGTATTAGTATGAATCATACAAAAATATCATTAATCCAATTCCTCATGTCACATATTAGTCTATACTAGAAAATAGGTCAAATTTTATGCTTAAACTACCATATATTTTCAAGACAACAATCAAGCAAACAAAATGCGAAATTCCTTCTATAGATGACAAATTATCTCAACCTAAGTGTAGTTGGTGTCATGAGCGAGATCATAATAGTATCAATGAGTATCTAAAAATAAAAAATATTGTATGTAATGTGTAATGTTCAAGAATTAATTCTTGAAGTTAGTTTTGATAGAGTTTAAGAACTACCTTGTAGACATCTTTTTTACTTGTAAATCTTCATGTTTTTTAAAATTAAGGGTATGCTTGTCTTAAAAAATCCAACCTATATCTATTTTCTTGTCTTAAAATCTTGTATCATGAAAATATTGTGGATGATGTCTCAGTAGAAAGGTTCTTTTGTAATTTTTTTTATTCTTGAAGATTTAATAATTAGACGAGGAACATGGGATGGTGCTCAAATTATGGATTTATCCATAGGGTATTTTCAATGAAACTATAGATATATTCTTAATTTGAGCACCATCCTATGTTCCTCTTTTAATGGCTAAAAATCCAAAAGAATAAAATAACAAGAAAAGAGCCTTCCTACTGAGGCATGATAAACAATGTTTTTTGGACAAGATTTTGAGGCATAAAAGATAGACATAAGTAAGCATTTTTAGGATAAACATCTCATTAATGTTTAAACAACTAATGATTTGTGAGTAAAAAGTCTAGAGGGCAATTCTTAATCTCTGTTAAAACTAGTTTAAAGAACCATTTCTTGAACATTGCACATTATACACCATTTTTTGTTTGTTTAGGAACTCACTAGTTTAAATTGTAACACCTCCTAACAATCACGTCAAAGAGCTATTAGAAGATGCTGCTGAGTACTTAACAATTCTTTATAAATCTTAATTTAGCTTTAAAAAAATAATCCGACTATAAATTTTGACAGAGTTTCCTCTATAATATTCATATCCAATTTTCTTTTACAACATAACACCACTTGCAGAAAAACAATTCTATCCTCCTTTCAGCCAAATTTAACCCCAACTATACAATTTCATTAACAATCAATCATATTATCCATGTCAAATGTCATATATTTGTATCAACCTATATAAATATGTATATCTGTACATTCTCCAAAATAAAGTCATTCAATGAAGTCTTTTAACCCAAACACAAGTTCAAAATAAAACTTGTATCCCATCCAAAACTTACATTATGTATAATGCTCAAACTTGACCATTTCAGGTCTTAACAGTAGCAAAAATTATACAACTGTCATGTAAACTAAAATACTACTATGTGAACTATACTTAGATATATAATACCAAAGTCCCATCAAAAAGACACATTCTGATGCTTCAGTTGATCCTTTAAAACCTTTACTTACCAGATCTACTCTGGTCCGTCTGATCTGCGCATCAAAAATTCTAATACGCTAAGCAAAATGCTTAGTGGTGCTTGTATATATGTAATTTACCATTTAATATCATAGGAAAATAATTAAAAGAATAAATGTATGTTAAATCACAATTTTAAAGCAAGTTATTTAAATCTCCACTTAATTACACAAGTAACAATGCAAATGGTTAATTCAAATATATGAACATAAATTATAATTTAATATGTTATTCAACCAAATAATTTCAAGCTAACTTATTTTAATCTTAAAAAATTCAAATTCAGCTTAAATAAATAAGAAATATTCACATTGCAATTATTTACCTAAACATCTATGGTTATGGTAAATATCATATTTTCACAAATAATTACCAATATAACTCATTTATAAGCATATATTGTAACACCCCTAATTTTGATCAACCTAATTAAACACACTAACTAGAAGGGTTAAGAGAGGTAAGGTTGAGGAAGATACTTAAGATATAGATGAAATATATATCACATATAAATTGTTAAATGTAAAAAGTAAAAGAGGTAAAAAGTCAAATGTAGAAAAGTTAAAACTATAAAATAATAATACACTACAAGAATGTACTGTATTACCGATGAAAAAATCATCGGTAATCCTTATTTTTTTTGTCTAACATTTACCGATCAATTACCGATAAAAAAATCTATCGCTATATCTTTCGCCAGTAATAAAAAAGCCGAGGAAAAAAGTAATCTGTCGGTAATTTATCGACAGAAACTATTCTCTTGGCAATTTTTTGATAGAAAAATAGTCAGCAATATTTACCGATAGAAATGTTAATCTATCGGTATTTCCAACTATGTATTACCAATAAAAAAAATTTTGTTAGTATTACATAGTCGGTAATACCAACAGATTAACATTTCTATCGGTATTCTCTCAAATTTCCAGACCAAATATTTCTGTTGGTATTCTCAAAATAAATTGCCGATAGATAATATAATCTGTCGGTAAAAATAAATTATTTTTAAATTTTACAATATAATTATTCTTTTTAATTTTTGTAATATATAAATATAAGCATAAATTTATATTAAAAAGAAAAAAATTAAAAAAATTGTATAAAAATAAAATTTATATTTAAATGTAATAAATATTCAAATATAAAATTGGTGGATATAAAAATAATAAAATGTATATAACCATATGAAATTAAAATATAAAGTATACATAGATTAAAAAATCTAAAATCAAATGGCAGGAGGTGGTGGAGGTGGAGGAGCACCATCAGGAAAAAAATGTTGTGATGGATCGAAGGTCCCTCGCATGAAGTTGGTCATAAACTCATTAAGCTGCTGCTAGATCAATCTCTGCACCTCGGTTTGCATCTGTGCCTGAATCCAAGATTGAACCTGCTCCTTCACCGTCTACACCTGCTCCTAGATCTGCTGCTGAATAGTTCGATCACGCTCCACCAACTGCTCCTTCAAATGTTCGATCTCTTCCCTTAATGCGGATGAACTAGTTGAAGAAGAAGAAGCCGTGCTGACATACTGTGAGCGAAGTTCATACAACTTCTTCTTCTTTTCTCTGCCCACAAAAGATCTAAATAAACTATCATCGTCAATAGGCGTATCAGACTGAGAGGCCTCCTCCCGAGATACAATGAAATGATCCTATGTAATATAAAAAAAGATCATTAACTTTATATTTTAAATATAATTTTTGTAATATTTAAAAGATTATTGAATTACTTACATTTATATCCTAGGATCGATGATCCACAAATGAATGCCCATCATGACCTTGGGTGTGCGTATGCACAAATAGCTCATAGTTGTTTGGCGGCCGACCCATGGTAGACTCCTATTTAATGAAAAATAATATTAGTTTCATAACAAAAAAAATATAAATTGAAATGTATTAAAAAATTTGAATATACTTATGAGTGTACGAGCATGATCATAATGCAATCTGCTGCCTCTCGTATGTGTGGATGGACTTGCACCATCCACAACACTGGACATCCTATTATGAGAGGCAACAACAGAACGTGTCTGCCCCTCAAAAGAGTTCCACCGGGCCTACAGGTTAGCCCATAACTGATCATCGATAAATGAAAGTTGGTTCCCTACAGCCTTCACCTTACTCAACTTATTGCTGTAGCGAATAGTTGCCTTCTTCGTGAATGCATTCTAGACAAGGCTACCAATACCCTAGTTTCAGTAAAAATATTTCAATAAAAAAACCAAGATAATCAGTATATTATTCTTGTAAATTTTTAAGTTGTACATATATATTAAATCTTAAATTTTATTTCTATTTTGACCTTAAACTCTTTGAACCAAAAGTTCTTCATCTCCGAAGAGGCGACCTTCCAAGAAACTCTGGCGGGGTCCTTCTTCTGTGTCATGACCTTCTGGATGCGTCTAGTGGAAGTCCCAGCTAGATCCATCGTGTAGCTACAAAATGAACAAAAATGAACAATATGTAATATATATTTACAAATATCTACTTTATAATTTAATATAAGTAATGTAAAATATTAAAAATACTTACTCAGACTCCTGAACAATCAGATGCTACATCCTACCATCACGACCTGCAACTGATGCTACAGTATAAGCATCACCAAAAGGGGCATCTGTAACAGTTGGGAGAGAAGAAGCAGGATCCTCTGTATCGGCCGGGTGAGAAGTAAAAGGAGGATCCTCTCTCGGCATATTATTTGTAACTGCATCAACCTAAGGATCCTCAATTGATACATCATCTGGGACATCACACAGCTACAGACATGGCTGACCTATACTACTAGACCTCGACCTCCATTGGATCGACTGCTAGACCCCGATCAATCCAATCCTCTTCCAGGTCTGCGATACATATCTAAAAAAAATCATAAGTATAATTAGTTTAAAATAAATAATAAACATTGAAATAAATGCAGTAAAAGCTATAGCATAATTACACATACTAATTATTTTTATTCATCGCCGTTATTTGACCAGGATGATTCAGATTCAGAGTCAAGTAAAGATTCTTCCGATTCAGATTTCACATCCATAGCATCAATATCCATAAGTTGTCAAGTTGGATCATTTAAAGGACCTGGATCAACATCATTTGTCCTCTCAACAGCTTGTACATTTTTAGGACTATCTTCTTGAAATGCAGTATCAATCTCATAATTATTGGCAGATTGTTCGAGTAGATTAATCCGTGATTTAGCTTTTATTTTGCAAATTTCCAACCAATCATAAGTGTCTCATCTTGTGCTAGGAAAAGGAACATAATACACTTGGGTAGCTTGACTGGCAAGTATGAATGATTCATATTTAGCATATATTCTCCTTCTGTTCACTTCCATTAAGTTATATACTGGATGAACTCTTGTGTCATTTATGGGGTCATACCAGTTACATTTAAATAATACCATCCTTTTAATTGGTAAAGCTAGATATTCAACCTTTATAATATCTATTAATCGACCATAGAAATCAAATGAATTTTCACTATAGTTTGACCCCTTTATACAAATACCACTATTTATAGTTGCTCTCAAAGTACAGTAAGATTCAGTGTGAAATTTATAACCATTAAAAAAATACACCTTATAACATCAAACAGTTAGCAATAGACCTTGGGCTAAATCCTTCAAACATTTGTCAGAAATTATATTCTCATTTTCAGTTGCCTAAATCAATAAGAAAAAATATACATGAGCTCAAATGATGAAAATTGAACAAATGACAGTTTGAAGGAAATGCTTTGCTATAAACGAATTAATGCTTACATATTTTCGAAACCATAAGGGAACATTACGCTTGACCTCAACAACAACTTGTGAACTAGCTATCTTTTCATCTAAATCTCTTAAGTATTCAATGAATAAGCTGAAATATATTACAAAATCAAATTTATCACCCCAATATAATTTTAAAGATTTATTATTAGACATAATATTGAAATTTCAAATTACTTTATATTGAATAACTTACTTGATATAAGGTGTAACTTCTTCATAATTTAATGATATGTAAGTATGAGCTGTATAATATTCTCTTTGTTCCAATCTTCAGTTGGTTGGTTTGCCGTATGGTCGACGCGGATGTTTGAAAATAGATAGGAGACATTCAAATTGGTCTTCTATACCTCCATCATCATTTTGAGGGACTTCACGCAATTTCGTTATTACATTAGGCTTGAAATAATAAGAACAGAAAGTTGATGTCTCTTCCACTATAAAGGCATTACAAATTGATGCTTCTACTTTTGCCTTATTTTTAACATTTTTTTTTCAGATGTCGCAAGTATCTTTGAAAAGGGTACATCCAACGATACTGCATCGGTCCATCAATTTTAGCTTCATATGGCAAATGGACTGGTAAATGTTCCATCGAATAAAAAAAAAACTCAGAGGAAATATTTGCTCCAATTTGCACATAATTATTGGAATTTCTTCTTGTAAACGTTCAATTAGGAAAACTTTTAGAGATGTTGCAGTAAGTTCTCTAAAAAATAAGCTTAATTCCATCAGAGCTTCCCAAACTTTTTTTTGGCAATAACTCCCTAAATGCAATTGGTAATATTCTTTGCATAAATGTAATTGGTAATAACTCTTCATCCCAAACAATTTATATTTCCTCATATCAACACACCTTGACAAATTCGAGACTAAACCATCTGGAAACTTTAATTTTTTACCTAGTGGCATATTAATTTTTTTTTTATTATAGTCCAATGTGTAATTAGCTTTAGGATACCTCCCGGTCATTTCATCTTGTTCTATTTTTGGCCTTCTACAAAATATCCTCAAGTTGTAACACCCCTTCCCGACCTATGAATAAGCCGAGGAGGAATGCTACATTGGGATATGAGCTCTGGTTATGTCAGCTTACTTAATGTTCCTTATAAAAATTTTCCAAAAATTATGACGGAGTCTCCTTTAAAATTCTAGGTCCCAAGTGTCGACAAAACTGATTTTTCTTATTTTTGAAAAATATTTTGTTTCACAATTCAACTCAAGCACAGTCCCATAATCCACCCTTATAACCTCAACTACAATCCTGCAAGAAGAATTCACACTTCTATATTCACAACCCAACTCAATTTAAAACCATACAGTTATTATACATTACTAGATTTACATGCTACATCAAGTTATCTCTTTGTATTGTTCAAATAAGTACATGCCAGTTTCTAATACCAAAATACAAAATGAAGAGCACCACCTAAGTTTGTTGATGACCAACAGATCGCAGGACTCCTCTGCTCGCTACTGGCTCCTTGCTAATAACCTACGAGTTTAGAAGAAACTAAACTCGCTAAGCATTGCTTAGTGGGTACTTTAATTAATTGCGAAAAATAAATAATAAAAGCATAATGCACTTTTAAAAGCAATGAGTTGTATTGAAAAATAATATCACTGTAAAAACAATCCATACATGTCATATATTCAGTTATTATCATTTTATCAGTTCGCTCCACAAGGTAATTTGGTAGACTAACGTATGGTAAGGAACTAACTGAAACAACTGTATATATATATTCTGTGGCTGTGGCCCTAAAAAAATTGCGGACCAAGCCCTGTGGAATCTGTGGCCGAAGCCCTCGTACCGGAGTCCTATATAACTCGAGCGATTGCCCTATATAACTCGGACCGAAGTCCTATATATCTCGAGTCGTCACCCTATATAACTCGGACCGAAGTCCTATATTAAAGCAACACTGCATATAGTATGATATATCATACCCTTACCCTACTCAGTACTATCCCAGATACCCAGTGGAGCCAAAATTTTCATGCCATTTCTTAATCGAATATGCATTATACAATTATCGACTTATGTTTCTTATATTATTTCAATGTGAAATATCATATTTTGTCATTTTAATAACATATTATGCTCATTTATATGCATAAGGAATCAATTGGATTACTTTTGAAAAATGACCAAATGAATATTAGCAAAATGACCATATGAATAGTAAATTCTGGTTTTGGACTCAATTTGATCCTTATTTTGAAAAAAATTATAAAATAATCTACTTGGTCAAGTAGTTCACCCAACCAGACTGCTCTAGTTACCCTGCATCCTGGTAGCATTTCTGAATTTTGTGAATTTCGTAAATTAAATTCAATCAATATGGTTCCAAATTATTTTTCTCAATTACTAGACTCACTAAAAAACAACATATCAAAAATTCAGTTCAAGAAAATTTTTCTATATTTAATTAAAAATCATACAAGTCACAACATTTCACTAATTCTAAAACAGAAAAATTTCAAGAAAATGAACAAACAATTAGTTAAAGTATCAAGCCTTGCTTTTCCTTGCTCTTCTTCTTTTATCTATTTACTTGGCAAGCCATTAGGCTTCCTTTTATTCATATTTTGACCCCCTCAACTTTCTTGTGCTGTAATTTTATAGTCTAGGGTGTGAAAATACCAAAATATCCTCCAGCGATTAATCGATTGTAACTTTTAAACGTGCGTTTTCGGGAAAATTTGAAACCCACGGTTATGACCCGATTAATCTAGAGAATATTCTTCCGGGGTCGGATATGGGCACTATTAAGAACTTCCGATACTTAATTTTTAAGTTTACATAGTTGCCCCTAACTTTTGAGAAATTTCCACTTAGGTCCTCGGCCTTTCGAAAAATTACCTTTAGGTCCCGTCAACTTCACAAGCCTCCGTTGCACACCGATTTTGTTTTTGACTATCTCGAGCCTCTATTTGACCACTTATTTATGTCCTTCTTGCCTAATACTCGACTACCTAAATTTTGGGATGTGACACAAGTCTTCTCTTGACTTAGCATTGTTTTTTGTTTTACGCGAAACATCCATTACCGTATTAAAGACATTCTCAAAAATATGTTTTTCAATGTGCATTATATCTAGGTTATGTATTATAAGATTCAAACTCCAATAAGCCAAATTCTAAAAGATGCTTTTTTTTCCATCCACAATTCCGACATACACTGCTAGTGGAATTTCCATTATAATCAGTTATCTTTTGATGCCCTAGTTGCTCAATTTGGAACAATATATCTTCCCCATTCAATATAAGAGGAGCATTTCTGCTTACTGTAATGTTCTTTCTGAAACATTTTTTATTCTTTCTGAATGGATGATCTACTTTCAAAAACTTTCTGTGATTTTCAAACCAACTTGTTTTACCCCCATTCGGAAGAGTAAATGCTTTAGAATCAGTCATACAGTAAGGGCATGCTAATTTACCTGCAGTGCTCCATCCATATAACATCGCATATGCAGGAAAATCACTTATAGTCCACATAAGTGCTGTTCGCAAACAAAAATTTTATTTCTCAAAGCAATCATAAGTCACGACACCCTCATTCCATAATTGTTTCAACTCTACTATCAATGGCTGAAGAAATACATCAATTTGATGTTTTGGGTTATTTGGACCATGTACAAGTATAGACAAAAATAAATATTGCTCTTTCATACATATCCACGGTGGCAAATTATACGGAGTAAGTATTACCGGCCAATAAGAGTATTGTTATCCTGATGAGCCAAAAGGTTGAAAATCATCAGTACATAGACCCAACCTAACATTACGACATTCATCTACAAAATCAGGATGTAATCGGTTGAAATGCCTCCATGCGTCAGAATTCGACGGATGGCACATGACTCCTTCTTCTTGCTCATGCTCTAATGCCATCTCATGTGTTCTGCTATAGCATTTGAAGCATATAATCTTTGAAGTCTTAGTTTGAGAGGAAAATAATATATTCTTTTAAAAGGCACAAACTTTTGTTTGCCTATAACCTGACTCTGTTTGAATCTTGGTTGTTCGCAAAATCTACATCTTCTGTCTTCTGTATAATCATCTCAATATAACATACACCCATTTTTATAACAGTCAATAGTTTCTACTGGCAAGCCAAATGCCTGAACAATTTTTTTTTCTTTAGTATAAAATATAAAATATTTCATTATCCTTAGGTATTATCTCTTTAATAAATTGGATCCATTGATCAAAAGATTTTTTGGACATATGCTGCTCAGACTTCATATTCAAACAATGAGCCATGGCTGATAGCTTAATATGTTTTTGACACCCATGCCACATCTATGTATCCAGTGAATTTAACAAATTATAGAACTGTTGAGCCTCAATGTTAGGAGACTCATCAACTTGTTCTTGATGAACCTCACTAGTTCTAGGCACACCAATATTTGGCATGCCCCACTCATATACCATATGTTAGTACGAATTTTCAAAGACAGATTCAAATGTACTATATGGTTGTGGAATAGATTGGTCAACTATATTCTCTTCACCATGCAAATTTCAAATGAAATAATCCGATACAAAACCCCATTTTACTAAATGGTATTTCACTTCATCTACTTCTTAAAATCTACAATGTTGACATTTTATGCAAGGACAACGAATCTTATTGCCTTGCATATAGTCCCTTTGACTAGATGCAAAAGCAACAAACTCTTCTGACCCATTAACAAATGCCATAGAAAGAGTGTGAATCGAATTGAGTCGTCCGTACATCCAAGCACATATTGTATTCATTTTGCCTATGTATACAAATAAGACAATGAAATTAAATAATTAGAATTAAATCTCCTTATTTCTCCTTCACAAAGGGTAAGGTTCTAATCCATTCAGAAACACAATATATATATTATTTAACATCATACAAGACTTTATATAAATTATAAAGAAAATCCGGCAGCATTTCCCCTAGGTTCTCTAAGTACACTACATCAAATGTAATAAATATGCAAAATTTTAAATTTTTGAATATTTATTATATTTGGTATGCACCCAGAGAACAAATTAAGAGAAATACTATGAATTTTCTACAAAATTTGTATACTATTATGTCTCACATGAATGTTAAATGGCAAATAGATATATATTGATGTTTCTAAACTATCTAAATGGAATAATTCAGTGAGTTCTCATTTTTTTTAAAAATAATGAGTAACTCACTAAACGGATACTAAAGTTTATTTTAAATTATCCAAAAATTCAAAATAAATACATTTACAATCGGCATTTAATTAGCACATCATTTTATGAAATTTCATATGCCTAAATAGCATTACTATTTAGATATTTGTAATTACTATTCGTAATATATTATGAAATTTCATAGACCTAAATATATGTTCTTTAGATATTTTTAATTACTATTTATTATATTCTATGAAATTTTATAGGCCTAAATATATACTCTAAAATATTAATAAATATTATTTATTACATCTAATTAAAATTTTATATGCTTAAATAGCATTGTTTATGTGTGTGTGTGTATATATATATATATGTAATTATTATTTATTACATCTAATTAAATTATATATTCCTAGATATATAAGCTTCGAATATATTTTACTTATAATTTATTGAATATTATTTAGTTTTTATATTCCACTAAATATTTTCATATTACATTTTTTATTAATTATATATTATATTATATCAATAATAATCAAGATACTAATTTATTTTTATTATTTACTTCATCTTAGTCAACGTTCTTGTAAGTGCGAGTTAATTTTTTTTACTATATAATTTATAATATTATTGTTGCAAATGTTAAAGTGTACTCAAAATGAAATGATTTTTCTTCTTGTAATTTAAAGGAGCATAAAATATTATTTGTGCTATAATAAAAAGCAATTATCCAAAAATTTACAAAATTTTATTTATGTATAGTAAAAAAATTTGTTGATTAATCCACTTATCACATACTCTAATTATTTTTCGGTAATTTTAAAAATATTAATTTATTTAGCTTTTTCTATTTATATCAATTAAATTTATAATCAATATATTCTTTTAAGTATATTTTAAATGTCAGAAAAATATAACTAAAATTAAATTGTCATTTTCTAGTGGATTTACATGTTTGATATTTTTTCAAATTTATAATAAAGCAATATGAATTTGATTATATCACTTTTAATTATTAAGTTCGAATTATCGATTTATTATTAAATATCGCTCTTGTTTTCACTCAAATTATAAATATACATATTTTTATTTAAATATATAAAAATGAAAAAAATACATATATAAAAAAACATAAACATATATATATATAATAACCCAAATACAAATATAATGTAAAATATTAATAAAAAAATCATTAAAATTTTATAATTGTTTTTATTATTAATCATATATACAACCAATATTTAATTGTTTAACTACAACCTATATAGCAATCACAAAAAAATACTTTTAATTAATAATATAGCTAAACATTTTAATTCATAAAACTAATTAGCTAAAAATATATAAAATCACAAAATGTACCATAAATTGTACACTTTAACACTAATATAAAATTTAAAAAATATAAAAATTATAATTTTTTAACGGAGTCAATAAAAATTACTATAAAATCATAAAAAAACTAAAATAAATCCAAACCCTAAATTATTTCTTTTTACTAAAATATTTAAAAAAAATTATAACAAAAATTTAAAATTTCTCTACAACATTTATTATTTTATATAAAAAATTAATTCTTCATATGTAATGTAATTCTAAAATTCTTGGCAATAACTCAATTTTTTTTTAAATTACACAAATACCTTAATATAAATCCAATACACTAAAATATTTTTAATAAAAATATTTTTAAAAATTTAACAAATGTTTTAAATATCTCTAAAACATATTTTATAACCATTAAAAAAATTAAAATTTTTATATTTTGCAGTCTAAAATTTATTAAATTAAATCTAATTTACTAAAAAAAATTTATAAATTTAAAAAAAATCCTAACAATCTAACAACCTAAAATATTTATATTTAAAAAGATTTCCAAAAATATTATAAAATATTTTAAATATGTCTAAAATTTTATTTTGTGGCAAAAAACCTTAAAAAGTAAATTATTTTTAATTCTGAAATTTATAAAATTATTTCTTTTTACCTACTTTAATTAAATAAAAATTATACAAAATCTAACCCTAAAATATAAATATAAATATAAAATTAATTTCTAAATATATCTTAAAAATTTTCAATTTACATAAAATATTATGTAATATTTTTTATTTTTTTTGAAAATCTCTAAAAATTTAACTATACTTTTTTAAAAATATAATAAAAAACCCTACAAAACTATAAAATTCAAACAACCAAAATACCCTAAAATATATATTCTAACCTAAAATATATTTCAAAATACTCTAAAAATTCAAACAACCAACAGATAAAAATCAATAATATACCTAAACTACAACACTCTTAACAATCTCAACACACAATACAAAATTTATTATAAATAAAAAAAATTAAAATAAATAACAATATTTAACAAAAAAAAATTAAAAATTTATATAAATACCTATTTCTGTTGTCTTCTTCCTTCTTCTTCTTTGACGAGCAAAACTAGTGAGCAGAAGGGGCAGAGAGGGAGCTGAGCGGAAAGGGAGAAGGGGCAGAGAGGCAGTAAGCGGCGATAGAAAAAATGGGGGAAGGGTAAACGATTTATTTTACACCTTTACCGACAGATTTAAGTGTCTGTCGATAGAAATAGATTTAACTACGCATTGACATTTGCCGAAAAATAATTTTATCAGTCAGTAAAGGTGTAAATAAGTTGACTATTTAATATCCAATTACCGACGGATGCATGTTTCTGTCGATTTTAGTGAGAGAAGATAAGTTCTCTCGGTAAATGGCTACAAAAAGACGGCAAAAATTCTACCATTTTACTATTTATTTACCGAGAAAATATGTATTCTCTCTAATATCGACAGAAATATGTTTCTGTCGGTAATTGTGTTGGCTAATTATTTGATTTGTATTTTAACTTTATTGACAGATAATCTTTCTGTCGGTATTAGCGAGAGAACAAATATCCTCTCGCTAAATGAATAGTAGAATGACGGAAGTTTTGCAGCCATTCTTCTATTCATTTACTCAGAGAACATTTTTCTCTCCCTAATACCGATAAAAATGATTTCTGTTGGTAAATATTACTGATAGAAAGTGTCTATGTCGGTAAATTTATTGACTAATTATTGACTCGTATTATCATTACCTTGAGAATAATTATTCTATCGGAGAATGTATAATTCTTCTATTCATTTACCGAGAGAAAATTTTTCTCACGGTAATACCGATAGAAATAAGGTCTGTTGGTAAATTGATAATACAAGTCAATATATTAGTCAACATATTTACTGACCGATATGTTATCTGTTGGTATTAGCGAGGGAAAAATTTTCTCTCGGTAAATGAATAGAAGAATGGCCAAAAAATATAGAAAGAAAATGTAGTCTCTCGCTTATCCCGGCAGAAACAATATATGTTGGTATTACCAACAGATTGTTTTTCTCTTGGTATATTTTACTGAGAGAAAATGTAGTGTCCCTCTAATACCGACAGAAATATTTTCTCTTGATAAACTTTACCGAGTGAAAACTATTTCTATCGATATTAGCAAAAATTATTTTTTGGGTCGAAAAATTTTGTTGGTATATTTACCCGCCATTATCTGGTGCCATAATTATAGATAAAATTTTTGTCGGTGAATTATTCTATCTGTAATCTATCAATATTTTTCTGTTATTTTTTATTATTTTCTCTCTGTATTCTCTCGGTATTATCAAGAAATAAAATTCTCTCGGTAAATTTTCGTCGGTAATCTGCTACTTTCTTGTAGTGATGTTTATAATAAAAATCTATTTAATAAATAAATAATATATATTTTAATGGTGGAAGATATTAAAAGTCAAAGAATTCTAGAATTTGTTGATCATCCTTTTCTTTCTTCTTCCTCTTAGGTCGACCTTCATAGACAAGCAAAAGAGTGAGTTTTAACTCTTTCATACAACAAATTCTAACAAGGTTTTGCAAGGATTGATGATTGCTTTGATGGTAATTGTAGTGCTAGGTAAGCTTTCTCTAACTTTGATGACTTTCTTTTAAGTAAGATTTTAATGAAGTTTTAGATAATTGTTTAAATGAAATAGAATGAAGTTATTTGATACGAAAGTGATGAATTTAAACTTGGGCTAGTGATTGAGTGGTTAGGGATTGAAGAAGTAATATGGAAATTAGGGTTTTGGCAAGAGTTACGGCTAACTTGGGTTAGGTGTAGGTTAATGAGTTAAAGTATGTTAACATGAGTTCTTAATATTGCATATAAACTTATAATTTGAATAGGTGTTGAGTGAGTTGGTTTTCGTAATCAAAGAAGAAAAAGCACTTTGGTGGAAGTGGGAAGCTTGGTGGAGTAGGCATGGAAAGGGGCTTGACCTTTCATTTTGGGCTTCAAAAAGGTTAGTACATACTTTGATAATGTTGTTGCTTGCAATTTGCATTATTTTGAGTTGATTTGTGTGGGTTGGTGTGGATTTAGTAAGCCACGGGTGTGGCCTTAAGGAAGACATGACCGTGGGCTTTGAATTGATTATGTTTATGTGAAATTTATGGTATGCCAGTGTTGAATTGAATGCCATGGGCATGGCATTCAAAAGCCATGATTGTGGGCTTGATTACATGAGATGGGCAGTAGATTTCATAAGCCACGGGTGTGGGCTTAGATCATGAATTGTGCATAAATGGTTTGGAGTACGCAGGAGTGGCCTTCAAGTAAGCACAACCATGGCACATGGTTATAATAGAAAAGTATTTATAATGTAGATAACCATGGAAATATGACATACATAATGATGATATGTAAAAGCATGACAAGAATGTGGAATGAGGAAAAGAGATGAAATATTAAATGTGCATTGTGTTTTACCTTATAATTTAACTAATTCTAGAAAATTGGGTTTTGGTAATTTGGCATGCCATATGTTGATGAGGGTGATACATTGGGTTTCACAGATATAGTTACACCCCTGGACGAGATACATTGGTGTCCTGGATATGATTATGCTATGGGTTAGACACTGGGTGTAACAAATATAGTTATGTCCATTAGCAATATTTCTGAAACTAGGTTATTGTGTGAGGATTTTTGGGCCCAATGCATGTTTGATGTTTATGTTTTGTTAACAAAGTAAAGGTATTTTGTGTGGCATTAAAGCATGATGCATACTCAAAATATGGTGTTATATCATTAATTGTTTTTATCAAAGTATGTACTGCTAAGCGAGTAGCTTAGCGTGATTTGTTCATTGTGCAGGTGACAGGGTAGAGACTGAGAGCTCTTCTAAACCAAGACATGTCTACTGTGTTGGATTGATACTGGGAGTTCTACTTTTGCCATCAGACCAGAGCCTTTGGCATTGCATGTAATTATTTATTTTGTTAATTACTTGGTTATCATATATCTTATGACTTAAGAGTAGGAGTGTAATGAAGCTATATTGGTTTTATAATACATTTGTTCGGATTACTAAATATGTATGTAATTATATAAATATGAGATTTGGGATGTAACAACCTTATACCCTATATACATATAATAGATACATCCAGTATATATCAAATACGCATATACATTATAAGAATGTCACAACCCGTTTAATAAAAATTTTCACATTTCAAATTTAAAATCCCAAATACTTTAAAATGTAAATTTAAATAGTCAATAAAATACCTTTTTATTAATTATAGGTTTCAAAATAAGCATTTTACATAAAAATCTCTAGAAAAAATTCGCCAAAGTTTTATCTTTAAATAAGAGACCCCAAAAATTCAACAATTACTCAACTTGCAAAATCACACTTCCAATAAACAATAAATCACACATTTTACCAACACTTCTCAATTTCTCCATATTTCCTCAAAACATGAATACATATACATATAAATATCAAACACATATATATACATTCCCACATTGTAAAATTTATCCAAAAAGTCTTTATAATTTACAATATATATCCCAAAACATAAACATAATATACATAATAACAAAATGTACTATAACATAAAATATATACATGATGGCAACCGACACTGATCTTGAAGCAACAAAAAACAATTTAATCAACCTCAAATCTAGACTCGACCAAGTCTAGCAGAACTCTCTGGATCTATCGGATCACCCTTGTCACCTGTACGATAAATTACAATCGCATTAAGCTAAAAGCCTAGCGGTACAAACTTTGATAATAACAAAACTTTAAAATAATGACAATGCATACTATTTTTGTATGTTATTTCACAATGTGGTATTCAATTCCACTTTAAAACATAACCTTTAATCTTTTAATATTTCACATTAACACATACACAAGCATGGGCCCAAACAATCTAATATATTATTCAAATCCCAAAGTTGTTGTTTTAGTCCATATTGACACTGGTGTCTAGCCCAAAGGCAAGTGACGCCTAGTGTCTAGCCCCGAAGACAAATCATAGTGATGCCCAACATGCAGCCCAAAGGTAAATCATAAATCAATGACGCTTAGCATCTAGTCCCGAAGGCAAATAATGAGGATAACCTCATAGGCATGCTGCCAAACACAGAACTCTGGAAATTGAATAACATACTAGGCACACAAATAATAAATGTTTTCCATATTCAACTTTTCTTATCACATTGCCACAATTTCTTATTTTTCTCACCACATTACCTCATTTTCTCATTTTTGTCATTCATATCAATGTCAACTCATTTTAATTCATCATATCTTATCCTTTCATCATAATGTATGTCATTGCACATTAAAATCACATTACCTAAATATTGTTGGGTCATTCTCACATAATGCATATAAATCACATTTTATACATTTTAGCCATTAATAATGGCTTTTCATAATGTACCTAATGTATACATAACAATTCACATGTTATAACACAATGTTCATGAATGTTCATATTGTCAAGTATTTAACACATCTTCTATCCAAAATGTGTTAGGCCAAGTTCAATGCAAATACATCTAAATTATCAAAAGTTTGTACTTGTCTCAATTAGCACTTAAAACCAAGTAACAAGTCACCCTTCAACCTTCACTTCCAACTTGCCCTTCAACACTAATGTTGGGCAATTCACTTCTTCTTAATGCCTATTCCAAATGTGAACAAATACAAACATTTAAAATCACATTTTAAGACATTAAAAGCATAAAATTCTAATTAAACCTCACTCCAACCAATATCCCAGAATTATGCCTAACCTTACTTTAACTTTGGAGTTCAATCTTAATCCATTTTAATTGGTGTTTTTTATATCATTAAAAACATATTACAACATGTTTTAACCAATCACATTAAATAAACACATACTCTTATACAAAACCCTAAAATGCTATAACCTTCATCATTTAAGGTTCTTCATTTCATCCCATTCCAATTGTTAATCCAAGCTTATTTTCATCATTTATATCATTTAATAACATGATTTAAGCATTAAAATTAAACAAACATCTATACTTTAAAAATTCCCTTCCAAAACACTAAATTCATCATTACCTTATCCAATCTTTAACCAAACTTGGTTAAATCCATCATTTGACTTTAAAATCCTTGTTTATGCATCAAAACAACACATTTGGAATCCATTTGCACAATTAAAACACATGATTCCAAAAGCCCAAATTTTACATAACCCTAAATTAACTTCTTCTTCCAATTTTAATCCAAACTTACTCTTTTCTTCCATCTAAGTTTAAAATCATTAATAACTAATCAAAATAACTTCATACATACCCATTCAAGCAATTAAATCATACTAATACAAAATCCCAAAATCCACATATTCACAATTTCTCATAAAGCTTAGAAATTTGGTAGAAAGCTTACCAATAGATGAAGAACTCCCAAAACCTCCACTTCAATTCTTTGAAATCCCTTCAATATTTGATGTATGGAAGAAGAAAAAGCTTGGCTTGGTCTCACATGGAGGTTTGGCCTCCTCTTGAAGAAGAAGATTAATTTAATTTTTCTCTTTCTTTCCACATTGAAAAATAAAACCATATGTATAATATATTTTAATATTTTTAATTATTTATTTATTAAAAAACCATAATTTACCTCTTTCATCCATAATTAATTTATTTTTAAATTATTTAAATAATTTTAATCTTGCAAAGTATAATTACAATATTGCCACTTGACTTTTGACTTTCTTTTTTAAAATGTTGACTTTTGTATATGTTGTATATACACTTTACTTTTTCACTTCTAATCCTTTAAATTTCCATTTAAATTATTTATTTAATGTGTTTAATTTAATTTTAACTTATTTTATGTAATTTTTAAAAATTTCGGATGTTACATGGAATGTAAGTTGTATAGTAATAATTCGAGAAAATATAATTATTTTACATGTTGAGTTATTTGATTTGGATAACGTCCTAATTACAAATAAAACTATGGTAAAATTTCCAGAGAATTTTCCTATATATATATTACCACCTATGAGTTAAACTATTTTCATAAAAAGGTAATAAGATTGATAAATGATAAGTTAGTGATACTCTTGTATGCTATTTGCATATTCTACATATTCAAAGGGATGTATACTATATGTAAGCAAGGTATAAGGGTGTTACATATATAATGAACGTCTCATGTTTAAGCAAATTTCTCTTAGAAATTCTCTTATTCTCATATACCAAATTTTAAAGCCTAAACTTAGATAACGGGTTTAGTAGTGACATTTAATTACTCAGTAATAGAATTTAAGATGAGGAAAAGAAAACTCAGTATAAGTGCGATAACACTTGTGCCTACGTATAGTCAGTATGGCTGGTGGCCCAGTAATGGCACGTGGTGCCCAATAACAGCAGTGACATATAGTATCCAGTATTGGTGCAATGTGCCCAGTAGTAGTATATACATACACCTCCTGACTAGCCACTCTATTCGATAACTAGGTTTATCACAGGTATAATTCGACAACTATTTATTTTCTCATTTCTAGCTAATTTTTCTATCATAATAATAATTTTGAGTTCGCATTCAATCAATAACTATATATACATAAGGTAATTATGTATCAACATATACATGCCATTTTTAATTAGTTCATAATACATTCTAACTTTTAATCATACCATGTATATATCAAATTAACAATTAAACATCAAAGAATATAAGCAAACATTAAAGTTTATAATCAACTTAGTAAAACTTATCAAACTCTTCAAATTATAGTTTGAATTTTTAAAATTCTAAATAATAATTTTTTTAGCTCAAACTTCTCAAATTTGATTTTCTCAATATAATTATCAAGAAATAAAATTTACTTTTTTTTTCACCCTAGCATTAACTAGCCTTTCAAGTAAATCCAAATTAACATATTATGAGCGGGGATTTTTGCCTCCACTCCCGGTGGAATGGTTCTTGCGACTTCGACACTATTTTGGCTCGGGGCCTTAGAGAACACGGACCTAAGTTTGGAGAAAATGGAGTCGCCACCTGGATGGGCGGGGAAAAAAAAGGGGTGAATGACTCGATTCCTAAGGAATCCCTAACCCCCTAATGGGTTCGGAAAGTTGGGTATGTGTGGGGAAGGTGAGAAATGGCCCAGCACTCCCACAACGCTCGGTTCATTGGATCCAGCCTCCTTTACAGGTCTTAATATTATAAAATTCTTAAATATAACAACATTATCCATATTACACACAATAATTAAAAGAAAGCATCAATATATTAAAATCAAAGCAAGGTCCAAGCAAAACAAATAAATGGACACCCATCCGAAGATGGAAATATGTCCTTACATCATATGCCTAAATAGGACACCCACCGAAAGGTTGAAACATGCCCTTTACATAGGTTCTAAAATAGAAAAGCAAATTAAATTACATGATGTTTAACTAATGAGGTACCCACCAAGTGGAAACATACCTCTTACAACATTTGGAAATCTAAATAAATTGATAAAAGTAAACAATCATTCATCATAAATAAATCATTCATCAAAGGTATTAAATATCAATAGAAAGTAAACATCCATCCATGATAAATAAAATAAACCAAGAATTGAACTTAAATAAATTAAAGCATATAAAATAAATCAAAGCTTATCAAATATAGAATTGAATAAAGCAAATAAAAATCCAATTACAGCTACTGTTTCTATTTAGGGCTCTTCATTCCATGTGTTTAAGGTTTTGAATTTTGTGGAATTAGGCTACTGTGACTTTAAAGGAATTAAAATGGATTCATGTTTTAAAAGGTTGGTAAAAACTCTTTGATTAACCAAACTAGGGTTTGTTATGTAAAATCATGAAACTAGGATTTGGACTCTTTAAAATACTTTTAATTTGTGATTTCAAGCTTACTGTGTAAAATTAAAATATTTGTGTTTTTATGGTTTTTAAAGTTTTAAAGGATTTGGGTTTAGAAAAAATTAAGGTTTAAGGTTTTAATGAGGTTAGGGTTCACTATTTTAGGTTTTGGAGTTGAATTAGGATTTTAGGATTTTTGAATTTAGGGTTTCGGGTGATGAGTTATTTTTAGGATTTGGAAAATCAATTGATAATTTTATGAAGTTTTATGAAGATAAACAACACGATTTAAAATTTATAAAAGCAAAAAAGATGTTTTTAAGTCTTTTGGAAGGAAACATAATACAATTTAGAGTTTTGAAAATTTGGAAAACAAATTTTGGTTTTGGGGTTTTGAAGAAACAAAACTAACAACTTTAAACTTTTTGGAAAACAAAGCAACGAATTAAGGTTTTTAAACTTTAGAAAAAGTGAATTGAGGTTCTAAGGTTTTTGAATTAAAAGACACAATTTGATAATTTAGCTATTTTGACCAAATAAAAGAAATTAAGAATTCAAACCTTATTTTGTAAGTTTCACCAAAAATTACTTCTTGGATGAACAAGGTCAAAGACAAGCCTTTTTGCCTTTGAATTGCTTGAATTATTTTTCTGCTCTCTCAAAAAATCAGCTTGATTCAAGGTTTTCCTTCACAGATTCGGATCCAATCTGTCTTTTTGGGACCATTTCGGCCCAAACATATGAAATACATAGGATAGTTTATTTTTCTTTTGCAAATCAATATGAAGGCTTCTTTAATGGTAAAGTGAAGATTCAAACACTTCCCTTTAATAACTTTTGCATGTTTAACTCAAATCAAACTAATTAAAGTTCATCAACATCAAAAATTCCATAAACCAAAGTTTGTAAGAAAAATAAAATTTCTTTTATGGTAAAGCACCAAACTTCCAAGGTAAAGTACCAAACCTTATTCTTTTACTTCCCCTTTTGCTTTTCCTCCTTCTCCTTCCTTATTCTTTGTTTTTCCTTCAAGAAATTCAAGAACACACCCTTAAACATAAACCTTAACAATTTAGAATAATAAGCTATCCTTCATTTCTTTTCAAACTAAACCCTAATCTAACCTTATTAAACCTTAGAAACCTTGATTCTTTCATTTAATTGATTAATATCATAACTACTTAAAATTTTCCCAAATCCACCCTAAGAACCCTAATCTCCAATCTCCCAATAGTTATATAAATACCTAAAATTGATACTAGAATTGAATTCTACATACTTGAAAACCTTAAAACTTACCTTGAAAATCAAACTTGGCAAAACTTGGAAATCTTTTGATATTTTCCTATGGTGGCCGAATTTGGAAGTGGGAGGGAGAGAGAGAGTTTGTTCTTCATTTCATTATATATATATATAAGGAAAATGATGATCACTTTTGAATGAATGAGTGTTTTCAAACCAAATGTCCACACTTTTCTCTTTCTTCTTTATTATAGCTTTTAAATGTCCACTTTTCATTAGCCCAAATGTCTCCTCCTTTTATTTATTTAAAAAGCCAAGTCCTTAAACTTTCTTTTAATTATATTTTGGCCCCTCCACCATCTTGTGTTGAAATATCTATGGTCTAAGGTGTGAAAAGACCAAAATACCCTCTGGCGATTATTTGTTCGTAACTTTTGACCCGTACAATTCCACGAGGCAAACTATGTATAGTTTTGATCCTCTTGACCTCTACTTTCTATTTTTAAAGTCTATTTTAAGTTTCCAAGTCGTTTTGAAAAATTACCAATAAGCCCTCGACTTTTTACAAAATTCCCTTTAGGTCCTTTCTTTGCTCGGGTGTTGCCCGGGCCCCGTTTCTACTGACGATCATTTCATATTTACCCTCTTGACGTCCTCTACTCACTCTTGTATTTATTTTCTACTTTGAATTCATGTATAATGACCAAAATGTCCCTAGTCAAAATCCCCTATATCTTCCAAACCGTGCGTTTGCTGGAAAAACCGTTACGCGTCGTTGTGACCCGATTTTTCTCTATTTTCCATTTTTGGAATCTGTTATGTGCACTATTAAGAACATCCAGTACAACTTTTGGAAATTATATTTACCTCCCCAAAACTTTTGAAAATTACAGTCACCTCCCCAAAACTTTTTGAAATTACAATCACCTCCCTAACACTTTGCATTTTTCTTCAATTAGGTCCCAGTGGTCCTATAACCTTATCTGGGGCCACTGTCAGGAATTATCTTCTCCTTTCCCCTTCTCTCATTGTGCACATGACTACTATGCATAAATGCGGTAGGCGGATGTGACATCTCTCATCCCCTGAAACTCAAAGTTTGGAAAATCTTGCTCTGACTGGTGATACAATTTTTTGAAATGGGCAACCTGTTGATGACTAGCAGCTAACTCTTCATAAAGATTCTTGTTTTGTTCCTCAAGCATCTACTATGAGTCACAAGGGAAAGAGTAAGAGCATACATAATCATGCATACATGTAGCCTAAATTATTATGGAATAGGAAAACCTATCAAGTAATTCATATCAACGCCCTGTGGATGAGATGGCATCTCCGATTGATTAGAATGATAAAATGGAGGAGCGGTAAAGGAAGGTCCAGACTCATGACCAAATGAGCTAGTAGCCTGCAACAATCATTAAAACAGTCAAACCAAGTTAAGAAAGAAGTAATTGCAATGGCAAAATGGTAAAAGTTTACCTGAGAGGTGCTAGCCCCGAAATGCGGGATGGACCCTCCTCCCTCTCCATGATACTCTTCTTCATTGCTATCCTCCTTTTCCTTGGGAACCTTCCATATGCCAACAGGAGATACATCAATGCTCAAGAGTCCTACTCGAATAAACTGGGTATATGATGCACTCGATGGATAGAGAAAGGTTTTAACATCATAACCATACCGGGCCAACCACCATGCATTCTCCGGCATTGATGCGATATTTAAAGTATACTCCGAGCAACTCATCGAGATCCTACATCACTCGAGACCAAGGAACCACTCATACACTCTCTCCCAAAGAAACCAGCCACTAGACACAGGGTCGGCAATAACTCGACAAGTATGCTGAAAAGGCAATGCGAAATTCAAGGGTGAAGTCCAGTTCATCATCTCTTTTGTGTTCCACCAAGCCAAATTGACCTACAAAATGACATAAGGTAAGTGAAATTTTATATAAATTTTAAAGTATACTAATACTATTTTACCTGGTCCCAGTTTAAGTAACTCAAGAGATAGCGCAGGGTGTGTAATGGTGAGAGCCGGGAACTGCTACATGATCGGACAACTAAAAATTCAATCTCAGATACCTTACTCTCTCTTGGGAAATGCCAGGCACCCTCACAAGATTATGCTCATATGCCTGTGAGCGGAGATTTTTATCCCCACTCTTGGTGGAATGATTCTTGCGACTTCGGTACTGTTTAAGCTCGGGGCCTTAGAGAACATGAGCTTAAGCCTAGAGAAAATGGAGTAGCCACCCGGACGAGCCGGGAAAAAGAAAGGGGTGGATGACTCAATTCCTAAGGAATCCCCAATCCCTTAATGGGTTCGGAAAGTTGGGTACATGTGAGGAAGGTGAGAAATGGCCCAACACCCCGACAACGCCCGGTTCATTGGAACCGACCTCCTTTGCAGGTCTTAATATTATAAAATTCTTAAATATAACAATATTATCCATACTACATGCAATAATTAAAATAAAGCATCATTATATTAAAATCAAAGCAATGTCTAAACAAAGTAAATAAATGGACACCCATCCAAGGATGGAAACATATCCTTACATCGTCCATGTCTAAAACTAAATAGGATACCCACAGAAAGGTGGAAACGTGCCCTTTACATTAGTCCAAAAATATAAAATAAATTAAATTACATAAGGCTTAAATAATGAGGTACCCACAAAGTGGAAACATAACTCTTACATTAGTACCAAAATAAATAAATAATAATTATAATAATAAAGAAAATATCCATCCATGGTAAATTAAATAAATCAAGCATTGAAATTAAATAAATCAACCATCAAAACATATAATAAAATATATAATCAAATCTAAAATTAAATAAAGCAATAAATATATAAATTTAGGGTTTTGAAGAATTTAGAATTTTCAGAATTTAGGGTTTTGGAACTTAGGCTAGAGTTTTGTAATTATGGTTTTGAAATTAGGATTTTGGAATTAAGAGTTTGGAATTAGGGTTTTAAAATTAGGGTTTTTGAAACTAGGGTTTTGGAATTCAGAGTTTGAAATTATGGTTTTTGGGTTTAACTTACTACCTTAAAATCATAATTTTGGATTTGAAGAGATGAATTAAGGTTTTGGAAAAATAATCAATATTTTGGAGTTTAATAATGAAATGGTTTAGTCTTTTGGATAAAAATAGTTTGAGGTTTTGAGTTTTAATAAAAATAATTTATGGTTCTTGAGGTTTTAGTAAACAAAATAGATTCTAACAATTAATTTAAATCCTCGACGGCTACTAGATAGTTTTAAGTTTTTTATGAAATGTGCAAGTGGGGTTACGAACACCAACTGATCAAGCAAACAATTAAAGTTATTAAAACAAAGATCAATTTGCTGCATGTTCAAAGATCAAGGTACTGCGTGTTCAAAGATCAAGTTACTGCATGCATGTTATTATTAATAAGAGAAAATGAAGCTACTATGAGCATGAATAATTTATGATTAAAGATCATACCTGCGTAGTCGGTTCCACCAAATTGATTTCTGGACGAACAATAACAAAGGCAATGTTGCTCCCTTTGATGGATTGATGATTGATGAATGCTTGCTGCTAATCTTCTCTGTTTGTTGCCGTCTCTTCTGTTTTGTTATTTAATCTCTCCTAATATTAATTGTCTTAATTGCTACCCTTGTTAATGTTCATTCCTGACCCTCTTAAATTCTGAAATGTTATTATTTATAGGCCCTAACCTCACTCAGAATCCTTAACCCTAATATTAATCCGTCCTTGAAATAAATTCTAGTTCAATTATGATACTCATTGGAACCATGTCGATCTGGGGGCAACCAGGTCGACGTGAGTTAAGGCCATGTGGACCTAGTTTCCCTAGGTCGACATGATTCTAACCTCATTGTGAGCGGGGATTTTTGCCCCCACTACCAGTGGAATGGTTCTTGCGACTTCGGCACTGTTTAGGCTTGGGGCCTTAGAGAACATGGACCTAAGTCCGGAGAAAATGGAGTCACCACCCGGACGGGCCGAGAAAAAGAAAGGGGTGGATGACTCGATTCCTAAGGAATCCCCAACCTCCTAATGGGTTCGAAAAGGTGAGAAATGGCCCAGCACCCCCACAACGCCAGGTTCATTGGAACCGGCCTCCTTTACAGGTCTTAATATTATAAAATTCTTTAATATTATAATATTATCCATATTACATGCAATAATTGAAATAAAGCATCGTTATATTAAAAACCAAAGCAATGTCCAAGCAAACAAAATAAACGGACACCCATCCGAGGATGGAAATATGTCCTTACATCGTTCATGTCTAAACTAAATAGGACACCCACCAAAAGGTAGAAACATGTCCTTTGCATTGGTCGAAAATATAAAAGCAATTTAAATTACATGATATTTAACTAATGAGGTACCCACAAAGTGGAAACATACCTCTTACACTTTTGGAAATCAAAATAAATCGATAAAAGTAAATAACCATTCGTTATAAATAAATCATTCATTAAAGATATTAAACATCAATCAAAATATATAATAAACATTCATCCATGATAAATTAAATAAATCAAGCATTTAACTTAAATAAATCAACCATCAAAGTATATAATAGACTACATAATAAAATCTAAAAATAAAGCAATTAAAGATACAAATTAGGGTTTACTGTTTAAAGCTCTTTAATTAATATTTAGGGTGTTGGGATTTTAGTATTATTATTATTATTATTATTTGTTTAGTCTATTGTAAAGGTTTTGGAAAATCGGAATGGATTAGGGTTTCATGAATCAAATTAGGGTTTAGGGGTAACATTATGAAATTAGGGTTTTAGAATATTAAAACATTAGGTTTATAGCTCTTGGTTACTGGATTGTTGTTTTGGATTTACTATATTGAGTTTGAATGTTTAGGTTTATATGGTTTTAAGGTTTTAAGGATTAGGGTTTAAGAAACTAGGGTTTACGGTTTTGGGGGAATTAGGGTTTATAAAAACTTAGGGTTTAGATTAACTGGTGTGGTGTTTACTATTTTGATTTTGGAGTTGAAGAAAATAGCTTAGAGTTTTATAAAGTAATTGTGATTTTTAGAAACTGTAAAGTAAGTTAGAGTTTGGTGATTTAACAAAACATTTGGAAATTTTGGAAAAGAATTAGAAAAAATAGTTTAGGGTTTTTAAAAGCTTTTGGAAATAGGCAAAATGATTTTAGAGTTTTGGAAACAGAAAAGTATTTTTTTTAGGATTTTTGGAAATAGAAGAAATGATTTAAGGTTCTAAGGTTTAGAAGAAATAAATTAGGGTTCTAAGGTTTTTGGAATCAAAAGAAACAATTTATCAATTTTCAGTGATTGAAGCTACTGTAAGAAAATAAAAAAAAATTGGAGATTCAAACCTTCGTTCGTTGGTTCCACCAAAAATTGCTTCTTGGATGAATAAGGACAAAGGCAAAGTTGCTGCCTTTGATGAATTTTGAATTGCTTGCTTATTGCTCCTTTCAAATATGAAGTTCCACTATTCGATCCTAGTTCAAGGATTTCTTTTTTTCTAGTTTCTCCTCCTTTTCTGGTCCTTTAAAGTGTTATTTATAGGAAAATTTATATGATTAATCCTAATTGTTTAAGAAAACTAAAATTCATTAGGAAAAGAAACCAAAACCAAATAGAATTTGGTTTCGAAAAAAATTACGTTGGAAAATTTCGCTGGAGAAAAAACTGCTACGGGCCGCGAGGAAATTTGCAAGAAACTGCATGGAAAATTGCGAGCTGGGCGTGGCCAGCCAATTTTGCCGCAGGAATTTCCTGCGGCAAAATGGCTTTGGCCATTTCGCCCGTAGGAAGTTCCTGCGGGCGAAATTGGCCTTGGCCAATTATTTTCGCCGACGAATCTTTTTTTTGCAGATTTTTTCGTCGCCAATTTTTATTTTTATTCATTTATTTATTATTTATTATTTTTATTTACTTCGCCATTTTTAATTTTTAAAAATTATAAATACTAAATACTAAAATAAATATTAAAATACCACAAATTATTTTGGACTATAAAAAATAACGGACTGGACTGGGTCAAAAATTAAGGGTCTACAGTTTGCCTCCTGCTTGAACAATCTGAGACTTTAGTAAAAGAGACTGAAAAGTAATAAAACTTAATTTTAATGAGATGGTTACTTGAATTTGTTTTGGGTACTTGGACCCGAGACTGAACTTGATTAGGATACTTGGACCCGAAACTAGATTGAATTTGGGTACATGAACCCGAGATTGGGTACTTGGACTCGAGATTGATTTGATTTGTGTACTTGGACCTGAGATTGGGTACTTGGCCCCAAGATTGAATTTGATTTGGGTTCTTGGACCCGAGATTGTATATTTGGACCCCAGATTGAATTAGATTTGGGTACTTGGACCCGAGAATGTGTACTTGGACACAAGATTGGGTACTTGGACCTGAGACTAATTTGATTTAGGTACTTGGACCCAAGAATGGGTACTTAGACTCGAGACTGAATTGAATTTGGGTGCTTGGACTCGAGACTAGATTGAATTTGGGTACTTGGTCCCGAGACAAGATTGAATTTGGGTACTTGGACCCGAGATTGATTTGATTTGGATACTTGGACCCGAGATTGGGTACTTGGACCCAAGATTGAATTTGATTTGGGTACTTGGACCCAAGATTGGGTTTGATTGACCTTTTATCAGTTGAGAAGTCTGACTGCTCCGGCTGTTCTATGCATTGTGGTTCTTTACCCTCAAAATGCATCTTCATCATTGGACCTTGGATCTTCATCTTTAGCATCTGATCTTCACCTTTGAAAATGAATCTTCATCCTTAGAGATCGGGTCTTCACCCTCGTAAATGGATCTTCATCCTTAGAGATCGAGTCTTCACTCTTGTAAATGGATCTTTATCCTTTGAGATCGGGTCTTCACCCTTGAAAAATTGGATCTTCATCCTTTGGACATCAGATCTTTACTCTTGTAAATGGATCTTCATCCTTTGAGATAGGGTCTTCACCCTTGAAAAATTGGATCTTTATCCATTGGAAGTCGGGTCTTTACCCTTGAAATATGGATCTTTATGCATTGGAGGTTAGGTCTTCAACCTTGAAAAATTGGATCTTTATCCATTGGAAGTTGGGTCTTTACCCTTGAAACATGGATCTTTATCCATTGGAGGTCGGGTCTTTACCCTGGCTTCAGCTGCCTTTTGCATCTTCATTCTTTTGAGAATTCTAATTTTCTTCTTCTCTTTTTCTTTTTTTTTTCATTCTTTTTTGTTCTTCCTTTGCACTTTTAAAAAAAATTCAGACCTTTTTAGCTGGCCTTCATATCCTCTTCTGCCCCCTGTGTGGCGAAATATTTGCAAGTGAGTTTGAAAATATTTTATATATAAACTCAAAAAATTGAAAAGGAGAAACTTTGCCCCCTGTGTAGGCCCAAACCCATGATTTTTCTATGTGGGCTCTGATTGTTGTTTTTGTTGTCTAGTTCTTCGCACAAGCACGCATTTCTTCTCATTGCAAAATTACTGGAACTTTCTCAAGCAATGGGCTTTCCATGCCCCCCTAATTTGATATCTTCTTTTGATTGTTTACTTCACAGGGTGTTTACTGTTCACTTTGATAAAGAATAGACAATACAAGACAAGAAAGTGCGATGTGATATGCTCATGTATGCATGATATGCATGAATAATACTTACAGTCATTCCATCGAATCACATTCCGAGGTGATCAGCAGAAGTGTTCTCATTGGTTCCTTTTAGATGATCGTTCAGGTCTTGCATTGGAATGACACAATGCTCCACATTTATAGCTTTTATCTTTAAGATGTTGAAAATATGAATAATGGAGGCCCCAAACAGCAGAAATACATCCATTTCAAATTATGATTTAGTATGTCAATTGGTAGCTTCTTCATGACCTTGCCAATAATCATTTCCTTTGCCCAATGTGTCCTTCGAGGTTCGATATTTCAACACACTCCCCTTAACTTGAAGTCTTTGTAATTTTTTTAAAAAATTTAAAATCAAATGTTGGCTTTGCCAAATTAATGTCAATGTACCTCAGGACTTGATTTTCCAAATTAGCATATCTATATCATGAAAACCTTAGTTACTATACTAAACTCGAGAATCATTTCTATTTAAGCAAGCATTATTGCACTTCAGATAGGCACATACACATTACTTGGTCAAAGATATCATTTGAGTTTGAATATGGTCTATCTCATATGCATGCTTATTCAAACTATCTCCACTAATAGACTCTACCTACCAAGAGAGATCAACAAGTCTTTGATAAGCTTGAAATGGGGTCAATAAGGGACATGGGTTAAATGACGGCCATTTGTAAGTTGGAGCAGATGTGACACAATGGACAAACCTTCACACTGCAAATTTCTTGTTTAAACTTTAGGCAGCTGGGAGCAATCTTGCTAGACGCTAAATTCTTTCAATCGTCTTGCCATTAATCTGGAACTTGATTAGGATAGTTTTTGCCCTTGCAAAAAGTTTGGTACCCAAATTCGCTTCTTTTCTTCTTCTCCCTTCTCTTTCCTTTTATTTTTCTTACTCTTCCTTTTCTTTGAGCATTTTATCATTTTATCCTTCTTCCTTGTAGGATTGTCAAGTATAGAACTTTCAAGAACTAGATGTTCTTCCTCCTTTTTTCTCCAATTTTGATTGAATATTTTGTTGGGCTGGACCAATTCAAGTCAAAATGTCCTTATGAACCAAATGGAAGTGTAGACCTTTAATTTTTGACCCAGTCCGATCCAATATATTTTATTTAGTCCAAATTAAATTTTATGTTGTCCAATATATTTTAATTGGTCCAAATTAATTTTTGTTATCTTAATTAAATAATTTTTGATTTAGTATCTAATTTTTATTAATAAAAAATAAAAATAAACAAATAAAAATAAAAAAATAAAAAATAAAAAAAATCGACAATGAAAAAATCATCGCCGAAAACCAGCGCGTGGGACGAATGGCCTAGGCCAATCCCTCGCCCCTGCAGCAGCCAACTATGGCAATTTTTTTTTCGCCAGTGCAATTTTTCCGCAGCAGTTTTTTTTGCCAGCAAAATTTTTCCGACGCAAATTTTTTCGAAACCTAATGCAATTAGGTTTCGGTTTTCTTTTCTTATCAATATTATGTTCCGTGAATAACTAAGAATGAACTATAAAATTCTTCTATAAATAAGACCAAAAACAACACAAAAATCAATCAAGAAATCGGAGGAGAAAGTGGAGACTGAAACCGAGAAGGAAAACCTTGAATCAAGCTGATTTTTTGAGGGAGCAGAAAAAAATTCAAGCAATTCAAAGGCAACAAAGCTTGTCTTTGACCTTGTTCATCCAAGAAGCAATTTTTGGTGTAACCTACGAAAGAAGGTTTGAATTCTTAATTTCTTTTATTTTTTCACAGTAGCTAAATCATCCCATTCTTTCTTTTAATTAAAAAATTTTAGAACCTCAATTCACTTTTTCTAAGGTTTAAAAATCTTAATTCGTTGCTTTGTTTTCTAAAAAGTTTAAAGTTGTTAGTTTTGCTCCTTCAAAACCCCAAAACCCTAATTTGCTTTCCAAATTATCAAAACCCTAAATTGAGTTATGTTTCTTCCCAAAATCCCTAAAAAACTTCTTTTTTGCTTTTATAAACTTTAAATCATTTTGTTTACTTTCATAAAATTCATAAAATTATCAATTGATTTTCAAATCCTAAAAACTAATTCATTCTCCGAAACCCTAATTCAAAAATCCTAAAACCCTAATTCAACTTCCAAACCTAAAACAGTGAACCCTAACTCCCTTTAAAACCTTAAACCCTAATTTTTTCTAAACCCTAATCCTTTAAAACTTTAAAAACCATATAAACATGAATGTTATAATTTTACACAGTAACCTTAAAAACATAATTCAGTAGCTAATAGTCATAATCTAAATATTTTGAAGAGCCCAAACTCTAATTTCATGATTTTACATCACAAACCCTAATTTAATTAGTCAAAGAATTTTACCAACTTTTAAAACATTAAACCTTAATCTATTTTAAGTCCTTTAAAAACTCACAGTAGCCTAATTCCACAAATTCCAAAACCATAAACACATGAAATAAAAAACCCTAAATGGAAACAGTAACCATAATTTAGATTTTTATTTGCCTTATTCAATTCTATATTTGATTGTGCTTTGATTTATTTTATATACTTTAATTTACTTAAGTTCAGTGCTTGGTTTATTTAAATTATCATGGATAGATGTTTACTTTCTATTGATATTTAATACCTTTGATGGATGATTCATTTATCATGAATGGTTATTTACTTTTATCAATTTATTTAGATTTCCAAATGTTGTAAGAGGTATGTTTCCACTTGGTGGGTGCCTCATTAGTTAAATGTCATGTAATTTAAATTGCTTTTCTATTTTAGAACCAATGTAAAGGACATGTTTCTATCTTTCGGTGGGTGTCCTATTTAGGCATGGGATGTAAGGGCATGTTTCCATCTTCTGATGGGTGTCCATTTATTTGTTTTGTTTGGACATTGTTTTGATTTTCAATATATCGATGCTTTATTTTAATTGTTGTGTGTAATATGGATAATGTTATTATATTTAAGAATTTTAAAATATTAAGACCTGTACAGGAGGCCGGATTTAATGAACTAGGCGTTGTGGGGCTGCTGGGCCATTTCTCACCTTCCCCACACGTACCCAACTTTCTAAACCCATTAGGGGTTGGGGATTCCTTAGGAATTGAGTCATCCACCCCTTTTTTTTTCCGGTCCGTCTAGGTGGCGACTCCATTTTCTCCAGACTTAGGTCTGAGTTCTTTAAGGCCTCGAGCCTAAACAGTGCCGAAGTCGCAAGAACCATTCCACCGGGAGTGGGGGCAAAAATCCCCGCTCACAGTGGCGACTCTACTAGGGATAAGAGAAGTTGATTCCGTTGGTCTTTATATTATTCTATTCTTTCTTATAATGATATATTCCATTGCATCATATTAGATTGCATTGTGTGCATGAGTTAGGACACCCATTTTACCCGTGTTGTGTTATGTAAGGGATGCCATACTTTCACTCAAGGTATGGAGATCGAGCATGGCATAACCACTCATAGCCTCATACCTTTTGGTATATACTTGCTATGGGAACCTAAGACTTTTTACCCAAAGACTAAAGCTCATGTAATCGGCCTAGTTACTTTCCTTAGGTTTTACCCCAAATGCATGTTGTTTGACTATGGTTAATTTATCTTGGCTTAAATCATGGCTTATTTGGTTTGATCTTTTTCTAATATGACCTAAGTATATTGTAAGCTTAAAATAAATTTTTCTTTAAAATCAAAAAGACCAAAGCTATTTTCAAAATTTTTCAAGATGGTCTTTGGACATAAAACTTTTCTAAAAACAAATCAAAAATTCTTTTTCTCATGGCTCAAATATTAAACACAAAATATGTTTTTTTTCTAAAATCATTTTACAATGGGCTTAGAAATAAAATTATCCAACTTTTTCTTATAAAGAGCTTGAAAATTTTTTAGGTCAATTAAGAAATACCAAAAATCAATTGTGAGCCTAGTTTATCCTAAAAATAATTAATCATGGGCTTATTTTTGGCATGAATCATTAGTTACCTTTTTCAAGTGAAAAATCTATTCATAATAAACTTCTTAATTTCATTTTAATCCATTATAGCATAAAAGCTACTTTAGTTGGTTGAATGGATTAAAACCTAATTAATGGGAATTGTCATGAATTGATTTCCATTTTCGAAAATATAACTATTGGTTGAAACGTCCGAGGGAATTATTCGAAAACAAGATACCCCATGTTGGTATTTTGTTAACCATATACCTAGGAAAAGAGACTCGCCATTCGTGTGTGGATGTTATAAGGTTGGAAGGAACGTCCTAATTATCCTTGTTTGTTGATTGTTTGTGCATACATGCATACATTTACATCTCATATCATTGATCCTCTCTAGCTCACAGCCCTGGATTACGACAGTTCAAAAGCTTACAATAATCCGACCTACACCGGAGTTGAAGTATCTAGCAATGACTCAATCACTTGCTCACCAAAAATAATGGAGCCCGAACAAATTCAAAGAATGGTGGATGAAGCCCTCAATGCCAAAGTGGAAGAAATAAAAGAGGCCCTAGTTGAGACCATGAAGAACCAATTGACAGCAATCTTAGAAAATCATGTCAAGGCATCTGCTAGCACTAAGAAGATAAAGGACAATGGGAAGGCTAAAATTGGTGAAGTAGCTTTTGATGATGATAAGGTGGTCATTGATGATGATGATTGGGCTCAATACTACCAAGATCCTCAAGATAAAAAGGAGCCAAAGGTTGTTGAGAAGGCAACTATTGAAAAGACCGAGACATCTGATGTTGAGAAGATGATTGCTAATTTAGAAAAGAAATTTGAGAAGAAGCTGAAAACCGAAGAGATGTCTGAAGTTGACAAATTATTCGAGCTAGATGAAGAAGTTCAGTACAAGTTCAAGATGCCATCTTTTGCGAAGTTTTATGGAACCGGAAATCCTCATCTCCATATGAAGCAGTATATCACTATTATGCAGTCTGCCCGAGCTACTAAGGCTCAAACTCTAAGGTACTTCATGCTCTCATTGGATCATGTTGTCCAACATTGGTTCAATACCTTAGATGATGGAACACAAAAGAATTGGGATTTGCTGTACAAGGCCTTCATCCAGCAATATGGGTATAATATCGAGTTGGAGGTTACCTTAATGGAATTGGAGTCCATAAGGCAAAGGCCAAATGAGGATTTTGTGGACTATGTGAAAAGGTGGAGAAATAAGGCTGCTTTGCTCAAGAAAAGGCCTGATGAATCTGATCAAATAAGGATGATCGTGAGAGGTGTCCTACCCAATCTCTGTGAAAGGATGTCTCACACCCTTATAAGGGATTTCAAAGATCTTCTCCAAGCTAGTCTATAAATTGAAGAGTGGGAAAGAGAGAAGAACCGTTTTTCAATAAAAAGGAATGAGAAAGGAAATTTTCAGCCTAGCAATCAAAGCACACAAAAAGAAGTTGGGGTTAATACCACTAGTCAAGGAGGAATGAGGTAGTTTTCAGAACTAGCGAAGCCACTGTCTTGGTTTTTTAGCAAACTACAAAAGAAAGGGTTGTTACAACCATTGGCTCCTCGACCTTTGCCTAGTCCATTACCCCCAAAATTTGATACTAAGCTTTTTGTCAATTTCATCAGACTCAAGGACATGAGACTGATAGATGTACCTGATTAAGGCATGAGATCCAAGATTTGATTGATAGTGGCAAGCTACCCGAGCCGGATAAGCCCAACACCAAAGACAATCCATTCCCAAGGTTCAATAGAGTACCTCCACCAGTAACCTTCATGGTGGGAAAATGATTGGAAGAAGATTTTATTTTATCATCCTTTCAAGATGGAAATATTGAAGATGTGAAGGGAAAAGAAGCTTAAACTCAACAAACTTTCCTTAGCTTGAATGTTGCTTTTCAATTTTACTTTCTTTAATATTTAATTCAAACTATCGTGTTTTTCAAATTTAAATTTGTTTGAATAAATTACTTTCATAAAAAATTTTGTTTGTCTTTGTTCATCTTGATGTTCAACCAATGAGGAATCTAGCTTGATAATTCATGAATTAATATATTTATGCATCATGACTCGAATGACTTTACTAGATAAGGGAATTTCTCTATAGCATTGAGTTGTGTATGCTTACTTAGAGAGGGCTCCTGCATAATTACCTTTGTCTAGGTTCTAGTCAGTCTTAGAACATGCTCAGGCAAACTTTCGAGGCGAAATTGAACTCTGCTTATTTAAGGGAAAGATGATCTAGGATTGTTTGGTTAGCCAACAACTAGTATCCACCCTATTAAATATCAATCCCTAATTGTCCCTTTGATCCTTCATAAAATTTTAGCTTTCTTTTCATTGGCTTAAAAATGCCAATAATCTACCCTGAGCTGTTGTGATACTTTTGAAGATAATTAAAGTTCTCAATACCATAAGGGTAGTTGAAGTTTTCTTTGTATTTCCAATATATCAAGACAGCATCAGAGTAACAAATGATTTATCCCTATTAAAGAAGATTTATACCACTGCACTCATCCATTATTGGAAGCCCATGTTGGTACAAACAAGACAACTCTTTTAGAGCTAGAACCAAACAAAAAAAACAAACAAAAAAACAAAAAAGAAGAAAAAGAAGAAGAAAAAAGAAGAAAAAAGAAAAAGAAAAAAGAAAAAAAAATAAAACCTAAAAAGGCGGTTCAAAAGGCCAACTGAGTTCTCTTTTACCTAAGACAACAAAAGGCTTCCATTTGGTTTATAAGGACGAATTGACTTGAATTGGTTCAACCCAACCAAAGATTTGATCAAAATCAAAGAAAAAGGAGAAAGAGCATTCAGTTCTTGAAAGTTCTGTACTTGACAGTCCTACAAGGAAGAAGGACAAAATGATAAAATGCTCAAAGAAAGGGAAGAGTAAGGAAAATAAAGAGAGAAAAAGGAAGAGTAAGAAAAATAAAGAAAAGGGAGAAGAAGAAGAGAAATGAATTTGGGAACCAAACTTTTTGGAAAGGCAAAGACTATCCCAATCAAGAACCAGATTAATGCAAAGAAGATAGAAGGAATTTGGAGTCTAGAAAGATTGCTCCCAATTGTCTAAAGTTTCAGCAAGCAGTTTGTAGTGTGAAGGTTTGTCCATTGTGTCACATCAGCTCCTATCTCAAAATGCCCTTCATTTAACCCATGTCCCTCATAGACCCCATTTCAAGCCTATTAAAGACCTGTTGATCTCTCTTGGTAGGTAGAGTCTATTAGTGGAGATAGTTTGGATGAACATGCATATGAGATAGACAATATTTAAACTCAAATGAGACCTTTGGCCAAGTAATGTGTATGTGCCTATTTGAAGTGCAACAATTCTTGCTTAAATAGAAATAATTTCCGAGTTTAGTACGGTAACTAGGGTTGTCATGTTATAGATATGTTAATTTGGAAAAATCAAGTCCTGAGGTACATTGACATTGATTTGGCAAAGCCAACATTTGATTTCAAAATCAAAATTCAAAAAAAAAAACACAAAAAAATATATTTGTCATACAAAGCCTTCAAGCTAAGGGGACTATGTTGAACTGTTGAATCTCTAAAGGACATATTGGGCAAAGGAAATGATTATTGGCAAGGTCATGAAGAAGCTCTCAACTGACATGTTGAAATATAGTTCAAAATAGATGAATCCCTGACTCTACTGCTTAGGGTCTCCACCACTCATGTTTTCAACATCTTGAAGATAAATGCCACAAATGCAAAGCTTTCAATCATTCCAATGCAAGACTTGAACGAGCGTCAAAAAAGGAACCAATGAGAACACTTCTACTGATCACCTCGGTCTATGAGTCGATGGAACGACTGTAAGTATTATTCATGCATATCATGCATACATTAGCATATAACATCGCACTTTCTTGTCTTGTATTGTTCCTTTTCAAAATGAACAGCAAACACCCTGCGAAGTAAAGAATCAAAAGAAGATGTCAAATCAGGGGGGCATGGAAAGCCCATTGCTTGAGAAAGCTCTAATAATTTTGCAAAGAGAAGAAATGTGTGCTTATGAAAAGAACTAGACAAGAAAAACATCTATCAAAGCTTGCATGGAAAAAATCTTTGGTTTGAGCCTACACAGGGGGCAAAGTTTCTCCTTTTCAATTTTTTAAAGTTTATATACCAAATATTTTCAAACTCACTTACAAATATTTTGCCACACAGGGGGGTAAGGAGAGGATATAAGGTCCAATTAAAAATAGCTAAATTTTTGCAAAAATGAAGAACAAAAGAATGGAACATTAGAACTCTCAAAAGAATGAAGATGCAAAAGACAAAAGATCAGTCCAGCTAAAAGAGCTGAAGCAATGGTAAAGACTCGAAGTCCACAGGATGAAGATCCATTTGCAAGGGTGAAGGCCCGATCTCAAAGGATGAAGATCCATTTTGCAAGGGTGAAGACCCGATCTCAAAGCATGAAGATCCATTTGCAAGGGTGAAGACCCAATCTTCAAGGATGAAGATCCATTTGCAAGGGTGAAGACCCGATCTCAAAGGATGAAGATCCATTTGCAAGGGTGAAGACCCGATCTCAAAGGATGAAGATCCATTTGTCAAAGGATGAAGATCCATTTTCAAGGGTGAAGACCCAATCTCAAAGGATGAAGATCCATTTTTCAAGGGTAAAGACCCGATGTCAAAGAATGAAGATCCATTTTTAAGGATGAAGACCCGATCTCAAAGGATGAAGATTCATTTTGTGGGTGAAAAACCACAATGCAGAATAACAGGAGCAATTAGACTTCTCAAATAATAAAAGGTCAGTCAAACTCAGTCTCGGGTCCAGGCACCCAAATTTAATTCAATATCAGGTTTAGAACCCAAATTTTCCTTAGGTCCAGAACCTAGAATCTCTTTTAAGTCCAAAACTTAGCCCGGGTCCAGAACCCAAATTACCCTCAGGTCCAGAACCTAGACCGGGTCAAGAACCCAAATTTTTCTTAGGTCCAGAACCTAGAATTATCCTTGAGTCCAGAACTCAAACCAGGTTCAAAACCCAAAACCTCCACTATCTCAAAAATTAAGTCTTATTGATTTTCACTCTCTTTCACTAAAGTTTTAGATCATTCAAGCAGGGGCAAACTGTAGACCCTTAATTTTTGACCCAGTCCAGTCCAATATATTTTATTTAGTCCAAAATAATTTTTGTGATGTCCAATATATTTTAATTGGTCCAAAATAATTTTTGTTATCTTAATTAAATAATTTTTGCTTTAGTATCTAATTTTTATTAATAAAAAATAAAAATAAATAAATAAAAATCAAAAAAATAAAAATAAAAATAAAAAATCGGTGACAAAAAAATCATCGCTGAAAACCAGCACGCAGGACGAATGGACGTAGGCTAGTCCCTCGCCCCTGCCGCAGACAACTGCGGTAATTTTTTTTTGCCAGAGCAATTTTTCCGTAGCAGTTTTTTTTTGCCGGCGAAATTTTTTCGACGCAAATTTTTTTGAAACCTAATGCAATTAGGTTTCGGTTTCCTTTTCTTATCAATATTATATTCCGTGAATAACTAGGAATGAACCATAAAATTCGGCCATAAATAAGACCAAAAACAACACAAAAATCAATCAAGAAATCGGACGAGAAAGTGGAGACCGAAACTGAGAAGGAAAACCTTGAATCAAGCTGATTTTTTAAGGGAGCAAAAAAACAATTCAAGCAATTCAAAGGCAGCAAAGCTTGTCTTTGACCTTGTTCATCCAAGAAGCAATTTTTGGTTTAACCTACGAAAGAAGGTTTGAATTCTTAATTTCTTTTATTTTTTCACAGTAGCTAAATCATCCCATTCTTTCTTTAATTAAAAAATTTTAGAAACTCAAATCACTTTTTCTAAGGTTTAAAAATCTTAATTCATTGCTTTTTTTTTTCTAAAAGGTTTAAAGTTTTTAGTTTTGTTCCTTCAAAACCCCAAAACCCTAATTTGCTTTCCAAATTATCAAAACCCTAAATTGAGTTCTGTTTCTTCCCAAAAGCCCTAAAAAACTTCTTTTTTGCTTTTATAAACTTTAAATCATTTTGTTTACTTCCATAAAACTTCATAAAATTATCAATTGATTTTCAAATCCTAAAAACTAATTCATTCTCTAAATCCCTAATTCAAAAATCCTAAAACCCTAATTCAACTTCCAAACCTAAAACAGTGAACCCTAACTCCCTTTCAAACCTTAAACCCTAATTTTTTCTAAACCCTAATCCTTTAAAACTTTAAAAACCATATAAACATGAATGTTATAATTTTACACATTAACCTTAAAAACATAATTCAGTAGCTAATAGTCATAATCTAAATATTTTGAAGAGCCCAAACTCTAATTTCATGATTTTACATCACAAACCCTAATTTAATTAATCAAAGAATTTTACCAACTTTTAAAACATAAAACCTTAATCTATTTTAATTCCTTTAAAAACTCACAGTAGCCTAATTCCACAAATTTCAAAACCCTAAACACATGAAATAAAGAATCCTAAATGGAAACAGTAGCCATAATTTAGATTTTTATTTGCCTTAATCAATTCTATATTTGATTATGCTTTGAAATGGATTACATTTGAAATAGAATTAAATAAGGCAAATAAAAATCTAAATTATAGCTACTGTTTCCATTTAGGGTTCTTTATTTCATGTGTTAGGGTTTTGGAATTTATAGAATTTAGGCTACTGTGATAAAAAATGGATTAAAGATTTTATGTTTTAAAAGGTTGGTAAAACTCTTTGATTAACCAAATTAATGTTTGGATAGTGAAATCATGAAACTAGGGTTTGAACACTTTAAAATACTTTTGATTTGTGGTTTATGGTTACTCATTGAATTATGTTTTAAGCTTACTGTGTAAAATTAAACATTTGTGTTTATATGATTTTTAAGGTTTTAAAGGATTAGGGTTTAGAAAAAAATAGGGTTTTAGGTTTTAGGGGGTTAGGGTTTACTATTTTGAGTTTTGGAATTAAATTAGGGTTTAGGATTTTTGAATTTAGGGTTTCGATGAATGTTTAGGTTTTTTAGAATTTTGAAAAAGCAATTGATAATTTTATGAAAGTAAACAAACGATTTAAGGTTTATATGAATAGAAAAGATGTTTTTAGGATTTGTTGAAAGAGACAGAATCAAATTTTGGTTTTGAAGAAAAACATGTTCAATTAGGGTTTTAAGGTTTTGAAGAAGTAAAAATAACAATTTTAAGCCTTTTTGGAAAACAAAGCAACGAATTAAGGTTTTTAACTTTAGAAAAAGGGGAATTAGGGTTCTAGGTTTTTTGAATTAAAAAACACAATTTCATAATCTAAGCTAGTGTGAGGAAATTAAACAATTGATACATACCTCGTTTTGATGGTTCCTCCAAAAAAATTCTTCTTGGATGAACAAAAACAAAGGCAGTTACTGCCTTTGATGAATTGTTAATGGCTTTGCTTCTCCTTCATTTAAAAGGTCTGATTGATTTCACTGCTTTCCCACTCAATTTCGGTTTCAAACTCTCCCAATCTTAGTCCCCATTTCTGATCCCCCTTTCTCCCCCCGATTTCTTCCTTATTTATAGAAGAATTCTATTATTAATCCTAGTTACTCAAGGCATACAATATTGAATAAGAAAAGGAAACCGAAACCTAATATAATTACGTTTCAAAAAATTTGCGTCGAAAAATTTCGCTGGCAAAAAAAACTGCTGCGGAAAAATTGCGCTAGCGAAAAAAATTGCTGCAGGAAAAATTACACTAGCAAAAAAGCTGCCGCAGCTGCGGGGCGAAATGGGCCTACGGGCCATTTTTCCAGCAGGAAAATCCTACGAGCGAAATGGCCGAAGGCCATTTCGCCGCAATCCTACTTTATTTTTATTTTGTTTGTTATTTTTAAAGCAAATATTACTTACTTAAAATAACAAAAATTGTTTTGGACTAAAAAAATATATTAGACAACACAAAAATTATTTTGGACTAATTAAAATATATTGGACCGGACTGGGTAAAAAATTAAGGGTCTACAGTTTTGCTCCATGCTTGAACGATCTGAGATTTTAGTAAAAGAGAGTGAAAAGCAATAAGACTTAATTTTTGAGATGGTTGAGGTTTTGGGTTCTGGACTTGAGAGATTTGGATACTCGATTCTAAACTAAACTTGGATACTCGATCCTAACTAGATTCGGATACTCGATACTAACTGGATTTGGATTGGGATACTCGATTCTAAATTGGGTTCAGATACTCGATCCTAAACTTGATTGGGATACTCAATCCTAACTGGATTCGGATACTCGATCCTAACTGGATTTGGATTGGGATACTCCATCCTAAATTGGGTTCGAATACTTGATCCTAAACTTGATTGGGATACTTGATCCTAACTGGATTCGGATACTCGATCCTAACTGGATTTGGACATTTAATCCTAAATAGGGTTTGGATACTCGATCCTAATCTGGATTGGGATACTCGATCCTAACTGGATTTGGATGCTCAATCCTAAACTGGATTTCGATACTCGATCCTAAATTGGATTGGGATACTCGATCCTAAATTGGCTTTGGATACTCGATCCTAAACTGGATTAGGATACTCGATCCTAAACTGGATTTGGATACTCGATCCTAAATTGAATTTGGATACTCAATCCTAAATTGGATTGGGATACTCGATCCTAACTGGACTGGGATACTCGACCCTGAATTGGATTTGGATACTTGGACCAGAGATTGGGTACTTGGACCCGAGCTTGAATTGATTTGGGTACTTGGACTCGAGACTGGGTACTTGGACCCGAGCTTGAATTGATTTGGGTACTTGGACCCGATATTGGGTACTTGGACCTGAGCTTGAATTGATTTGGGTACTTGGACCCAAGATTGGGTACTTGGACTCGAGCTTGAATTGATCTGGGTACTTAGACCCGAGAATCGGTGCTTCAATCCGAGATTGATTTGATTTGGGTACTTGGACCCGAGATTGGGTACTTGGACCCGAGATTGGATTAAATTTGGGTACTTGGACCCAAGATTGAATTTGATTTGGGTAATTGGACCCAAGAATGAATTTAATTTGACTGACCTTTTATCATTTGAGAATTCTGGCATAACTGGTTGTTCCATTTTTATGAATTGTAGGTCTTTACCCACCAAAAATAGATCTTTATCTATTGGAAATTAGGTCTTCCTAGGAATATGGATCTTTATCCATTAGAGATTGGGTCTTTACCCGTGAAATATGGATCTTTTATCCATTAGAAATCGGGTCTTTACCCTTGAAACATGGATCTTTATCCATTGGAAATCGGGTCTTTACCCTTGAAGTATGGATCTTTATCCATTGGAAATTGGGTCTTTACCCTAGGAACATGGATCTTTATCCATTGGAGATTGGGTCTTTACTCGTGAAACATGGATCTTTATCCATTGGAAATCGGGTCTTTACCTTTGAAGCATAGATCTTTATCCATTGGAAATCGGGTCTTCAACCTTGAAAATGGATCTTCATCCTTTGAGATCGGGTCTTCACCCTTACTTCAGCTTTTTTAGCTGGACTAATTTTTGTCTTTTACATCTTCATTCTTTTGAGAGTTCTAATGTTCCATTCTTTTGTTTTTCCTTTTTGTAAAAATTCAGCTATTTTTAATTGGACCTTATATCCTCTCAAACCCTGTGTAGGCTCAAACCCATGATTTTTTTTATGCAGGCTCTGATTGATGTTTTTGCCGTCTAGTTTGTTGCACAAGCACTCATTTCTTCTCTTTGCAAAATTACTGGAGCTTTCTCAAGCAATGGGCTTTCCATGCCCCCCTGATTTGACATCTTCTTTTGATTCCTTACTTCACAGAGTGTTTGCTATTCACTTTGATAAAGAATAGACAATACAAGACAAGAAAGTGTGATGTGATATGCTCATGTATGCATGATATGCATGATAATACTCACAGCGGTTTCATTGACTCACAGATGGAGGTGATCAACAAAAATATTCTCATTGACTCCTTTTCAATGCTCGTTCAAGTCTTGCATTGGGAATGATAGAAAGCTTTGCATTTATGGCTTTTATCTTCAAGATGTTGAAAATATGAATAATGGAGACCCCAAGCAGCAGAGTCAGAGATTCATCTATTTCAAACTATGCTTCAGCATGTCAGTTGATAGCTTCTTCATGACCTTGCCAATAATCATTTCCTTTGCCCAATTTGTCCTTTGGAGGTTCAACATACTTCCTTTAACTTGAAGGCTTTGTATGATAAAACTCTCTTTTTTTTGTTGTTTTTTTTATTGTTTTTGAATTTTGATTTTGAAATCAAATGTTGGCTTTGCCAAATTAATGTTAATGTACCTCAGGACTTGATTTTCCAAATTAACATATCTATAATATGACAACCCTAGTTACCGTACTAAACTAGGGAATTATTTCTATTTAAGAAAGAATTGTTGCACTTCAGATAGGCACATACACATTACATGGCCAAAGGTCTCATTGAGTTTAAATATTGTCTATCTCATATGCATGCTTATCCAAACTATCTCCACTAATAGACTCTACCTACCAAAAGAGATCAACAGGTCTTTGATAGGCTTGAAATGGGGTCTACGAGGGACATGGGTTAATTGAAGGCCATTTTGAGATAGGAGTTGATGTGACACAATGGACAAACCCTCACACTATAAATTTCTTGTTTGAATTTTAGGCAGCTTGGAGGCAATCTTGCTAGACTCCAAATTCCTTCTATCTTCTTGGCATTAATCTGGATCTTGATTAGAACAGTTTTTGCACTTGCAAAAAGTTTGGTTCCCAAATTCATTTCTTTTCTTCTTCTCCCTTTTCATTATTTCTCTTACTCTTCTCTTTTCTTTCTCTTTATTTTCCTTACTCTTCCCTTGTTTTAGCATTTTAGCATTTTGTCCTTCTTTCTTGTAAGACTATCAAGTACAGAATTTTCAAGAACTAGATGGTCTTCCTCTTTTTTCTCTAATTTTGCTTGAATCTTTGGTAAAAATGTCTGTAGACCCTTAATTTTTGACCCAGTCCAGTCCAATATGTTTTAATTAATCCAAAATGATTTTTGTTGTCTAATTGGTCCAAAATAATTTTTGCTTTAGTATCTAATTTTTATTAATAAAAAATAAAAATAAACAAATAAAAGTCAAAAAAAATAAAAATAAAATCGGAGTCGAAAAAATCAGTGACGAAAAAATCATCGTGCGAGCCCGTGGGCATTTCGCCCACAGGAATTTCCTGCGAGCGACGCCCGTTGCCGCAGTTTTTCTGCGGCAGATTTTTTCTCCAGTGCATTTTTTCTGCAGCAATTTTTTTCGGCAGCGCAATTTTTCCGAAGCAAATTTTTTGAAACCTAATTCAATTAGGTTTCGGTTTCCTTTTCTTATCAATATTACTTGCCATGATTAATTAGGAATAAACCATATGAAACCTCTATAAATAAGGACCAAAGGCAATGAAATAAAGGGGGCCCAAAAATCAAACAGCAGCTTGAAAAATTTGAAACCAAATCAGTGAAGGAAAAGGAGCAATTCAATTTCTTTTTTTTCCTGGAATAGCAGGGACATGATTTAAGCAATGCAAAGGCAGCAACTGTCTTTGTTCTTATTCATCCAAGAAGAATTATTTTTGGAGAATCAACAAAAGGAGGTATGTATTAAATTCTTTTTTTGTTTTATTTTTTCACTGTAGCATAAACTATGAAATTTTATTTTTTAAATAAAAAACCTTAGAACTTTAATTTAGTTTTTCCAAAGTTAAAAATCCTAATACGTTACTTTATTTTTCAAAAAGACTTAAAATTGTTATTCTCACCTCTTCAAAATCTTAAAACCTTAATTAAACATATTTTTCAACAAAACCAATATTTGATTCTATTTCTTTCAAAACTTTAAATTAGGTTCTGTTTCTATCAAAAGGCTTTAAAAAACATCTTTTCTATTTATAAAAACTTTAATCTGTTTGTTTAAATTCATAAAACTTCATAAAATTACCAAATTGATTTCCAAATTCTAAAAGCCAATTCATCACCTATGACCCTAATTTTAAAGCCTAAAACCCTAAATTAACTTCCAAACTTAAAATAGTAAATTTTAACCCCTTTAAAACCTTAAACCCTAACTTTTTCTAAACCTTAATTCTTTAAAACATTAAAAACCATAAAAACATGAATACTTTAATTTTACTCAGTAGCTTGAAATCACCATTTAAAACCATGAATCAAAAGTATTTTAAAGTGTCTAAAACCCTAGTTTCATGATTTCATCATTCAAACCTTAATTTGTTTAATCAAAGAGTTTCAACAACCTTTTAAAACAAAAAATCCTCAATCTATTTTAATTTCATAAAAAGTCACAGTAGCTATAATTGGACTTTTATTTGCTTTATTTAATTCTATATTTGATTATGCTTTGATTTATTTCTTATACTTTAATTTATTTAATTTCAATGCTTGATTTATTTAATTTATCATGGATGGATGTTTATTTTATATTTTGATTAATAGCTTTGATGAATGATTTATTTATGGTGAATGGTTATTTATTTTATCAATTTATTTAGATTTCCAAATGTTGTAAGAGATATGTTTCCACTTGGTGGGTACCTCATTAGTTAAATATCATGTAATTTAATTTGCTTTTCTATTTTAGAACCAATGTAAAGGGCATGTTTCTACCTTTTGGTGGGTGTCCTATCTAGGCATGTGATGTAAGGACATGTTTCCATCTTCGGATGGGTGTCCATTTATTTGTTTTATTTTGATTGGACATTGCTTTGATTTTAATATAATGATGCTTTCCTTTTATTGTGTGTAGTATGGATAATATTGTTATATTTAAGAATTTTATAATATTAAGACCTGTAAAGGAGGCCGGTTCCAACGAACCGGGCGTTGTGGGGGTGCTGGGCCATTTCTCACCTTCCCTACACGTACCCAACTTTTCAAACCCATTAGGGGGTTTGGGATTCCTTTGGAATCGAGTCATCCACCCCTTTCTTTTTCTCGGCCCATTCGGGTGGCTACTCCATTTTCTCCGGACTTAGGTTCGTATTCTCTAAGGCCCTGAGCCTAAACAGTGTCGAAGTCGTAAGAACCATTCCACCGGGAGTGGGGGCAAAAATCCCCGCTCACAGTGGCGACTCCACTAGGGATAAGAGAAGTTGATTCCGTTGGTCTTTATATTATTCTATTCTTTCTTATAATGATATTATCCATTGCATCATCTTAGATTGCATCGTGTGCGTGAGTTACGACGCCTGTGTTACCCGTGTTATGTTATGTAAGGGATACCATACTTTCACTCAAGGTATGGAGATCGAGCATGACATAACCACTCATAGCCTCGTACCTTTTGGTATATACTTGCTATGGGAACCTAAGCCTTTTCAACCTAAAGACTAAAGCTCATGTAATTGGCCTAGTTAATTTCCTTAGATTTTACCCCAAATGCATGTTGTTTGACTATGGTTAGTTTATCTTAGTCTAAATCATGGCTTATTTGGTTTGCTCTTTTTCTAATATGACCTAAGTATATTGTAAGCTCAAAATAAACTTTTCTTTAAAGTCCAAAAGACCAAAGCTATTTTCAAAAAAATTTTTCAAGTTGGTCTTTGGACATAAGACTTTTCTAAAAACAAATCAAAAATTCTTTGGTCCATGGCCCAAATACTAAGCCCAAAATCCATTTTTCTAAAATCTTTTACAATGGGCTTAGAAACAAAACTATTTTCACCCAACCTTTTCTTACAAAGAGCTTGCAAAAATATTTAGGTCCATTATGAAATACCAAAAATCAATTGTGGGCCTAGTTTACACTAAGAATAAATTAACCATAGGCTTATTTTTGGCATGAACCATTAGTTACCTTTTTCAAGTGAGAAATCTATTTATAATAAACCTTTTAATTTTGTTTTAATCTAATATAGCATAAAAGCTACTATAGTTGGTTGAATGGATTAAAACCTAATTAATGGGAATTACTATGAATGGACTTCCATTTTCGAGAATATAACTATTGGTTGAAACGTCCGAGGGATTTATTCGAAAGCAAGATACCCCATGTTGGTATTTTGTTAACCATATACCTAGGAAAAGGGACTCGCCATTCGTGTGTGGATGTTATAAGGTTGGAAGGAACGTCTTATTTATCCTTATTTGTTGATTGTTTGTGCATACATGCATACATGCATACATTTGCATCTCATACCATTGATCCTCTCTGGCTCACAGCCCTGGATTACGATAGTTCTAAAGCTTAAAACAATCCGACCTACGTCGGAGATGAAGTATCTAGCAATGAATCAATCACTTGCTCACCAAAAACAATGGAGCCCGAACAAATTCAAAGGATGGTGGATGAGGCCCTCAACGCCCAAATGGAAGAAATCAAAGAGGCCCTAGTTGAGACCATGAAGAACCAGCTGACTGCAATCTTAGAGAACCATGCTGAGGTGTCTGCTAGCACTAAGAAACCAAAGGACAAAGGAAAGACCAAAGTTAGTGAAGTGGTTTTTGATGATAAAAAGGTGACCATTGATGATGATGATGATTGGGCTCAATACTACCAAGATGTTCAAGAGAAGAAGAAAGAACCGAAGGTTGTTGAGAAAGTAACTGTTGAAAAGATCGAGACATCTAATATTGAAAAGATGATTGCTGATTTAGAAAACAAATTTGAGAAGAAACTGAAAACTGAAGAAATGTCCGAAGTTGACAAATTATTTGAGCTAGATGAAGAAGTTCCATACAAATTCAAGATGCCATCCTTTGCTAGATACAATGGTACCGAAAATCCTCATCTCCATGTGAAGCGGTATATCACTGCTATGCAGTCTGCCCGAGCTACTAAGGCTCAAACTCTAAGGTACTTTATGCTCTCATTGGACCCTATTGTCCAAAATTGGTTCAATACCTTAGATGAAGGAACACAAAAGAGTTGGGACTTGCTATACAAGGCCTTCATCCAACAATACGGATACAATGTTCAAATGGAAGTTACCTTAATGGAAGTTGAGTCCATTAGGTAAAGGCCAAATGAGAATTTTGTGGAATATGTGAAAAAAATGGAGAAATAAGGGCTGCTTTGCTCAAGAAAAGGCCCGATGAATATGATCAAATAAGGATGATCGTGAGAGGCGTCCTACCCAATCTCCGTGAAAGGATGTCTCACACTCTTATAAGGGATTTCAAAGATCTTCTCCAAGCTGGTTTGCAAATTGAAGAATGGGAAAGAGAGAAGAATCGCTTTTCGGTAAGAAGGAATGAGAAAGGGAACAACCAGCCTAACAATCAAAACACACAAAAAGAAGTTGATATTAATGTAACCGGTCAAGGAAATAAAAGACGATTTTTAGATCTGGGGAAACCTCTATCTTGGGTTTTTAGCAAGCTGCAAAAGAAAGGGTTGTTGCAACCGTTAGCTCCTCGACCACTACATAATCCACTGCCACCAAACTTCAATGCCGAGGCCTTCTGTCAATTTCATCAAATGCGAGGGCATGAAACAGATAAATGTGCTCGTCTAAGGCATGAGATCCAAGACCTAATCGATAGTGGCAAGCTACCCGAGCCGAATAAGCCCAATACCAAGGACAACCCTTTGCCTAAATTTGGAAGAGTGCCACCAGCAGCAACCTTTATGGTGGGAAAAGGATTGGAAGAAGATTTTGTTTTATCCTCTTTTCATGATGGGAATGTTGAAGATGTGAATGGAAAAGAAGCTTAAACTCAACAAACTTTCCTTAGTTTTAATGTTGCTTTTCAGTTTTACTTTCTTTAATATCTAAATTGGAACAATCTTGTTTTTCAAATTTAAAGTTGCTTGAAATAAATTACTTTCATAAAAAATTTTGTTGGTCTTTGTTCATTTTGGTGCTCAATCGATGAGGAATCTAGCTTGATGTTCATAAATGAATGTGTTTAGGCATCATGACTTGAATGACTTTACTAGGTGAGGGAATTACTCTATAGCATTGAGTTGTGTATGCTTACTTAGAGAGGGCTCCTGCATAATTACCTTTGTCTAGGTCCTAGTCAGTCTTAGAACATGCCTTAACAAGCTTTTGAGGCAAAATTGAACTCTGCTTATTTAAGAGAGAAATGATCTAGGCATTGTTTGGTTAGCCAACAACTAGTATCCACCCAATTAAAATCCCTAGTTGTCCCTTTGAGCCTTCATAAAATTTTAGCTTTCTTTTCATAGGTTTACAAACCCCAATAACCTACCCTGAGTTGTTGTGACACTTTTGATAAGTCTTATAATCACTAAGATAAAGAGGCGAGAAGATCAAAGAAAGCAATGATTAGTCAAGAACATGAGGATAGTTGAAGTTCTCAAGACTATAAAGATAGTTGAAGTTCTCAAGACCACAAAGATAGTTGAAGTTCTCAAGACTATAAGGATAGTTGAAGTTTCCCTAATATCTCCAATTTATCAAGACAACATCAGAGTAACAAATGATTTATCCCTGTTAAAGAAGATTTATGTCACTCCACTCATCCATTATTGGAAGCCCAAGTTAGTACAAACAAAACAACTCTTTCAGAGCTAGAACCAAAAAAAAAGAAAAGAAAATAAAAGAAAAAGAAGAAGAAAAAGAAAAAAAAGAGAAAAACAACAAGAAGGAAAAAAAGGGAAGAGTAAGGAAAATAAAAAGAAAAGAAAACCCAAAATAGTTCAAAAAGCCAACTGAGTTCTCTTTTACCTAAGACAATAAAAGGCTTCCATTTGGTTTATAAGGACGGTTTGACTTGAATTGGTCCAACCCAACCAAAGATTCGATCAAAATCAAAGGAAAAGGAGAAAGACCATCTAGTTCTTGAAAGATCTGTACCTGATAGTCCTACAAGAAAGAAGGACAAAATGATAAAAGAAAGGGAAGAGTAAGGAAAGTAAAGAGAAAGAAAAGGGAAGAGTAAGAAATATAAAAAGAAAGAAAAAGGAGAAGAAGAAAAGAAATGATTTTGGGAACCAAACTTTTTGCAAGGGCGAAAGCTGTCCTAATCAAAATCCAGATTAATTCCAAGAATATAGAAAGAATTTGGAGTCTAGCAAGATTGCCTCCAATTCAAATAAGAAATTTATAGTGTGAAGGTTTGTCCATTATGTCACATCAGCTACTATCTAAAAATGGCCTTCACTTAAACCTGTGTCCCTTATAGACCCCATTTCAAGCCTATCAAAGACCTGTTGATCTCTCTTGATAGGTAGAGTCTATTAGTGGAGATAGTTTGAATAAACATGCATATGACATAGACAATATTTAAACTCAAATGAGACCTTTGACCAAGTAATGTGTATGTGCCTATCTGAAGTGCAACAGTTCTTGCTTAAATAGAAATAATTCCCGAGTTTAGTACAGTAACTAGGGTTGTCATGTTATAGATATGTTAATTTGGAAAAATCAAGTCCAGAGGTATATTGACATTAATTTGGCAAAGCCAACATTTGATTTCAAAATCAAAATTCAAAAAAAAAAGATGCTTTGTCATACAAAGCCTTCAAGTTAAGGGAAGTATGTTGACCCTCCAAAGGACATATTAGGCAAAGGAAATGATTATTGGCAAGGTCATGAAGAAGCTATCAGCCGAGATGCTATGGATGTATCCCTAACTCTGCTGCTTGGGGTCTCCACCACTCATGTTTTTATCATCTTGAAGATAAAAAGCCTCAAATGCAAAGCTTTCGGTCATTCCAATGCGAGGCTTGAACGAGCGTCAAAAAGGAACTGTAATATCCTAAAGTATACCCTAAAAGTGTTGGGGTTATTGTTGTATTTGAATTCAATGTGTGTATTGAAGGGAAAGAGAAAAGAAGTGAAGAGAAGATTTGGGAAATATAAATGCAATATATATGACATATACATATACTTACATATACATCACATATACATGATATATATAATGGTGTAGGAAAAGTGAGTTATATATATATGTGTGATTAATAATAATGATAATAAGGACAAAAAGAAAAAGAAGAAGAAAGTCAAAAGAAATGGTGTGTGGTGGAGATTTAATTGTATTAATATTATTAATAATATTATTATTATTGTTATTATTATTATTATTATATATATATATATATATGATAAGAATGAAAGAAAGAACGAGATCTTTCTTTCTTCTTCTTCTCCTTCGTCTTCTTTTTCTTAGTGAACGAGAGAGAGAGAGAGAGAGAGAAGCTAGAGAGAGAAAGATGATTTTGCTTCTAATTACACCAAAGATTGAGGATATCAAGAGATTTGCAAGTGGAGTTGAAGATTTGGCAAGCTATTCATGTAAGTACTTACCTTTTTAGTTGATTTTATTGATTATGTATATATAAATCTTTCTCTTCTTGTTTTGGATTTCTTTTGGATTGAGGTTATGATTGGTGTATAAGATGATGGAAATGAAAGATTGAAGTATGTAATTGTGTTGAATTGATAGTTAAGTGATGATATTGGGGTAATTGTGAAGATGGTGATGAATTGTTGAGTTAGGGTTTAGCATGAATAAATTGGTATTTGGAATAATTGATTATAGTGATGTATATATATATATATATTGGTTATTATGATGATATAATGAAGATATATAAATGTTAAAGTGATAGGGAATTGATAAATATGATTAAAGATGATGATTAAAAGGGTTGTGGTATGAATTTTGAAGGGCTTGGTCTTTAAATACTTGAAGGACACGGCCAAGATATGAGAGACACGGCCAAGTTAGGGCAAACTTGGTCGTGTTGGATGATTTTTGGAGAGACACGGCCACTGGCTTGGCCGTGTCCCTTGACCGTGTTTGACACTGCCTATGTTGTGTTGAGAGACACGGCCGTGTCCCTTGCCCGTGTCTGCTACTGGATTTTTGTGTGAAGCGACACGGCCACTGGCTTGGCCGTGTCCATTGCCCGTGTTTGCTACTGCCTAAATTGGTGTTGAGTGACACGGCCACAAGCTTGGCCGTGTCCCTTGAGTGTGTTGGCTACTGGATGTTTGTGTTGAGAGACACGGCCACAAGCTTGGCCGTGTCCCTTGAGGGTGTTAGCTTTTGTGTTTGTTAATTGTTCTTCATACATTGTTGGATCTTCAATTGTCTTTTGTACTTAAACACACTTACAACAATAATGATCCAACCAAATGTATATAGAAGATTCTACATTCATGTATAATGTAAATTGTTTTGTATATAACAATGATGATATAGGAAATGTGGAAGATATAATTATCATGGAAAAAGGTATGTGCAATGCCATTGATTATGTATTGTTGAGTGATGAATTGATCAATATGATTTGATGATAATAATGATACTATATGAACAATGTTATGTTTTATGCATTGTGAACTTTGTAAATTGTAATGTGTTATGTGAAAGATGTGATGTTGTGATGAAAGATGAAATGAGAATTGAAATCAAATGAAATGAGAAGCCATTGTTGTTGGCTATGATGATTCAATGGAGATATGTGGGGCATGTTTGCCTAGATGATGATAAGTATTGAGAATGAAATAAGAAATGAAAAACATTTTGTGTCTAATATGTTGTTCAACTTTCAGAGTTCTGGATTTGGGAGGCATGCCTATAAAATGAAAGGTAACAGTCTTGCCGGGTTGAGGATCTCTTTAATTTGAGATGAAATGAGGTCCAAGAGACTAGGTCTGTTACACTATGATAATTGTGATTATGAGATATATGATTAGTAACAGTCTTGCCGGGTTGAGGATCTCCTCGATTTAGTCGGGTTGATGGTCCAAGAGACTGGGTCTGTTACTTGATAAATGTGATATGTGAATTGTAGTAACAGTCTAGCCGGGTTGAGGATCTCCTCGAGTTTAGCCGAGTTGATGGTCCAAGAGACTGGGTCTGTTACGCTATCCATGGATAGAGATATTTATATATGATGCCTACGGGCTTGATGATTATGATTATAGACCAAAGCAGTAACTCTGAACTTTGAATAACATATTAGTGTCTTTTGGGCCCGAGTCTGTCTTTGTTGTCAATGTGATATTCAAATGTTGAAATAAATGAGTAATGAGATCTATAACTGCCTTTATTGGAAGTATGATTTTGTAATATGTGCATTGATGTATTGAAGGTGAATATGTTTGGAGGGACTTTCTTGATATATGATTTTATAAAAATATAGTATGATGTGTAAAATATATATATGAATATGGAATTTGTGAGAATGGCTTTCATAAAGGTGTTGAATAGGTCTTTGAATGGTAATTGGTTGAATTAATGTATATGTTTATGTATATGAGATTAGTGGGAACTTATGAAGAATGCATTGAGAAAGGAAAACGTGGTAAGAGAACAATAAAATATAATGCTAAACATATGAGGTATGATAATTTTGGTAAAGTGTATTTTATTATTTAGTTGTACTACTAAGCTTTTGGGCTTAGCGCGGATGTTTAATCGCGCAGGTATTTATGCGGTTGATCTGGAAGTCTAGCTGTGATGCCACGAGAAGGGTAAGAGTGTCTCGAGACCAACTAGAAGGTGATGCATACATATGTGATTTTAATTATGTTGTATTTTTATAAGAATAATGATTTTCGTAAATGTTCTTTAATTTAATGTAATATCGCTTGAACTTGAATAAAGGTTTTTAAAGTAAAACGAAAAGTGACATTCTTATACCTTATATACGTATTGTATGTATACCAGGTATATGTATAGTACTTATATAGAGTATGGGGGTGTTACAATTATTTTGGTATCAGAGCTTAGGTTCGAGATTCTCGGCCTAAGTGAAATTAAAAAGAAAAATTTTTTTTGAAGAGTTTAAATAAGAATTAAAAAGAAGAGTTTTGAAATGCAATTGGTAATACATGCATATGCATTCACATCTAGGTTGGTCTCGAACGTGGCATTATGTAAATTGTGATGTATTTGAATTACATGAGATAAATGATAGTGTGTAAATGAGGTTTCATATGAAAGCAAATTTTGAAATGTTGATAATTGAGAGGTGATTGTGATATAAAGAATTGATATGGAAGGTATAAGTAAAAAGTTTGATTATTAATATGTGTATGACATTTAAAGAAATGGTTAGAAGAATAAAGTTGGAAATGAGTTAGAAATAAAATTAAGATTAAAGTATGTAATCTTTCCTTTATTATTTGAATCTCTTTCTAATAAACTTTATGTTTGGATTTCTAGAAAGAGGAAATATTGTTGGATGGGTAATATGGAAAGATACATTATTTAAATGCAAAGAGTACAGTGAAATATTGAATGAGTTGATTGGTATAGATTAAGTGTGATAATTTAAAGTGTGGATATGTAAAGTTAAGGTTTTGTTTAAAGGAGAAAGAGATGATGTTGGTCAAGTACGAAGACATATTGGTGTTGTTTGTATTGTTATTTCAATGCAAACATGGTGATTTCAATGTTAGAGATGCGATAGGTTTGAATATAGTGAAAGCTCATATTAATGGTGGTAATATGTAACATTTAGATTTTTGGAATGAGCTTAATAATTGTGAAACTTATATGTATTGATGTTGCTTTGTGGCATATACATATAAGATGTTTTTAAAGTTGATATTGAGAGAATGAGATGAATAAATTGAAGTTTAAGTAAATTAGTAAGTTGAGAATTTATGGTTGTAATGGAATGTGGATAAAGATTAATTAAATATTGATAGTTTAATGTATTTAATACATGAGATATATGAAATGAATATTAGTGCTCATGAAAGTATTATGGATTGAGGAATGAGATTGATAGTAGGAAAATTTGGTGTGAAATAAAAGAAAAAGGGATTGAACAAATGGATATGAAAAATGTGTTAAAGGTATTAAAAACAAATATGAGAGAGATATCACATTGGAAATGTGATTAAGAATTTTTGTGAAATAATATTATAAGTAGAGTGTATATTTATTGAAGTTAATGAATAATTTAAGTTATGTTAAAAGAATGAGAATGATTATAGTCAAAGGAAAGTGATAAATATTAAATTTGTATAAACTATATGCACTAGAGAAATTTAATAAATTACATAATTATGTGTATATATGAAAAGGATATGTGAAATGAACTGTTTGACATGAATGTAATGGTTATATGTAAGAAAGGTGGGAAGTGAATCACATTATAAGCTTGATTTATGAATGTGTATATAAGATGTATATTATTTTATACCCTTACATGTTTAATGGTATTAGAAATGAGATTGCATATAGTAGTAGACCTAATAGAGATTAAATCTTAATTTATGTTATAGATTATGTGATGAAATAGAAGATGAAAATGGATTTGGGTAATATTGAATAGTGAGATTGTGATGGTAATAACTAAATGAGGCAATCATAAGATGTTTTGGAACCCAAAGTATTTATGTGTGGAAATGTTATATGTATAAGTGTATAATAAGAAATTGTAAGGAAAGAATTATATATTTGAAACTTTTAGAAGAGATGGATTGGAAATGGAGTAATGAATGAAACTTGTGTAAGATTTGTATTTAATGGAAGGTTGGGCGTAGAAAATGTTATAAATAATATTCTTAAACATAAGTTAGGTTAATGATGATCAAATAACCAAAAGCAAACTGTTTTGAGATGGAATTAAAATGTGTTGACTTTTAGTGTAATAAAAGTTTGGAGAATATATATATATATATAATTTTTGTGATACAATCTAGCATTATAGTCGTACCGGCTGGAAGTTGAATAATAGCAGAACAATATTGAGTTACAATCCCTAAGTGCGATTGTTACGATATCATGGTCATATGATTTGGCTAGTGTGATCAGTTGATTAGTTTTATTATCTTCAGATTTAAAACTGAGATGATATAACTGTAGTACAATTTTGGTGAGATTGATAACTATGTTTCTAGGAACATGGTTAAATGATATGATTGAATCATGTCTAGATGATATGAATGAATAATAAGATGTTCAATATAATTAATGATATATGTGTATACTATTTTGATGTGTTAAGAAACCATGATTGTTGGAAATTAATTATAATTGAAGTATAGTGCTTAATTGATTTTGAAAGGTGAATGGTGAAAAGATAAAGGAACGGACTTATCTACCTTCTTTGGAACCATGCGGACCCATTGTGTTGGGCAACCGAACTTGGACTACCGACCTGGTTGGGGAAAAGTTCGTTTATGAAGCTATAATTGTTGGCTATATTGATAAACTTTGAATGAATATGGGAAATAATGATATAATTATTGAGATAATGAAATGTATATTTATGAACATGATTCTTATTGACTGAATATATGAATCTGTAAAGATTAGAATTTGAAAATAGGTTTGACCTAATGGAATTAGGTTGTATATATATATGTATTGTGAAATCCAATGATAAATTTCGATAAGGTAATTGTTGGTTTGGATTAAATAAGATTGAAATGTTAGTATATTGTGATAGATAGATCGATTGATCTAGATTTCGCTAAAGTTGCGCGTCAATATTTAGATTTAATACGTACAGTTGTATTGGGAGTGTAGAATTTAATTGGTAATGTGTATGATATAATATTCTGGCATATGAATGAACATAAATAAATTGAATTATATCAATTGTGTTTGGTGAGAAAAAAAAAGAAGTGAAATGTTGTTTACCTGTTAAGTAAATTTAAAAGTTGGTAATAATATTTATATTAAGTGAGTAGCAAGTTAAAGGAATTAAGGATATTGTTATCCATTGAAATTTGGTAAATGTTATTTTGAAAGTGATTGTAAGAATGAAATAATCAATGTTAAGATATTAATTAATGATTTTTGAGGTTAAAGTTAAGAATATCTATAAAGAGATAATGTGATAATTTGATTTTAATACAAAGATGAAATTTATTGGAGATGTAATGAGTTATTTTGATTGTTTTGTTGAGAAAGTAATAAGATATAAAGATATATATATCTATACAATGATAAATTGTGAAATTCAGAGAAGATGATTATTTCTAAGGGGGAGAGTAGAAGTTATGTGACTTGATAAATTATAATGTAAGATACGAATATCTTCATATGGAAGTTAAGATGGTGATTTGTTTTTAAATGAGTTGTTATTATGCTGGATAATTTCGAGGACGAAATTATTTAAGGGGGAGAGAATTGTAATATCCTAAAGTATACCCTAAAAGTGTTGGGGTTATTGTTGTATTTGAATTCAATGTGTGTATTGAAGGGAAAGAGAAAAGAAGTGAAGAGAAGATTTGGGAAATATAAATGCAATATATATGACATATACATATACTTACATATACATCACATATACATGATATATATAATGGTGTAGGAAAAGTGAGTTATATATATATGTGTGATTAATAATAATGATAATAAGGACAAAAAGAAAAAGAAGAAGAAAGTCAAAAGAAATGGTGTGTGGTGGAGATTTAATTGTATTAATATTATTAATAATATTATTATTATTGTTATTATTATTATTATTATATATATATATATATATGATAAGAATGAAAGAAAGAACGAGATCTTTCTTTCTTCTTCTTCTCCTTCGTCTTCTTTTTCTTAGTGAACGAGAGAGAGAGAGAGAGAGAGAAGCTAGAGAGAGAAAGATGATTTTGCTTCTAATTACACCAAAGATTGAGGATATCAAGAGATTTGCAAGTGGAGTTGAAGATTTGGCAAGCTATTCATGTAAATACTTACCTTTTTAGTTGATTTTATTGATTATGTATATATAAATCTTTCTCTTCTTGTTTTGGATTTCTTTTGGATTGAGGTTATGATTGGTGTATATGATGATGGAAATGAAAGATTGAAGTATGTAATTGTGTTGAATTGATAGTTAAGTGATGATATTGGAGTAATTGTGAAGATGGTGATGAATTGTTAAGTTAGGGTTTAGCATGAATAAATTGGTATTTGGAATAATTGATTATAGTGATGTATATATATATATATTGATTATTATGATGATATAATGAAGATATATAAATGTTAAAGTGATAGGGAATTGATAAATATGATTAAAGATGATGATTAAAAGGGTTGTGGTATGAATTTTGAAGGGCTTGGTCTTTAAATACTTGAAGGACAAGGCCAAGATATGAGAGACACGGCCAAGTTAGGGCAAACTTGGCCGTGTTGGATGATTTTTGGAGAGACACGGCCACTGGCTTGGCCGTGTCCCTTGACCGTGTTTGACACTGCCTATGTTGTGTTGAGAGACACGGCCGTGTCCCTTGCCCGTGTCTGCTACTGGATTTTTGTGTGAAGCGACACGGCCACTGGCTTGGCCATGTCCATTGCCCGTGTTTGCTACTGCCTAAATTGGTGTTGAGTGACACGGCCACAAGCTTGGCCGTGTCCCTTGAGTGTGTTGGCTACTGGATGTTTGTGTTGAGAGACACGGCCACAAGCTTGGCCGTGTCCCTTGAGGGTGTTAGCTTTTGTGTTTGTTAATTGTTCTTCATACATTGTTGGATCTTCAATTGTCTTTTGTACTTAAACACACTTACAACAATAATGATCCAACCAAATGTATATAGAAGATTCTACATTCATGTATAATGTAAATTGTTTTGTATATAACAATGATGATATAGGAAATGTGGAAGATATAATTATCATGGAAAAAGGTATGTGCAATGCCATTGATTATGTATTGTTGAGTGATGAATTGATCAATATGATTTGATGATAATAATGATACTATATGAACAATGTTATGTTTTATGCATTGTGAACTTTGTAAATTGTAATGTGTTATGTGAAAGATGTGATGTTGTGATGAAAGATGAAATGAGAATTGAAATCAAATGAAATGAGAAGCCATTGTTGTTGGCTATGATGATTCAATGGAGATATGTGGGGCATGTTTGCCTAGATGATGATAAGTATTGAGAATGAAATAAGAAATGAAAAACATTTTGTGTCTAATATGTTGTTCAACTTTCAGAGTTCTGGATTTGGGAGGCATGCCTATAAAATGAAAGGTAACAGTCTTGCCGGGTTGAGGATCTCTTTAATTTGAGATGAAATGAGGTCCAAGAGACTAGGTCTGTTACACTATGATAATTGTGATTATGAGATATATGATTAGTAACAGTCTTGCCGGGTTGAGGATCTCCTCGATTTAGTCGGGTTGATGGTCCAAGAGACTGGGTCTGTTACTTGATAAATGTGATATGTGAATTGTAGTAACAGTCTAGCCGGGTTGAGGATCTCCTCGAGTTTAGCCGAGTTGATGGTCCAAGAGACTGGGTCTGTTACGCTATCCATGGATAGAGATATTTATATATGATGCCTACGGGCTTGATGATTATGATTATAGACCAAAGCAGTAACTCTGAACTTTGAATAACATATTAGTGTCTTTTGGGCCCGAGTCTGTCTTTGTTGTCAATGTGATATTCAAATGTTGAAATAAATGAGTAATGAGATCTATAACTGCCTTTATTGGAAGTATGATTTTGTAATATGTGCATTGATGTATTGAAGGTGAATATGTTTGGAGGGACTTTCTTGATATATGATTTTATAAAAATATAGTATGATGTGTAAAATATATATATATGAATATGGAATTTGTGAGAATGGCTTTCATAAAGGTGTTGAATAGGTCTTTGAATGGTAATTGGTTGAATTAATGTATATGTTTATGTATATGAGATTAGTGGGAACTTATGAAGAATGCATTGAGAAAGGAAAACGTGGTAAGAGAACAATAAAACATAATGCTAAACATATGAGGTATGATAATTTTGGTAAAGTGTATTTTATTATTTAGTTGTACTACTAAGCTTTTGGGCTTAGCGCGGATGTTTAATCGCGCAGGTATTTATGCGGTTGATCTGGAAGTCTAGCTGTGATGCCACGAGAAGGGTAAGAGTGTCTCGAGACCAACTAGAAGGTGATGCATACATATGTGATTTTAATTATGTTGTATTTTTATAAGAATAATGATTTTCATAAATGTTCTTTAATTTAATGTAATATCGCTTGAACTTGAATAAAGGTTTTTAAAGTAAAATGAAAAGTGACATTCTTATACCTTATATACATATTGTATGTATACCAGGTATATGTATAGTACTTATATAGAATATGGGGGTGTTACAGGAACCAATGAGAACACTTCTGCTAATCACCTCGGTCTGTGAGTCGATGGAACAACTGTAAGTATTATTCATGCATATCATGCATACATGAGCATATCACATCGCACTTTCTTGTCTTGTGTTGTCTATTCCTTGGCAAAGTAAACAACAAATACCTTGCGAAGTAAAGAGTCAAAAGAAGATATCAAATCAGGGGGGCATGGAAAGCCCATTGCTTGAGAAAGTTCCAGTAATTTTGTAAAGAGAAGAAATGCGTGCTTATGCAAAGAACTAGACAAGAAAAACATCAATCAAATCTTGCATGGAAAAAATCTTTGGTTTGAGCCTACACTGGGGGCAAAGTTTCTCCTTTTCAATTTTATATTTTATATACCAAATATTTTTAAACTCACTTACAAATCTTTTGCCACATGGGGGGCATGGAGAGGACATAAGGTCTGTAACACCCTTCTCGACCTATGAATAAGCCGAGAAGGAATGCTACATCGGAATACGAGCTCTTGTTATGTCAGCTTACTTAATGTTCCTTATAAAAATTTTCCAAAAATTTTGACGGAGTCTCCCTTAAAATTTTAGATCCCAAGTGTCGACAAAACTGATTTTTCTTATTTTTGAAAAACATTTGGTTTCACAATTCAACTCAAGCACACTCCCAATAATCCACCCTTATAACCTCAACTACAATCCTGCAAGAAGAATTCACACTTCTATATTCACAACCCAACTCAATTTAAAACCATACAGTTATTATAAGTTACTAGATTTACATGCTACATCAAGTTATCTCTTTGTATTGTTCAAATAAGTACATGCCAGTTGCTAATACCAAAATACAAAATGAAGAGCACCACCTAAAATTTGTTGATGACCGGCAGATCGCAGGACTCCTCTGCTTGCTACTGGCTCCTTACTAATAACCTACGAGTTTAGAAGAAACTAAACTCACTAAGCATTACTTAGTGGGTACTTTAACTAATTATGGAAAATAAATAATAAAAGCATAATGCACTTTTAAAAGCAATGAGTCGTATTGAAAAATAATATCACAGTAAAAACAATCCATACATGTCATATATTCAGTTATTATCATTTTATCAGTTCGCTCCACAAGGTAATTTTGTAGACTAATGTATGGTAAGGAACTAACTGAAACAACTGTATATATATTCTGTGGCTGTGCCCTAAAAAAATTGCCGACCAAGCACTGTGGAATCTATGGCCGAAGCCCTCGGACGGGAGTCCTATATAACTCGGGCAATTGCCCTATATAACTCGGACCGAAGTCCTATATAGCTCGGGTCGTCACCCTATATAACTCGGACCGAAGTCCTATATTAAAGCAGCACTGCATATAGTATGATATATCATACCCTTACCCTACTCAGTACTATCCCAGATACCCAGTGGAGCCAAAATTTTCATGCCATTTCTTAATCGAATATGCATTGTACAATTATCGACTTATGTTTCTTATATTATTTCAACGTGAAATATCATATTTTTTCATTTTAATAACATATTATGCTCATTTATATGCATAAGGAATCAATTGGATTACTTTTGAAAAATGACCAAATGAATATTAGCAAAATGACCATATGAATAGTAAATTCTGGTTTTGGACTCAACTTGATCCTTATTTTGAAAAATTGTATAAAATAATCTACTTGACTAAAAACTCTAAAATTTTTACAGAATTTATTTTTACATCTTAAAATCATTCCTTTATAATTTCAGACCAAACTGGACAAAAAATCTTGGTCAAGTAGTTCACCCAACCAGACTGCTCCAGTTACCCTGCATCCTGGCAGCAGTTCTGAATTTTGTGAATTCCATAATTTAAATTCAATCAATGTGGTTCCAAATTATTTTTCTCAAATACTATACTCACTAAACAACAACATATCCAAAATTCACTTAAATAACATTGTTCTATATTTAATTAAAAATCATACAAGTCATAGCATTTCACTAATTCTAAAATAGAACAATTTCAAGAAAATGAACAAACAATTAGTTAAAGTACCAAACCTTGCTTTTTCTTAGTCCTTTATCTATATCACTTCCTTTCCTTCCTTCTCTCCTTGATTTCCTATGAAATTTAATATCAAATATACAAAGGTAAGAACCCTAGGTATAGACATAGTCTTATCTTATGATTTTTCTAATGGTTGCTAGCTTATTTTCACCATTAAACACCATTATTTCTTTCACCAAATCCTTCAAATAATTATTTCTTGAATTTTCTACAAATCTAGCTATATGAACCCTAATTTCAATCTCTTAAATTAACCATTAATTCATGAAACTAAAACTAGAGATAGGTTTCTCTTACCTTATAATCTTGTTTGTCACCAAAATCTTCAACCAAAAGCCTTAAACTTTGGAAAAATCACCTCATTCTTCCTTCTCTTATGGTTTGGACGAGTTCACCATGTAAGAGAGGGCTTTTATATTCTTTCCTTAGCTTATGGCAGCCAAGAGAGGTTAAGATGTGTTTGTGTAAGTGTTGATTTCCCATTGGTACACCTTATGGCAAAAATGGCCACTTTTAATTGGTCCACTTGCCTTCTTCTTTTATCTATTTATTTGGCAAGCCAGTAGGCTTCCTTTTATTCATATTTTGACACCCTCAACTTTCTTGTGCTGTAATTTTATAGTCTAGGGTGTGAAAATACCAAAATACCCTCCAGCGATTAATCGATTGTAACTTTTAAATCGTGCATTTTCGGGAAAAATTGAAACCCACGATTATGACCCGATTAATCTCGAGAATATTCTTCCGAGGTCGGATATGGGCACTATTAAGAACTTTTGACACTTAATTTTTAAGTTTACATAGTTGCCCTAACTTTTGAGAAATTTCCACTTAGGTCCTCGGCCTTTCGAAAAATTACCTTTAGGTCCCGTCGACTTCACGGGCCTCCTTTGCACACCGATTTTGTTTTTGACTATCTCAAGCCTCTATTTGACCACTTATTTATGTCCTTCTTGCCTAATACTCGACTACCTAAACTTTGGGATGTGACAGTTCTACCTCCCTTAATTTAAGTTCCGCCCCGAAACTTGCTTGTTCATATATGTAAATACATTGCTCATATAATTAATAACAGTCATTTGTTGGAATGTTGCTGCTATCTTCCTAAGGTAAGTTTCTGGACCGGGTATTTCAGCTGCTGCTGACCCTGGTCTATGAGCTTCCCCGGCATCTGCAGACCCAGATGCTTGCGATTCTACGTTTCGTTCCATAGCTTGCTACGAATCTAGAGACATCCTACATTGACATAAATAGCTATCTGCTTAATTCATCAACATATAACTCGATTATCATTTCCTATCTGGCATGTACATCTAACTATTCATCCTATAACTTTCTCCTTACTTTATCTTACATGGCACACATAGTTACTTACTTACTACCTATCTCCCAGAATCGACTAAACCAATGCTTTTATACCACAAATTGTAACACCCCTTCCCGACCTATGAATAAGCCGAGAAGGAATGCTACATCGGAATACAAGCTCTGGTTATGTCAGCTTACTTAATGTTCCTTATAAAAATTTTCCAAAAATTTTGACGGAGTCTCCCTTAAAATTTTAGGTCCCAAGTGTCGACAAAACTGATTTTTCTTATTTTTGAAAAATATTTTGTTTCACAATTCAACTCAAGCACACTCCCAATAATCCACCCTTATAACCTCAACTACAATCCTGCAAGAAGAATTCACACTTCTATATTCACAACCCAACTCAATTTAAAACCATACAGTTATTATACATTTGCTAATAAGTACATGCCGGTTGCTAATACCAAAATACAAAATGAAGAGCACCACCTAAAATTTGTTGATGACCGGCAGATTGCAGGACTCCTCTGCTCGCTACTGGCTCCTTACTAATAACCTACGAGTTTAGAAGAAACTAAACTCGCTAAGCATTGCTTAGTGGGTACATTAACTAATTATGGAAAATAAATAATAAAAGCATAATGCACTTTTAAAAGCAATGAGTCGTATTGAAAAATAATATCACAGTAAAAACAATCCATACATGTCATATATTCAGTTATTATCATTTTATCAGTTCGCTCCACAAGGTAATTTAGTAGACTAATGTATGGTAAGGAACTAACTAAAACAACTGTATATATATTCTGTGGCTATGGCCCTAAAAAAATTGCGGACCAAGTCCTGTGGAATCTGTGGCCAAATCCCTCGGACCGGAGTCCTATATAACTCGGGCAATTGCCCTATATAACTCGGACCGAAGTCCTATATAGCTCGGGTCGTCACCCTATATAACTCGGACCGAAGTCCTATATTAAAGCAGCACTGCATATAGTATGATATATCATACCCTTACCCTACTCAGTACTATCCCAGATACCCAGTGGAGCCAAAATTTTCATGCCATTTCTTAATCGAATATGCATTATACAATTATCGACTTATGTTTCTTATATTATTTCAACGTGAAATATCATATTTTTTCATTTTAATAACATATTATGCTCATTTATATGCATAAGTAATCAATTGGATTACTTTTGAAAAATGACCAAATGAATATTAGCAAAATGACTATATGAATAGTAAATTCTGGTTTTGGACTCAACTTGATCCTTATTTTGAAAAATTGTATAAAATAATCTACTTGAATAAAAACTCTAAAATTTTTACAGAATTTATTTTTACATCTTAAAATCATTCCTTTAAAATTTCAGACCAAAATGGACACAAAATCTTGGTCAAGTAGTTCACCCAACCAGACTACTTCAGTTACCCTGCATCTTGGCAGCAGTTCTGAATTTTGTGAATTCCATAATTTAAATTCAATCAATGTGGTTCCAAATTATTTTTCTCAAATACTAGACTCACTAAAAAACAACATATCCAAAATTCACTTCAAGAAAGGTTTTCTATATTTGATTAAAAATCATACAAGTCACAGCATTTCACTAATTCTAAAACAGAACAATTTCAAGAAAATGAACAAACAATTAGTTAAAGTACCAAACCTTGCTTTTTCTTAGTCCTTTATCTATATCACTTCCTTTCCTTCCTTGTCTCCTTGATTTCCTATGAAATTTAATATCACATATACAAAGGTAAGAACCCTAGGTATAGACATAGTCTTATCTTATGATTTTTTCTAATGGTTGCTAGCTTATTTTCACCATTAAACACCATTATTTCTTTCATCAAATCCTTCAAATAATTATTTCTTGAATTTTATACAAATATAGCTACATGAAGCCTAATTTCAATCTCTTAAATTAACCATTAATCCATGAAACTAAAACTAGAGATAGGTTTCTCTTACCTTATAATCTTGTTTGTCACCAAAATCTTCAACCAAAAGCCTTAAACTTTGGAAAAATCACCTCCTTCTTCCTTCTCTTATGGTTTGGACGAGTTCACCATGTAAGAGAGGGCTTTTATATTCTTTCCTTAGCTTATGGCAGCCAAGAGAGGTTAAGATGTGTTGGTGTAAGTGTTGATTTCCCATTTGTACACCTTATGGCAAAAATGGCCACTTTTAATTGGTCCACTTGCCTTCTTCTTTTATCTATTTATTTGGCAAGCCATTAGGCTTCCTTTTATTCATATTTTGACCCCCCTCAACTTTCTTGTGCTGTAATTTTATAGTCTAGGGTGTGAAAAATACCAAAATACCCTCCAGCGATTAATTGATTGTAACTTTTAAACCGTGCGTTTTTGGGAAAAATTGAAACCCACGATTATGACCCGATTAATCTCTAGAATATTCTTCCGGGGTCGGATATGGGCACTATTAAGAACTTCCGACACTTAATTTTTAAGTTTACATAGTTGCCCCTAACTTTTGAGAAATTTCCACTTAGGTCCTCGGCCTTTCGAAAAATTACCTTTAGGTCCCGTCGACTTCACGGGCCTCCTTTGCACACTGATTTTGTTTTTGACTATCTCGAGCCTCTATTTGACCACTTATTTATGTCCTTCTTGCCTAATACTTGACTACCTAACTTTGGGATGTGACAAGGTCCAATTAAAAATAACTGAATTTTTGCAAAGGAAGAACAAAAAGAATGAAACATTAGAACTATCAAAAGAATGATGACGCAAATCACAAAAGATCAGTCTAGGTAGAAGAGCTGAAGCTAATATAAGACTTAATCTCAAAGGATGAAGATCCATTTTCAAGGGTGAAGACCCGATCTCAAAGGATGAAGATCCATTTTCAAGGGTAAAGACCCGATCTCAATGGATGAAGATCCATTTACAATGGTGAAGACCCGAAGTCTAAAGGATGAAGATCCATTTTTAAGGGTGAAGACCCAATCTCCAAGCATGAAGATCCATTTACAAGGGTAAAGACCCGATCTCAATGGATGAAGATCCATTTACAAGGGTGAAGACTAGAAGTCTAAAGGATGAAGATCCATTTTCAAGGGTGAAGACCTGATCTCAAAGAAGGAAGATCCATTTTCAAAGGTAAAGATCTGTTTTGAGGCTGAAGAACCACAATGCATAGAACGGCCGGAGCAGTCAGACTTCTCACCAAAAAGGTTAATTAAACTCAATCTCGGGTCCAAGTACCCAATCTCGGGTCCAAGTACCCAATCTCGGGTCCAAGTACCCAATCTCAGGTCCAAGTACCCAAAGCCATTTTAGGATTGAGTATCCAAATCAAGTTTAGGATCGAGTATCCAAACCCAATTTAGGATCGAGTATCCGAATCCAGTTAGGATCGAGTATCCCCATCCAATTTAGGATAGAGTATCCAAAGCCAATTTAGGATCGAGTATCCAAATTAAGTTTATGATCGAGTATCCGAACCCAATTTAGGATCGAGTATCCCAATCCAGTTTAGGATAGAGTATCCAAAGCCAATTTAGGATCGAGTATCCAAATCCAGTTAGGATCGAGTATCCCAATCCAATTTAGAATCGAGTATCCAAATCCAGTTAGGATCGAGTATCCAAATCCAGTTAGGATTGAGCATCCAAAGCCACTTTAGGATCGAGTATCCCAATCCAATTTAGGATCGAGTATCCAAATCTCTCGGGTCCAGAACCCAAATTTTCCTTAGGTCCAGAACCTAGAATTTTCCTTAGGACCAGAACCTAGAATTATCCTTAAGTTCAAAACTTGAACCGGGTCTAGAACCCAAATTTTCTTTAGGTCCAAAACCTAGAATCATCCTTGAGTCAAGAACTCAAACCGGGTCCAGAACCCAAATTTCCTTAGGTTCAGAACCTAGAATCATCCTTGAGTCCAAAACTCAAACCGGGTCTAGAATCCAAATTTTCCTTAGGTCCAGAACCTAGAATCATCCTTGAGTCCAGCAACTCGAACTGGGTCCAGAACCCAAATTTTCCTTAGGTTGAGAACCTAGAATTATCCTTGAGTCTAGAACTCGAACCGAGCTTAGAACCCAAATTTTTCTTAGGTCTAGAAGCTAAAATTTATCCTTGAGTCCAGAACCCAAAACCTCAACCATCTCATAAAAAATTAAGTCTTATTGCTTTTCACTCTCTTTCACTAAAGTTTCATATCATTCAAGCAGGGGGCAAACTGTAGACCCTTAATTTTTGACCTAGTCCGGTCCAATATGTTTTATTTAGTCCAAAATGATTTTTATTGTCTAATTGGTCCAAAATAATTTTTGCTTTAGTATCTAATTTTTATTAATAAAAAATAAAAATAAACAGATAAAAGTCAAAAAAATAAAAATAAAAATAAAAATCGGCGTCGGAAAAATCGGCGACGAAAAAATCATCGCGCGGGCCCATGGGCATTTCCCCTTTAGATTTTTTCCTTAGGTTGACGAAATTGCTTTGCCATTTTACTCGCAGGATTTTCCTACGAGCGACACCCTCTCCTCGCCCGCTGCCACAGTTTCCTGCAGTAGATTTTTTCACCAGCGCATTTTTTTCTGCGGTAATTTTTTTCGGCAACGCAATTTTTTCGACGCAAATTTTTTGAAACCTAATTCAATTAGGTTTTGATTTCCTTTTCTTATCAATATTACTTGCCGTGATTAATTAGGAATAAACCATATGAAACTTCTATAAATAAGGGACAAAGGCAATGAAATAAAGGGTGGCCGAAAATCAAACAGTAGCTTGAAAAATTTGAAACCAAATCAGTAAAGGAAAAGGAGCAATTCAATTTCTTTTTTTCCTGGAATAGTAGGGACACGATTTAAGCAATTCAAAGGCAGCAATTGTCTTTGTTCTTGTTCATCCAAGAAGAATTATTTTTGGAGAATCAACAAAAGGAGGTATGTATTAAATTCTTTTTTTGTTCATTTTTTCACAGTAGCATAAACTATGAAATTTTATTTTTTAAATAAAAAACCTTAGAACTTTAATTTAGTTTTTCCAAAGTTAAAAATACTAATACGTTACTTTATTTTCCAAAAAGACTTAAATTTGTTATTCTTACCTCTTCAAAATCTTAAAACCTTAATTAAACATGTTTTTCAACAAAACCAATATTTGATTCTATTTCTTTCAAAACTTTAAATTAGGTTCTGTTTCTTTCAAAAGGCTTTAAAAAACATCTTTTCTATTTATAAAAACATTAATTCGTTTGTTTAAATTCATAAAACTTTATAAAATTACCAAATTGATTTCCAAATTCTAAAAGCCAATTCATCACCCGTGACCGTAATTTTAAATCCTAAAACCCTAAATTAACTTCCAAACTTAAAATATTAAATCTTAACCCCTTTAAAACCTTAAACCCTAACTTTTTCTAAACCTTAATTCTTTAAAACATTAAAAACCATAAAAACATGAATACTTTAATTTTACACAGTAGCTTGTAATCACCATTTAAAACCATGAATGAAAAGTATTTTAAAGTGTCTAAAACCCTAGTTTCATAATTTCATCATTCAAACCTTAATTTGTTTAATCAAAGAGTTTTATCAACCTTTTAAAACATAAAATCATCAATCTATTTTAATTTCATAAAAAGTCACAGTAGCTATAATTGGACTTTTATTTACTTTATTTAATTCTATATTTGATTATGCTTTGATTTATTTCTTATGCTTTAATTTATTTAATTTCAATGCTTGATTTATTTAATTTATCATGGATGGATGTTTATTTTATATTTTGATTAATAGCTTTGATGAATGATTTATTTATGGTGAATGGTTATTTATTTTATCAATTTATTTAGATTTCCAAATGTTGTAAGAGGTATGTTTCCACTTGGTGGGTACCTCATTAGTTAAATATCATGTAATTTAATTTGCTTTTCTATTTTAGAACCAATGTAAAGGGCATGTTTCTACCTTTCGGTGGGTGTCCTATCTAGGCATGTGATGTAAGGACATGTTTCCATCTTCGGATGGGTGTCCATTTATTTGTTTTGCTTTGTTTGGACATTGCTTTGATTTTAATATAATGATGCTTTCTTTTTATTGTGTGTAGTATGGATAATATTGTTATATTTAAGAATTTTATAATATTAAGACTTGTAAAGGAGGCCTGTTCCAACGAACCGGGCGTTGTGGGGGGTGCTGGGCCATTTCTCACCTTCCCCATATGTACCCAACTTTCCGAACCCATTAGGGAGTTGGGGATTCCTTAGGAGTCAAGTCATCCACCCCTTTCTTTTTTCCGGCCTGTCCGGGTGGCGACTCCATTTTCTTCGAACTTAGGTCCGTGTTCTCTAAGGCCCCGAGCCTAAACAGTGCCGAAGTCGCAAGAACCATTCCACCGGGAGTGGGGGCAAAAATCCCCGCTCACAATGTCTTTATGATCCAAATGGAAGCCTTTTTGCTGCTTTAGATAAAAGAGAACTCAGTTGGCTTTTTGAACCATTTTGGGTTTTCTTTTCTTTTTTCTTTTTTTTTTCTTTTTTCTTTTTTCTTTTTTTTTCTTTTGTCTTTTTGTTTTCTTTTTTTTGTTCTAGCTCTAAAAGAATTGTCTTATTTGTACCAACTTGGGCTTCTAATAATGGATGAGTGGAGTAACATAAATCTTCTTTAATAGGGATAAATCATTTGTTACTCTAATGTTGATGTTGTCTTGATATATTGGAGATATTAAGGGAACTTCAACTACCCTTATGGTCTTGAAAACTTCAACTATCTACATGATCTTGACTAATCATTGCTTTCTTTGATCTTCTTGCCTCTTCACCTTAGTGATCATAAGACTTTTCAAAAGTATCACAACAGCTCAGGGTAGGTTATTGGGGTTTGTAAGCCAATGAAAAGAAAGCTAAAATTTTATGAAGGCTCAACGGGACAACTAGGGATTGATATTTAATTGGGTAGATACTAGTTGTTGGCTAACCAAACAATGCCTAGATCATCTCTCCCTTAAATAAGCAGAGTTCAATTTCGCCTCAAAAGTTTGTCAAAGCATGTTCTAAGACTGACTAGGACATAGACAAAGATAATTATGCAGGAGCCCTCTCTAAGTAAGCATACACAACTCAATGCTATAGAGCAATTCCCTCATCTTGTAAAGTCATTCGAGTCATGATGCATAAATATATTAATTCATGAATTATCAAGCTAGATTCCTCATTGGTTGAGCATCAAAGTGAACAAAGACCAATAAAATTTTGATGAAAGTAATTTATTCAAACAAACTTGGAAAACATAATTGTTCAAATTTAGATATTAAAGATAGTAAAATTGAAAAGCAACATTCAAGCTAAGGAAAGTTCTTTGAGTTTAAGCTTCTTTTCACTTCACATCTTTAATATTTCCATCTTGAAAGGATGATAAAACAAAATCTTCTTCTAATCCTTTTCCTACCATGAAGGTTGCTGGTGGTGGCACCCTGTTGAACCTTGGAAATGGGTTACCTTTGGTATTGGGCTTGTCCGGCTTAGGCAACTTGCCATTATCAATTAAATTCTGGATCTCATGCCTTAACTTCATAAAATTATCCGTTTCATGTCCAGGCCTTTGATGGAATTGGAAAAATGCATTAGTATCAAAGTTAGGTGGAAGAGGATTAGGCAAAGGATGAGGAGTCAAGGGTTGTAACAATCCCTTCTTTTGTAGCTTATTGAGGACCCAAGATAGTGGCTTCCCTAATTCTAAAAACTGCCTCATTCCTCCTTGACTAGTGACATTAACATCAGCTTCCTTTTGTGTACTTTGATTGCTAGGCTGATAATTTCCTTTCTCATACCTTTTGATTGAAAAGTGATTCTTCTCCCTTTCCCACACTTCAATTTGCAAACCCGCTTAGAGAAGGTCTTTGAAATCACGGATGAGTGTATGAGACATCTTCTCATGAAGACTAGGCAACACCCCTCTCACAATCATCCTTATTTGATCGGATTCATCAGGCCTCTTCTTGAGTAAAGTATCCTTGTTTCTCCATCTCTTCACATAATCTACAAAATTCTCATTTGGCCTTTGCCTAATGGACTCCACTTCCATTAAGGTAACTTCCATCTCGACATTTTACCCATATTGTTGGATGAAGGCTTTGTAAAGCAGATCCCAACTCTTTTGTGTTCCATCATCTAAGGTATTAAACCAAATTTGGACAACAGGATCCAATGAGAGCTTGAAGTATCTTAGAGTTTGAGCCTTAGTAGCTCAGGCAGACTGCAGGGTAGTGATTTACTGCTTCACATGGAGATGAGGATTTCCGATTCCATCAAACTTCGCGAATGATGGCATCTTGAACTTGTACGGAACTTCTTCATCTAGCTCAAATAATTTGTCAACTTCGGACATTTCCTTGGTTTTTAGTTTCTTCTCAAATTTCTTTTCTAAATCAGCAATCATCTTTTAAACATTGGATGTCTCAGTCTTTTCAATAGTTGCCTTCTCAACAACCTTCGGCTCCTTTTTATCTTGAGGATCTTGGTAGTATTGAGCCCAATCATCATCATCATCAATGATTACCTTATCATCATCAAAACCTACTTCACCAAGTTTAGCCTTCCCATTGACTTTCTTGGTGCTAGCAGATGCTTCGGCATTATTTCCTAAAATTGCAGCTAGTTGATTCTTTATGGTCTCGGCCATGGCCTCTTTTATTTCTTCCATCTTGGCATTGAGGGCATCATCCACCATTCTTTGAATTTGTTCGGGATCCATTGATTTTGGTGAGCAAGTGATTGAGTCGTTGCTAGATACTTCATCTCCGGTGTAGGTCGGATGGTAGTAAGCTTTTGAACTATCGTAATCCAGGGTTGTGAGCCAGAAAGGATCAATGATATGAGATGCAAATATATACATGTATAAATGTATGCATAAACAATCAACAAACAAGGATAATTAGGACATTCCTTCCAACCTTATATCATCCACACACGAATGGCGAGTCTCTTTCCCTAGGTATATGGTTAACAAAATACCAACATGGGGCATCTTGCTTTTGAATAATTCCCTCGGACATTTCAACCAATAGTTATATTTTCAAAAAATGGAAATCAATTCATAATAATTCAAATTAATTAGGTCTTAATCCATTCAACCAACTATAGTAGCTTTCATGCCATATTGGATTAAAACTAAATTAAGAGGTTTACTATAGATAGATTTCTCACTTGAAAAGAGCAACTAATGGTTCTAGCAAAAAAACAAGCCCATGATTAATTATTCTTAGGTTAAACTAGGCTCACAATTGATTTTTGGTATTTCCTAATTGACCTAAATATTTGTAAGCTCTTTTAGATGAAAATAATTTTGTTCCTAAGCCCATTGTAAAAAGGTTTTAGAAAAAATGGATTTTGGGCTTAGTGTTTGGGTCATGAGCAAAAGAATTCTTGATTTGTTTTTAGAAAAATCTTATGTCCAAAGACCATCTTGAAAAGTTTTAAAAATAGTTTTGGTCTTTTAGACTTTAAAGAAAATTTTATTTTGAGCTTACAATGTACTTAGGTCATATTAGAAAAGGATCAAACCAAATAAGCCATGATTTAAGCCAAGATAAATTAACCATAGTCAAACAACATGCATTTGGGGTAAAAACCTAAGGAAAGTAACTAAGCCAATTACATGAGCTTTAGTCTTTGGGTTAAAAGGCTTAGGTTCCCATAGCAAGTATATACCAAATGGTACAAGGCTATGAGTGGTTATTCCATGCTCGATCTCCATACCTTGAGTAAAAGTATTATATCCTTTACATAACATAACACGGGTAACACGGGCGTCCTAACTCACGCACACAATGCAATCTAATATGATACAATGGATAATATCATTATAAGAAAGAATAGAATAATATAAAGACCAACGGAATCAACTTCTCTTATCCCTAGTGGAGTCGCCACTGTGAGCGGGGATTTTTGCCCCCACTCCTAGTGGAATGGTTCTTGTGACTTCGGCACTGTTAGGCTCGGGGGCCTTAGAGAACACGGACCTAGGTCCAGAGAAAATGGAAGTCGCCACCCAAAAGGGCCAGGAAAAAGAAAGTGGTGGATGACTCGATTCCTAAGGAATCCCCAACTCCCTAATGGGTTCGAAAAGTTGGGTACGTCTGGGGAAGGTGAGAAATGGCCCAGCACCCCCACAATGCCCGGTTCATTGGAACCGGCCTCCTTTACAGGTCTTAATATTATAAAATTCTTAAGTATAATAACATTATCCATATTACACACAATAATTAAAAGAAAGCATCATTATATTAAAAACAAAGCAATGTCCAAACAAAGCAAATAAATGGACACACCATCCAAGGATGGAAACATGTCCTTACATCTCATGCCTAAATAGGACACCCACCGAAAGTAGAAACATGTCCTTTACATTGGTTCTAAAATAGAAAAGCAAATTAAAATACATGATATTTAACTAATGAGGCACCCACCAAGTGGAAACATACCCTTTTACAATATTTGGAAATAAAAGTAAATAATCATTCATCATAAATAAATCATTCATCAAAGATATTAAAAATCATTAGAAAATAAACATTCATCCATGATAAATTAAATAAACCAAGCATTGAAATAAATTAAAGCATATAAAATAAACCAAAGCACAATCAAATATAGAATTAAATAAGGCAAATAAAAATCTAAATTATAGCTATTGTTTCCATTTAGGGTGTTAGGGTTTTGGAATTTATAGAATTTAGGCTACTGTGATAAAAAATGGATTAAAGATTTTATGTTTTAAAAGGTTGATAAAACTCTTTGATTAACCAAATTAATGTTTGGATGGTGAAATCATGAAACTAGGGTTTGAACACTTTAAAATACTTTTGATTTGTGGTTTATGGTTACTCATTGAATTATGTTTTAAGCTTACTCTGTAAAATTAAACATTTGTGTTTATATGATTTTTAAGGTTTTAAAGGATTAGGTTTTAGAAAAAATTAGGGTTTAAGGTTTTAGGGGGTTAGGGTTTACTATTTTCAGTTTTGGAATTAAATTAGGGTTTTAGGATTTTTGAATTTACGATTTCGGTGAATGTTTAGGTTTTTTAGAATTTGGAAAAAGCAATTGATAATTTTATAAAAGTAAACAAATGATTTAAGGTTTATATGAATAGAAAAGATGTTTTTAGGATTTGTTGAAAGAGACAGAATCAAATTTTGGTTTTAAAGAAAAACACGTTCAATTAGGGTTTTAAGGTTTTGAAGAAGTAAAAATAACAATTTTAAGCCTTTTTGGAAAACAAAGCAACGAGTTAAGGTTTTTAACTTTAGAAAAAGGGGAATTAGGGCTCTAGGTTTTTTGAATTAAAAAACACAATTTTATAATCTAAGCTACTGTGAGGAAATTAAACAATTAATACATACCTCCTTTTGATGGTTCCTCCAAAAAAATTCTTCTTGGATGAACAAAAACAAAGGCAGTTGCTGCCTTTGATGAATTGTTAATGGCTTTGCTTCTCCTTCTTTCAAAAGGTCAGATTGATTTCACTGCTTTCCCACTCAATTTCGGTTTCAAACTCTCCCAATCTTCGTCCCCATTTCTGATCCCCCTTTCTCCTCCCGATTTCTTCCTTATTTATAGAAGAATTATATTATTAATCCTAGTCACTCATGGCATACAATATTGAATAAGAAAAGGAAACCAAAACCTAATTGTATTAGGTTTCAAAAAATTTTCGTCGGAAAATTTCTCTAGTAAAAAAAACTGCTGCAGAAAAATTACGCTAGCAAAAAAAATTGCCGCAGGAAAAATTGCGCTGGCAAAAAAGCTGCCGCAGCTAGCTGCGGGCAAAATGGCCCTGGCCATTTCGTCGCAATTCAACTTTTTTATTTTTATTTTTATTTTGTTTATTATTTTTAAAGCAAATATTACTTACTTAAAATAACTAAAATTGTTTTGGACTAAAAAAATATATTGGACAACACAAAAATTATTCTGGACTAATTAAAATATATTAGACCGGACTGGGTCAAAAATTAAGGGTCTACACACTTATCCAACTTTAGTCTTCCCTTTTTCCTTTGGCTTCTTAGTGTTAGTAGATGCTTCGGCATGATTTCCTAAAATCACAGCTAATTGGTTTTTCATGGTCTCAGCTAGGGCCTCTTTTATTTCTTCCATCTTGGCATTGAGGGCATCAGCCACCATTCTTTGAATTTGTTCAGGATCCATTGCTTTTGGTGAAAAAAGGATTGAGTCATTGCTAGATTCTTTGTCTCTGGTGTAGGTTGGATTGTCGTAAGCTTTTGAACTGTCATAATCCAGGGCTGTGAGCTAGAGAGGATCAATGATATGAGATGCAAATATATGCATGTATTCATGTATGCACAAATCAACAAACAAGGACAAATAGGACGTTCCTTCCAACCTTATAACATCCACACATGAATGGCGAGTCTCTTTTCCTAGGTATATGGTTAACATACCAACATGGGGTATCTTGTTTTCAAATATTTCCCTCGGACGTTTCAACCAATAGTTATATTTTCAAAAATGGAAATCAACTCATCATAATTCCCATTAATTAGGTTTTAATCCATTTATCCAACTAAAGTAGCTTTTATGCTATATTGGATTAAAACTAAATTAAGAGGTTTATTATAAATAGATTTCTAACTTGAACAAGTAACTAATGATTCATGCCAAAAACAAGCCCATGATTTATTCTTAGTATAAATTAGGCTCACAATTGATTTTTGGTATTTCGTAATTGACCTAAATAATTTGTAAGCTCTTTTGGATGAAAATAATTTTGTTTCTAAGCCCATTATAAAAAGATTTTAGAAAAAATGGATTTTGGGCTTAGTATTTGGGTCATGAGTAAAAGAATTTATGATTTCTTTTTTAGAAACGTTTTATGTCCAAAGACCATTTTGATAAATTTTGAAAATTGCTTTGGTCTTTTGGATTTTAAAGATAAATTTATTTTGAGCTAAACCAAATAAGCCATGATTTAAACCAAGATAAATTAACCATAGTCAAACAACATGCATTTGGGATAAAACCTAAGGAAAGTCACTAGGCCAATTACATGAGCTTTAGTCTTTGGGTTAAAAGGCTTAGGTTCCCATAGCAAGTATATACCAAATGGTATGAGACTATGAGTGGTTATGCCATGCTCGATCTCCATACCTTGAGTGAAAGTATGGTATCCCTTATACAACACAACATGGGTAACACGGGCGTCCTAACTCACGCACACGATGCAATCTAATATGATACAATGGATAATATCATTATAAGAAAGAATAGAATAATGTAAAGACCAATAGAATCAACTTTTCTTTTCCCCAATGGAGTCGCCACTGTGAGCGGGGATTTTTGCCCCCATTCCCGGTGTAATGGTTCTTGCGACTTCAGTACTGTTTAGGCTCGGGGCCTTAGAGAACACGGACCTAAGTTTGGAGAAAATGGAGTCGCCACCCGGACGGGCCGGGAAAAAGAAAGGGGTGGATGACTCGATTCCTAAGGAATCTCTAACCCCCTAATGGGTCCAGAAAGTTGGGTACGTGTGGGGAAGGTGAGAAATGGCCCAGCACCTCCACAACCCCTGGTTCGTTGGAACTGGCCTCCTTTACAGGTCTTAATATTATAAAATTCTTTAATATAATAATATTATCCATATTACATGCAAACATTGAAATAAAGTATCGTTATATTAAAAATCAAAGCAATATCTAAGCAAAAAAAATAAATGGATACCCATCCGAGGATGGAAACATGTCCTTACATCTTTCATGTCTAAACTAAATAGAAAACTCTCCAAAAGGTAGAAACATGTCCTTTACATTGGTCCAAAATATAAAAGCAATTTAAATTACATGATATTTAACTAATGAGGTGCCCACAAAGTGGAAACATACCTCTTACACTTTTGAAAATCAAAATAAATCGATAAAAGTAAATAACCATTCGTTATAAACAAATCATTCATTAAAGATATTACACATCAATCAAAATATATAATAAACGTTCATCCATGATAAATTAAATAAATCAAGCATTGAACTTAAATAAATCAACTATCAAAGCACATAATAGAATACATAATCAAATCTAAAAATAAAACAATTAAAGATACAAATTAGGGTTTACTGTTTAAAGTTCTTTAATTAATATTTAGGGTGCTGGGATTTTAGTATTATTATTATTATTTGTTTAGTCTACTGTAAAGGTTTTATAAAATTGGAATGGATTAGGTTTTCATGAATCAAATTAGGGTTTAGGGGTAACATTATGAAATTAGGGTTTTAGAATATTAAAACATTAGGTTTATAGGTCTTGGTTACTGGATTGTTATTTTGGATTTACTGTATTGAGTTTGAATGTTTAGGTTTATAAGGTTTTAAGGTTTTAAGGATTAGGGTTTAGGAAACTAGGGTTTAGGAATTAGGGTTTAGAAAAACTTAGGGTTTAGATTAACCGGTGTGGGGTTTATTGTTTGGTTTTGGAGTTAAAGAAAATAGCTTAGAGTTTTATAAAGTAATTGTGATTTTTAGAAACTGTAAAGTAAGTTAGAGTTTGGTGATTTAACAAAATATTTGGAAATTTTGGAAAAGAATAAGAAGAAACCAGTTTATGGTTTTTAAAAGCTTTTGGAAATGGGCAAAATGATTTTAGAGTTTTGGAAACAGAAAAGTATTTTTTGAGGGTTTTTGGAAATAGAAGAAACGATTTAAGGTTCTAAGGTTTAGAAGAAATAAATTAGGATTCTAAGGTTTTTGGAATCAAAAGAAACAATTTATCAATTTTCAGTGATTGAAGCTATTGTAAGAAAATAAAAAAAAAGAAATTAGAGATTCAAACCTTCGTTCGTTGGTTTCACCAAAAATTGCTTCTTGGATGAACAAGGACAAAGGCAAAGTTGCTGCCTTTGATGAATTCTGAATTGCTTGCTTATTGCTCCTTTCAAATATGAAGTTCCACTATCCGATCCTAGTTTAAGGTTTTCTTTTTTTCTAGCTTCTCCTCCTTTTCTGGTCCTTTAAAGTGTTATTTATAGGAAAATTTATATGATTAATCCTAATTATTTAAGAAAACTAAAATTAATTAGGAAAAGAAACCAAAACCAAATAGAATTTGGTTTCGGAAAAAATTGCATTGGAAAATTTTGTTGGTGAAAAAACTGCTGCGGGCCGCAAGGAAATTTGCGAACTGGGCGCGGCCAGCCAATTTTGCCACAGGAATTTCCTACAGCAAAATGGCTTCGGGCATTTCGCCCACAGGAACCTACAGGCGAAATTGGCCTTGGCCAATTATTTTCGACTATGGATTTTTCCATAGCCGATTTTCATTTTTTTATTTTTTTATTTTTTTATTTATTTATTTTTGTTTATTTATTTTTGTATTTTTATTCACTTCACCATTTTTAATTTTTAAAAATTATAAATAATAAATACTAAAATAAATATTAAAATACCATAAAAATTATTTTGGACTATAAAAAATAACGAACCGGACTGGGTCAAAAATTAAGGGTCTACACTCATGTTGATATGGGCTACGAGATTGACATGAGGCATGCTCATGTCGACCTGGTCTGCCCAGGTCAACATGAGTCCAACCTCATGTTGATCTAGGCTGCCAGATCGACACTCATGTCGACCTGGGTAGACCAAGTCGACATGAGGCATGCTCATGTTGACCTTGTCCCTCCAAGTCGACATGAGCAATTGCTCAGGCTGGCCTAATTCGAATTATTATTGCCTTTTTTAACTTATGGATCAAAAATTTTAATTTGGGCCAATTCAACTTGATTTTAGGATTTTACAATTGAATTTATGCCTCTTTAATCCGAACCGACTCCTTTAAAAATTATAAATTAGGTTTAAATATTTTAAAGTCGGATCAAATTTATTTTGGCATCATTTAATTAGGACCATATCAAATTGGGGTCAAAATTAAGGGTCTATAGTTTGCCCCCTGCTTGAACGATCTTGAATTGATTCAGAGAGTGAAAAGCAATAAGACTTTTAATTTTGGCAAAAATAGACTTAATTTTCTTGAGATGGTTTTGGTTTTGGGTTCTGGACCAAAGATGGTTCGGGTTCTATACCCGGTTCAAGTTCTAGACTCGAAAATGATTTGGGTTCTGGACCCAAGATATTTTGGGTTCTGGACCCAGTTCGAGTTCTGGACTCAAAAAAGACTTGGGTTCTGGACCCAAGATGGTTTGGGTTCTGGACTTGGTTTGAGTTCTGGACACAGAAAAGACTTGGGTTCTAGACACGAGATGGTTTAGGTTCTAAATCTGGTTTGAGTTCTAGACTCGAAAAAGACTTGGGTTCTGAACCCGGGATGGTTTGGGTTCTGGACCCGGCTTGAGTTTTGGACTAAAAAAAAACTTGGGTTCTAGACCCAATTCAAGTTCTGAACTCGGAAAAGACTTTGGTTCTAGACCCGATATAGTTTGGGTTCTGGACATGTTTCGAGTTCTGGACTAGAAAACGAATTGGGTTCTGGACCCAATATGGTTTGGGTTCTGGGCCTAGTTCGAGTTCTAGACTCGAAAAAGATTTGGGTTCTGGACCCCAAATGGTTTGGGTTCTAAACTCGGTTCGAGTTCTGGACTCGAAAAAGATTTATGTTCTGGACCCAAGATGGTTTAGGTTATGGACCCGGTTTGAGTTCTGGACTCGGAAAAGACTTGGGTTCTGGACTCGGAAAAGACTTGGGTTCTGAACTCGAAAAAGACTTGGGTTCTGGACCCGGGATAGTTTGGGTTCTAGAGTCGGTTCGAGTTCTGAACTCAAAAAAGACTTAGATTCTGGACCCGGGATAGTTTGGTTTCTGGACCCGGTTTGAGTTTTGAATTCGGAAAAGATTTGGATTCTGGACCGAAGATGGTTTGGGTTCTGGACCCCATTTGAGTTCTGAACTCGAAAAAGATTTGGGTTCTGGACCAGAGATGGTTTGGGTTCTGAACCCGATTTGAGTTCTGGACTCGAAAAAGACTTTGGTTTTGGACCCTAGATAGTTTAGGTTCTGGACCCGGCTCGAGTTCTGGACTAGAAAAAGACTTGGGTTCTGGACCCAAGATACCTGCAAAAATAAATGAGAGTCAATAAAATATTTTGCAAAAATTAAGTTATTAATTATATTATATATATTTTAAGTTTTTTGTTGGATGTAATAAATATCTATTGAAATTATCTGTCCACATTACGCAATACTATACACATTATCGAAATAGATAAAAGATGAAGTAGACAATTTTGACTAACTAAAGTTAAATGACTTTACATAAAGAAAAGAACTTGTCCTCCCTTTTATTTGATTTTTTTTATGTAATAAATATCTATTGAAATCTGTACTCATAACGCAATAGTATGCACATTATTGAAATAGATAAAAGATGAAGTAGACAATTTTGACTAGCTAAAGTTAAATGACTTTGCATAAAGAAATTTATAATAACTGGCAACAACACGTGAACTTATCCCCCTTTTATTTTTATTTTTATTTTTATTATATTTACTATTTTTGACTTATATTCATTTCATTCTTTATAAAGAGGTCGTATTATTTCTTTCCTTGCAAAGTAAATACTGTCACTCAAAATTGTAAGATTCTTAAAGCTCAAGCACTTACCATGGCAGGCGTCCAACACTCTTCAAGGCATAGGACTCGATCAAATAATGAATTGATTTCTTACCTTCGAGATAATGAAATTGTGCAAATTCCGATATTACCTGGCATGCATCTCCATCCAAGTTCCAAAGATAAAACACCGATAAGTGGTACTTTTTCGTACATATAAGTAATTTATTGCAAGATTTATTAGTATAATTATATTCATGTAGATTATACAAGAATAAGTATGAAAATTGATATACAAAAATATCTATGTAGCATAATTTATTTGTATAACAAAAACTATAAATGCATGAAACTTCTAATGTAAAATGATTGTATAAGAATGAAATACATCAATTGTTGTGCCAAAAATTATTTATCTATGTCCCTTTTTTTTATTTTTATTAACTTTTTTATTTTTATTTTTATTATTTTTTATTTTTATTATTTTTTACATAAATATATTGCTTCATATATTTGTGCAAAATTATTTTATATATTTTTATTTTATTATTGTATGTTACTATTATTACTTTTTATTTATTATTATTATAGTTATTATTTTTTTTAAATGTGTGTGTGAAATTACGTGTGTACTTACCTGGACTTACCTGCATTTGGACAGCGTAATGGTAACGATATCAAAGTAGGAGGAAATATTCACAAGGCTCCTAAGTGGTATGACCAGGCCCCGCCTGCAGTAAAGAGAATGGTGCGGGAAAGTGGTTTTGAGGACTTTGTTTTGCAATTACCAGCATGGGCTATCAAATAGACCAGAGCATGATCCAGGCGCTTGCAGAATGATGGCTAAACACAACTCATACTTTTCATTTTCCCATTAGAGAGATGACAATTGGTCCCATTGACTTTGCTGCTATAACCGGCCTCCGATGTGATGGAACCCCCATCCCTTTGACCAGCAATATTTTGAAAGAAGAAGAATGCGAGCGGGGATTTTTACCCCACTCCCAATGGAATGGTTCTTGCAGGCTTGGGGCCTTAGAGAACACAGACCTAGGTCTGGAGAAAATGGAGTCGCCACCCAGACGGGCCGGGAAAAAAGGAAAGGGGTGGATGACTCGATTCCTAAGGAATCCCTAGCCCCTTAATGGGTTCGGAAAGTTGGGTACGTGTGGGGAAGGTGAGAAATGGCCCAGCACCCCCACAACGCCCTGTTCATTGGAACTGGCTTCCTTTACAGGTCTTAATATTATAAGATTCTTAAATATAACAACATTATCCATATTACACACAATAATTAAAAGAAAACATCATTATATTAAAATCAAAGCAATGTCCAAACAAAGCAAATAAATGGACACCCATCCAAGGATGGAAACATGTCCTTACATCACATGCCTAAATAGGACACCCACCGAAAGGTAGAAACATGCCCTTTACATAGGTTCTAAAATAGAAAAGAAAATTAAATTACATGATGTTTAACTAATGAGGTACCCACCAAGTGGAAACATACCTCTTACAACATTTGGAAATCTAAATAAATTGATAAAAGTAAATACTCATTCATCATAAATAAATCATTCATCAAAGATTTTAAATATCAATAGAAAGCAAACATCCATCCATGATAAATAAAATAAACCAAGCATTGAACTTAAATAAATTAAAGAATATAAAATAAATCAAAACATATCAAATATAGAATTGAATAAAGCAAATAAAAATCTAAATTATAGCTACTGTTTCCATTTAGGGTTCTTTATTTCATGTGTTAGGGTTTTGGAATTCATAGAATTAGGCTATTGTGACTTTTTTTTAAGGAATTAAAAAAGATTAAGGTTTTATGTTTTAAAAGGTTGGTAAGACTCTTTGATTAAACAAATTAATGTTTGAATGGTAAATTCATGAAACTAGGGTTTGGACACTTTAAAATACTTTTGATTTGTGGTTTTAAATGATTGTTTCAAGCTTACTGTGTAAAACTAAAATATTTATGTTTATATGATTTTTAAGGTTTTAAAGGATTAGGGTTCACTTATTTTAGGTTTTGAGATTTTAAGGAGGTTAGGGTTCACTATTCTAGGTTTTGAAATTGAATTAGGGTTTTAGAAATTTTGAATTAGGCTTTCGGGTGATGAGTTAATTTTTAGAGTTTGAAAATCAATTTGATACTTTTACGAGGTTTTATGAAAATAAACAAATGATTTAAAATGTACATAAATAGAAAAGATATTTGTTAAGGTTTGTTGAAAGAAACAGTACCAAGTTTAAAGTTTTGAAAGAAACAAAATTAAATTTTGGTTTTGTTGAAAAATATGTTCAATTAGGGTTTTAAGATTTTGAAGAAATAAAAATAACAATTTTAAGACTTTTTGGAAAATAAAGCAATGGATTAGTGTTTTTAACTTTACAAAAACTAAATTAAAGTTCTAAGGTTTTTAATTTTGAAAAACACAATTTCCTAGTTTTAGCTACTGTGAAAAAATAACAAAAGAATTTAATACATACCTCCTTTTGATAGTTCCTCCAACAAATAATTCTTCTTGGATGAACAAGAACAAAAGCATTTGCTGCCTTTGATCATTTGTTAATGCTTTGATTGTTGCTCTCAAAAGTCAAATTGATTTGCTGCCTTTCCTTCACAGATTCGGTTTGCAATTCTCCCCAATTTTTCGCCTCCCGTTTTTGTCCCTTTTTGTGTTGTTATTTATAGAAGTTTTTTTTATGGTTTTTTCCTAGTTACACACGACATACAATATTTAATAAGAAAAGGAAACTGAAACCTAATTGTATTAGGTTTCAAAAAATTTGCATCGAAAATTTTCGCTGGCGAAAAAAACTGCTGCGGAAAAATTATGCTGGCAAAAAAATTTGCCGCAGGAAAAATTGCGCTGGCAAAAAAAAACTGCCGAAGTTGGCTACGGTAGTGGGCGGGGAATAGGCCTGCAGGCCATTTCGCCCGCACCGGCAGGAAATTCCTGCAGGCGAAATGGCCCACGGCCAAGCCGGCACCCGCATTGTTTTTGGCGACGATTTTTTCGTCTCCGATTTTTTCGTCGCCGATTTTTATTTTATTTTTTTGATTTTTATTTGTTTATTTTTATTTTTTATTAATAAAAATTAGATAATAAAGCAAAAATTATTTAATTAAGATAACAAAAATCATTTTGGACCAATTAAAATATATTAGACAACACAAAAATTATTTTGGACTAAACAAAATATATTGGACCGGACCGGGTCAAAAATTAAGGGTCTACAGTTTGCCCCCCTGCTTGAATGATCTGAAACTTTAGTGAAAGAGAGTGAAAAGCAATAAGACTTGATTTTTGAGATGGTGGAGTTTTTTTTTTTTGTTCTGGACCCGGTTCGAGTTCTGGACTCAAGGACAATTCTAGGTTCTGGACCTAAGAAAAATTTGGGTTCTGGACCCCAACTAAATTCTAGACTTAGAAATAATTCTAGGTTCTGGACCTAATGATAAAATTTGGGTTCAGGATCCGAGCTAAGTTCTTGGACTTAGAAATAAATCTAGGTTCTGGACCTAAGGAAAATTTGAGTTCTTGACCCGGTTCGAGTTCTGGACACAAGGATAATTCTAGGTTCTGGACCTAAGGAAAATTTGAGTTCTGGACCCGGTTCGAGTTCTGGACTCAAGGATAATTCTAGGTTCTGGACCTAAGGAAAATTTGGGTTTTGGACCCGAGCTAATAATTTTTATTTCAAAAAGTTTGGCTAATTTTTATGGATATGTTTTCTTATTGCCCCTAGGTGTAAAAATATTTATATACCTGCAATTATTTGAATGATTAAAATGAATAAATGAATTTACTATTTATTTACTGTGTAGTCACTGTTCATCCACTATTTACTGTTCATAAATAGTAAATTTAATATTCGTAAATAGTATCAAATAGTATTTACTATTATAAATAGTACTTTTACTATTTACCAATAGTAATACTATTTATAAACAGTAAAATTTACTGTTTCATCAATAGTAACACTATTTATGAATAGTAAACTTTACTATTTATAAATAGTAAGTTACTATTCATGAACAGTTTTGAATTTTGTTATTTTGCTTGCCATTTCTCTATATAAAGGAGCTGATTCTTCATTTCATTTCACAATTTCAATTTCGTAATTCTCTCAAATTTCTTTTCAATTTTATCATATATTTTTCAAAACAATGCATGCTTCGAGGTCAGGAACTCATTCTAATGCCGAGCTATTGGAGTTTATTCGGCATTATGAAGATGAAAATTTAGATATACTAGCTGGGATGCCGCTCCATCGCAGTTCCAATCCAAAGAGCGAGGTAATTATTTTTTCCTTTTTTATTGCTCTTGATTTTTTTGTCTTTCTGTTTTGCTCCCTTTTTTATTTTATTTTATTTTATTTTTTTGTCATATATATTTTTTATATTTTTTTGTTATTATTTGTTATTGTGAAAAATAAATTAATTTAAGTAGATAGAATAATATGTACTTACCTGGTATTAACTTACCTGGGTCTGTGTTAGCATGATCGTTGCGTTGTTCGGGCTGGAGGGTGTATTTACAAAGCCTGACAATGGTACGATGTAGTGCCTTCTCGGGTAAGGCGGATTATCCGAGATTGCGGCTTTGAGCAGTTCATCTTACAATTGTCGTCTGAGGAATATCAGATAGACCGGAGCGTAGTCCAGGCACTCGTAGAGTGATGGTTGGATACAACCTACACTTTTCACTTGCCCATTGGGGAAATGACAATTGGCCCGGTCGATTTTACTGCCATTACCGGCCTTTGATAAGATGGTGCTCCGGTTCCCCTGACCAACGATATTTTAACTTTTGAAAATATTCAGGAATTAATTGGCATGGAACAATCATATAAAGGGCCTTTTAAGATAAAAATTGAGCCAATTCATAGTTATTGGATGAACTACAAAGGACGGGTTGGCAGAGTCATGGCCGAACAGTACGTTCGAGGATTTTTGTTATATCTGCTCGGGTCGACCATCTTAGGCAGCACTGAATCCTCCATTCACTTGTCAGTGTTGAGTGCCCTTTCTTATCTCAGAATGGTACCATCTTCTGGTTGGGGTGAAGATGGTCTCGCGTGTCTTTATATGGTCTTGACAAGCTTTGACGAAGGTCTTGACAAGCTTTGACGAAATAAGAAGTCTTTTATCGGCTTGATGGTGGTTGTCGAGGTATTCTTTCTTCCACCAATGTCATTTCCACTCTTTTCTTGAATGTGATCTTTATTGTTATTGTAGGTATGGGCATATGAACACAACCTCGTGAGGGTACCTGGTATTTCTCGAGAGAGAATCGGGTATCCGAGATTAAATAACTGGTTGTCCGATCATGTGGACATTCCTGGCTCTCATCACGTGCATACTCACTGCTATATGTTGAGCCACTTAACCTGGGACCAGGTAAAATAACATTAGTATGCTTTAAATTTATGTAAAAGCTTACTTACCTTATGTTATTTCGCAGGTAAATTTGGCCTGGTGGATCCCAGAAGAGTGAGCAAACTGGTCTCCTTTGATGAGGGCTGCACTGTCTTTCCAACATTCTCGCCGAATTATTGCTGGCCCAGTGTCTAGTGGTTGGTTTCTTGAGGAGAGAGTTTATGAATGGTTTCTCGGTCCAGAGCAGTGGAGGTTTCCGATGCAAATCCCGAAATATACTTTAAATATTATATCAATGCCAGAGGATGCATGGTGGTCGGCCCGGTATGGTTATGATTCCGAGTCATTTCTCCATTTACCGGGTCCATTTTATGCCTGTTTTATTTAAATAAGACTTTTGAACTTTGATGTATCTCCTATCGGTGTGTAGGAGATTTTTGATGAAAATGAGGGTAGAGATGAGGAGGAACATTGTGGAGATGCAGGGGAGTCTATTCCACATCTCAGGGCCAGTACTTCTCAGGTAAAACTTTTACCACTTTTCCATTGCAATTGCTTCTTTCTTTTTTTGACTATTTAATGATTTCTGCAGGCTGTTGGCTAGTTTGATCATGAGGCTGGACCTTCTTTTACTGCCCCTTCATTTGCTCATTCTGGCCCGCCAGATATGCCATCTCATCCGCAAGGCATTGATATGAACTACCTGGCACGTTTCTTATTTCATAATAGTTTATGCTATATGTATGCATGATTATGCATGCTCTTATCTTTTTCCTTCTTGGCTCACAGCAGATGCTCGAAGAACAAAATAAGAAACTTCAAGAAGAGTTAGCTGCAAGTCGTCAGCAGGCTTCTCATTTTGAGAGTTTATATCATCAATCCGAACAACATTTTCGAGACTTTCGATTTCAGGGCATGAGGGATCCTGGTGCTTCTTCATTGAGAGGCCCCCAGACTGATGACCATGAGATCCTTTCGTCTGCTTCTGATGAGGACCATGACAGATCAGAACCTCAAGGTAATAGGGATTTTGGTGTTCCCGCTTTGAGTGATCTCGGGATGAATAATTTGCCGGGTTTTGGTGTTCCCGCTTCAGACAGACTCGGGACGAGTGATTTGCCCCCTCCTCCAACAGGCGATGATTTTTTCAAGTCTTTATTTGGTGACCTACCACCACCCTCTTAGTGATATGTAAATATTATAACAATTTGTAAAATATTGTGCAATAATGAAAAATATACAATTTGCCTCTTTACTGTAACCTTTTCTTTTTCTTTTTTTTTACGTTACTGCACCATTTTTTTATTACAGTACACCATTAATTTACATCCACTTCTTTTGTTAAACCAAATCCAATGTGGTAAAGGAAATTCATTGCCAATTCCTTTCCTTATGCCATATGGACTAATTCTTTCTCATCATCTTTTCCTTTTCACTTTTGGAAAAGGTTTGTTTCTTCTATATAAATCACCCTTCATGCCATATTTTAATACATAAACCAAAATTCTTTCTCTTTCAACGTGAAGACTCCCTTTAACAATTTTAATTTTTCTTCATTCACTCATCATGACCGAGCATCATTTAAAGAGAATAAAAATTCTATTTAAGAATTGGATGCCATTCATTGGAAGCAAATTTCACGGTCAAAACTTGATGTTTTAAAATGTTTTCAAAATGTCAAATTGGACCAATCATTCTTACATGCCGTGTCTTCCTTTTGGAATACGAATTCTAGGGTATTTAAAATTAATGGCTTTGAAATATGGCCCTTGATTGAAGAATTTGAGGCCATCCTTGGATATCCAAATAATCAACAAATGGCGTTACCCACATTGATTTTCAAGACTCAACAGAAGATGCAGATGTTATTTCAAATTCCAAAACCCAAAGTTCTTAGGTTGATGAGAGATGAAAAAATCCTACTTGCTCCTTTGATTGACTTTTGTCTCTCTCATTTGGCCCCTACTAGTGCATGGGGACGCATGTTTTGTCTTTGTTTGCTCGGCCAATTCTTGCTTGTTTCTTCTGACGACGATATTGATCCACGAGTTGTAACACCCCAATACCCCGTATACGTACACAGCATGCTATTATGTTCGTAATATATGTATACTGAATATAGGAATGCCACAGTTTACTAACAAACGACTCACTTCTTTTACAATAATATAAGCAAACTCCAAACATTTAAGTTATATTATAAAACACAATAGATAAAATATTTATTCAAAATGCAGCGGAAAATATAACAAATATTTTCATATACATATACATCAAAACTCAAGTTTTACAAAACATAAAAATATATACATGTTTGGAAGTATGTCTTTGATCTTTAAGCTCCACTATCAACACCTCAAAATCTAGACTCTACTTGGCCTAGAGGAACTCTCTGGTTCTTCCCTGTCACCTGCACGACGTGGTACAAACTACAATAATACTATGCTTCAATGCAATGCCAATGTCACACAATCAATTTTCATACACCATTCAAAAGAATATTATATTTTAAAACCTTACATTGTTCAATATCATATCAAAACATTCATGTTGTATCTTCATGGTTTCATTACTCAACATAGCTTCCCATGCCACATTCATTTTCAGTAAGATACTTATGTACTATAATCATCTCATAACATTATATCTCACAAACATGTATCTCATTATTCATTAGTTTCACCATTCAAGAATCACATTGAAAACAAAGACAAACATGGGCCCAAAGACACTAATATGCCATTCAACTTTCAGAGTTAATGTTTTGGTTCAATTATCACATTTATCATTATCATTATCCCATCTAGGCTTCAAGGATTTAGGTTCAACCAAGCTTCAAGGGGAACAAAGCAGGCTAAGTATCAACCCAACTTGGCTTCAAGAACCAAACCCAACCTAGCTTCAAGGGTTGTAACATCTCAATTAGGCTTCAAGGACTAGACCCAACCAAGCTTCAAGGGGAGTTAAGCATCTAAACTTCAACCCAACTTGGCTTCAAGGATCAAGCCCAACCTAACTTCAAGAGATTGTTACTATAGGCATGCCACCAACAACAAAACTCTGAAAATAGAATAACACATTAGACACACAATTCATTCATTATTTCATTATCAATTTCATTCTCATTTTCTCATCATGACTTAGGCAACCATGCCTCAATCATCTCATTTGCATCATTATCATTATATCCAACAACCATGGCTCCTTATCTCATCAATAGAGTATACATAATTAAATGCATTGAATATCATCATCTAGGCAAACATGCCCCACTTATTTCATTTGAATCATCATAACCAATCACATTGGCTTCACAACTCATTATATCTCAATTCATCATTCAAATGTACACAACCAATTGCATTAACATACATTTTAAATGCTCATCAATCATTCACATTATACAAATCATAACATTCATCAAATGTATTAACAATGTAATCAATTACTTAACATATGTACAACCAAATATGTTAAGTATCAAAATCATGTAATTGTATGCAACCATGTAGTTTGTACTTACCTCAAAACCAACACACACCAATCTATACACTTCCTCCTCCAAGAATCCTCAACACTTAGGTTAGGGCAATTCAACTTCTTCACAACCTAAACCAAAGGTAATCATACACACTCACTTAGAAATACATATAAGATAATAAAGCTAAGAACCAACTAGGGCAAACTCTAAACATGACACGCTCAACAACACGGGCGTATCCCGGACCGTGCCCTAACTCCACAACACAGAAGCTTTGACACGCTCAGAACCATGGGCATGTCACTGAATGTGTAATACATTCTGTCTCACAGAAACATTGACACGTTCAACAACATGGGCGTGCTCATGGCCGTGTCAATCCTTCACCCACACAGTATCTATGACACGCTCAGTGACATGGGCGTGTCACTGCTTGTGTCACTCATCCATAAAATAGGACCATTGACACGCCTAAAGATCTGGCCGTGCTCACGGGCGTGTCAGGCAAAAAATGCAAATTCCAGCAACAATAACAACATATCCAATAAACCACTTACTTCCTCCATTTTCCACTTCAAACAAACTTAATTAAACACACCCATAAACCATAATAACTTACAAAAACACCCAAACAACTCAAACATACATCAAACACAAATCATAATCATCACCACAATCTCAAAACACAACCACAACACTTTCTCTTCTAACAAACTTACTCTTTCCTTCAATCCAACCCCAAAATCCAAAATCAACTAAACCAAACACTCTTAAACACACCACAATCAAACAAACACATATCAACCACAATCTCAACTCACAAACTCAAATAAAATAAGGGAAATCAAGAGAAAACTTACCAAAGTTGATGAAACTTCATAAAATTCCAACTTAATCTCTTGAATCTTCCTTCAATTTTGAGGTTGGAACACAAAACTCTCTCTTGCTCTCTTGTCTTAGTGATATCCGGCCAAGAAAGAAAAAGAAAAGAAAATGAAAAAGAAAATGAAGCAAAGTCAAACATTTATCTCCACTTAAATCTCCTTTAAAACTCCACCAAGTGTTTTAATATTAAAATAATCAATTTCCTCTCTTCCACTTATTTAATTCCTTTTTAATTACTTAATTAAAAATAAAAATAACAAAATATCTTCTCTTGACTTTCCCATATTGACTTGTGTATATGTTGTATATATTTCAATATATACAACATATACACTCTCTCTTCACTTCCTTTCTCTTCTCAATTTAACATAGACATTAAATTCAAATAAAACAACAATTATATCAAAACTTCTAGGGCACACTTTGGGATATTACATTCTCCCCCTCTAAATTGAAATTTCATCCTCAAAATTACCTGATATCAAGTCTGAAGCAACTGAGGATACTGTTCCCGCATCGTTTGTTCACTCTCCCAAGTTGCCTCTTCCTTTGCATGATTCTTCCAAAGAACTTTCACAAGTGGCACTTTCTTATTTCTCAACTCTTTCATTTCATGTGCCAAAATAGCAACTGGTTCTTCTTCAAACGTCAGATCCGAATTCACCTCAATAGATTCAACTGGAAAAACATGAGATGGATCTGATATGTACCTCCGCAACATAGAAACATGGAAGACATTATGGATTCTATCCAACTCAGGCGGCAAAGCAAGACGATAAGCAACTGGTCTAACTCTTTCTAATATCTCATACGGACCAATAAAATGAGAACTTAGCTTTCCTCTTCGACCAAATCTTAAAATCTTTTTCCAAGGAGACACTTTCAAAAATACTTTATTTCCAACATCAAACTCTATGTCTCTCCTCTTCAAATCTGAATAAGATTTCTGTCGGTCTGAAGCTGTTTTCAACCGCTCCCTAATTATCTTCACTTTCTCTTCCATCTCTTTAATCAAATCGGGACCCACTAACTTGCCTTCTCCATGTTCATTCCAACATAGAGGCATCTTACATCTTCTACCATACAATGCCTCAAATGGTGCCATACCAATACTGGATTGATGACTGTTGTTGCAAGCAAATTCCACAAGTGGCAAAAATCTGTCCCAACCTCCAGAGAAGTCAATGACACAGCTTCTCAACATATCCTCAATAATCTGTATCACTCTTTCTGACTGCCCATCTGTCTGCGGATGAAAAGCAGTGCTAAAGTGCAATCGAGAACCCAATGCATCATGTAAACTCTTCCAAAACCTTGAAGTGAACCGGGGATCTCGATCAGACTGTAACACCCCTTCCCAACCTACATGTGTAAGCTGAGTAAAGGTGCCACACTATCCTAATTGTTGCTACCAATTTACTTAGTCAAATTTTAGTTCTGATTTTTACAGAAAGTTTTCCATAGTTCCGCCTAGAAATTTGGATCCCAAGTGTCGTCAAAACTTGTTTTTCTGATTTTTGAAAACATTTTACACATATCAATGTGAATAAGAATACCATCAAATTTAATGCACTCCCAATGAATCCACCTTATACCCTCAACTACAAACCTGCACGAAGAGTTCACACTTCTAATATAACATAAAGTAAAGATTTATGATTATTACATACTACTAACATACAATTATAACATAGAAAATCTCTTTTATATTTATTCATATACATGCCACAACTATCGACTCATAATGGAACTAAAAGATCTACCCCTGAGATTTGCTGTGGTCTGGTCGTTGCTTCCCCAAGATTTATCTACTGCTCCGAACCTACGAGTCAAGGAAAACTTAACTCGCTGAGCGTTGTCGCTCAGTGGGTACTTTACCAATAAAAATAAAAGTAGTACATGAAAGTATTCGAAGTAAAAAGGAAATAATAAAATCAACAATCAACCAACATTATACCAATAGAAATCGTGATACATTCAGTATGATATGTTTTCAATAATGTAAAATCATAATTCAAATTCATTTGCATTATATAGTTCAACGAAAAATAATATGTCTTTGATCCAAGCTCTACTGGATATAGGGAACCATAGTGATAAGGCAGTGGCCCTCACCACTGTAACATAGGTGTCCCTCACCACCGATATCAGATCACAGGAATGGCCCTCACCATCCTGGTTATAACCAATGGCCCTCACCATTGGCCCCCAATGGCCCTCACCATTGAGTTCAGATCATATCAATTCAATCACAATATCAAGCAGTACTGCATAAGTTAGTATAGTGCACCATACCCTTATCTACCACTCCCACAATCCAGTAGAGCAAAAAACTTTAAATGATTCAATTTAAGTCTCAAACCTCATTTTAGGATGACTCGCGAAATCATTTTAAATTCCCATCGCACTTTGCCATTTATGCCGCGCAACACATTCTTTAGTCAAACCATTCCCCTTTTTCGCATATTTAACATCCACAATAAACACATCAAACATTTCAAAGCATTTCTCAAAATATCACAAATTGACCAAATGAATAGTGTTGCGGCGAGACAAATCGGCAACGCAAAATGGCATGACCAAATGAATAGTAAAATCTGGGTTTTCGTCAAAATTTCAGTCCACTTCAGTCATGCATTTGACCAAGTAAATGATCTTATTTTTAGCTGAACTTTTACAGAAAACTTATTTCATATGTTGACTAATTGCATGTAAAATTTCGTTGAAAAATTCATTCATTTGCTGCCTCAAACGATTTCCACAAAAAAAAAGGTCCAGAAAGCTGTCTTTTTGGGACCATTTCGGCCCAAACACAAAAAAATGCATAGGATAGTTTATTTTTCTTTTGCAAATCAATATTAAGGCTTCTTTAATGGTAAAGTGAAGATTCAAACACTTCCCTTTGACAACTTTTGCATGTTTAACTCAAATCAATATATTTAAGCATCAACAACAAAACTTTCATAAATCAAAGTTTGTAAAGCATCAAACCAAAATTTGTTATTCAAAAGTAAAGTACCAAACCTTATTTCTTTAACTCCTCTTGGCTTTTCCTTCTTCTCCTTCTTTAATTCTTTATTTCTCCTTCAATCAATTCAAGATACAACATAAACCTTAGAATTTCAAAATAATAAATTATCCTCTATTTCTTTTCCAACCGAAACCCCTAATCCAACCTTATTAATCTTTCTACATCTTGATTCTTCCATTTAATCAATTAATCTCATCACTTACTTAATATTTTTCCAATTCCACATAAAGACTCTAATTTCAAATCTTCTAATAAATATATAACTACCTAAAATTAATACTAAAATCAAAGTCTACTTACTAGAAACCTTAAAAACATACCCTAAAAATCAAATTTGGAGAAACTTAGAAGTCCTTTGGTGTTTCCCTTTGTTGGCCGAAATTTGCAAGTGGAAAAGAGAGAAATTGGTTCTTCATATCACATATATTTATATACAAAAGAAATGATGATCACCTTGCCCACTTGTCCACTTTTTCTCTTTCTTCATTTATTACACATTTATTACACATGCTAAATGTTTTCTTTTGATTGGCCAACCTTTGATTTTTATAACTTCCTTTTTCCTTTACTTCTTTCCACTTGTCTCTCTTCCCATTGGATCTCATAAAGTTGTCCCGGGTTACCCATCCGGTCCTGACACGAAACCGAGCCACATTACGTTCCGGCGATTAATCGATCATATCTTTTAAACCGTATAGTTCCATGAGTCAAACTATATATAGTTTTGATCCTCTCGACCTCTACTTTCTATTTATAAGGTCTATTTTAGGTTTCCAAGTCATTTTGAAAAATTACCGATAAGCCCTCAACTTTTTACAAAATTTCCTTTAGGTCCTATTTTTGCTCGGGTTTTCTCCGGCTTCGTTTCCACTGACGATCGTTTCATATTTAACCTCTCGCCATTCTCTACGTACTCACGTCTTTATTTCCTACCCTAAATTCATGTATAACTTTAATTGATAATGACCAAAATGCCCTTAGTCAACATTTCTTCATTTTTCTTTAACGGGACATTTCCTGGAAAAACCGTTACATGTCGTTGCGATCCGGTTTTTCTCTATATTCCATTTTTGAAATCTATTATATGCACTATTAAGAACATCCGGTGCAACTTTCTTTGAAATTACATCTACGTCCCCAACTTTATTAAAAATTACAATTATGTCCCTTTTGTCATACAACCTTATCTAGGGCTGTTATCAAGAATTATCTTCTCCTTTTCCCTACTCTCGCTATGCACGTGTCTACACTGCATAAATGCAGTAGGCGGATGTGACAGTTCCTTCCTCGTTAATTTAAGCTTCGTCCCGAAGCTCATCAAGTGAAAACAAATATGGGTATTGCTTCTTCATAGTTTTTTCGCGTTCCCATGTAGCTTCTTCTACTTTGTGATTCCTCCAAAGCACTTTGACCAATGGAATCTTCTTATTTCGCAACTCTTTGATTTCACGTGCTAGGATCTCTACCGGCTCTTTCTCATATGTCATTTCAGGCTGAATCTCAATATCTTGAACTTGTATGACGTGGGTTGGATCTGAACGATACCTCCTTAGCATCGAAACATGGAATACATCATGTATTTTATTTAATTCAGGTGGTAACGCCAACTGGTAAGCTACCGGACCTACCCGTTTAATAATTTCATATGGTCCGATGAATCTAGGGCTTAGCTTGCCTTTTTGTTTAAATCGTAACACTTTCTTCCAAGGAGAGACTTTGAGGAACACTCTGTCACCTACCTCAAACTGTATGTCTTTCCTTTTTAGATCCGCGTATGATTTTTGCCGGTCCGCTGCTGCTTTTAATCGGTCTCGAATGATTTCTACCTTCTCTTCAGTTTCCTTAACTATGTCTGGCCCCAACATCTTTTCCTCACTCAATTCTGTCCAGTAAACTGGAGTTCTGCATTTTCGACCATACAGTGCTTCGTAAGGTGCCATTTGTATGCTGGATTGATAACTGTTGTTGTACGCGAATTCCATTAAGCTTAGGTGTTTGTCCCAACTACCTTTAAATTCTAAAACGCACGCCCTCAGCATATCTTCTAAAATTTGAATCACTCTTTCCGACTGTCCGTCTGTCTGGGGATGAAATGTTTTGCTGTGGTAAGTTCGAGTTCCAAGGGCTGTTTGTAACTTCTGCCAAAAATTTGACGTAAAACGTGGGTCTCGATCGGATATGATCGAAGTTGGAACTCCGTGGAGACGTATAATCTCTTTGATATACAAGTCTGCCAACTTGTCTAGCGAGTAATCCACACGTACTGGTATGAAATGAGCGGACTTAGTAAGCCGGTCTACGATTACCCAAATCGCGTCATGTTTGTCCCTTGTCATAGGCAATCCTGTGACAAAATCCATAGTAATACGATCCCATTTCTAGGTTGGAATCGTAATAGGTTGTAGTAGCCCTGAGGGTAGTTGATGTTCCGCCTTCACTTGCTGACAGGTTAGACACTTCGTTACATGATCAACGATATCCCTTTTCATTCCTGGCCACCAATAATACTCCTTCAAGTCCCGATACATTTTCGTTACTCCTGGATGCATTGTATAAGAACTGTTATGAGCTTCTTGCAAAATCTGTTTCTTCAGCTCCTTGGACTTAGGTACCACCATTCTCTTCTTGTAGTAGAGAATACCATCAGGACGAATTTGATAGTCTCCTGAACAGTTCTCCTGCGCCTGTTGACTCCACTTCTTCACTTGTTCATCTTCCTTCTGAGCCTCACGTATTTGTTGATGTAAATTAGGTCGCACGTGCATTTCTGCAAAGATAGCTCCATCTTCTGTAGGTTTTAACGTTACCCTCATAGCACTTAGTGCTTGCATTGACTTCCTACTAAGTGCATCTGCTACGACATTCGCTTTGCCCGGGTGATAATTAATCGTATAGTCGTAGTTGGCTAACCATTGCATCCATTTTCGCTGTTGCAGGTTTAAATCTTTCTGCGTGGGCAAATATTTCAGGCTTTGATGATCCGTAAAGATGTAACATTTTTCCCCGTATAAGTAATGCCTCCACGTCTTGAAAGCCAAAACAATCGCTGCTAGCTCTAAGTCATGCGTAGGATAATTCTTTTCATGTGGCTTGAGCTGTCGAGAGACATACGCAATGACTTTGCCTTCCTGCATCAATACACAACCTAACCCGATATGGGATGCATCGCTATAAATCACAAAATCTTTTCCTGATTCTGGTTGTGTAAGAATAGGTGCTTTAGTAAGTTTTTGTTTCAGCTTTTCAAAGCTCCTTTGACAAGCGTCGGTCCACTGGAATTTGGCATTCTTCTGAAGTAGCTTGGTCATAGGTACGGCGATCATGGAAAACCTTTTAACGAATCTCCGATAATATCCTGCTAATCCCAAGAAACTACGGACTTCCGTTACTGTCTTAGGTGACTTCTATTCCAATACTGCTTCTATTTTCTTGGGATCGACCCTTATTCCTTCTGCCGATACAATATGTCCCAAGAAAGCTACTTCTTCCAACCAAAATTCGCATTTGCTGAACTTAGCGTATAACTGCTTCTCACGCAGGGTTTGCAAAACAATTCTAAGGTGACGATCATGATCCTCTCGATTCTTTGAATACACCAATATGTCGTCAATAAATACCACCACGAACTGATCCAAATACGGGTGGAAGATTCTATTCATCAGATCCATGAATACTGCAGGTGCGTTCGTTAATCCGAAAGGCATAACAATGAATTCATAATGTCCATAGCGAGTTCTGAATGCGGTTTTTGATATGTCTTCATCTTTAATTCTCAATTGATGATAACCCGATCGTAGATCAATTTTTGAAAAGACTCCAGCACCTTTGAGTTGATCAAACAGATCATCTATGCGAGGTAACGGATACTTGTTTTTGATGGTCAGCTTATTAAGTTGACGGTAATCTACACACAACCTTAAGGATCCGTCTTTCTTTTTCACAAACAATACTGGTGCTCCCCATGGTGACACACTTGGCCTTATGAACCCCTTGTCTAAAAGTTCTTGTAGCTGTACCTTTAATTCTTTTAGCTCCGCTGGCGCCATTCGGTAAGGTGCGATGGATACTGGTGCAGCTCCCGGGTACACGTCTATGATGAATTCCACCTCTCGTTTAGGTGGTAATCCGGGTAAATCATCAGGAAATACGTCGGGAAAATCGCATACAGTAGGTATATCTTGTAACTTTGGTGCCTCTTCTTTCGCTACTAATGAACATACCAGGTATGCCTCGCAACCTTTTTGCACTAACCTCTTAGCCGTCATGGCAGAAATGATGTTAGTTAGATAGTCCTTCCTTTTTCCTACTAGGCTCACTTCGTCACCGTCTGCAGTATACAAGGTAACTCTCTTCCGTTTACAGTCAACTAGTGCATCGTGTTTGGCCAACCAATCCATCCCAAGGATAGCATCGAATTCTTGAAATGGTAGTTCAAATAAATCTCCCCAAAAGATATGTCCGTGTATCTCTACGGGGCAATCTTTCACTACCTTCCTAGTAATCACCTCATTTCCTAATGGATTAGTAACTAATATTCCCTCTTTCTCTAGTTCTACCTTTAGGTCCTCAAGTTTTTCATTTTTCGTGCATATATATGAGTGTGAAGAACCTGGATCTATTAAAACGTAAAGTGGAACCCCAAACATAGACAACTGACCTGCAATCACGTCTAGCGCTTCTTCGTCTTCTCGCCCCCTCATAGCATACATTCTACCAGGAGCCCTTGCTTCTGGTCGATTCACTGTTTCAGATTGCACACACGATGGATTTTCGCTCCTTCCTCTGCCTCGGCCTCGACCTGCTGCCGCTTGCGATCTCTCAGTATCCCTAGGTAGATTCTGTATTCGCTGGGGACACTCTCGCATAAGGTGGTCTAAAGATCCACATATATAACATGCAAATGTCCGACCCCAACATTCTCCAGTGTGACGGCGTCCGCATTGATCACAGCGTGGATTATTATTTTCGCCTTCATTACCTCTCGGACCGATAAAGAAATTACCTCCGCTTCGGCTGAATCCTCTTCCTTGTCCTCTTCCGGATCGTCCCGTACTAGCAACTGAGGTAGTTTGACTTAAGCCACCGCGAATTGATCCCTGACTGTAACCTCGACGTTGACCGCCTCCCGTGGAACCACTGCCGCGGAATCGTTTCCTTGATGATTGGTAGTTTCCCGAATAGTTCTGGGTACCTCTCTTCTGTTTCATCTTCTGTCGTCTATTCTGCTCATCAGACTGACATTGCTCTACTTCTAGAGCCCTATTGACCAACTCGGAAAATTCTTTAATATTAGCAGCAATTAGCTGCATCCTAATCTCATTATTCAATCCATCCTGAAACTGCTTACATCTATCATGTTCGTCTTCAATTGTCTTCTTGGCATACCTACTCAACCTAGTAAATTCCCTCTCGTATTCAGCAACGGTCAGTCGACCTTGCTTTAAGTGTAGAAACTCCTTTTTCTTGGCATCTAGGTATGCCTCCGATATAAACTTCCTCTTGAACTCATTCACAAAGAAATCCCATGTTCTCTATTCCGGTGAAACTCGTTGGTGAACTGTGTCCCACCATATATATGCTTCTTCCACTAATAAGGAAGGAGCACATATCACTCGCTCTTCTGGCGTACAGTGTAACTGATCTAAGGCTCGTATTGTTCCTTCCAGCCAATACTCGGCTGTTGAAGAATCATCGTCCCTTCGAGCCTTAAACTCCTTCGCACCATACTTTCTTATCTTTTCTATTGGGGGTTTCCTTTCCCCTCCTACAGCAGGTACTGGTATGGGTGCTGGCGCTGGGGGTGGTGCTGGGGCAACGCCGGCTATCTGCCGAAATACGGCAGCCATTTGTTGCAACATTTCATTGGGAATAGGAGCATCAGCGGGTGGTTGCTCCGACGCTGATGTCTCAGATACACGCATTTCTACAACTCGGGAGGCCTGAGACTCGACCTCCTCCTCTATATCACGCTGCGCTGCTTGCGACATCTAAAGAGTAAACATATACCATCCCATCATTATTAACGACCCAGACCAACAGCATTATCTTACCCTAGGTGGCATGTATATAAATATAAAATTCTTAATTAACACATATACAACACAACTTTTATTTATTTCCAAACACAAAGTTTTACAATATTAAGAAGCCCTTATATACATTGCAAAATTTAGGACTCCATGAAATCGTACAATCTCTTATTTACTACAGGATATCTCGTTTTACGTCGGTAATGGCCACTCGCGACATAAAACGTACATCCTCCTATGTTGGATTACCCAGAAGCGGCTAAACCTTAGCTCTGATACCACTAATTGTAACACCCCTTCCCAACCTACATGTGTAAGCTGAGTAAAGGTGCCACACTATCCTAATTGTTGCTACCAATTTACTTAGTCAAATTTTAGTTCTGATTTTTACAGAAATTTTTCCATAGTTCCGCCTAGAAATTTGGATCCCAAGTGTCGTCAAAACTTATTTTTCTGATTTTTGAAAACATTTTACACATACCAATGTGAATAAGAATACCATCAAATTTAATGCACTCCCAATGAATCCACCTTAAACCCTCAACTACAAACCTGCACGAAGAGTTCACACTTCTAATATAACATAAAGTAAAGATTTATGATTATTACATACTACTAACATACAATTATAACATAGAAAATCTCTTTTATATTTATTCATATACATGCCACAACTATCGACTCATAATGGAACTAAAAGATCTACCCCTGAGATTTGCTGTGGTCTGGTCGTTGCTTCCCCAAGATTTATCTACTACTCCGAACCTACGAGTCAAGGAAAACTTAACTCGCTGAGCGTTGTCGCTCAGTGGGTACTTTACCAATAAAAATAAAAGTAGTACATGAAAGTATTCGAAGTAAAAAGGAAATAATAAAATCAACAATCAACCAACATTATACCAATAGAAATCGTGATACATTCAGTATGATATGTTTTCAATAATGTAAAATCATAATTCAAATTCATTTGCATTATATAGTTCAACGAAAAATAATATGTCTTTGATCCAGGCTCTACTGGATATAGGGAACCATAGTGATAAGGCAGTGGCCCTCACCACTGTAACATAGGTGGCCCTCACCACCGATATCAGATCACAGGAATGGCCCTCACCATCCTGGTTATAACCAATGGCCCTCACCACTGGCCCCCAATGGCCCTCACCATTGAGTTCAGATCATATCAATTCAATCACAATATCAAGCAGTACTGCATAAGTTAGTATAATGCACCATACCCTTATCTACCACTCCCACTATCCAGTAGAGCAAAAAGCTTTAAATGATTCAATTTAAGTCTCAAACCTCATTTTAGGATGACTCGCGAAATCATTTTAAATTCCCATCGCACTTTGCCATTTATGCCGCGCAACACATTCTTTAGTCAAACCATTCCCCTTTTTCGCATATTTAACATCCACAATAAACACATCAAACATTTCAAAGCATTTCTCAAAATATCACAAATTGACCAAATGAATAGTGTTGCGGCGAGACAAATCGGCAACGCAAAATGGCATGACCAAATGAATAGTAAAATCAGGGTTTTCGTCAAAATTTCAGTCCACTTCAGTCATGCATTTGACCAAGTAAATGATCTTATTTTTAGCTGAAATTTTACAGAAAACTTATTTCATATGTTGACTAATTGCATGTAAAATTTCGTTGAAAAATTCATTCATTTGCTGCCTCAAACGATTTCCACAAAAAAAAAGGTCCAGAAAGCTGTCTTTTTGGGACCATTTCGGCCCAAACACAAAAAAATGCATAGGATAGTTTATTTTTCTTTTGCAAATCAATATTAAGGCTTCTTTAATGGTAAAGTGAAGATTCAAACACTTCCCTTTGACAACTTTTGCATGTTTAACTCAAATCAATATATTTAAGCATCAAAAACAAAACTTTCATAAATCAAAGTTTGTAAAGCATCAAACCAAAATTTGTTATTCAAAAGTAAAGTACCAAACCTTATTTCTTTAACTCCTCTTGGCTTTTCCTTCTTCTCCTTCTTTAATTCTTTATTTCTCCTTCAATCAATTCAAGATACAACATAAACCTTAGAATTTCAAAATAATAAATTATCCTCTATTTCTTTTCCAACCGAAACCCCTAATCCAACCTTATTAATCTTTCTACATCTTGATTCTTCCATTTAATCAATTAATCTCATCACTTACTTAATATTTTTCCAATTCCACATAAAGACTCTAATTTCAAATCTTCTAATAAATATATAACTACCTAAAATTAATACTAAAATCAAAGTCTACTTACTAGAAAACCTTAAAAACATACCTTAAAAATCAAATTTGGAGAAACTTAGAAGTCCTTTGGTGTTTCCCTTTGTTGGCCGAAATTTGCAAGTGGAAAAGAGAGAAATTGGTTCTTCATATCACATATATTTATATACAAAAGAAATGATGATCACCTTGCCCACTTGTCCACTTTTTCTCTTTCTTCATTTATTACACATTTATTACACATGCTAAATGTTTTCTTTTGATTGGCCAACCTTTGATTTTTATAACTTCCTTTTTCCTTTACTTCTTTCCACTTGTCTCTCTTCCCATTGGATCTCATAAAGTTGTCCCGGGTTACCCATCCGGTCCCGACACGAAACCGAGCCACATTACGTTCCGGCGATTAATCGATCATATCTTTTAAACCGTATAGTTCCATGAGTCAAACTATATATAGTTTTGATCCTCTCGACCTCTACTTTCTATTTATAAGGTCTATTTTAGGTTTCCAAGTCATTTTGAAAAATTACCGATAAGCCCTCAACTTTTTACAAAATTCCCTTTAGGTCCTATTTTTGCTCGGGTTTTCTCCGGCTTCGTTTCCACTGACGATCATTTCATATTTAACCTCTCGCCATTCTCTACGTACTCACGTCTTTATTTCCTACCCTAAATTCATGTATAACTTTAATTGGTAATGACCAAAATGCCCTTAGTCAACATTTCTTCATTTTTCTTTAACGGGACATTTCCTGGAAAAACCGTTACACGTCGTTGCGATCCGATTTTTCTCTATATTCCATTTTTGAAATCTATTATATGCACTATTAAGAACATCCGGTGCAACTTTCTTTGAAATTACATCTACGTCCCCAACTTTATTAAAAATTACAATTATGTCCCTTTGTCATACAACCTTATCTAGGGCTGTTATCAAGAATTATCTTCTCCTTTTCCCTACTCTCGCTATGCACGTGTCTACACTGCATAAATGCAGTAGGCGGATGTGACACAGAAACTAAAGAAATTGGGACTCCATGCAACTTCACTATCTCACTGATATACAGCTCAGCCAGTCTCTTAAGAGAATAATCCATTCTAACTAGAAGAAAATGAGTTGTCTTTGTCAACTAATCAACAATCACCCAAATAGCATCATACTTCTTCTGAGTCAATGGCAAACTAGATACAAAATCCATTGTTACTCTCTCCCATTTCAATTCAGGCACTGCTAAAGGTTGAAGCAACCCTGTTGGAACTTGGTGCTCAGCTTTCACCCTCTGACAAGTGAGACACTTGGATACAAACTTCACTATGTCTCTCTTCATACCCAACCGCCAATAATATTGTTTCAAATCCTGGTACATCTTGGTACTCCCAGGGTGCATAGCAAAAACTGATTAGTGTGCTTCCTCTAAAATAACCTTCCTCAAACTATCATCATCAGGAACACACAATCTATTCTTGAACCAAAGACTACCATCACTTCTCGCAAAGAAATCTTGGCTCTCCCCATTTTGGCAATCTGACACAATCTTCTGAATTTTCTCATCAGCCAATTGAGCCTCTTTTATTTGATCCAACAATACCGGCCTCAACTGCAACTGAGCCAACAATGCACCATCATCACATAATTTAAGATTAGCATGTAACGCTCTCAACTCAACAAGCAACGAGAGCGAATAAACAGACAAACCTACCAAAGACTTCCGACTCAAGGCATCAACAACAACATTTGCCTTACCAGGATGATAATCAATCAAACAGTTGTAGTCTTTGATCAATTCCAACCACCGTCTCTGCCGAAGATTAAGCTCTCTTTGAACCCCCCAAGTATTTCAAACTCTTATGATCTGTGTAGATAAAACACTTCTCTCCATAAAAATAGTGTCGCCAAATCTTCAAGGCAAACACTATAGCTGCTAACTCCAAATCATGAGTTGGATAATTAAGCTCATGCGACTTCAACTGTCGAGAAGCATAAGCTATGACTTTACCCTCTTGCATTAAAACACAACCTAAACCATTATGTGAAGCATCACTGTAAATCACATATGGTTTATCTTCCATAGGTAAAGTAAGAACAGGAGCGTGATTCAACATTCCGTTCAACTGCTCAAAACTGGCTTGACACTGATCTGTCCACACAAATCTAACTCCCTTTCGAAGTAATCTGGTGAGTGGAGTAGCTACCAAAGAAAAACCTTTCACAAAACATCGATAATAGCCTGCCAAACCCAGAAAACTTCTAACTTTAGTCACTGACTTTGGTGGACTCCAATTCAAAATAGCTTCAACTTTACTCGGATCAACTCTAATGCCGTCTGCTGAAACTATATGACCGAGAAAAGTCACTTGATCCAGCCAAAACTCACACTTTGACAGCTTAGCATATAATTTCTTCTCTCACAAGGTCTGCAGTACAATCCGTAAATGCTTGTCATGTTCCTCTTCATTACGCGAATACACCAAAATATCATCAATGAAGACCACCACAAACTGATCCAGATAGGGCCTAAACACCCTATTCATCAAATCCATGAAAGCTGCAGGTGCATTCGTCAATCCAAAAGGTATCACCAAGAACTCATAATGCCCATACCTTGTGCGAAAAGTTGTCTTAAAAACATCTTCAGCTCTAACCCTCAACTGATGGTACCCTGATCTCAAATCAATCTTGGAAAACACTGCTGCTCCCTTCAGTTGATCAAAGAGATCATCAATCCTAGGCAAAGGATACTTATTCTTGATAGTCACTTTGTTCAATTGCCTATAATCAATGCATAACCTCAAAGTACCATCCTTCTTCTTCACAAACAAAACAGGAGCTCCCCATGGAGAAACACTAGGGCGAATAAACCCTTTATCCAACAACTCCTGCAACTGCACCTTTAACTCTCTCAACTCAGCAGGTGCCATTCGATAAAGAGTGATAGAAATGGGAGTGGTACTAGGCAACAAATCGATACCAAACTCAACCTCTCTCTTAGGGGGTAACCCTGGCAACTCTTCAGGAAACACGTCTGGAAAATATGCAACTGTGGTTATATTGTCAAGTTGAGAACCCACTACCCTGGTATCCACAACATGAGTAAGGTAAGAATCACACCCTTTTCTAATCAACTTTCTAGCTGCTACAGCTGATACAAACAAGGATGCAAGTTGTCTCTGCTCACTAGACACCATCACATTTCTACCATCACCGGTTCTCAAAGTAACACATGTCTTTTGACAGTCTACCACAGCTCCATGCTTAGACAATCAATCCATGCCTAAGATCAAATCATATTCCTTAAAAGGCATTTCAATTAAATCACCACGAAAATCTTCACCTTGCACTACCATTGCACTATCACGATGCACCTTACTCACCACAACAGTATGTCCTAAAGGATTTGTCACCAAAACATCAAATCCTAAGGACTCTGAATGCAATTTAGACACAGGCAATATGGATGCAGTTATGTATGAATGAGTAGATCTTGGATCAATCAAAGCAAGAACTGGAATATCAAATAAAGAAAATGTACCAGCTATAACTGCTGAAGCATCCGGCTGCCTCTGCATCACATATACTCTTTGAGAAGATCCGGCCTCTTCTTGCCTACTACCCCTGGATGAAGATCCTCCTCTTTGACTAAACCCAGGTCTACCACCTCTACTGAATCCTCTACCCCCTCGACCACCTCTGCTGACACTGGGTCGAGAAGCTGCAGTATCAGCCTGTCTATCCTCCTGCATCTCAGGGCAATCTTTGATGAAGTGAGCTGGTGACCCACATCTAAAGCATACTCCCGATCCACCTGTCTTCCAACAAGTACCCCCATGGGTCCTACCACAATGAACACATACAGGTGGAGTAGATCTCTGAACCACTAGAGTCGGAGCACTAGCTACAGAAACTGTAGGTCTCGGTCTCTGCCTCTGATATTGAACTGACCTACTCGACTGCCTCTTGCTCCTACTAATCTTCGACACAAAACTTCCTCGACCTCTCTTCATAGATGAAGACCCTGCCTCAAACTGGGGTCTCATAACTGTGGTCTCTTCCTCGATAGCAGCTGCTGCAATGCCCTGTGCTCTCTCAACACTTCTGGCTACTGCAACCAATTGAGAAAAATCCTGGTACCGAGAACCAGCAACAATGCACATAATAGAGGGCCTCAACCCCTCCTCAAACCTCCTGCATCGGTCAATCTCATCAGAGATAATCCCACCGGCATAGTGACTCAACCGGATGTACTCAATCTCATATTCTGTCACTGTTCAGTTGTCTTGCCTCAAATTCAGGAATTCCATCTTCTTAACATCTTTATACTCCCTCGGAGTATATTTCTGCTCGAACTTCCTCAGAAAATCACCATAAGATAATGTAGGTGGATCATCCATGGCATGAGGAACCGTTTTCCACCAATCATAAGCATCCTTCTGCAATAAGGATCTAGCATAATCAAATTTTTCATCAGGAGTGGCTTGCAACTGGATAAATATCCTCTGCACTTTATCCAACCATTGCTTAGCTACTGCTGGATCCGTAGTGCCCAAGAAATCCTCAGCCCCATATTTTCTCAATTTATCATAATGCCTCACCGGCACTTGAGGCTGTGGTGGCGGCGGCTGCACTGGAGCTCCCCTCAAACAAACACATATCAACCACAATCTCAACTCACAAACTCAAATAAAACAAGGGAAATCAAGAGAAAACTTACCAAAGTTGATGAAACTTCACAAAATTCAAACTTAATCTCTTGAATCTTCCTTCAATTTTGAGGTTGGAACACAAAACTCTCTCTTTCTCTCTTGTCTTAGTGATATCTGGCCAAGAAAGAAAAAGAAAAGAAAAAGAAAAAGAAAATGAAGCAAAGTCAAACATTTATCTCCACTTAAATCTCCTTTAAAACTCCACCAAGTGTTTTAATATTAAAATAATCAATTTCCTCTCTTCCACTTATTTAATTCCTTTTTAATTACTTAATTAAAAATAAAAATAACAAAATATCTTCTCTTGACTTTCCCATATTGACTTGTGTATATGTTGTATATATTTCCATATATACAACATATACACTCTCTCTTCACTTTCTTTCTCTTCTCAATTTAACATAGACATTAAATTCAAATAAAACAACAATTATATCAAAACTTCTAGGGCACACTTTGGGATATTACACGAGTATTGGATATTATGGACCAAATGGAAGGAGGCTTGTAGCCGGTACCTGTGAGTTTGGCCGAGACCTTAGTTGGATTAGACCGATTTAAATCAGGATTGTCAAAGAGACTGACTGGGAGTCCGTTGCTGCTTCAGGTAATTACCTAAACTGGCCTTTCGGATTTTTAATTTAGGTTTTCTTTTTTCTTTTTATTGCTCTAACTTTTGCCTAGTCCGCCCATGTGGGTTTTTGGAACTAGCGAGCTTTCCTAATTTTTGCCTAAGCTGCCCTTGCGGGTTTTCAACTTAGTGGACCTCTTTTTTTATTATTATTTAACTCTTTCTTCACAAATTTTGTTTCAGGAGCATCTTTGTTTGCTTGATATTCCATCCATGGACTTTGGCAGATACCTGCCACGTCATCATTTTGCTAGGAAGCTACTCCATCCTGCTTCTTCATATGCAGACTGGGTTGACTGGATCCACTCACGCTCTGAAGTCAATATCCGTTAGTTGGTACCTTGGTGGAAGATTTCTCATATCACCATGCGGACATACTTGATGTACGTTCCCCTTACTGCTCTTTGTCAAGGTACATGCTATGATCCTCACCGACTCGGCCGTCAGTATGGAGCTGAGCCTCGTGATTCTGACTTTGCTCCCGACTTAGACATGCCTTGCTTAACTGAAGCCTACTTGGATCGGCTAAGGCAAAGCTGGCTTGCACATTACACTTATCGACTGCCATAGATTTTACATTTGTCAATTTAGAAAGTGTATTGTTAGGATGAAAAAAAAATTATTAAAATAATAAAAGATGCTTCTTTTCCATTTAAAATTTGTCATCACCTTTTGCAATTGTGTTTATTTATTTTCATCCATATGTGGTCGAATACTTATAACAGCGCACATAGAATAATTTTAACATTAATTCTGTTTTATTAAATTGGGGAACAACCAAACATAAAGCCAGCATACACAAGATTACTCTTGTTGCCAATTAGCCCTTTCGGGTTTTCTAATTGACGATTTTCTCTCATTTAGCCCTAATTGTTGCCTAGCCCGCCCTTTCGGATTTTTGGAACTAGCGGACTGCTCTACCTTTTGCCTAGGCCGCCCTTTTTGGGTTTTCAACCTAGCGAGCTCTTTTCTTTTTATTTTTCATATATAAAACTTCTTCAACCTGTCAATATTTACTGGCTCACTAAATTCATTCCCATCCATATCTAACAACTTCACCGCACCTTTGTTCATGACTTGTTTTATGATATATGGACCTTCCCAGCTAGGTCTGAACTTCCCCCTTGGATCAGATACATTACGCTTACACTGTTTCAACACCAAATCCCCAACTCTGAATTTTCTGACCTTAACCCTTCTATTGTAGGCCCGAGCTATCTTCTTTTGATACAGTTGGCGATGACATAGTGCCTTTAATCTTCTCTCTTCTAGTAGAGCTAACTGTGTGTATCTGCTTGCTACCCATTCTGTTTTAGGCAGTTCAGCTTCCAAGACTACTCTTAACGACTTGATCTCAATTTCAACTGGCAATACTACTTCCATCCCATAAACTAGAGAGAACGGTGTCATTCCAGTAGGTGTTCGCACACTTGTCCTGTATCCCCATAACGCAAAGGGAAGCATTTCTGACCAGTCCCAGTAAGTCTTGGTCATCTTGGATAGAATTTGATTAATTTTCTTGTTTGTCACTTCTACGGCACCATTAGCCTTTGGTCTATAAGGAGAGGATCTATGATGATAAATTTGGTACTTCGAGAATAAATCCTTAACTGCTCCTTGAAACTGTACCCCATTATCTGATACCACACTATGCGGGACCCCGTATCTGCAGATGAGGTTCTTTTCGATAAATCTAGCCATTTGGCTTGCACCCAGTTTATTGAAGAATTCAGCTTCGACCCATTTTGAAAAATAATCTACTGCTACCACAATGAATTGGTGACCGTTTGAAGCTGTCGGATGTATCTCTCTTATAATGTCAATACCCCAAGTGGCAAATGGCCAGGGTGAAGACATTCAATGCAATTTTTCAGAAGGCATGTGATTCAAGTTACCATACATCTGACATTGTTGGCACTTCCTTACGAACTCAATACAATCTCTCTCCATGGTCAACCAATAGTAACCTTGTCGAATAATCTTCTTAACTAGGGCCAAACCACTTATGTGTGGACCGCAATTTCCCGCATGTATTTCTGACATGATACGCTCCACTTCAGGCTTTCTTAAACATCTCAAATGCACCCCATCAGGCCATCTCTGATATAACTCCCCATGGAATGTGATGTATTGCAATGACCGCCGCCTTATGGCTCTTCTCTCTTTCTTTGTTGCCCCCGGTGGGTTATCTCTTTTCTCCAAAACTCATCTTATAGTATCATACCACGCATCATGGTCTATATCAATTTCTATGATTGTTTCATATTCATAGCAAGGAGTTGATGAACTAGTCAAGATTAGAGGCTTAAGGAATAGGCTAACAGGGTTTTCCCATACCGAAGCCAATGTGGCTAGGGCATCAGCCATTTGATTTTCTTCTCTTGACAGGTGTATAAACCTACACTCCTTAAAGTTCTTCTTCATCATGGTCAAGTAATGGTGGTATGGTTTCAATTTTTCTTCTTTCAACTCCCATTCTCCATTTACTTGGGATACTACTAGCAATGAATCACCATAAACTTCCACCTTATCCACCTTCATAATCATTAGGGTTTCCAAACCGAAAATACAAGCTTTGTACTCCACCATATTATTGGTTGCCCTAAATTTCAATTTTTTGGCTAAAGGAATAAGTTCCCCTTTGGGTGATTCTAGTATAACTCCCAAAACTACTACTTTCTTATTTACTGCTCCATCAAAATGCATTTTCCACCCTTATACTTCAATTGCTTCTAAATGTTCATCTGGAAACTCCAAGATTACCTCTTCACTTTCTGGTAATGGTTGTTGGGCCAGGAATTCTGCTACCGCTCTACCTTTGATCGTTTTCCTAGTCACATACTCAATCTCAAATTCTTCTAATATTATCAACCATCGACCATATTTCCCAATTAAAGAGGGTGTCTCCCTTAAGTACTTCATTGGATCCAACCTGGAAATTGCTTGCACACTATACGATTGAAAGTAATGCCGCAACTTCTTAGAAGACCAAACCACGGCTATACATGTCTTTTCAATGATACTATACTTAATTTCATAAGGTAGGAGCTTTCTACTTAAATAGTAAATTGCATGCTCAATCCCTGATTCATCTACTTGGGCTAGCATGGCTCCTATCGACTCTTCTTCTACTGCTAAGTATAGTAATAGAGGTTTGCTAGGTTTAGGTGGTTTTAAAATTGGCGGATTCAACAAATATTCTTTTATTAGATCAAAGGCCTTTTGACATTCTTCATTCCATATGACCGGCTGATTCTTTCTAAGTAATTTGAAGATAGGCTCACAAATTGTCGTGAGCTTTGCTATAAATCTGCTAATGTACTGCAGTTTACTAATGAATCCCCGAACTTCTCTCTCCGTCTTTGGGGCTGGCATATCCTTGATTGCTTTGACTTTTTCAGGATCAATCTCAATGCCATTCAAACCAATCACATGTTGTAGACCCTTAATTTTTTACCCAATCCGATCCAATATGCTTTATTTAGTCCAAAATGATTTTTGTTGTCTAATTGGTCCAAAATAATTTTAATTAAATAGTTTTTACTTTATTATCTAATTATTATTAATAAAAAATAAAAATAAACAAATAAAAATCAAAAAATAAAAATAAAAATAAAAATCGGAGTCGAAAAAAAAATTGGCAACGAAAAGTGGTCGCGCGGGCCCGTGGGGCCAGCAGCAGCTCACCCGTCGGGCCCGTCGAGTTATTTCGCCCGCAGGAAATTCCTGCGGGCGAAATAGCCACCCGCAGGAATTTCCTGCGGGCGAAATAGCCACCCGCAGGAATTTCCTGCGGGCTGGCACGCCCACTGGCTGGCCAGCCACAGGCCCACTGCCACAGTTTTTGCCAGTGCAAAATTTTTTGACCCAATTTTTAGAAACCTAATCCAATTAGGTTTTAATTTCTTTTTTTATTAATATTATTTACCTTAGTTAATTAGGAATAAATAACCTAAAGACCATTATAAATAAGGACCAAGGGAACCGAATTGAGGGAGGAAAAAAGAAGAGGCAGTAGCTTGATTTGGGAAAACCAAATAAGGGAAGGAAAAGGGAAACTCAATAGAATTGATCTTTAAAGCAGCAGCAGCACGAATTAAGCAATTAAAAGGCAACAAAGGCTTGTCTTTGGAGCTAGTTCATCCAAGAAGAATTATTTTTGGAAGAATCAACAAAAGAAGGTAAGTGATTTTCCTTAATTGATTTATGTTACACAGTAGCTAAATTATGGAATTAGGGTTTCTTTAAATCAAAAACTTTAGAACTTTAGTTTAATTCTTCCAAAGTTAAAACACTAAAACGTGACCCTCTTTTCTAAAAAGACTTAAAATTATTAATTTTTCTTCTTAAAGCCCTTGAAACTTCAATTGAACATATTTTTCTACAAAACCAAAATCAAATTCTATTTCTTTCAAATTTTTAAATTAGGTTCTATTTCATTCAAAAAGCCTTAAAAAACATCTTTTCTACTTATAAAAACTTCAATCCTTTTGTTTAAATTCATAAAACTTCATAAAATATCAAATTGATTTCTAAAACCCTAAAAATTATCTTTTACCCGAGAACCCTAATTTTAAAGCCTAAAATCCAAAATTCAACTTTTAAACCTAAAATAATGAACCTTAATTCTTTTAAAACCTTAAACCATAATTTTTATGAACCCTAATCCTTTTAAAACATTAAAAAACATAAAAACATAAAAACTCAAAAATTGCACAGTAGCTTAAAATTCAAAAATCAAAAATCACAAATCAAAGTACTTTAAAGTATTTAAAACCCTAGTTTCATGATTTCATCATTCAAACCATAATTTGTTTAATCAAAGTGTCTTAACAACCTTTTAAAACATAAAACCCTAATTTATTTTAATTCCATAAAAAGTCACAGTAGCTTAATTTTAGAAATTTCCAAAACTTTAACACATGAGATAAGAAAACCCTAAATGGAAATAGTAGTTATACTTGAACTTTTATTTGCTTTATTCAATTCCATACTTGATTATGTTTTGATTTATTTTATATGCTTTAATTTATTTAAGTTCAATACTTAGTTTCTTTTATTTATCATGGATGGATGTTTACTTTTTATTTAAATACCTTTGATGAATGATTTATTTATTATGAATGGTTATTTACTTTTATCAATCAATTTAGATTTCCAAAAGTTGTTAGAGGTATGTTTCCACTTGGTGAGTACCTCATTAGTTAAACATTATGCAATTTAATTTGCTTTTCTATTTTAGAACTTATGTAAAGGGCATGTTTCTACCTTTTGGTGGGTGTCCTATCTAGGCATGTGATGTAAGGATGGGTGTCCATTTATTTGTTTTGTTTTGTTTGGAAATTACTTTGATTTTAATATACTGATTTTTTCTTTTTATTGTGTCTAATATGGATAATGCTATTATACTTAAGAATTTTATAATATTAAGACCTGTATAGGAGGCCGGTTCCAATGAACTGGGCGTTGTGGGGGTGCTGGGCCATTTCTCACTTTCCCCACACGTACCCAACTTTCCGAACCCATTAGGGGGTTAGGGATTCCTTAGGAATCGAGTCATCCACCCCTTTCTTTTTTCCCGGCCCGTCCGGGTGGCGACTCCATTTTCTCCGGACTTAGGTCCGTGTTCTCTAAGGCCCCGAGCCTAAACAGTGCCGAAGTCGCAAGAACCATTCCACCAGGAGTGGGGGCGAAAATCCCCGCTCACAGTGGCAACTCCACTGGGGATAAGAGAAGTTGATTCCGTTGGTCTTTATATTATTTTATTCTTTCTTATAATGATATTATCCATTGCATCATCTTAGATTGCATCGTGTGCGTGAGTTAGGACGCCCGTGTTACCCGTGTTGTGTTATGTGAGGGATACCATACTTTCACTCAAGGTATGGAGATCGAGCATGGCATAACCACTCATAGCCTCGTACCATTTGATATATACTTGCTATGGGAACCTAAGCCTTTTAACTCAAAGACTAAAGCTCATGTAATTGGCCTAGTTACTTTCCTTAGGTTTTACCCCAAATGCATGTTATTTGACTATGGTTGATTTATCTTGGCTTAAATCATGGCTTACTTGGTTTGTTCTTTTTCTAATATGACCTAAGTATATTGTAAGCTCAAAATAAATTTTTCTTTAAAATCCAAAAGACCAAAACTATTTTCAAAACTTTTTAAGATGGTCTTTGGACATAAGACTTTTCTAAAAACAAATCAAAAATTCTTTAGCCCATGGCCCAAATACTAAGCCCAAAATCCATTTTTCTAAAACCTTTTACAATGGGCTTAGAAACAAAACTATTTTCACCCAAAATTTTCTTACAAAGAGCTTGCAAAAATATTTAGGTCAATTATGAAATACCAAAAATCAATTGTGGGCCTGGTTTACACTAAGAATAAATTAACCATGGGATTGTTTTTGGCATGAATCATTAGTTACCTTTTTCAAGTGAGAAATCTATTTATAATAAACCTCTTAATTTCGTTTTAATCCAACATAGCATAAAAGCTACTTTGGTTGGTTGAATGGATTAAAACCTAATTAATGGGAATTATCATGGATTGATTTCCATTTTCATGGATATAACTATTGGTTGAAATGTCTGAGGGAATTATTCGAAAGCAAGGTACCCCATGTTGGTATTATGTTAACCATATACCTAGGAAAAGAGACTCACCACTCGTGTGTGGATGTTATAAGGTTGGAAGGAACGTCATATTTATCCTTATTTGTTGTTTCTGCATACATGCATACATTTGCATCTTGTCTCATTGATCCTCTCTGGCTCACAGCCCTGGATTACGATAGTTCTAAAGCTTACAACAATCCAACCTACGCCGGAGATGAAGCATCTAGCAACGACTCAATCACTTGCTCACCAAAAACAATGGAGCCCAAAAAAATTCAAAGGATGGTAGATGAGGCCCTCAATGCCAAGATGGAAGAAATCAAAGAGGCCCTAGCTGAGACCATGAAGAACCAATTGACTGCAATCTTAGAAATCCATTTCGAGGCATCTGCTAGCACTAAGAAACCAAAGGACAAAGGGAAGACTAAAGTTAGTGAAGTGGTTTTTGATGATGAAAAGGTGATCATTGATGATGATGATGATTGGGCTCAATACTACCAAGAGGTTCAAGAAAAGAAGAAAGAACTGAAGACTATCGAGAAGGCAACTGTTGAAAAGACCGAGACATCTGATGTTGAAAAGATGATTGCTGATTTAGAAAAGAAATTTGAGAAGAAGATGAAAACCGAAGAGATGTCCGAAGTTGACAAGTTATTTGAACAAGATGAAGAAGTCCCTTATAAATTCAAGATGCCTTCCTTTGCTAAGTACAATGGCACTGGAAATCCTCATCTCCATGTGAAGCAGTATATCACTGCCATGCAATCTGCCCGAGCTACTAAGGCTCAAACTCTAAGGTACTTCATGCTCTCATTGGATCCTGCTATCCAAAATTGGTTCAATACCTTAGATGATGGAACATAAAAGAGTTGGGATCTACTTTACAAAGCCTTCATCCAACAATATGGATACAATGTTGAAATGGAAGTTACCTTAATGGAAGTTGAGTCCATTAGGCAATGACCAAATGAGAATTTTGTAGACTATGTCAAGAGATGGAGAAACAAGGCTGCTTTACTCAAGAAGAGGCCCGATGAATCTGATCAAATAAGGATGATTGTGAGAGGGGTGTTGCCTAATCTTCATGAGAGGATGTCTCATACACTCATACGTGATTTCAAAGATCTTCTCCAAGCTAGTCTACAAATTGAAGAGTGGGAAAGGGAGAAGAATCGCTTTTCAATAAAAAGGAATGAGAAAGGGAACTACCAGTCGGGCAAGCAAAGCACACAAAAAGAAGTTGATGTTAATGCCGCTAGTGAAAGAGGAATGAGGCAGTTTTTAGATCTGAGGAAGCCACTGTCTTGGGTTCTCAATAAGCTACAAAGGAAGGGATTGTTACAACCCTTGACTCCTCGTCCTTTGCCTAATCCTCTTCCACCTAACTTTGATACTAATGCATTTTGCCAATTCCATCAAAGGCCTGGACACGAAACGGACAATTGCATGAAGTTGAGGCATGAGATCCAGAATTTAATTGATAATGGCAACTTGCCCGAGCCGGACAAGCCCAACACCAAAGATAATCCATTTCCAAGGTTCAACAGAGTGCCACCACCAGCAACCTTTATGGTGGGAAAAGGATTGGAAGAAGATTTTATTTTATCCTCTTTTCAAGATGGGAATGTTGAAGATGTGAAAGGAAAAGAAGCCTAACTCAATGAACTTTCCTTAGCTTGAATATTGCTTTTCAATCTTACTTTATTTAATATTTTGGAACTATCGTGTCTTTCAAATTTAAATTTGTTTGAATAAATTACTTTCATCATAAATTTTTGTTGGTCTTTGTTCACTTTAGTGCTCAACCAATGAGGAATTTAGCTTGATAATTTATGAATTAATATATATATTCATGCATCATGACTTGAATGACTTTACTAGATGAGAGAATTGCTCTATAGTATTGAGTTGTGTATGCTTACTTAGAGAGGGTCCTGCATAATTATCTTTGTCTAGGTCTTAGTTAGTCTTAGAACATGCTTTGACAAACTTTTGAGGTGAAATTGAACTCTGCTTATTTAAGAGAGAGATGATCTAGGCATTGTTTGGTTAGCCAACAACTAGTATCCACCCAATTAAATATTAATCCCTAGTTGTCCCTTTGAGCCTTCATAAAATTTTAGCTTTCTTTTCATTGGCATATAACCTCAACAACCTACCTTGAGTTGTTGTGATACTTTTGACAAGTCTTATGATCACAAAGGTGAAAAGGCAAGAAGGTCAAAGAAAGAAGTGAATAGTCAAGACTATGAAGATAGTTGAGGTTCTCAAGACCATAAGGGTAGTTGATGTTTTCAAGACCATAAGGATAGTTGATGTTCTCAAAACCTTAAGGGTAGTTGAAGTTCCCTTAATATCTCCAAGACAACATCAACATTGGAGTAATAAATGATTAATCCCTATTAAAGAAGATTTATGGTACTCCACTCATCCATTATTGGAAGCCCAAGTTGGTACAAATAAGACAACTCTGTTAGAGCTAGAACCAAAAAAAAAACATAACAAAACAAAAAAAAAAGAGAAGAGAGAAGAAAAGAAAACAAAAAAAGGCAAAAGAAAAGGAAAAAAAGCCAAAATGGTTCAAAAAGCCAACTGAGTTCTCTTTTACCTAAGCAGCAAAAGGCTTCCATTTGGACAGTTTGACTTGAATTAGTCCAACCCAACCAAGGATTCAATCAAAATCAGAGGAAAAGGAGAAAGACCATCCAATTCTTGAAAGTTCTGTACTTGACGGTCCTATAAGGAAGAAGGACAAAATGATAGGGAAGAGTAAGAGAAATAAAGAAAAGGGGGAAGAAGAAAAGAAATGAATTTGGGAACCAAACTTTTTGCAAGGGCAAAAACTGTCCTAGTCAATATCCAGATTAATGCAAAGAAGAAATAGAAGGAATTTGGAGTCAAGCAAGATTGCTCCCAACTGCCTAAAGTTCAAACAAGAAATTTATAGTGTGAGGGTTTGTCCATTGTGTCACACCAGCTCCTATCTCAAAATGGCCTTCATTTAACCCATGTCCCTTGTAGACACCATTTCAAGCCTATCAAAGACCTATTGATCTCTCTTGGTAGGTAGAATCTATTAGTGGAGATTGTAATATCCTCATGTTTGCCCTAGAAGTTTTGATTATGTTGTTGTTGTTGTTGTTGTTGTTGGTTTAAAATGTGATTGAATGTATATGTTAGGTGATAAGAAAAGGAATTGGTAAGAGAATGCTTGTGTATATGTGTTTTGGGAAAGAAAAGAGGGTTTAGAGAGAAGTGTATATGTTGTTTATATGATGATATAATTAACATATACATAAGTCAAAGGGAGAGTCAAAGGAAGAGAGATATTTATTTTGTGAGGGTGGAATTACATAAATGGGCATTTAAGTTAAATGAAAGCTAGAACAAATGGAAAAGGGTGTTTTGGTAATTGTTTAGTTAAAAACTCTTGGTGGAGATTAAAAGGAAAATTTGACTTTGCTTCTTCATAATTTCTTCTTCTTCTCCATGTGTGGCCAGCTTCTCCATAGACAAAGGAAAGCAAGAGGCAAAGAGAATATCTTGAAGAGTTAAGCTCAAATTGAAGAAAGATTAAGTGATCAAGTGTTGATTCAAGAAGTTTTTAACTAAGGTAAGTTCTTTTCTTTGATTTCTTTTATTCTTTTGAAATGAATTAGGGTTTGTGGATTTGATGATGAGATGTGTTTGTGATGTGTGTTCAAGAGTTAAAATTGGTTTTAAATTAAGAGTTTAAATAGGTGTTGTTGTTGGAAGTGGTGGATGTTGATTTTGAAAGATGGAGAAGGATGTTGGTTTTAGGGTTTTGAGATGGTTGGTGTTTAAATGTAATGTTAATGTATTGTTAAAGTGATTCTTGTGATGAGGATGTGAAATATGTGTTTATGTCATTGATTGTGTTCATTTGAATGAGATTGTTGTTGTGTAAAAAGTGTGTAAATGAAATTGAAAGAGTGTTGGCTTTGGTTAGGGTTTTGGTCATGGGTGACACGGTCAAAAGCAATGAGAGACACGGCCAAGTCAAGGAAATTTGGGCGTGTTGGATTGGTTTTTGAGAGACACGGTCGTGTCCCATGCCAGTGTTAGTCACTGCCAAAATTTAGTTGAGAGACACGGCCACAAGCTTGGCCGTGTCCCTTGCCCGTGTTTGCTACTGGAAGTTGTGGTTGAGAGACACGGCTACAAGCTTGGCCGTGTCCCTCAAGTGTGCTGCCCGTGTCCCTCAAATGTGTTAGATAAGGTTTTGATTCTTTGTTCTTTTTGCATTGTTTTTGTTCTTCAAAGGTAATTGTGTACCTAAACCTAAACCTAAACACTTCAAACATACTTAAATCAATGAATGACATAAACAAATGCATGTGTAAGATCCTAAAGCTATGAACAATGGTATGTGATATGTATTGTGAATCTTGTAAATGATAATGTGTGATATGGATAATGTATTTTGAAATACTATATCAATGATGTTATATGCATAATATGAATTGAGATGTGAAATGTGATACAAAGCCATTGTGATTGGCTATGATGATGAAATTGAAAGAAATAAGGCATGTTTGCCTAAATGTTGATGAGAATTGAGAATGGAAATGATAACTAAATAATAAATGAATTGTGTGGCTAATGTGTTATTCCATTTTCACAGTTTGTTGTTGGTGGCATGCCTAATATGAGTAACAATCTCTTGAAGTTAGGTTGGATTGAATCCTTGAAGCCTAATTGAGATGTTACAACCCTTGAAGCTAGGTTGGGTTGGTTCTTGAAGCCAAGTTGGGTTGAAGCTTAGCATGCTTTGCTCCCCTTGAAGCTTGGTTGAACCTAATCCTTGAAGCCTAGTTGGGTCTATGATATTGATAAATGTGATAACAAAACCAAAGCATTAACTCTGAAAATTGAATGGCATATTAGTGTGTCTTGGGCCCATGCTTGTCTTTGTTTAGTGTTGTTCATGAATGGTTTAATGAATAACTAATGAGGCATATGAAAAGATATTGAAATGTGATAAGTCTACATATGTTGGATTATGAAATGTAAAGGTATGTTGTTAGCTTTGCATATATGATGTTACATGTATAATATGGATTGAGAATTGTCATTGCATTGCATTAAAGCATATCAATAGCATGTTTTATCTTACTAAGCCCTTGGCTTAGCGCGATAGTGTTTAATCGCGCAGGTGATAGAGTTGATAGAGTTGAACCCGAGAGCTCTGCGAGACCGAGTGAGAGTAGACGTTGAAGAGTTGATTTTGGTAACTTAAAGATCAGAGAAGATTTGCCAATTATGTATAACTCTTCTATATTTTGTAAAGTTTTGTTTATAATATAAATATATGTATAATTGTAAATATGTATTCAAGTGTTTTCATATAGATAAATATTTTCTAGATTCCGCTGCGTATTAACTAAATGTATATATATATCTATTTTGTTTTATATTACAAATTGATTACTTATTATCTATAATGTATATTGAGAAAGATGATGGTATTATATAAAATGTTTTTGAATGTTAAGAAAATCCGTAGCATCCCTATGTTCAGTGCACGTATACTACATTGTGGTGTTTGTAGTGTGTGTGTATTGGATGTGGGGGTGTTACAATTGTTTTGGTATCAGAGCCTAGGTTTGAGATTCTCAACCTAGGTAAAATGTAAGAAAAAGAAATGTTTTTGATTTTAAAAAGTTGGTTTTGAAATAAAATACATGTTTGGGATTGGCAATCTCTGATCTTTAATAAGGTATAATCTGCTGTGTTTGCAGACATAGGTTGTGATGGACTCTCACTTACGGCAATCAGTAGAGGGTAGTGCTAAAAGCATTGCTCCTGATGAGGTTAGAGAGGGAGCTAGAGTTGATAGTGCTGGGGAGGCAACTGCTTCAGTATTGGGTAGACCAGCTGGTGAGGATGTTCCACCAGTTTGGCTTAGGCATGTGATAGAGGCTTTGAGACCAGCACCAATGCAACCACCGCCACCCCCACCACAGCCTGTGGTATCAGTGAGGCATTATGATAAACTAAGAAAGTATGGAGCAGAGGATTTCTTTGGTACGGTTGATCCAGCTGTAGCTGAACAGTGGCTAGATAGAGTACAGAGAGTATTTGTTCAATTGCAAGCCACTCCAGAGGAAAAGTTTGACTATGCAAGATCATTGCTGCAGAAGGACGCATATGATTGGTGGAAGACAGTGCCTCATTCTATGGATGATCCACCAACATTGTCCTATACTGATTTTCTGAGAGAGTTTGAATTGAAGTATACTCCGAGGGAGTATAAAGACAGGAAGAAGATGGAGTTTTTAAGTTTAAAGCAAGATAATCGGACCGTAACTGAATATGAGGTTGAGTTTATTCGATTGAGCCAGTATGCTGGGGGCATTATAGCTGATGAGATAGATAGATGCAAGAGATTTGAGGAGGGATTGAGGCCCTCTATCATGTGCTTAGTGGCTGGATCTCGATATCACGATTTCTCCCAGCTAGTGGCAGCAGCTCGAAGTGTGGAGCGAACTCAAGTTATTGCAGCTGCTTCAGAGGAAGAGATCAGGGTTAGGAGGCCCCAGTTTGAGGCAGGGTCTTCTTCTGCTAAGAGAGGTAAAGGAAGCTTTGTTCCTAGGAGTAGTAGGAGTCAGAGGCCAGCTGGTAGGTCAGTGCAGTTACAGAGGCAGAGATTTAGACCTGCAGCTTCAGTGGCAAGTGCTCCGACCCCAATGATTCAGAGATCCACTCTTCCCATCTGCATTCATTGTGGTAGGCCACATGGTGGTCCTTGCTGGAAGACTGGTGTAGCAGGGGTTTGTTTCAGATGTGGATCACCAGATCACTTTGTTAGAGATTGTCCTGAGAGGCAAGAACATATGTCAGTTGATACTGCAGCTTCTCGACCTAGTGTGAGGGGAGGTCGAGGAGCCAGAGGTAGCAGTCGGGGAGGCAGACCGGGGTTCAGTTCTAGAGGAGGTGCTACATCCAGAGAGAGTAGACCAGAGGAGGTTGGGTCTTCCCAGAGGATATATGTTATGCAGAGGCAGCCAGATGCATCGGCAGTCATAGCTGGTACTTTTTCTTTATTTGATACTTCAGTACTTGCTTTGATTGATCCCGGATCCACCCATTCTTATATTAGTGCATCTGTTTTGCCTGTGTCTGATATGCATGCTGAGTCCCTAGGATTTGATGTGTTGGTGACAAATCCTTTAGGGCATAGTGTGATTGTGAGCAAGGTACACCGAGATAGTGCAGTGAGGGTGCAAGGTGAGGAGTTCCTTGGAGATTTGATTGAGATGCCATTTAAGGAATATGATGTGATTCTAGGCATGGACTGGCTATCTAGACATGGAGCGGTGGTAGACTGTAAAAGGAAAATTGTTTCTTTGAGAACTGCTGATGGTAGAGAGGTGATAGTATCTAATGAGCAGGAACAGCTAGTCTCCTTATTTGTTTCGGCTGTTGCAGCTAGGAGATTGATTAGAAAGGGGTGTGAAGCCTATCTTGCTCATGTGGTAGATACTAGAGTGAAGGGTTCCCCTATTGATAGTATTGCCATAGTTGCAGAGTTCCCAGATGTGTTTCCAGAGGAGTTGCCAGGGTTACCTCCTAAGAGAGAGGTGGAGTTCGGTATTGAATTGTTGCCTGGTACCACTCCTATCTCTATTACTCCTTATAGAATGGCACCAGCAGAATTGAGGGAGTTGAAAGTGCAATTGCAGGAGTTATTGGACAAAGGATTTATTCGGCCCAGTGTTTCTCCTTGGGGAGCTCCTGTGCTATTTGTGAAGAAGAAAGATGGTACTATGAGGTTGTGTATCGATTATAGGCAATTGAACAAGGTGACTATTAAAAATAAATATCCTTAGCCTAGAATTGATGACCTCTTTGATCAATTGAAGGGTGCAGCTGTGTTTTCTAAAATTGATCTGAGATCAGGGTACCATCAGCTGAGAGTCAGAGCTGAAGATGTTCCTAAGACCACCTTTCGGACCAGGTATGGGCATTATGAGTTTCTAGTTATGCCTTTTGGTCTGACGAATGCACCTGCAGTTTTTATGGATTTAATGAATAGGGTGTTTAGACCCTATCTTGATCAGTTTGTGGTGGTCTTCATCGATGACATTCTGGTGTATTCGCGGAATGAAGAGGAACATGACAAGCATCTGCGGATTGTGTTGCAGATTTTGAGAGGGAAGCAATTGTTTGCTAAACTGTCGAAGTGTGAGTTTTGGTTGGACCAAGTAGCTTTTCTCGGTCATATAGTTTCAGCAGAGGGTATTAGAGTTGATCCAAGTAAAGTTGAAGCTATTTTGAATTGGAGTCCACCCAAGTCTGTGACTGAAGTTAGAAGTTTTCTGGGTTTGGCAGGCTATTACCGACGGTTTGTGAAAGGATTTTCTTTGATAGCTACTCCACTCACCAGATTGCTTCGTAAGGGAGTTAGATTTATGTGGACGGATCAGTGTCAGGCTAGCTTTGAACAGTTGAAAGAAATGTTGATTCAAGCGCCTGTTCTTACTTTACCTGTGGAAGGCAAACCATATGTGATTTTCAGTGATGCTTCACATAGTGGTTTGGGTTGTGTGCTGATGCAAGAAGGTAAAGTTATAGCTTATGCTTCTCGACAGTTGAAGCCGCATGAGCTCAATTATCCGACCCATGATTTAGAATTGGCAGCCATTGTGTTTGCATTGAAGATTTGGCGACATTATCTGTATGGGGAAAAGTGTTTTATCTATACAGATCATAAAAGTTTGAAATATTTGGGTGTCCAGAAAGAGCTCAATCTTCGACAGAGAAGATGGTTGGAATTGATTAAAGACTACGACTGCTTGATTGACTATCATCCAGGTAAAGAAAATGTTGTTGCTGATGCCTTGAGTCGGAAGTCTTTAGCAGGGTTGACTGTTTATTCGCTCTCGTTGCTTGTTGAGTTGAGAGCATTGTGTGCTAATTTTGTAGCTTGTGATGATGGTGCATTGTTGGCACAGTTGCAAGTGAAACCAGTTTTGTTGGATCAGATTAAAGAGGCTCAGTTGGCGGATGAGAAGATTCAGAAGATTGTTTCAGTTTGCCAGAATGGAAAGAGTGGAGATTTTGTTGTGAAAGATGATGGGAGTCTCTGGTTTAAGAACAGATTGTGTGTGCCGGATGATGTTAATTTAAAAAGAATCATTTTGGAAGAAGCACATCAGTCAGTGTTTGCTATGCATCCGGGTAATACCAAGATGTATCATGATTTGAGACAGCATTACTGTTGGATTGGGTTGAAGAGAGAAATTGCTGAGTTTGTATCGAAATGTCTCACTTGTCAGAAGGTAAAAGCAGAGCATCAAGTTCCAACCGGGTTGCTTCAACCGTTGTCAGTACCTGAATGGAAGTGGGAAAGAGTGACAATGGATTTTGTGTCTGGGTTGCCATTGACACAAAGGAAGCATGATGCTATATGGGTGATTGTGGATAGATTGACTAAGACAGCTCATTTTCTTCCGGTTCGGATGGATTACTCTTTGGAGAGGTTAGCTGAGCTGTATATCCATGAGATTGTGAAGTTGCATGGTGTCCCAATTTCTTTAGTGTCTGATCGAGATCCCAGGTTTACTTCCAGGTTTTGGAAGAGTTTGCATAGTGCTTTGGGTTCTCGACTGCACTTCAGCACTGCTTTTCATCCACAGACAGATGGGCAGTCAGAGAGAGTAATACAGATTATTGAGGACATGTTGAGAAGCTGTGTCATTGATTTCTCTGGAAGTTGGGATAGATTTCTACCTCTTGTGGAGTTTGCTTACAACAACAGTCACCAATCTAGCATTGGTATGGCACCTTTTGAAGCATTGTATGGCAGACAGTGTAGGACACCTCTTTGTTGGAGTGAACTTGGGGAAGGTAAGTTAATTGGGCCTGATTTGATTCAAGAAACTGAAGAGAGTAAAATTGATTCGAGGCAGGTTGAAAGTAGCTTCAGACCGACAGAAGTCTTATGCAGATCTGAAGAGGAGAGACATAGAGTTTGATGTTGGAGATAAGGTATTTTTGAAAGTGTCTCCTTGGAAGAAGATATTGAGGTTCGGTCGGAAAGGGAAATTGAGTCCTCGTTTCATTGGACCGTATGAAGTTTTGGAAAGAGTTGGGCCAGTTGCTTATCGACTCGCTTTTCCACCTGAGTTGGATCGTATTCATAATGTATTTCATGTTTCTATGTTGAGAAAGTACAGGTCGGATCCATCTCATGTGTTGCCATTTGAATCTATCGAAGTGAGCCCAGATTTGACATTTGAAGAGGAACCAGTTGCTATCTTGGCACGTGAAGTGAAAGAGTTGAGAAACAAGAGAGTGCCATTAGTGAAGATTTTGTGGAAGAATCATGGAAAGAAAGAGGCAACTTGGGAAAGTGAACAAATCATGAGAGAGCAATATCCTCAATTATTTCGGACTTGATATCAGGTAATTTCGAGGATGAAATTTCTTTTTAGAGGGGGAGAATTGTAATATCCTCATGTTTTCCCTAGAAGTTTTGATTATGTTGTTGTTGTTGTTGTTGTTGTTGTTGTTGGTTTAAAATGTGATTGAATGTATATGTTAGGTGATAAGAAAAGGAATTGGTAAGAGAATGCTTGTGTATATGTGTTTTGGGAAAGAAAAGAGGGTTTAGAGAGAAGTGTATATGTTGTTTATATGATGATATAATTAACATATACATAAGTCAAAGGGAGAGTCAAAGGAAGAGAGATATTTATTTTGTGAGGGTGGAATTACATAAATGGGCATTTAAGTTAAATGAAAGCTAGAACAAATGGAAAAGGGTGTTTTGGTAATTGTTTAGTTAAAAACTCTTGGTGGAGATTAAAAGGAAAATTTGACTTTGCTTCTTCATAATTTCTTCTTCTTCTCCATGTGTGGCCGGCTTCTCCATAGACAAAGGAAAGCAAGAGGCAAAGAGAATATCTTGAAGAGTTAAGCTCAAATTGAAGAAAGATTAAGTGATCAAGTGTTGATTCAAGAAGTTTTTAACTAAGGTAAGTTCTTTTCTTTGATTTCTTTTATTCTTTTGAAATGAATTAGGGTTTGTGGATTTGATGATGAGATGTGTTTGTGATGTGTGTTCAAGAGTTAAAATTGGTTTTAAATTAAGAGTTTAAATAGGTGTTGTTGTTGGAAGTGGTGGATGTTGATTTTGAAAGATGGAAAAGGATGTTGGTTTTAGGGTTTTGAGATGGTTGGTGTTTAAATGTAATGTTAATGTATTGTTAAAGTGATTCTTGTGATGAGGATGTGAAATATGTGTTTATGTCATTGATTGTGTTCATTTGAATGAGATTGTTGTTGTGTAAAAAGTGTGTAAATGAAATTGAAAGAGTGTTGGCTTTGGTTAGGGTTTTGGTCATGGGTGACACGACCAAAAGCAATGAGAGACACGGCCAAGTCAAGGAAATTTGGGCGTGTTGGATTGGTTTTTGAGAGACACGGTCGTGTCCCATGCCAGTGTTAGTCACTGCCAAAATTTAGTTGAGAGACAAGGCCACAAGCTTGGCCATGTCCCTTGCCCGTGTTTGCTACTGAAAGTTGTGGTTGAGAGACACGGCCACAAGCTTGGCCGTGTCCCTCAAGTGTGCTGCCTGTGTCCCTCAAATGTGTTAGATAAGGTTTTGATTCTTTTTTCTTTTTGCATTGTTTTGGTTCTTCAAAGGTAATTGTGTACCTAAACCTAAACCTAAACACTTTAAGCATACTTAAATCAATGAATGACATAAACAAATGCATGTGTAAAATCCTAAAGCTATGAACAATGGTATGTGATATGTATTGTGAATCTTGTAAATGATAATGTGTGATATGGATAATGTATTTTGAAATACTATATCAATGATGTTATATGCATAATATGAATTGAGATGTGAAATGTGATGCAAAGCCATTGTGATTGGCTATGATGATGAAATTGAAAGAAATAAGGCATGTTTGCCTAAATGTTGATGAGAATTGAGAATGGAAATGATAACTAAATAATAAATGAATTGTGTGGCTAATGTGTTATTCCATTTTCAGAGTTTGTTGTTGGTGGCATGCCTAATATGAGTAACAATCTCTTGAAGTTAGGTTGGATTGAATCCTTAAAGCCTAATTGAGATGTTACAACCCTTGAAGCTAGGTTGGGTTGGTTCTTGAAGCCAAGTTGGGTTGAAGCTTAGCATGCTTTGCTCCCCTTGAAGCTTGGTTGAACCTAATCCTTGAAGCCTAGTTGGGTCTATGATATTGATAAATGTGATAACAAAACCAAAGCATTAACTCTGAAAATTGAATGGCATATTAGTGTGTCTTGGGCCCATGCTTGTCTTTGTTTAGTGTTGTTCATGAATGGTTTAATGAATAACTAATGAGGCATACGAAAAGATATTGAAATGTGATAAGTCTACATATGTTGGATTATGAAATGTAAAGGTATGTTGTTAGCTTTGCATATATGATGTTACATGTATAATATGGATTGAGAATTGGCATTGCATTGCATTAAAGCATATCAATAGCATGTTTTATCTTACTAAGCCCTTGGCTTAGCGCGATAGTGTTTAATCGCGCAGGTGATAGAGTTGATAGAGTTGAACCCGAGAGCTCTGCGAGACCGAGTGAGAGTAGACGTTGAAGAGTTGATTTTGGGAACTTAAAGATCATAGAAGATTTGCCAATTATGTATAACTCTTCTATATTTTGTAAAGTTTTGTTTATAATGTAAATATATGTATAATTGTAAATATGTATTCAAGTGTTTTCATATAGATAAATATTTTCTAGATTTCGCTGCGTATTAACTAAATGTATATATATATCTATTTTGTTTTATATTACAAATTGATTACTTATTATCTATAATGTATATTGAGAAAGATGATGGTATTATATAAAATGTTTTTGAATGTTAAGAAAATCCGCAGCATCCCTATGTTCAGTGCACGTATACTACATTGTGGTGTTTGTAGTGTGTGTGTATTGGATGTGGGGGTGTTACAGAGATAGTTGGAATAAGCATGCATATGATATAGACAATATCTAAACTCAAATGAGACCTTTGGCCAAGTAATGTGTATGTGCCTATCTGAAGTGCAACAGTTCTTGCTTAAATAGAAATGATTCCCGAGTTTAGTACGGTAACTAGGGTTGTCATGTTATAGATATGTTAATTTGGAAAAATCAAGTCCTGATGTACATTGACATTAATTTGGCAAAGCCAACATTTGTTTTCAAAATCAAAATTCAAAAAAAAAAATGTTTTGTCATACAAAGCCTTCAAGTTAATGGAAGTATGTTGAACCTTCAAAGGACATATTGGGCAAAGGAAATGATTATTGGCAAGCTGCCAATTGACATGCTGAAACATAATTCGAAATGGATGCATCCCTGACTCTACCATTAGGGGTCTCTACCACTCATGTTCTCAACATATAGAAGATAAAAGCCACAAATGCAAAGCTTTCGATCATTCCAATGCAAGACTTGAACAAGCATCAAAACGGAGTCAATGAGAACACTTCTGCTGATCACCTCAGTCTGTGAGTCAATAAAACCGCTGTAAGTATCATTCATGCATATCATGCATACACGAGCATATCACATCGCACTTTCTTGTCTTGCGTTGTCTATTCCTTGTCAAAATGAACAGCAAGCAATCAAAAGAAGATATCAAATCAGGGGGGGCATAGAAAGCCCATTGCTTGAGAAAGCTCCAGTAATCTTGCAAAGAGAAGAAATGCATGCTTATGCAAAGAACAAGATAGCAAAAACATCAATCAAAGCTTGCATGGATAAAATCTTTGGTTTGAGCCTACACAGGGGGCAAAGTTTCTCCTTTTCAATTTTTTGAGTTTATATACCAAATCTTTTTAAACTCACTTATAAATATTTTGCCACACAGGGGGGCAAGGAGAGGATATAAGGTCCAATTAAAAATAGCTAAATCTTTGCAAAAAGAAAGAACAAAAGAATGGAATAATAGAACTCTCAAAACAATGAAGGTGAAAAAGACAAAAGACCAATCCAGCTAAAAGAGCTGAAGCCAGGGTGAAGACCCGTTCTCAAAGGATGAAGATCCATTTTCAAGGGTGAAGACCCGATCCCAAAGGATGAAGATCCATTTTCAAGGGTGAAGGCCCGATCTCAAAGGATGAAGATCCATTTTCAAGGGTGAAGACCCGATCTCAAAGGATGAAGATCCATTTTCAAGGGTGAAGACCCGATCTCAAAGGATGAAGATCCATTTTCAAGGGTGAAGGCCCGATCTCAAAGGATGAAGATCCATTTTCAAGGGTGAAGGCCCAATCTCAAAGGATGAAGATCCATTTTTAAAGGTGAAGACCCGATCTCAAAGGATGAAGATTCACTTTTCAAGGGTGAAGACCCGATCTCAAAGGATGAAGATCCATTTTCAAGGGTGAAGACCCGATCTCAAAGGATGAAGATCCATTTTCAAGGGTAAAGACCCGATGTCAAAAGATGAAGATTCATTTTCAAGGATGAAGATCCATTTTCAAGGGTGAAGACCCAATCTCCAAGGATAAAGATCCATTCTGAAGGTGAAGAATCACGATGCATAAAACAGCAGGAGCAGTCAGACTTCTCAACTGATAAAAGGTTAGTCAAATTCATTCTCGGGTCCAAGTACCCATTCTCGGGTCCAAGTACCCAAATTAAATCAAAATCAATTCAAATCTCAAGTCAAAGTACCTAGGTTAGGATCGAGTATCCCAATCAAGTTTAGGATCGAGTATCCAAACTCAGTTAGGATCGAGTATCCCAATCTAGTTTAGGATCAAGTATCCAAAGCCAAGTCCAAGTACCTAAATTCAATTTAATCTCAGGTCCAAGCACCCATTCTCGAGTCCAAGTACCCATTTTCGGGTCCAAGTACCCAAATTAAATAAAAATCAATTCAAATCTCAAGTCAAAGTACCCAGGTTAGGATCGAGTATCCCAATCAAGTTTAGGATTGAGTATCCAAATCCAGTTAGGATTGAGTATCCCAATCCAGTTTAGGATCGAGTATCCAAAGCCAATTTAGGATTGAGTATCCAAATCCAATTTAGGATCGAGTATCCAAATCAAGTTAGGATCGAGTATCCCAATCCAATTTAGGGTTGAGTATCCAAATCCAATTTAGGATCGAGTATCCAAATCAAGTTAGGATCGAGTATCCGAATCCAGTTTAGGATCGAGTACCCAAATCCAGATAAGATGGAGTATTCAAGTCTAGTTTAGGATCGAGTGTCCAAATCTCTCGGGTCCAGAACCCAAAACCTCAAAAATTAAGTCTTATTTCTTTTCACTCTACTTCACTAAGGTTTCAGATCATTCAAGCAGGGGGCAAACTGTAGACCCTTAATTTTTGACCCAATCCGATCCAATATGCTTTATTTAGTTCAAAATGATTTTTGTTGTCTAATTGGTCCAAACTAATTTTAATTAAATAGTTTTTGCTTTATTATCTAATTTTTATCAATAAAAAATAAAAATAAACAAATCAAAAACAAAAAATAAAAATAAAAATAAAAATCGGAGTCGAAAAAAAATCGGCAGCAAAAAGTGGTCGCGCGGGCCAGTCGGGCCCGTCGAGTTATTTCGCCCGCAGCAAATTCCTGCCGGCGAAATAACTTCCTGCGGGGCAAGTTATTTCGCCCGCAGGAAATTCCTGCGGGCGAAATAGCCACCCACAGGAATTTCCTACGGGCTAGTACGCCCACTGGCTGGCCAGCCACGGGCCCGCTGCCACAGTTTTTGCCAGCGCAAAATTTTTTGACCCAATTTTTAGAAACCTAATCCAATTAGGTTTTAATTTCTTTTTTTTATTAATATTATTTACCTTAGTTAATTAGGAATAAATAACCTAAAAACCATTATAAATAAGGACCAAGGGAACCGAATTGAGGGAGGAAAAAAGAGGAGGCAGTAGCTTGATTTGGGGAAACTAAATAAGGGAAGGAAAAGGGAAACTCAATAGAATTGATCTTTAAAGCAGCAGCAGCATGAATTAAGCAATTAAAAGGCAACAAAGGCTTGTCTTTGGAGCTAGTTCATCCAAGAAGAATTATTTTTTGAAGAATCAACAAAAGAAGGTAAGTGATTTTCCTTAATTGATTTATGTTACACAGTAGCTAAATTATGGAATTAGGGTTTCTTTAAATCAAAAACTTTAGAACTTTAGTTTAATTCTTCCAAAGTTAAAACACTAAAACGTGACCCTCTTTTCTAAAAAGACTTAAAATTGTTATTTTTTCTTCTTAAAGACCTTGAAACTTCAATTGAACATATTTTTCTACAAAACCAAAATCAAATTCTGTTTCTTTCAAATTTTTAAATTAGGTTCTATTTTATTCAAAAAGCCTTAAAAACATCTTTTCTACTTATAAAAACTTCAATCCTTTTGTTTAAATTCATAAAACTTCATAAAATATCAAATTGATTTCTAAAACCCTAAAAATTATCTTTTACCCGAGAACCCTAATTTTAAAGCCTAAAATCCAAAATTCAACTTTTAAACCTAAAATAATGAACCTTAATTCTTTTAAAACCTTAAACCATAATTTTTATGAACCCTAATCCTTTTAAAACATTAAAAAACATAAAAACATAAAAACTCAAAAATTGCACAATAGCTTAAAATTCAATAATCAAAAATCACAAATCAAAGTACTTTAAAGTATTTAAAACCCTAGTTTCATGATTTCATCATTCAAACCTTAATTTGTTTAATCAAAGAGTCTTAACAACCTTTTAAAACATAAAACCCTAATTTATTTTAATTCCATAAAAAGTCACAGTAGCTTAATTTTAGAAATTTCCAAAACCTTAACACATGAGATAAGAAAACCCTAAATGGAAATAGTAGCTATACTTGAACTTTTATTTGCTTTATTCAATTCCATACTTGATTATGTTTTGATTTATTTTATGTGCTTTAATTTATTCAAGTTCAATACTTAGTTTGTTTTATTTATCATGGATGGATGTTTACTTTTTATTTAAATACCTTTAATGAATGATTTATTTATTATGAATGGTTATTTACTTTTATCAATCAATTTAGATTTCCAAAAGTTGTAAGAGGTATGTTTCCACTTGGTGAGTACCTCATTAGTTAAACATCATGTAATTTAATTTGCTTTTCTATTTTAGAACTTATGTAAAGGGCATGTTTCTACCTTTTGGTGGGTGTCCTATATAGGCATGTGATGTAAGGACATGTTTCCATCCTTGGATGGGTGTCCATTTATTTGTTTTGTTTGGACATTGCTTTGATTTTAATATAATGATGCTTTCTTTTTATTGTGTGTAATATGGATAATGCTATTATACTTAAGAATTTTATAATATTAAGACCTGTATAGGAGGCTGGTTCCAATGAACCGGGCGTTGTGGGGGGTGCTGGGCCATTTCTCACCTTCCCCACATGTACCCAGCATTTCGAACCCATTAGGGTGCTGGGGATTCCTTAGGAATCGTGTCATCCACCCCTTTCTTTTTTCCCAGCCCGTCCGGGTGGTGACTCCATTTTTTCTAGACTTAGGTCCGTGTTCTCTAAGTCCCCGAGCCTAAACAGTGCCGAAGTCGCAAGAACCATTCCACCGGAAGTGGGGGCAAAAATCCCCGCTCACACATGTCCCAACAATTTGCTTGAAGTAACACCGAATACACACTTCTTCGAGTTTAATCTTAGCTTATATTTGAAAGCTCTATCAAAGAATAATTGTAAGTTTTGGAAGTGTTGTTCCCTTGTATCCGATTTGACCATCATATCATCATGTCATGAAATAGTGTGGTGGCCATACTTTGGTAGGTTGCTCCAGCATTCTTTAAGCCGAACGACATCACCCTATAACAAAATATACCCCATGTAGTAATGAAAGCAGTTTTGGCTTTATCCTCTTGGGCCAATAACACTTGATTGTATCCAAAAAATCCATCTACAAACGAGTGTAGCACGCTAGAGGTTGTACTATCAATGAGAACATCTATATTAGGTAAAGGAAAATCATCCTTAGGGGAAGCCTTGTTTAAATCTCTATAGTCCACGCAAACCTTTATCCTCCTATCTTTCTTTGGCATGGGTACTATATTGGCTAGCCAATCTGGGTATTCTATCACTTCAAGGAACTTCACTTGTATTTGTTTAGTGACCTCTTCTTTAACCAATTCAGCCCACTCAGGTCTTAATCGCCTAAGCTTTTGTTTGACAGGTTTTATGTGAGTGTAAGTAGGAATATGATGCTCGGCTATGTCTCGATCTATTCTAGGCATATCCTCATAAGACCAAGCAAACACTTCTTCATATTTTTTGAATATTTTTTCAAATCTCTCTCTCTCATCAGGAGTAAAGTCGGATGATATGCTAATGCTTTTAGGATTTTCAGTTGTTCCAAAATTTAATGATTGTGTGTTAACAGAATTAATATTAAGGATGCTCATGTAACTGCTATTTGAATGTATGCAACCATCAGGAGAAACATCACACAAGCAAGTAAAATCTGACTTTATTGCATTCATTTTGGAAAAGAAAACATCATCATCCTCATACAAAGCAGACAAATTAAAATCAAAATCAAAATCATTGTTCTCATAATCATAAAGCAGGATGTCTTCAAACTTTTCTTCGACCAGGGCAACAATCTCCTCTGGAGTCTTCTCAGCTTTCGGCACAGCTTCATTCTTCTCTTTTGGATTGGATTCTTTACTGGTTGGCAGGGTGAGTTCTTTCTTCACTTGCTCCACTAGCTTAGCAACATCTGCAAAAATTTCAAAACCTGGGATTAACTTACCTATGAACATGATCGGCTCAGGCTTTCCTTAGAGTGGTCATATCTGGAGCCTTGATAAAGATCTCTTCAAGTGGTGGGAAACTCATCTTCTCACTTTTCTTTGGCTGGACATCGTTATCTTCATCATATCCCAATCCCTTCTTGGAAGCTTGAGTTCTAAAATCTGGCAACTTTGTAAAACCGGCCTTACCCTTTCCAAGACCAGCTCCGGGAAGGTAGTTCATGTTCTTCATCATATTCAAGACTTTGGAGTCCACTACTTCATCATCAGAAATTACAGCTACTTGAAAACCATTGAGAGGCCTCTCAATCATTAGAGCGTTAACAATCTCATTATCTTCAGCTTCAATGACCACTGTCTCATTTCCGTTGGGGAACTTGATCTTTTGATGAAGGGTGGAAGGAACTCCACTAAGAGGATGAAACCATGGTCGCCCCAAGAGTAAGGCAAAGGTAACTGGTATGTCTAAAACAACAAACTTAACAATAGATTCAATTGGACCAACCTTGACAGCCGCTTTGAAGGTCCCTTCGGCATGCCTCTTAGTGTTATCATAAGCACGAATTGTTACCTTGGTCGGGTTTAGATCTCTTGTTGACATGGCTATCTTTGGCAATATCTTAAGTGGACAAACATTTATGGCGGACCCATCGTCAACCATTACACAAGGATTCCTCTTCCCCTTGACTTCTATTTTGATAAAGAGAGGGAGGATGTGGTCTCTCCCCTTCTCCGGTAAATCCGAATCCGAAAAAGAAACTGTTCCTATATTAACCTCGCTTTTTTCTTGAACCTCTTCACATTTCATTACTTCCCCAATTTTTATGAAATTGATTAACTCCTCCGGTCTTATGGAGGTAGAAATTGGCATGCTAGCTAAGGCTTTGGCCATAGTCTCTCGGTGCTTTTTAGAAGTAGCTAATAAGTCCCAAATGCTAACACTCGCTTGGGTTCTTTTCAATTGCTTGAGCACAGCATCATCTTCTTCTACTTCAACTTCATTTCACTTATTAGTTTCTACCTCCTTAGGTGGTGGCCTTGTATAAGGCTTACTGGATCTAGTGTTCATCACCTCATCTTCTTCGGGCTCGGACCAAGTCCACTCCTCCTTCTTGGACACAATATCCTCATCACTATCACTTGAATCCCAAAACCCGTTGACAACACAAATTGTTACTTCTCCACCCATCATAGCTTGTTTAATTTCACCAAATACCTCTTCTTCTTTGGTTGCTTCTCCATCCACATCTTGAAAGGAAGACATGACAAAGTCCTCATGCAAACCTCCTCCAATCATGAAGGTTGCCGGTGGTGGTACCCTATTGAACATTGGTAATGGTTTGTCTTTGGTGTTTGGCTTGTTGGGCTTGGGTAGCTTCCCATTATCAATTAGATTTTGGATCTCATGTCTCAACCTTACACATCTATCCGTGTCATGCCCTTGCATTTGGTGAAATTGACAAAATGCTTTGGTGTCAAAATTAGGTGGGAGAGGGTTAGGCAAAGGATGAGGATTTAAGGGTTGTAGCAATCCCTTTCTTTGAAGCTTATTGAGAACCCAAGACATCAGTTTTCCCAATTCTGAAAATTATCTCCTCGTTCCTTGGTTAGTAGCATTAACACCGACGGCCTTTTGCTTACTTTGGCTACCAGATTTATAGCTCCCTTTCTCATTCCTTTTTGTTGAAAAATGGCTTTTCTCCCTGTCCCATTCTTCAATTTGCAAACCAGCTTGAAGAAGGTCTTTGAAATCGCGGATGAGTGTATGAGACATCCTCTCACGAAGACTAGGCAACACCCCTCTCACAATCATCCTTATTTGATCGGATTCATCGGGCCTCTTCTTGAGTAAAGCGGCCTTATTTCTCTATCTCTTGACATAATCTACAAAATTCTCATTCAACCTTTTGCCTAATGGACTCCACTTCCATTAAGGTAACTTCTAACTCAAAATTATATCCATACTGTTGGATGAAGGCTTTGTAAAGTAGATCCCAGCTCTTTTGTGTTCCATCATCTAAGGTATTGAACCAATTTTGGACAACAGGGTCCAATGAGAGCATAAAGTACCTTAGGGTTTGAGCCTTAGTAGCTCGGGCAGACTGCATGGCAGTGATATATTGCTTCACATGGAGATGAGGATTTTTGGTGCCATTGTACTTTGCAAAGGATGGCATCTTGAACTTGTACGAAACTTCTTCATCTTGTTCAAATAGTTTATCGATCTCAGACATCTCTTCGGTTTTCAGCTTCTTCTCAAATTTCTTTTCTAAATCAGCAATCATCTTTTCAACATCGGATGTCTCGGTCTTTTCAATAGTTTCTTTCTCAATAACCTTCGGTTCTTTCTTCTTCTCTTGCACATCTTGGTAGTATTGAGCCTAATCATCATCATCATCAATAATCACCTTTTCATCATCAAAAACCACTTCACTAACTTTAGTCTTCCCTTTGTCCCTTGGCTTCTTAGTGCTAGCAGATGCCTCGGCATGATTCTCTAAGATTGCAGTCAATTGGTTCTTCATGGTCTCAGCTAGGGCCTCTTTTATTTCTTCCATCTTGGCATTGAGGGACTCATCCACCATCCTTTGAATTTGTTTGGGCTCCATTATTTTTGGTGAGCAAGTGATTGAGTTGTTGCTAGATACTTCATCTCTGGCGTAGGTCGGATTGTTGTAAGCTTTTGAACTGTCATAATCCAGGGCTATGAGCCAGAGAGGATCAATGATATGAGATGCAAATGTATGCATGTATGCATATATGCACAAACAATTGACAAACAAGGATAATTAGGACGTTCCTTCCAGCCTTATACGTCCACACACAAATGGCGAGTCTGTTTTTCCTAGGTAAATGGTTAACAAAATACCAACATGGGGCATCTTATTTTTGAATAATTCCCTCAGGCGTTTCAACCAATAGTTATATTTTTAAAAATGGAAATCAATCCATGATAATTCCCATTAATTAGGTTTTAATCCATTCAACCAACTAAAGTAGCTTTTATGCTATATTGGATTAAAACTAAATTAAGAGGTTTATTATGAATAGATTTCTCACTTGGAATGTAATATCCCCAGGTACACCCTAAAAGTTTTGGAATAATTATTGTGGTATTTGGATTTAAGGAGTATGTTTAATGGAAGGAGAAAAGAAGTGAAGGTATATATAACATATATAAGTTAAACTAATGAAAGTCAAAAGAAGATAAATGAATTAATTTAATACCCGATTTTGGTGTAAATTGGAATGGTAGTTGTGAGAAGATATGTTGGTAAAATATGTAAGGAAAATATTATAAGAAATAGGTGTATATGAGGGATGATATATATTTATGTGGTATTTGAAAAATATGGAAAATATAAAGGAAATATAAAAGAGATATACATATACCAACATATATATTACATATACATAATGTATAAAGTGGTGTAGGAAAAGTAAGTTTATATAATTAATTAATAATAATAATAATAATAATAATAATAAAAGAAAAAGAAGAAAGAAAAGTCAAAGGGAGAAAAGTGTGTGGTGGAGGTTTTTAGAAATAATTTATTTTATTATATTATTATATATATATATATATATATATGATAAACATGAAAAGAAGAAGGGAAAAAGATATTTTTTCTTCTTCTTCTTCTTCTTACACGAGAGAGAGAGACAGAGAGAGAGAGAGAGAGAGAGAGAGAGAGAGAGATGTGATTTTACTAATATTCACATCAAATCCATAGGGATTTTGAGAGAATTGAAGATGGATGTTGAAGATTTGGCATAATATTCAAGTAAGTTCTCTCTCTTGATTTCCTTTGTTCTTTTTGAAGTTGTGTTTGAGGTGGATGAATTATTATTGATAGTATGATTAAGGTTGTTGTGGTGTGTTTATAAGTGTTGAAATTGAATTAAGGATAAGAAGTTAGGTTGGTGTTGGTGATGAAAGAGTAAGAGTTGTGTTTAGTGAAGTTGAAATTTTTCTGTTTTACAATTAGTAAAGGCTGTGACTTGTATGATTTTTAATAAAATGTAGAAAAATCATATCCAATTGAATTTTGGATGTGTTGTTGTTTAGTGAGTCTAGTATTTGAGAAAAATAATTTGGAACCACGTTGATTGAATTTAATTTACGGAATTCACAAAGTTCATAACTGCTGCCAGGATGCAGGGCAATTGGAGCAGTCTGGTTGGGTGAACTATTTGACCAAGATTTTGTGTTCAGTTTGATCTGAAATTTTAAAGGAATGATTTTAAGATGTAAAACTAAATTCTGTAAAAATTTTAGAGTTTTTATTCAAGTAGATTATTTTATACAATTTTTCAAAATAAGGATTAAGTTGAGTCCAAAACCAGAATTTACTATTCATATGGTCATTTTGCTAATATTCCTTTTGGATTAGGTTGTGAAGAGGTTGAATTGCCCTAATCTAAGTGTTGAGGATTCTTGGAAGAGTAAGTGTATAGATTGGTGTGAGTTGGTTTTAAGGTAAGTACAAACTACATTATTGCATACATTCATATGATATTGAGACTTGAGACATATTTGATTATAAATGTGATAAGGAATCTAATGCATTGTGGTTGTATATTAATAATGTTATGTTTGGTATAATGTGAATGTTGTGATGAGCATGTAAAACATGTGTTAATGCCATTGATTATATCCATTTGAATAATGAATTGATTAATGTGATTTGAAATATAACGAAATGTGAAATGTGTAAGATGTGATGATGAAATGAAATGTAAAAGATATGATGTTATGAAGAGTTGCTTTATTGTGATTTGAGATCATATGAGATATGAGGCCATGATTGTTGGCTATGATGATGCAAATGAGATGATTGAGGCATGGTTGCCTAATTTGCTTATGAGAATGAAATGAATTGAGAAAGAAATGTATAAAGATATAAATGAAAAGAATTTTGTGTTTAATTTGTTATTCAACCTTCAGAGTTCTGGGTTTGGTGGCATGCCTATAAAGTACTGGATAGGTGAAAAGATCGGGTCGTAAGCCGATTCCAGTTGATAAATGTGAAATGTGAATTATAGTAACAGTCTTGCCGGGTTGAGGATCTCCTTGGTTTATCGGGGTTGAGGTCCAAGAGACTGGGTCTGTTACAGGTAACAGTCTTGCCGGGTTGAGGATTTCCTCGAGTTTAGCCGAGTTGAGGTCCAAGAAACTGGGTCTGTTACCCTATCCATGGATAGAGATATATATATCGCCTACGGGCTTGATGATTGTGATTATGGACCAAAGCAGTAACTCTGAACTTTGAATAGCATATTAGTGTCTTTTGGGCCCATGCTTGTCTTTGTTTAAATGTGATTCATGAAATGTGAAATGAATGAATAATGAGACCAATAATTATTTTTGTTTAAATGTGGATTATGGAATAAGATGTAATGTTATGAGATATATGATGATAATTATGAATGTTTTAATAAGTCATGGAATTGTGGGTTGTATTAATGAAATACGTGCTTATGTATATAATTATGAGATTAGTAGAAATATATATAAGGTGTAATTAAAATGGGAAAATATGATAAGAAAATAATAATATATGAAGTTAACATATAAGTATGATTGTCTGTTATGTATGTTTATAATATTTATTTGTACTACTAAGCTTTCGGGCTTAGCGCGGTTGTATAAATCGCGCAGGTGAGTAGGTGATTGATCTGGAAGTCAAACTGTTATGCCACGAGAAGGGTAAGAGTATTTCGAGACCAACTAGAAGGTGATGCATATATGTATAATTTCGTTATGTTGTATTTTCTGACAAGAATGTATTCATAAGTATAAAAGAAATTTTGGTAAAGACAAGATTATCATATATATGTAAGATTATTGAAAGTATAATGATTTTGTAAATGTTCTATATTTAAATTAATGTAATATTATTTGAACTAAGATATAGGTTTTTAAACTGTAACAAAAAGTGACATTCTTATACTTTATATACGTACTGTATGTATACCTGGTATATGTATAGTACTTATATAGAGTATGGGGGTGTTACATTTATACTGTACGTTAGTAGTATGTGATAATAATAAACCTCTACTTATTTTGTATTAGAAGTGTGAACTCTTCTTGCAGGTTTGTAGTTGAGGTTATAAGGTGGATTCATTGGGAGTGTATTGAAACTGATTGCATTGGTTTGTGTAAAAATGTTTTCAAAAATCAGAAAAAAACCAGTTTTGTCGACACTTGGGATCCAATTTCTAGGCGAACCTCTGGCAAAATTTCTGTAAAACCGGAACTAAAATTCGAATTAAGTAAAATTGGTAGCAACATTAAGATAGTGTGGCGCCTCTACTCAGCTTACACATGTAGGCTGGGAAGGGGTGTTACATGGAAAAGGTAACTAATGATTAATGCCAAAAATAAGCCCACGGTTAATTTATTCTTAGTATAAACTAGGCCCTCAATTGATTTTTGGTATTTCGTAATTGACCTAAATATTTTTGCAAGCTCTTTATAAGAAAAAGTTGGGTGAAAATAGTTTTGTTTCTAAGCCCATTGTAAAAGATTTTAGAAAAATGGATTTTGGGCTTAGTATTTGGGCCATGGGCCAAAGAATTTTTGATTTGTTTTTAGAAAAGTCTTATGTCCAAAGACCATCTTGAAAAATTTTGAAAATAGCTTTGGTCTTTTGGACTTTAAAGAAAAGTTTATTTTGAGCTTACAACATACTTAGGTCATATTAGAAAAAGAACAAACCAAATAAGCCATGATTTAAGCCAAGATAAATTAAACATAGTCAAACAACATGCATTTGAGATAAAAACCTAAGGAAAGTAACTAGGCCAATTACATGAGCTTTAGTCTTTAGGTTAAAAGGCTTAGGTTCCCATAGCAAGTATATACCAAACAGTACGAGGCTATGAGTGGTTATGCCATGCTCGATCTCCATACCTTGAGTGAAAGTATGGTATCCCTTACATAACATAACACGGGTAACATGGGCGTCCTAACTCACGCACACAATGCAATCTAATATGATGCAATGGATAATATCATTATAAGAAAGAATAGAATAATATAAAGACCAACATAATCAACTTCTCTTATCCTCAGTGGAGTCGCCACTGTGAGCGGGGATTTTTGCCCTCACTCCCGGTGGAATGGTTCTTGTGACTTCGGCACTGTTAGGCTCGGGGCCTTAGAGAACACAAACCTAGGTCTGGAGAAAATGGAGTCGCCACCCGGATGGGCCTGGAAAAAAGAAAGGGGTGGATGACTCGATTCCTAAGGAATCCTCAACCCCTTAATGGGTTCGGAAAGTTGGGTACATGTGGGGAAGGTGAGAAATGGCACAGCACCCCCACAACGCCCGGTTCATTGGAATCGGCCTCCTTTACAGGTTAATATTATAAGATTCTTAAATATAACAACATTATCCACATTACACACAATAATTAAAAGAAAGCATCATTATATTAAAATCAAAGCAATGTCTAAACAAATCAAATAAATGGACACCCATCCAAGGATGGAAACATGTGCTTACATCACATGCCTAAATAGGACACCCACCGAAAGGTAGAAACATGCCCTTTACATAGGTTCTAAAATAGAAAAGCAAATTAAATTACATGATGTTTAACTAATGAGGTACCCACCAAGTGGAAACATACCTCTTACAACATTTGGAAATCTAAATAAATTGATAAAAGTAAATACTCATTCATCATAAATAAATCATTCATCAAAGGTATTAAATATCAATAGAAAGTAAACATCCATCCATGATAAATAAATAAACCAAGCATTGAACTTAAATAAATTAAAGCACATAAAATAAATCAAAACATATCAAATATAGAATTGAATAAAGCAAATAAAAATCAAAATTATAGCTACTGTTTCCATTTAGGGTTCTTTATTTCATGTGTTAGGGTTTTGGAATTCATAGAATTAGGCTACTGTGACTTTTTTTTTAAGGAATTAAAATAGATTAAGGTTTTATGTTTTAAAAGGTTGTTAAGACTCTTTGATTAAACAAATTAAGGTTTGAATGGTGAATTCATGAAACTAGGGTTTGGACACTTTAAAATACTTTTGATTTGTGGTTCTAAATGATGGTTTCAAGCTTACTGTGTAAAATTAAAATATTTATGTTTATATGATTTTTAAGGTTTTAAAGGATTAGGGTTCACTTATTTTAGGTTTTGAGGTTTTAAGGAGGTTAGGGTTCACTATTCTAGGTTTTGAAATTGAATTAGGGTTTTAGAAATATTGAATTAGGGTTTCGGGCAATGAGTTAATTTATAGACTTTGAAAATCAATTTGATACTTTTATGAGGTTTTATGAAAATAAAGAAATGATTTAAAATGTACATAAATAGAAAAGATATTTGTTAAGGTTTGTTGAAAGAAACAGTACAAAGTTTAAAGTTTTGAAAAAAACATAATTAAATTTTGGTTTTGTTGAAAAATATGTTCAATTAGGGTTTTAAGATTTTGAAGAAATAAAAATAACAAATTTAAGCCTTTTTGGAAAATAAAGCAACTGATTAGTGTTTTTAACTTTAGAAAAACTAAATTAAAGTTCTAAGGTTTTAAATTTTGAAAAACACAATTTTCTAGTTTTAGCTACTGTGAAAAAATAACCAAAGAATTTAATACATACCTCCTTTTGATTGTCACGAACCAACTTATACTTATGTATAGTACGTCCATGTACAGTAAGAGGAACCATTCCGAGAAGCTACTCAAGAGCGCGAAGTGAAGGGAAGTTTTGTAGAACTGAAAGGACCTATTTGAAAAGATTGCAAAGTTTTGTGGAGGTGACTGTAATTACCAAAAGTTGTTCCGGAGGTCCTTAATAGTGCATATAATAGACTCCAGAAATGGAAAGTAGAAAAAAATCGGGTAGCAACGGCGCGACACGGTTTTTCCCGAAAAAGCACGGTTTGGAAGATATAGGGGATTTTGACCAGGGGCATCATGGTCATTTTCAAAAGTGTCTCAAAAGTAATAATGGATCTCAAAAATGAAAAGTAGAGGAAAAACAGAGTCAAAAAGTGTACCACAGCATTCGGCGGAAGTACGCGGTTTAAAAGTTACGAACGAGTAATCGCCGGAGGGTATTTTGGTCTTTTCACATCTTAGACCATAAAATTACAGCACAAGGGGGTTGAGGGGCCAAAATATAATTAAAAGAAAGTCCAAGGGCTTGAGTTTTAAATAAATAAAAGAAAGAGACATTTGGACCAATGAGAATTAGCCATTTTCCCACTTAAGTGTACCAATGGGAAATCAACACTTACACCATCACATCTTAACCTCTCTTGGCTGCCATTTGGAGGAGAGGACACCAAATAAATAAAAGCCAAGAGCTCTCTTTGTTCTTGCTTGGCCGAATTGAAGAGAAAGGGAAAAGAGAGAGAGAGATTGTTTTTCAAGTAACTAATTTTGGTTGCAAACTTGGGTGGAGAATAAGACTTTAAGGTAAGGAAATTCATCTATGGTCCTATTTCTTTCATTGGTTATATTATTTTCAAGATACAAATGAAAGAATAAATATGATGATTATAGAAAATTTAAGAAGTTGAAGAGAAAGTGAAAGAGATGATTTGCACATATAAGATTAAGGATAAAAAGGATGACTAGTAGTATTAGTTAGCAAAATAAGGCATGAAGCACTTAAATTTTATTATGTTTTTGACATGGATTTTATGAAAATTATAGGAAATCAAGAAGTGAGAGAGAAGGAAGCAAAGAAGGCATAAAAGAACTAGAAACAAGTGAAAAGAATTAAGGTTTGGTACTTAAATCATTGCACTTTTCAATTAATTCACATATTTTGCATTATGCGACTTTTGAAATGGTTTTGAAATGATGTTATTATGTGTGGTAAATATGTGGGAAAGTGCTCTTGAAGCATTTGTAATTAATTGATTGTGAAAAGAATGAAAACAAAACAAACTAGCTAAATTTGCTCAATTATCCATAAGCTTTGATGAACTTTTAATCACCCCTTTGGTTTGATTTTTGAAAGAGGGACACTTAGTCCTTCAATGGTATCACAAAAGGAGTCTAAAAATCAATTTTACAAGAAAAAAATGAATTCCCCTCAAGTTTTGAAAATTGGGCCGAATGGTCCCTTTTGGGCACCATTCTGCAGCTTTCATTTTGGGCAGTCCGTTGAAGGGGCAAACGAAGGAATTTTCTGATGAAATTTTACATGCATTTAGTTAACTTATGAAAGTGATTTCCTGCAAAAATTCAGACAAAAATAAGTGTGTTTACTTTGTCAAAACTGTTGTCAAATTTGACTGATTTTCAGCAGTAAAAACAGATTTTACCATTTAGTTGACGCGCGCCATTGTGTTGCCGATTTTACGCGCCGCGCCACTATTCATTTGGTCATTTTTTCTAAATGTGTTAAAACTTGAATATTATGATATGGATTGATGTTAAATCATATAAAATTACATGAAGGAGAATTGGAAATGATTAGAAAGGCATCATGACAAGCTATTCCGACAATACATGCATTATGGAAAAATCATGGCTTATTGAATATTATGATTAAATTAAGTAATAAATTGTTTACGCTCTACTTGGTTATGACAGAACCCTTGAGATAAGGGTATGATGCATCATACTATTATTGCAGTACTGCTCATGACATGACATGATATTCCGGCTGAAGGCCGATGATTACAATGACATGATCAATGATTCAATGAACAATGGCTATTAGCACATGTGCAAGAATTATGATGAAGGATGATGAAATATGCACCATGACGCATATCATCCTGTAATATCTCACCATGACTAGATATGTTTATAGAGCACCTAAATTGATAAAAGCAAAACAAGAAATTTCTAAATTCAGAATATGGGATTTAATCTTTTATCATTATGTTTAGATCTTATTCATTGTTTTAAAGTATTCAAATACATGTTTTTAATTACTCTTTAAATCTATTTATTTAATGCAATGATTTAAGTACCCACTGTAACACCCCCATACCCTATATAAATACTATACATATACCAGGTATACATACAATACGTATATAAAGTATAGGAATGTCACTTTTTGTTTCAATTTAAAAACCTTTAGCTGAATTCAAACAATATTACATTAATTTAAAGAGCGTTTACAAAATCATTTTACTTTTAATGATCTTATATATATATAATAATCTTATCTTTACCAAAACTTCATTTATACATATAAATACATTCTTGTCAGAAATACAACATAATTAAAATTATACATGTATGCATCACCTTCTAGTTGGTCTCGACATACTCTTACTCTTCTCGTGGCATAACGATTGACTTCAGATATACCACCTACTCACTTGCGCGATTACACAACCGCGCTAAGCCCGAGAGCTTAGTAGTACAGATAAATAATATAAACATACATTACAGAAATTCAAACATATATAAATATATACTTCATGTACCATTAGTTTCTTATCATGTTTTCTTTTTTCAATTACACCTTTCATATATCTCTACTAATCTCATATATTATATACATATACACATATCATTAACACAAACCACAATTCCATAACTAATACTCACAATGTCTACATCAATACACATATTACATGTCATACTATATTTTTAGAATCTCATCTTTCAACTTAGCTTCTCAAGCCATATTTCTTTTCAATAGTTTACTTATGTATTGTAACCATATCATACTTCATAACATTACATGTTCTTATTTTATTCAATTACTTCATTATTCATAATTCACCATTCATGAATCACATTTCCAACAAAGACAAGCATGGGCCGAAAGACTCTAATATGTCATTCAACTTTCAGAGTTAATGTTTTGGTTTAATTATCACATTTATCATTATCATTATCCCAACTAGGCTTCAAGGATTAGGCTCAACCAAGCTTCAAGGCGAACAAAGCATGCTAAGTATCAACCCAACTTGGCTTCAAGAACCAAACCCAACCTAGCTTCAAGGGTTGTAACATCTCAATTAGGCTTCAAGGACTAGACCCAACCAAGCTTCAAGGGGAGTTAAGCATGCTAAACTTCAACCCAACTTGGCTTCAAGGATTTAGCCCAACCTAACTTCAAGAGATTGTTACTATTAGGCATGCCATCAACAACAAAACTCTGAAAATGAATAACATATTAGACACACAATTCATTCATTATTTCATTATCAATTTCATTCTCATTTTCTCATCATCATTTAGGCATCCATGCCTCAATTATCTCATTTGCATCATTATAGCCAACAACAATGGCTTCACATCTCATCAATAGAGTATATATACTCAATTGTATTGGACATCAACATTTAAAAACCATGACTCATTCATTTCATTTGTATCATTATAGCCAACAATAATGGCATTACGTCTCATTAAGCTCAAATCATATAAAAGCAATTCATCATAACCAATTGCATTGCACATACCTTTTTAATAATCATCATATCTTTTACATTTCATATTTCATAATTAACATATAAACATAGTATCATTCTTATACATCATCAATGTAATAGGCTACTTAACACATTTATAACCAAATGTGTTAAGGTCCAAAGACATATAAATATATGCAATCAAATAAGGTTTGTACTTACCTCATGAGCAATCACACCACACCAAACTCACCTTCCAATAATCCTCAACACTTGGATTAGGGCAACACAATCTCTTCAAAACCTAATCCAAAGATAATTATACATATAAGAAAATAAGAATAACAACTAACTAGGACAAGCTTTACACATGACACGCTCACCAACACGGGCGTGTCCCTGATCGTGCCCTAAGCCAACAATACAGAAGCTTTGACACGCTTAGTAACACGGGAGTGTCAATGGACGTGTCACTCATTCTGCCTCACAGAAACATTGACACGCCCAACAACACGGGCGTGTTAATGGCCGTGTCAATTACTTCTTCTCACAGTAGCTATGACATGCTCAGTAACATGGCCGTGTTAATGGTCGTGTCACAAACGTTAAACTCAGTACCGTTGACACGCCCAACAACATGGCCGTGTCACTGGCCATGTCAGGCAAAAATCATGCATTTCGAACTCTCATCCATGTAAACACAAACACTTCAAAACCTATACTACATCACCCTTAATCAATGTCTTGGTTATATTCATCAATTACCTATAATTTAACACTTATATAACTTCAATATATCATAATAATAATCATTATATACATCACCATGTATCAACTACTCAATTTCCCAATTCATTTATATGAAACCCTTACTAAACGATCTCAACAATCCATCATCATCATCACAAATAACCATATCAAATATAAACTCAATCAATAGAAATCAATACAAGAAAATGAATACTTACTTGAATATTTTGCCAAATCCTCAATCTCCACCTTCAATTCTCTTAAAGTCCTTAAGAATTTGATGTATATGTAGATAAAATCACCTCTCTTTCTCTCTCTCTCTCTCTCTCGTGCAAGAAGAAGAAGAATAATAAGAAGAAGGAAGAAAGAAAGAAAATCTTCTTTCTTTATTCATACTTATCATATATATAATAATATAATTAAATATTTTCTAAAATATTCTCCACCACCACTTTCAACCTTTGACTTTCCTTTCTTCTTTTTCTTTTTCTTTTATTATTATTATTATTATTATTATTATTATTATTATATAAACTTACTTTTCCTACACCACTTTATACATTATGTATATGTGATGTATAGGTTGGTATATGTATATCTCTTATATATTTTATCCTTCATATACATCTATCTCTTATAATATTTTCCTTACCTATTTTACCAACATATCTTCGCACTACAATTATTCCAATGTACACTAAAATCGGGTATTAAATTAATTCATTTCTCTTCTTTTTACCTTCATTAATTTAACTTGTATATATATTTCCATAAATACAACATATACACTCTCTTCACTTCTTTTCTCTTTCCGTTAAACATATACATTAAATTCAAATACCATAACAAATTCCAAATCTTTTAGGGTGTACTTTGGGATATTACAATTCTCTCCCCCTTAAATAATTTCGTCCTCAAAATTATCTATTACAATAGCAATCCATTCTTAACACAATAATATCTTAATTTTCATATAAAGTTAATTATATTCTTAAGTAATTATGTCATCAAATCACATAACTTTTACTCTCCCCCTTAGATACAATCATCTTCTCTAAATTTCATAACTCCTTCTTATATATATATATATATCTTATTACTTTCTCAACAAAGCAATCAAGATAATTTCTTTACATTCCCAATGAATTTGCCTTTATACAAAAATCAGATCATCTTATAATATACTTATACTTCGTCCAATTATTACCTTCAAGATATTTTATCACTTCATCTCTTTATAATAACTCTCTTAACTTTAACAATCATGAATTTATATCTTAATATTGATTATCCCGTCAGTACAATCATTTTCAGAATAGACATTTATCAAACTTTAATTGATAATAACATCCTTTTTTTTTATACACTTAATTCCTTCTTTAGCATGCTTCTCACTTAACATACATATTAGTACAATGCCTTTAAACTTACTTTACAAATAATCAATCTTTTTCCCTTTTATCATCATTTACAATTGATATAACTCAATTTATTCATGTCCATTCATTAGTAAGAATATTACATCATATACATTATCACTTAAATTCTACACTCTTAATACTACAATACATATTAAATTTCAGTAATGATTCGCAACCTTAGTCAAATCCAGATCAATTGATCTATCTGTCATAATATACCCACGTTTCAATCTTGTTCAATTCAAACCAACAATTAATTTATTTAAACTTATCATGAAATTTCACAATATACATATATATATATAACCTAATTCCACTAGAGCAAACTTATATTCAATTCCTGATCTCTTCAGATCCATATTCAGTCAAATTATCATGATAACAAATTACTTCAAATTATCTTTCAATATACACATAGCTTATTTTTTATTATCTTAATATAATTTCCACCAATTCTCATGATAATCTCATACCATAATTACTATCTATAGTTCACTCACTTAAACTTCAAGTCCATTCACTTATTCACTTTATACCATAAACATATTCAATACTCTCTTCAATTAATAACATATCTATCCATTTTAACAATCCAACAATATTTCCTCTCTTTAGTAATCCAACCATAAGGTTTATTAGAGAGAGATTCAAATTGTAGAGGAAAGAGTACATACTTTAATCTTGATTTTATTTTTAACTCAGTTCCAACTTTAGTCTTTTATTCATTTCATTATAACCTTTTTCACAAGTATGCTTCCATAATCAGAAATTCCAAAATTTACTTTACTTAAATAAATTCCCATTCTTTAATTTATCAATTAAACTCATATAACTTTTTTTTTCATGTAGAACTTCATCCACACACTATCATTCATCTCATCTAATTCAAATACATTACAATTCACATAATGCCACATCCGAGACCAACCTAGGTGTTAATGCATATGCATGTATTACAAGTTTCATTTCAAAAACTTTTCTTTTTAATTCTATTTAGGCTTTTCAAAACTTTTTCTTTTTAATTCCACTTAGGCCAAGAATCTCGAACCTAAGCTCTGATACCAAAATAATTGTAACACCCCCATACCCTATATAAATTCTATACATATACCGGGTATACATACAGTACGTATATAAAGTATAGGAATGTCACTTTTTGTTTCAATTTAAAAACCTTTAGCTAAATTCAAACAATATTACATTAATTTAAAGAGCGTTTACAAAATCATTATACTTTTAATGATCTTATATATATATAATAATCTTATCTTTACCAAAACTTCATTTATACATATAAATACATTCTTGTCAGAAATACAACATAATTAAAATTATACATGTATGCATCACCTTCTAGTTGGTCTCGACATACTCTTACTCTTCTCATGGCATAACGATTGACTTCAGATCTACCACCTACTCACATGCGCTATTACACAACCGCGCTAAGCTCGAGAGCTTAGTAGTACAGATAAATAATATAAACATACATTACAGAAATTCGAACATATATAAATATATACTTCATGTACCATTAGTTTCTTATCATGTTTTCCTTTTACAATTACACCTTTCATATATCTCTACTAATCTCATATATTATATACATATACACATATCATTAACACAAACCACAATTCCATAACTAATACTCACAATGTCTACATCAATACACATATTACATGTCATACTATATTTTCAGAATCTCATCTTTCAACTTAGCTTCTCAAGCCATATTTCTTTTCAATAGTTTACTTATGTATTGTAATCATATCATACTTCATAACATTACATGTTCTTATTTTATTCAATTAATTCATTATTCACAATTCACCATTCATGAATCACATTTCCAACAAAGACAAGCATGGGCCCAAAGACTCTAATATGTCATTCAACTTTCAGAGTTAATGTTTTGGTTTCATTATCACATTTATCATTATCATTATCCCAACTAGGCTTCAAGGATTAGGCTCAACCAAGCTTCAAGGGAACAAATCATGCTAAGTATAAACCCAACTTGGCTTCAAGAACCAAATCCAACCTAGCTTCAAGGGTTGTAACATCTCAATTAGGCTTCAAGGACTAGACCCAACCAAGCTTCAAGGGGAGTTAAGCATGCTAAACTTCAACCCAACTTGGCTTCAAGGATTTAGCCCAACCTAACTTCAAGAGATTGTTACTATTAGGCATGCCACCAACAACAAAACTCTGAAAATGAATAACATATTAGACACACAAATTCATTCATTATTTTATTATCAATTTCATTCTCATTTTCTCATCATCATTTAGGCATCCATGCCTCAATTATCTCATTTGCATCATTATAGCCAACAACAATGGCTTCACATCTCATCAATAGAGTATATATACTCAATTGTATTGGACATCAACATTTAAACAACCATGACTCATTCATTTCATTTGTATCATTATAGCCAACAACAATGGCATTACATCTCATTAAGCTCAAATCATATAAAAGCAATTCATCATAACCCATTGCATTGCACATACCTTTTTAATAATCATCATATCTTTTACATTTCATATTTCATAATTAACATATAAACATAGCATTATTCTTATACATCATCAATGTAATAGGCTACTTAACACATTTATAACCAAATGTGTTAAGGTCCAACGACATATAAATATATGCAATCAAATAGGGTTTGTACTTACCTCATGAGCAATCACACCACACCAAACTCACCTTCCAATAATCCTCAACACTTGGATTAGGGCAACACAATCTCTTCAAAACCTAATCCAAAGATAATTATACATATAAGAAAATAAGAATGATAACTAACTAGGGCAAGCTTTACACATGACACGCTCACCAACACGGGCGTGTCCCTGATTGTGCCCTAAGCCAACAATATAGAAGCTTTGACACGCTTAGTAACACGGGAGTGTCAATGGACGTGTCACTCATTCTGCCTCACAGAAACATTGACACGCCCAACAACACGGGCGTGTTAATGGCCGTGTCAATTACTTCTTCTCACAGTAGCTATGACACGCTCAGTAACATGGTCGTGTTAATGGTCGTGTCACAAACGTTAAACTCAGTACCATTGACACGCCCAACAACATGGCCGTGTCACTGGCCGTGTCAGGCAAAAATCATGCATTTCGAACTCTCATCCATGTAAACACAAACACTTCAAAACCTATACTACATCACCCTTAATCAACATCTTGGTTATATTCATCAATTACCTATCAATTTAACACTTATATAACTTCAATATATCATAATAATAATCATTATATACATCACCATGTATCCACTACTCAATTTCCCAATTCATTTATATGAAACCCGTACTAAACAATCTCAACAATCCATCATCATCCTCACAAATAACCATATCAAATATAAACTCAATCAATAGAAATCAATACAAGAAAATGAATACTTACTTGAATATTTTGCCAAATCCTCAATCTCCACCTTCAATTCTCTTAAAGTCCTTAAGAATTTGATGTATATGTAGATAAAATCACCTCTCTTTCTCTCTCTCTCTCTCTCTCTCTCTCGTGCAAGAAGAAGAAGAATAATAAGAAGAAGGAAGAAAGAAAGAAAATCTTCTTTTTTTATTCATACTTATCATATGTATAATAATAATATAATTAAATATTTTCTAAAATATTCTCCACCACCACTTTCAACCTTTGACTTTCCTTTCTTCTTTTATTATTATTATTATTATTATTATTATTATTATTATTATTATTATTATTATTATTATATAAACTTACTTTTCCTACACCACTTTATACATTATGTATATGTGATGTATAGGTTGGTATATGTATATCTCTTATATATTTTATCCTTCATATACATCTATCTCTTATAATATTTTCCTTACCTATTTTACCAACAAATCTTCTCACTACAATTATTCCAATGTACACTAAAATTGGGTATTAAATTAATTCATTTCTCTTCTTTTTACCTTCATTAATTTAACTTGTATATATATTTCCATAAATACAACATATACACTCTCTTCACTTCTTTTCTCTTTCCGTTAAACATATACATTAAATCCAAATACCATAACAAATTTCAAAACTTTTAGAGTGTACTTTGGGATATTACACCCACTAAGCAAACGCTTAGCGAGTTTAGTTTTCTTTTCTAAACTCGTAGGTTGAGCGAGAAGCTGTTTTCTGCAGTGTCTCGAGCCGCTGGTGTTGGCAACTTTTTGGATAGAAAGTTATTATAAGTAATGTAACTAGAATGGCATGTACATATGTTAGCGTAAACTAAGAATTGTATGTATGACTAGTGAAAGACCAAAGTACGTGTGCTAAGTATATTAACTACTGTATGTTGGTGTGAATTAGTGCGTTTGGATGTGTGTGTAGAAGTGTGAAATTTTAATGCAGGTTTTGGTGGAGGATATAAGGAGGTCGACTATAGAAGTGCTTGAGATTGATTGAGATTGATTGGTTGAGATAAAAAATGTTTTCATTAAAAAAAATCAGTTTTGGCGACACTTGGGACCACCAATTATAGGGGAAATTCTGGCAACATTTTTGTAAAATGTGTATTATAAATTGACTAAGTATAGAACCAAGACTTGAATATCATAAAATAGCATTCCATCTTGGTCTATAAACATAAGCTAAGATGGGGTGTTACATTTAGTGGTATCAGAGCATTGGTTAAGTCAATTCTGGGTAGTTAGTTGAATCAAACTGTGAATGCATGACACATAGGTTTAGGAAGGGAATTTTAATAAGCTGATGTGTATGTTTATGATGCTTATTAGTAATATTGTGGTATTGATAATAGGAGTGAGGATGAGTGATTCAAAGCAACCAGCTAAATTGGCTTTAGGTCCAAAACCTTATCCTCGGCCCAGCACAAGTGAGAAACAAGCCATAGATAAGAAGCTTTTTGAATTGGGGAAGGAGAATCTACGCCAGAAAATTAAAATGGAAGCCAGAGAGTGAGAAATAGCAGAGTTAAAAGAAGAATTAGTTAGAATGAAAGGGAAACAGGAGGAGCAAGAGGAAGTAATAGATCAGTTGAGAGACTTGAGACTCCAGGACCGGGAAGACTTAGTGTTAGCCCTGGATAATAGTAGGCTCTTGATGGAAGATGTTATGGCATTACAAGTGGATAAGAGGCAAACTACAATAGAGCTTGAGAATCTGAATCGTTTGGCTAGGACCTTGCAAGGAAGGGTAGAGATGTTACAGGATAGAATGGACGAACTCCCTCATAACCTTCCTAGAGTTCAGTCTAACGAGGTAGATCCGGATCCGATGGAGCTTGCTTTAGATAGTGCTGCCTCTCCCCGAGCTCCTACTTATTGAGCTGTGATGGGCTGATGATTTTGCTACCCCTTTGGTTATGTATATAGGCGGATAAAAATGCAACAGTAGATAGGCCATTTTGCTGTAAATAGATATAAATAGGCCGGACAAGTAACAAACTAATATAGGCCATTTTACTGTACATAGATGTAAAATAGGCCATAATAGGAGTATGTAATGATGTATGTTAAATATGTATGAAAACGCGATTATGTGAATAAATAAGGTTATGTTTATATTAAGTGTATGATTTGAAATTATGATTGGAATTTATCTATGTACATGCCATATAGGAAATTTGATATGCCAAGCCAAACCAGCTGCTAACTTTATTATGATATACATGTATATGATTGTAGAATGTCACAAGAAGTTGAATCACAGAGAGCCGTAGACAAGGAGGGCGAGTCACGTGCCTCCATGCCTACGAATGTAGAGGAGAGTCTTGGAACTATGCCCCAACCAGCAGTGGTGGCCGCGGAAGGCCCCAATGCTTATTTGTGACAGATGGCAGCAGCATTTCAACAAATGGCAGGAATGGTACCTGCTGCTGCCTAAAGAGAGAGAAAGCCCCCAATCGAGAAATTAAGGAAGTATGGGGCTAAGGAATTTAAAGCCAGTAGGGAAGAAGAATCTGAGGAAGCGGAATACTAGTTAGATAGTACCATTAGAGCGTTGGATCAATTAAGGTGTACGCCAGAGGAAAGATTTATTTGTGCCACGTCTCTTTTGGTTGAAGAAGAGTACATTTGGTGGGAGACTACACAGCAGCGCGTGCCACCAGAACAGCAGACATGGGAATTTTTCCAAACCGAGTTTAAGAATAGATACATCACCGAGGCATACTTAAATGCAAAAAGGAATGAATTCACGTACTTAAAGCAAGGAAAAATGACGGTATCCGAGTATGAAAAAGAGTTCACTCGTCTTAGTAAGTACGTGAGGAGAATGATAGAAACAGAATAGGAAAGATGCCAGAAATTCTTAGAAGGATTAAACAATGAAAGCAAAGTGCAATTGGTAGCCATAGATATATCAGAATTTTCCAAGCTTGTTGCAAAAGCTTTGGATGTTGAGAAAGTACAAGTGGATGAGAGGAATAGGCATCAACGCATGCAGCAAAAAAGGATGCAAACTCGAGGCCTGGGAGGACCTCAGCAGGCCCGAAAGAGATTCATGGGAGGAAGTAGTTCTATACAACAAGGCCGACGATCTTAGAATCAGAGGTCAGGCCGAGGTATGAGTTATCAAACATCTGTAGCCAGTGCACCAGGGTCGTTTGGAAGAGGCTTCGGAAGAGGATTAAGTAGAGGCAGAGGAAAACATAACAATCCAGGAATTAGTGGAGGATTTGGAAGAAACACGGGTTTTGAAGGATATACTTTTCCCCTATGTGAGCATTGCGGATGAAGACATGGGGGTGAATGTTGGTATTTAACCGAAGGATGCTGGGAATGTGGAGCACCAGACCATATAAAGGTGAACTGCCCTAAAATACAGATGAATACTCCTGCACCAACGGAGAGGTCACAACCTACCTTTGGCAGAGGCCGAGGTAGAGGAAGAGGAGGTAATCCAAATTTTCAAAAGGCACAATCAGAGACTGTTAACCAGCCTAGTACAAGTGCACCAGCAAGGGTATATGTGATGAGAACCCAAGAAGAAGAAGAAGCACCGGATGTCATTGTTGGTACATTTTATATGTTCAGCAAACCTATACATGCTTTAATTGATCCCGAATCCACACATTCATACATATGCATGCATAGTGAGAATTTAGAAGGATTACCAGTAGAATATGTCAAGTCCAGTATACTAGTTACAAACCCTATAGGAGATGAAGTAGTTACGAACAAAGTAATCAAAGAATGCCCTATAGAGATACACGGAAACGTATTTCTTGGAAATTTGATGGAATTACCATTTTGGGAATTTGACGTAATTTTAGGAATGAACTGGTTAGCAAAGCATAAAGCAATAATTGACTGCGAGAAGAAAAGGGTGACGCTCCATACCCCTCGCTGAGAGGAAGTGACAGTAGTCGGAAAAAGAGGTGACTATTTGAACAATATAATATCGGTAGTGACGGTAAGGAAGCTAATACAAAAGGGATGTGAAGCATATCTAGTAAGCGCCATGGAAGTAAAGAAAGATGCTACTAAGATCCAAGACATACCGATGGTGCGTGATTTTCCCGATGTTTTCCCAGATGAGCTACCCGGACTACCACCTAAGAGAGAAGTGGAATTCACCATAGATGTTTATCCGGGAGCTGCACTAGTGTCGATTGCCCCATACCGAATGGCACCAGCGAAACTCAAGGAATTGAAGATGCAATTACAAGAGCTACTTGACAAAGGCTTTATACGACCGAGCGTTTCCCCATGGGGCGGACCAGTACTTTTCGTCAAGAAGAAGGATGGATCCTTAAGGCTATGCATGGATTATCGACAGTTGAACAAGCTCACAATCAAGAACAAGTATCCACTACCATGCATTGACAATTTATTCGATCAACTCAAAGGAGCTAGTGTATTTTCAAAGATGGATCTCCGATCGGGATACCATCAGCTGCCAATTAAGAAGGAGGACATTCCAAAGACTGCTTTCAGAACTCGGTACGGACATTATGAGTTTCTTGTAATGCCTTTTGGGCTTACAAGCCCACCAGCAGTATTTATGGATTTGATGAATCAAATTTTCCATCCGTACCTCGACCAATTCATAGTGGTGTTTATAGACGACATTCTTGTTTTTTCAAAGAACAAAGAAGAGCACGATAAATTTTGGCTGGAAGAAGTGACATTCTTGGGACACATTGTATCTGCTGAGGGCATCAGAGTGGATCCTAAGAAAATAGAAGCTATTTTGGATTGGAAACCGCCAAGGACAGTAACAGAAGTGAGAAGTTTCCAAGGATTGGCAGGATACTATCAACGATTTGTGAAAGGATTTTCCATTATCGCCACCCCAATGACCAAGTTGCTTCAGAAGAATGCTAGATTTCAGTGGACAAATGAATGTCAAAGAAGCTTCAAGAAACTAAAAGGAAAGCTAACAAATGCCCCGAAACTCATGCAACCAGTGTCCGGTAAGGACTTTGTGATATACAGCGATGCATCGCACATTGGCCTAGGTTGTGTACTCATGCAAGAAGGTAAAGTGGTCTCGTATGTTTCTCGGCAACTTAAACCATATGAGAAGAATTATCCAACACACGACTTAGAATTGGCGACTATTGTATTGGCATTCAAGACATGGAGACATTATCTGTATGGAGAAAAATGCTACATTTATATGGATCACAAAAGCTTGAAGTATCTGCCAACACAAAAGGACCTCAATTTGCGACAAAGGAAATGGATCCAAATTTTGGAGAATTATGACTATGTCATAAACTATCATCCAGGAAAGGCGAACGTCGTGGCTGACGCACTTAGTAGGAAATCAATGCAAGCCTTAAGTGCTATGAGGATCAGTTTGAGACCAACAGAAGAAGGAGCACTGCTAGCAGAATTGCAAACACGACCCACGCTTTTTTAGGAAATCCACCAAGCGCAAAAAAAAGATAAACAAGTCCAAAAATGGATCAAGCAAGTACATGAAGGAAAAAGTACAAAGTTCCAAATTTCAAGAGATGGCAGTTTATATTACGAAAGTCGGACAGTAATACCAGCAACAGGAGATATAAAGAAGAAGATTCTTCAGGAAGCCCATAGTAGTCCTTACGCAATGCACCCAGGGGCTACAAAAATGTACCAAGACTTGAAGAAATTCTATTGGTGGCCAGGAATGAAGAGAGACATCGTAGATTTCGTAACCAAGTGTTTGACATGCCAGCAAGTGAAAAGCATAACATCAAGTACCATCAGGACTATTACAGCCAATTACAATTCCGACATGGAAATGGGATCGCATCACTATGGATTTCATCACAGGACTGCCAATGACGAGAGATAAACATGACGCTGTATGGGTAATTGTCGATCGAATAACTAAGTTAGCTCATTTTCTGCCTGTGCGAATGGACTATTCAATGAATAAGTTGGCAGAAATATACGTCAAAGAGATTGTATGATTGTATGGAGTCCCAACATCTATTATTTCAGACAGAGATCCACGGTTCACTTCAAACTTTTAGAGAAAGCTCCAAACAGCCCTCGGAACCCAAGCAAGCTATACACTGCTTTCCATCCTCAAACGGATGGGCAATCTGAAAGAGTAATTCAGATTTTGGAGGACATGTTGAGAGCATGTGTTATGGAGTTTAAAGGCAGCGAGGATAAGTACCTAAGCCTAATGGAATTCGCATATAACAACAGCTACCAATCCAGCATATAGATGGCACCCTATGAAGCATTGTACGGAAGAAAGTGCAGAACGCCAGTATGCTGGACAGAACTAAGTGAGGAAAAAGTTCTTGGACCCGACATTGTGAGGGAGACTCAGGAGAAAGTGGACATCATTCGAGACAGACTAAAGGTTGCATCAGATAGACAGAAGTCGTACGCAGACCTAAAATGAAAAGACATAGAATTTGTAGTAGGGGATAAAGTTTTCCTTAAAGTTTCTCCATGGAAGAAAGTACTGAGATTTAAGCAGAAAGGCAAGTTAAGTCCCAGATTCATTGGACCGTATGAAGTCATTGAACGTATAGGCCCAGTAGCTTATTGGCTAGCCCTACCACCCGAACTGGACATGATACATAATGTTTTTCATGTTTTGATGTTACGACGATATCATTCAGACCCTGCACACGTCATCAAGACACAAGATATCGAGGTCCAGCCTGACTTGACCTATGAAGAGGAGCCAGTGAAGATTTTGGCATAAGAGGTTAAAGAATTGAGAAATAAGAAAATTCCTTTGGTTAAGGTATTGTGGAGAAATCATAAGGTAGAAGAGGCAACCTGGGAAAGAGAAGAAACTATGAAGCAGCAATACCCACACTTGTTTAAAACTGACCAGCTTCGAGACAAAGCCTAAATTTTAGAGGGGAAGAAATGTCATGACCCAACTTATACATATGTACAGTATGTCCATGTACAGTAAGAGGAACCATCCCGAGAAGCTACTCAAAAGCGCGAAGTGAAGGGAAGTTCTGTAGAACTGAAAGGACCTATTTGAAAAGATTGCAAAGTTTTGTGGAGGTGACTGTAATTACCAAAATTTGTTCCAGAGGTCCTTAATAGTGCATATAATAGACTCCAAAAATGGAAAGTAGAAAAAAATCGGGTAGCAACGGCGCGACATGGTTTTTCTCGAAAATGCATGGTTTGGAAGATATAGGGGATTTTGACCAGAGGCATCATGGTCATTTTCAAAAGTGTCTCAAAAGTAATAATGGATCTCAAAAATGAAAATTAGAGAAAAAACTGAGTCAAAAAGTGTACCACAGCATTCGGCGGAAGTGCGCGGTTTAAAAGTTACGAACGAGTAATCGCCGGAGAGTATTTTAGTCTTTTCACATCTTAGACCATAAAATTACAGCACAAGGAGGTTGAGGGGCCAAAATATAATTAAAAGAAAGTCCAAGGGCTTGGGTTTTAAATAAATAAAAGAAAGAGACATTTGGACCAATGAGAATTAGCCATTTTCCCACTTAAGTGTACCAATGGGAAATCAACACTTACACCATCACATCTTAACCTCTCTTGGCTGCCATTTGGAGGAGAGAACACCAAATAAATAAAAGCCAAGAGCTCTCTTTGTTCTTGCTTGGCCAAATTGAAGAGAAAGGGAAAAGAGAGAGAGAGATTGTTTTTCAAGTAGCTAATTTTGGTTGCAAACTTGGGTAGAGAATAAGACTTTAAGGTAAGGAAATTCATCTATGGTCCAATTTCTTTCATTGGTTATATTATTTGTAAGATACAAATGAAAGAATAAATATGATGATTATAGAAAATTTAAGAAGTTGAAGAGAAAATGAAAGAGATGATTTGCACATATAAGATTAAGGATAAAAAGGATGACTAGTAGTATTAGTTAGCAAAATAAGGCATGAAGCACTTAAATTTTATTATGTTTTTAACATGGATTTTATGAAAATTATAGGAAATCAAGAAGTGAGAGAGAAGGAAGCAAAGAAGGCATAAAAGAACTAGAAACAAGTGAAAAGAATTAAGGTTTGGTACTTAAATCATTGCCCTTTTCAATTAATTCACATATTTTGCATTATGGGACTTTTGAAATGGTTTTGAAATGATGTTATTATGTGTGGTAAATATGTGCGAAAGTTCTCTTGAAGCATTTGTAATTAATTGATTGTGAAAAGAATGAAAACAAAACAAACTAGCTAAATTTGCTCAATTATCCATAAACTTTGATGAACTTTTAATCACCCCTTTGGTTTGATTTTTGAAAGAGGGACCCTTATTCCTTCAATGATATCACAAAAGGAGTCTAAAAATCAATTTTGCAAGAAAAAAATGAATTTTCCTCAAGTTTTGAAAATTGGGCCGAATGGTCCCTTTTGGGCACCATTCTGCAGCTTTCATTTTGGGCAGTCCGTTGAAGGGGCAAAAGAAGGAAATTTCTGATGAAATTTTACATGCATTTAGTTAACTTATGAAAGTGTTTTCCTGCGAAAATTCAGCCAAAAATAAGTTTGGTTACTTGGTCAAAACTGTTGCCAAAGTTGACTGATTTTCAGCAGTAAAAACAGATTTTACCATTTAGTTGACGCGCGCCATTGTGTTGCCGATTTTACGCGTCGTGCCACTATTCATTTGGTCATTTTTTTCTAAATGTGTTAAAAACTTGAATATTATGATATGGATTGATGTTAAATCATATAAAATGACATGAAGGAGAATTGGAAATGATCAGAAAGGCATCATGACAAGCTATTCCGACAATACATGCATTATGGAAAAATCATGGCTTATTGAATATTATGATCAAATTAAGTAATAAATTGTTTACGCTCTACTTGGTTATGACAGAACCCTTGAGATAAGGGTATGATGCATCATACTATTATTGTAGTACTGCTCATGACATGACATGATATTCCGACTGAAGGCCGATGATTACAATGACATGATCAATGATTCAATGAACAATGGCTATTAGCACATGTGCAAGAATTATGATGAAGGATGATGAAATATGCACCATGACGCATATCATCCTGTAATATCTCACCATGACAAGATATGTGTATCATGACCCTTCCTTATCCGTTGATGTTCTGTTAAACCAGTAGAGCACCTAAATTGATAAAAGCAAAACAAGAAATTTCTAAATTTAGAATATGGGATTTAATCTTTTATCATTATGTTTAGATCTTATTTATTGTTTTAAAGTATTCAAATACATGTTTTTAATTATTCTTTTAATCTATTTATTTAATGCAATGATTTAAGTACCCACTAAGCAAACGCTTAGCGAGTTTAGTTTTCTTTTCTAAACTCGTAGGTTAAGCTAGAAGCTGTTTTCTGCAGTGTCCCGAGCAGCTGGTGTTGTCAACTTTTTGGATAGAAAGTTATTATAAGTAATGTAACTAGAATGGCATGTACATATGTTAGCGTAAACTAAGAATTGTATGTATAACTAGTAAAAGACCAAAGTACGTGTCCTAAGTATATTAACTACTGTATGTTGGTATGAATTAGTGTGTATGGATGTGTGTGTAGAAGTGTGAAATTTTAATGCAGGTTTTGGTGGAGGATATAAGGAGGTCAACTATAGAAGTGCTTGAGATTGATTGAGATTGATTGGTTGAGATAAAAAAATGTTTTCATTAAAAAAAATCAGTTTTGGCGACACTTGGGACCACTAATTATAGGGAAAATTCTGGCAAAATTTTTGTAAAATGTGTATTATAAATTGACTAAATATAGAACCAAGACTTGAATATCATAAAATAGCATTCCATCTTGGTCTATAAACATAAGCTAAGATGGGGTGTTACATTGATAGTTCCTCCAACAAATAATTCTTCTTGGATGAACAAGAACAAAGGCAGTTGCTACCTTTAATCGTTTGTTAATGCTTTGATTGTTGCTCTCAAAAGTCAAATTGATTTGCTTCCTTTCCTTCACAGATTTGGTTTGCAATTCTCCCCAATTTTCCTCCTCTCATTTCTGTCCCTTTTTGTGTTGTTATTTATAGAATTTTTTTTTATGGTTTTTTCCTAGTTACACACGGCATACAATATTTAATAAGAAAAGGAAACTGAAACCTAATTGTATTAGATTTTGAAAAATTTCGCTGGCGAAAAAACTTCTGAGAAAAAATTGCACTGGCGAAAAAATTTGCCGCAGGAAAAATTGCATTGGCAAAAAAAATCTGCCACAGTTGGTTGTGGCAGTGGGCGGGGAATAGGTCTGTGGGCCATTTCGCCTGCTGGAAACTCCTGCGGGCGAAATGGCCCACGGCCAAGCCCGCGCTGGAATTTTCTTCGACGATTTTTTCGTACAATAAAAATTAGATTTTTATTTATTTTTATTTTTATTTTTATTTTTTTGATTTTTATTTTGATTTTTATTTTTTTATTAATAAAAATTAGATAATAAAGCATAAATTATTTAATTAAGATAACAAAAATCATTTTGGACCAATTAAAATATATTAGGCAACACAAAAATTATTTTGGACTAAATAAAATATATTGGACCGGACCGGGTCAAAAATTAAGGGTCTACAAAGAAATCAAACAGTTGATTGGTGTCAAGCCCCAATATAGGAGGTCATATAAGATCCGATATGAGGGTTCCAAACATTACGCAACCACGAGTCAATTTTTTGAGGTTGGGTGTTTGGTTATCGAGTAGCAGGGAAGTGTCCGGGAGTCACCATGTGCACTCTCGTCGTTACCACTTGAGTCGTCTCACTTGGGATCAAGTAAGAAAAATGTTAATATTAATATCAAACCTATGATAAAAGATAAATTACCGGTTTGCTTTTCTACAGGTGGATACAACCTGTTGGAGAGCCGAAGAGAAAAATGGCTGGATTAAATGCATGACTGATGCAATGCCTTTGCACAACTCTCGTTGAATTATTGCTGGCCCAGTCTCTAGTGGGTGGTTTCTAGGCGAGAGAGTACATGACTGGTTCCTTGGACCTAACCGGTGCAGAGTACCAGTTGATATTCCATCATTTGTTCTGAATAGTATAGCAATGCCAGAGCCCTTTTGGAGTTGTTCCTGTAATGGTTTCGATGTTCATGACTTCCTACTCTTATTGGGTGTGTCATATGCTCAATTTATCCAGGATCATCTGCTAAGTTTTGAAGTGTCAACTGCTAATGTCCGTGGGCTATCTGGAGGTGAAGAAGAAATAGAAGCAGAGATAGGAGAAGATGAAGAATATGAGGAAGAGGATGAGGATGAGGAAGAAGATGAGGACGAGTCTTCTTCTCAATCCCATGGCAATTCCAGAGCTGGCACTTTCCAGGTAGCTATCACTTTATCAATACAACTGTCTCTTCGTTTATCTATTCTGATTATTTATATGATCATTGTAGGCTGTTGGTTCCTCTGACTATGGGGCTATCCCTCTGTATGAAACCCTGATACAGTGATAGTTTTCTCCATTTGCCCCTTCTCATTTAGATGTGCCATCTGATTCGCATTGCTTTGATCTGAATTACCTAGTCAGTCATTCTTATCCCATAATGATGTATGCTTGCATGTATACATGGAAATGTATGGATTTACCCTTTCCTTTTCTGGCTCATAGCGGATGCTTGAGGAGAAAAATAGGAAGCTTCAGGAAGAATTAGCTACAAGTCATCGACATACAGCCCATTTTGAGGAAATGTATCAACAAGAGGAACGGGACTTTCGATACTTTCGATTTCAGGGCATGAGGGAACCAAATGCCTCTTCATCAAGGGGATCCTGGACTATTATCCATGATATGCCACCTCCCTATTTAGGTGATGATAGAACTAATTTTTGAAGTCCTGGGGGTTTAGATATTCCTTCTTCGAGCGGATATTGGACGGATAATATGCCCCCTCCTCCAATGGGTGATGATTTTTAAGGCTTTGTCTGATTATGAACTGCCTCCTTCCTTGCATTGACAAAAATATAAAACTTGTAATAAAAACTTATAATAAAACTTGTAATTAAGCCAAAAATGGTAATGATAATAATAATTTTTTTTTGTACACTTTTTTTTTTACTTTTGCTTTTTTTTTTAAATTAGATACAGTGGCTTTGTCAAAATCAATGTCAATGTACATCAGGACACAAATTTCCAAATTAACATATCTATAACATCACAGCCCTAGTTACCATACTAAACTTGGGAATCATTTCTATTTAAGCAAGAACTGTTGCACTTCAGTTAAGCACATACACGCTACATAGTCAAAGGTCTCATTGAGTTTGAATATGGTCTATCTCATATGCATGCTTATCCAAACTATCTCCACTAATAGACTCTACCTACCAAGGGAGATCAATAGGTCTTTGATAGGCTTGAAATGGGGTCTATAAGGGACATGGATTAAATGAAGGCCATTTGTAAGTTGGAGTCATTGTGACACTATGGGCAAACCCTCACACTATAAATTTCTTGTTACAACTTTAGGCAGATGGGAGCAATCTTGCTAGACTCTAAACTTCTTCTATCTTTGTAATATCCTCATATGTGGCTTAGAAGTTTTGATTATGTTGTTGTTGTTGTTATTGTTAAATTGGATTGAATGTATATGATGGGATAAGAAAAGAAATTGGAAAGTGAATGCTTGTGCATATGTGTTTTGGAGGAAGAATTAGGGTTTAGAGACAAATGTATATGTTGTGTATATGATGATATATATAACATATAAAGTGGTCAAATGAAGAGTCAAGGTGATGGTTAAGTGGAAGAAGATATTTTTGGTTGTTAATGAAATTACATATGAGGGCTCATATGAGACAAAAGTTGGCTAAATGATTGAGGGCATATTGGTATTTGCTTGGATAAGAATACTTGGTGGAGATTAAAAGCAAAATTTGACTTTGTATCTTGATCATTGTCTTCTTTCTTCATGAAGTGGCCGGCTCTCCATTAGCAAAAGGAAAAGAGAAGTGTTCTTGAGGCAAGAAGCAAATTGAAGAAGCAATCCAAGGTTTTGACAAAGGATTTGTGGAATTTCTTCTTTTCAAGTAAGTATTTTCTTGTTTTCTTTACTTATTTGGAAGTTGTGTTGGAAGTAAAGCAGGGTTTGATGATTTTGTGATTTGGTGGATTTGAGATGTGTTTGGTTGTGTTTTCAAGTGTTAAATTGATTTTAAGTTATGAGTTTAATTGAAGGTTGTTGTTGGAAATGATGGTTGTTGATTTGGATGGATGGAGAAGGATGTTGATTTTAGGGTTTTGAGTTAATATGTGTTTAATTGTGATATTAATGTGTGGTGAAGTAGTTCTTGTGATGAATATGTGTTTAGAACATTGATTATGTTCATGTGAAATATGTTATATGATGAATATTGTGTTTGAGTGCAATTGAGAAAGGGTTGGTTTTAGTTAAGGTTTTGTGATTTGGTGACACGGCCAAAAGCAATTTAGGGGAGTGGGCGTGTCCCTTAGGGGAGTGGGCGTGTCAATTGTTTGAATTAGCTACTGCCTCTTTTCTTTTTAAGGACACGGGCGTGTCACTCAAGTTGGTTGGGCGTGTCATTTATTTGAGGAAGCTACTGCCTCTTTTCTTTTTAAGGACACGGGCGTGTCACTCAAGCTGGTTGGGCGTGTCAATCAAGTGAGTTGGGCGTGCCCTTCAAATGATTTGAACATTGTTTGATTTCTTGGTTCTCTTTGCATGGTTCAAATTCTTCAAAAGTTCCATTGTTCCTAAACTTAAACATGAACATTATAAACATGTTTCAAACACAAGAATGATCTAATCAAATGAATGTGGATGGTCCTAAAGCTATGAATCATGTCAATTGTGTTTTGCCCTAATTGCATTGTTGAGAATTAACAATGTTATGTTATGCACTTTGAATGGTAATGTGTTTTATGAGTAATGTGGAATGAAATGTTAATATTTATGAATGATGTTATGTGAGATAAAAATACACTTGAATAATGAAGTGTTATATTGTGAAATGAAATGTGGAGCCATTGTTATTGGCTAAGGTGATTTAATGGAGATAAATGAGGCATGTTTGCCTAAATGATAATGAGAATTGAGAATGAAATCTAAATGAATTGTGTGGCTAATGTGTTATTCCATTTTCAGAGTTTGTTGTTGGTGGCATGCCTAATGAGTGTAACAATCTCTTGAAGTTAGGTTGGATTGAATCCTTGAAGCCTAATTGAGATGTTACAACCCTTGAAGCTAGGTTGGGTTAGTTCTTGAAGCCAAGTTGGGTTGATGCTTAGCATGCTTTGCTCCCCTTGAAGCTTGGTTGAACTTAATCCTTGAAGCCTAGTTGGGTATATGATATTGATATTGATAAATGTGATAACAAAACCAAAGCATTAACTCTGAAAATTGAATGACATATTAGTGTGTCTTGGGCCCATGCTTGTCTTTGCATCTATGTTGTTACATGTATGATATAAATTAAAATTGGCATTGTATAACATTTAAGCATGTCTATTGCATGTTTTATCTTACTAAGCCCTTGGCTTAGCGCGATAGTGTTTAATCGCGCAGGTGATAGAACTGATAGAATCGAACCCGAGAGCTCTTCGAGACCGAGTGAGAGTAGACATTGAAGAGTTGATTTTGGGAGCTTAAAGATCAGAGCTGACTTGCCAATCATGTATAAATCTTTTATAGTGTGTAAAGTTTTGTTGATAATGTAAATATATGTATAATAGTAAATATGTATTCAAATGTTTTCATATATATACATATTTTATAACTTCCGCTGTGTAATATATAAATGTATATATATATATATATAGATAACTAATATGTTTTGTTTTATAAGTAAATGATCTATTTTGTTAATAAGATATAATGATATGGATATGGCATCAAGTTTTAAAATGTTTTGAATGTTAAGGAAACCGTAGCATCCCTATGTTTGGTGCACTTATGCTACATTGTTGTGGTTGTAGTGTGTGTGCATCGAATATGGGGGTGTTACAATTGTTTTGGTATCAGAGCCTAGGTTTGAGATTCTCAATCTAGGTAAAATATAATAAAAAGAATATTTTTTACTTAAAAAGTGGTTTTGAATAACATATACGTTTGAGATTGGCAGTCCCTGATCTTTAATAAGATGTAATCTGCTGTGTTTGCAGTATTAGGTGTTGATGGATCCTCACTCAAGACAGTCAGTTGAGGGTAGTGCCGAGAGCATTGCTCCTGCCGAGGGAGCTAGGGTTGATAGTGTTGAGGAGGCACCTGCTTCGGTGTCGGGTAGACCAGCTGGAGAGGAGGTTCCGCCAGCCTGGTTTAGACATATGATGGAAGTAATGAGACAAGCACCAGTACAGCCACCTCCATCACCACCCCAGCCTCAGGTTCAGATGAGACAGTATGATAAATTGAGGAAGTTTGGGGCGGAAGATTTTCTGGGAACCACTGATCCAGCAGTGGCTGAGCAATGGTTAGGCAAAGTGCAGAGAATCTTTATTCAGTTACAAGCCACCCCTGAGGAAAAGTTTGATTATGCCAGGTCATTACTGCAGAAGGACGCATATGACTGGTGGAAGACAGTGCCACACTCTATGGATGATCCTCCAACACTGTCTTACACTGATTTTCTGAGGGAATTTGAGTTGAAGTATACTCCTAGGGAGTATAAGGACATGAAGAAGATGGAGTTCTTAAGCTTGAAACAAGACAGCAAGACTGTTACTGAGTATGAAGTTGAGTTTATTCGACTGAGTCAGTATGCTGGGGGTATCATTGCTGATGAGATTGATCGAAGTCGGCGATTTGAGGAGGGATTGAGGCCCTCAATTATATGTCATGTGGCAGGCTCCAGCTATCAGGATTTCTCCCAGCTAGTTGCAGCAGCTAGGAGTGTAGAGAGAGCCCAGGCCATAGTTACAGCTGCTTCTGAAGAGGAGGTTAGAGTGAGAAGGCCCCAGTTCGAGGCAGGGTCTTCTTCTGCGAAGAGGGGTAGAGGAAGTTTTGTTCCTCGGAGTAGTAGGAGCCAGAGACTAGCAGGTAGGTCAGTGCAGTTCCAGAGGCAGAGATTTAGACCTGCAGCTTAAGTGGCAAGTGCTCCGACCCCGATGATTCGGAGATCCACTCTTCCCATCTGCATCCATTGTGGGAAGCCACATGGTGGTCCTTGTTGGAAGGCTGGTGTTGCAGGGGTATGCTTCAGGTGTGGATCACCAGACCACTTTGTGAGAGATTGCCCTGAGAGGCAGGAGCAGATGCCAGTTGATTCTGCTGCTTCTCGAGCTAGTGTGAGAGGAGGTAGAGGAGGAAGAGGTGTCAGCCGAGGAGGTAGGCCAGGGTTCAGTTCTAGAGGAGGTGCTGCATCCAGAGAGGGTAGACCAGAGGAGGTTGGTTCTTCCCAGAGGATGTATGTTATGCAGAGGCAGCCAGATGCATCGGCAGTCATAGCTGGTACTTTTTCTTTATTTAATACTCCAGTACTTGCTTTGATTGATCCGGGTTCCACGCATTCTTATGTTAGTGTATCTGTTTTGCCTGTATCTGATGTGCATGCTGAGTCCCTAGGATTTGATGTGTTGGTGACAAATCCATTAGGGCATAGTGTGGTTGTGAGTAAGGTGCACCGGGATAGTGTAGTGAGGGTGCAGGGTGAGGAGTTCTTTGGAGATTTGATTGAGATGCCATTTAAGGAATATGATGTGATCTTAGGTATGGATTGGCTATCTCGACATGGAGCTGTGGTGGATTGTAAAAAGAAAATTGTTTCTTTGAGAACCGTTGATGGTAGAGAAGTGATAGTATCTAATGAGCAGGAACAGCTAGCCTCCTTATTTATTTCAGCTGTTGCAGCCAGGAGGTTGATTAGAAAGGGGTGTGAAGCCTATCTCGCTCATGTGATAGATACTAGAGTGAAGGGTTCTCCCATTGATAGTATTGCCACAGTTGTTGAGTTCCCTGATGTGTTTCCAGAGGAGTTGCCTGGATTGCCTCCAGAGAGAGAGGTGGAGTTTGGTATTGAATTGTTACCTGGTACCACTCCTATCTCTATTACTCCTTACAGAATGACACCAGCAGAATTGAGGGAGTTAAAAGTGCAATTACAGGAGTTGTTGGACAAAGGATTTATTCGCCCCAGTGTTTCTCCTTGGGGAGCTCCTGTGTTATTTGTGAAGAAGAAGGATGGTACTATGAGGTTATGTATCGATTATAGGCAATTGAATAAAGTGACTATTAAAAATAAATATCCTTTGCCTAGAATCGATGATCTCTTTGATCAGTTGAAGGGTGCAGCTGTATTTTCTAAAATTGATCTGAGATCAGGATACCATCAGCTGAGAGTCAGAGCTGAAGATGTTCCGAAGACAGCTTTTAGGACCAGGTATGGGCACTATGAATTTTTAGTTATGCCTTTTGGTCTGACGAATGCACCTGCAGCTTTTATGGATTTGATGAATAGGGTGTTCAGGCCCTATCTGGATCAGTTTGTTGTGGTCTTCATCGATGACATTCTGGTGTATTCACGGAATGAAGAGGAACATGATATGCATCTGCGGATTGTGTTGCAGATTTTGAGAGAGAAGCAGTTGTTTGCCAAATTGTCGAAATGTGAGTTCTGGTTGGATCAAGTAGCTTTTCTCGGACATATTGTTTCAGCAGAAGGCATTAGAGTTGATCCAAGTAAAGTTGAAGCTATTCTGAATTGGAGTCCACCCAAGTCTGTGACTGAGATTAGAAGTTTTCTGGGTTTGGCAGGCTATTACAGGCGGTTTGTGAAAGGGTTTTCTTTGATAGCTACTCCACTCACCAGATTGCTTCGTAAGGGAGTGAGATTTGTGTGGACGGATCAGCGTCAGGCTAGCTTTGAGCAGTTGAGAGATATGTTAACTCAAGCGCCTGTTTTAACTTTACCTGTTGAAGGCAAACCATATATGATCTACAGTGATGCTTCACATAGAGGTTTGGGATGTGTATTGATGCAGGAAGGGAAAGTTATAGCTTATGCATCTCGACAGTTGAAACCGCATGAGCTTAACTATCCGACCCATGATTTGGAATTAGCTGCCATTGTGTTTGCATTAAAGATTTGGCGCCATTATTTATTTGGGGAAAAATGTTTCATCTACACTGATCACAAGAGTTTGAAGTATTTGGGTGTCCAGAAAGAACTCAATCTTTGTCAGAGGAGATGGTTAGAATTGATTAAAGACTACGACTGCTTAATTGACTATCATCCAGGTAAAGCAAATGTTGTTGCTGATGCTTTGAGTCGGAAGTCTTTAGCTGGTTTAACAGTTTACTCGCTCTCGTTGCTTGTTGAGTTGAGAGCATTGCATGCCAGTTTTGTACCTTGTGATGATGGTGCATTGTTGGCACAGTTGCAATTGAAGCCAGTTTTGTTAGATCAGATCAAAGAGGCTCAGTTGGTTGATATGAAGATTCAGAAGATGATTTCAGATTGCAAGATTAGGAAGACTAGAGATTTTGTTGTGAGAGATGATGGGAGTCTCTGGTTTAAGAACCGATTGTGTGTGCCCGATGATGCTGATTTGAAAAGAGTCATTTTAGAAGAAGCTCATCAGTCAGTGTTTGCTATGCATCCGGGTAGTACGAAGATGTATAATGATTTGAGACAACATTATTGGTGGATGGGGTTGAAGAGAGACATTGCTGAGTTTGTATCGAAATGTCTCACTTGTCAGAAAGTTAAAGCAGAGCATCAAGTTCCAACCGGGTTGCTTCAGCCGTTGTCAGTGCCTGAATGGAAGTGGGAAAGAGTGACAATGAATTTTGTGTCTTGTTTGCCATTGACACAAAGAAGACATGATGCCATTTGGGTGATTGTGGATAGATTGACTAAGACAGCTCATTTCCTTCCAGTGCGGATGGATTACTCTTTGGAGAGATTGGCTGAGCTGTATATCCAGGAGATTGTGAAACTGCATGGTGTTCCAACTTCTTTAGTGTCTGATCGAGATCCCAGGTTTACTTCAAGATTTTGGAAGAGTTTGCATTATGCTATGGGTTCTCGACTGCACTTCAGTACTGCTTTTCATCCACAGACGGATGGACAGTCAGAGAGGGTGATACAGATTCTTGAAGATATGTTGAGAAGCTGTGTCATCGATTTCTCTGGAAGTTGGGATAGATTTTTACCGCTTGTGGAATTTTCTTACAACAACAGTCACCAATCCAGCATTGGTATGGCACCGTTTGAAGCATTGTATGGCAGACGGTGTAGGACACCTCTTTGTTGGAATGAGATTGGAGATAATAAGTTGGTTGGTCCTGATTTGATTCAAGAAACTGAAGAGAAAGTAAAATTGATTCGAGGCAGGTTAAAAGCAGCTTCAGACCGACAGAAGTCTTATGCAGATCTGAAAAGGAGAGACATTCAGTTTGATGTTGGAGATAAGGTATTTTTGAAAGTGTCTCCTTGGAAAAAGATTTTGAGGTTCGGTCGGAAAGGAAAATTGAGTCCTCGTTTCATTGGGCCGTATGAAGTGTTAGAAAGAGTTGGGCCAGTTGCTTATCGACTTGCTTTACCACCTGAGTTGGATCGTATTCATAATGTATTCCATGTTTCTATGTTGAGGAGGTACAGGTCGGATCCATCTCATGTGTTGCCATTTGAATCAATTGAAGTGAACCCAGACTTGACTTTTGAAGAGGAACCAGTTGCTATCTTGGCACGTGATGTGAAAGATTTGAGAAACAAGAGAGTACCATTGGTGAAGATTCTTTGGAAGAACCATGGGAAAGAAGAAGCAACTTGGGAAAATGAGCAAACGATGCGAGAGCAATATCCTCAGTTGTTTTAGAGTTAATTTCAGGTAATTTCGAGGACGAAATTTTCTTTTTAGAGGGGGAGAATTGTAATATCCTCATATGTGGCTTAGAAGTTTTGATTATGTTGTTGTTGTTGTTATTGTTAAATTGGATTGAATGTATATGATGGGATAAGAAAAGAAATTGGAAAGTGAATGCTTGTGCATATGTGTTTTGGAGGAAGAATTAGGGTTTAGAGACAAATGTATATGTTGTGTATATGATGATATATATAACATATAAAGTGGTCAAATGAAGAGTCAAGGTGATGGTTAAGTGGAAGAAGATATTTTTGGTTGTTAATGAAATTACATATGAGGGCTCATATGAGACAAAAGTTGGCTAAATGATTGAGGGCATATTGGTATTTGCTTGGATAAGAATACTTGGTGGAGATTAAAAGCAAAATTTGACTTTGTATCTTGATCATTGTCTTCTTTCTTCATGAAGTGGCCGGCTCTCCATTAGCAAAAGGAAAAGAGAAGTGTTCTTGAGGCAAGAAGCAAATTGAAGAAGCAATCCAAGGTTTTGACAAAGGATTTGTGGAATTTCTTCTTTTCAAGTAAGTATTTTCTTGTTTTCTTTACTTATTTGGAAGTTGTGTTGGAAGTAAAGCAGGGTTTGATGATTTTGTGATTTGGTGGATTTGAGATGTGTTTGGTTGTGTTTTCAAGTGTTAAATTGATTTTAAGTTATGAGTTTAATTGAAGGTTGTTGTTGGAAATGATGGTTGTTGATTTGGATGGATGGAGAAGGATGTTGATTTTAGGGTTTTGAGTTAATATGTGTTTAATTGTGATATTAATGTGTGGTGAAGTAGTTCTTGTGATGAATATGTGTTTAGAACATTGATTATGTTCATGTGAAATATGTTATATGATGAATATTGTGTTTGAGTGCAATTGAGAAAGGGTTGGTTTTAGTTAAGGTTTTGTGATTTGGTGACACGGCCAAAAGCAATTTAGGGGAGTGGGCGTGTCCCTTAGGGGAGTGGGCGTGTCAATTGTTTGAATTAGCTACTGCCTCTTTTCTTTTTAAGGACACGGGCGTGTCACTCAAGTTGGTTGGGCGTGTCATTTATTTGAGGAAGCTACTGCCTCTTTTCTTTTTAAGGACACGGGCGTGTCACTCAAGCTGGTTGGGCGTGTCAATCAAGTGAGTTGGGCGTGCCCTTCAAATGATTTGAACATTGTTTGATTTCTTGGTTCTCTTTGCATGGTTCAAATTCTTCAAAAGTTCCATTGTTCCTAAACTTAAACATGAACATTATAAACATGTTTCAAACACAAGAATGATCTAATCAAATGAATGTGGATGGTCCTAAAGCTATGAATCATGTCAATTGTGTTTTGCCCTAATTGCATTGTTGAGAATTAACAATGTTATGTTATGCACTTTGAATGGTAATGTGTTTTATGAGTAATGTGGAATGAAATGTTAATATTTATGAATGATGTTATGTGAGATAAAAATACACTTGAATAATGAAGTGTTATATTGTGAAATGAAATGTGGAGCCATTGTTATTGGCTAAGGTGATTTAATGGAGATAAATGAGGCATGTTTGCCTAAATGATAATGAGAATTGAGAATGAAATCTAAATGAATTGTGTGGCTAATGTGTTATTCCATTTTCAGAGTTTGTTGTTGGTGGCATGCCTAATGAGTGTAACAATCTCTTGAAGTTAGGTTGGATTGAATCCTTGAAGCCTAATTGAGATGTTACAACCCTTGAAGCTAGGTTGGGTTAGTTCTTGAAGCCAAGTTGGGTTGATGCTTAGCATGCTTTGCTCCCCTTGAAGCTTGGTTGAACTTAATCCTTGAAGCCTAGTTGGGTATATGATATTGATATTGATAAATGTGATAACAAAACCAAAGCATTAACTCTGAAAATTGAATGACATATTAGTGTGTCTTGGGCCCATGCTTGTCTTTGCATCTATGTTGTTACATGTATGATATAAATTAAAATTGGCATTGTATAACATTTAAGCATGTCTATTGCATGTTTTATTTTACTAAGCCCTTGGCTTAGCGCGATAGTGTTTAATCGCGCAGGTGATAGAACTGATAGAATCGAACCCGAGAGCTCTTCGAGACCGAGTGAGAGTAGACATTGAAGAGTTGATTTTGGGAGCTTAAAGATCAGAGCTGACTTGCCAATCATGTATAAATCTTTTATAGTGTGTAAAGTTTTGTTGATAATGTAAATATATGTATAATAGTAAATATGTATTCAAATGTTTTCATATATATACATATTTTATAACTTCCGCTGTGTAATATATAAATGTATATATATATATAGATAACTAATATGTTTTGTTTTATAAGTAAATGATCTATTTTGTTAATAAGATATAATGATATGGATATGGCATCAAGTTTTAAAATGTTTTGAATGTTAAGGAAACCGTAGCATCCCTATGTTTGGTGCACTTATGCTACATTGTTGTGGTTGTAGTGTGTGTGCATCGAATATGGGGGTGTTACAATCTTCTTGGCATTAATCTGGATCTTGATTAGGATAGTCTTTGCCCTTGTAAAAAGTTTGATACCCAAATTTGCTTCTTTTCTTCTTCTCCTTTTTCATTCTTTTTTATTTTCTTACTCTTCCCTTTCTTTGAGCATTTTATCATTTTGTTCTTCTTCCTTATAGCATAGTCAAGTACAGAACTTTCAAGAACTGGATGGTCTTTCTCCTTTTACTCTGATTTTGATCAAATCTTTGGTTGGGTTGGACCAATTCAAGTCAAACTGTCCTTATAAACCAAATAGAAGCCTTTTGCTGCTTTAGGTAAAAGAGAACTCAATTGGCTTTCTGAACTGCCTTTTTAGGTTTTATCTTTCTTTCTTTTCCCTCTTTTTTCTTTTGTCCTTTTTTCTTTTCTTTTCTTTTCTTTTCTTTTCTTCTTCTTTTCTTCTTTTTTTTTTGGTTCTAACTCTAAAAGAGTTGTCTTGTTTCTACCAACTTGTATTTTGTAACACCCCATCTTAGCCTAAGTTTATAGACCAAGATGGACTGTTAACTCATGGTGGTTGTGTCTTAATATTTTACTTAGCCAATTTTAAGTGCAGATTTTAAAAAAAAATTTGCCATAACCTCCCCTAAAAATGGAGGTCCCAAGTGTCGCCAAAACTGATTCTTTAATTTTTGAAAAACATTTTGTTTCACAATTCAACTCAAGCACACTCCCAATAATCCACCCTTATAACCTCAACTACAATCCTGCAAGAAGAATTCACACTTCTATACTTGCATACATAAATGCTAAACCCAAATAAGATTTATTAGATTACTAGCAGTGTACGTGTTCTAGCTTTTCATTATTATACATTTATTTGCTAGATCATACAAGCTTATGTACATGCCATATTGCTACAATCAATCATATCCAAACTCCTACCCAAAGTAGTAGTCAAGGCCAGTTGCGCAGGACATGCTGCAATCTCGTCTCCTCGTTTAACCTACGAGTTTAGAGGGAAACTAAACTCGCTAAGCAATTGCTTAGTGGGTACTTAAATCATTGCAATAAATAAATAAAATGAAAGAATGATTTGAACATACATTTATATACTTTAAATACTTGAAAGGAATCAATACAAAACACAGAAGGTAAAAAGGCTTGACTGAATAATTTGAATTTAAATCATTTCTCTTGCTTTTATCATGTTGGTTGCTCTACTGGTTTAACAGAACATCAGCGGATAAGGAAGGGTCATGATAAACATATCTCGTCATGATCATATTTCATTATCTTTCATCATAATTCTTGCACATGTGCCAATGGCCATTATCATTGCATCATTGATCATGTCATTGCAATCATCGGCCTTCAGCCGGAATATCATATCATGTCATAAGCAGTACTGCAGTAATAGTATGATGCATCATACCCTTATCTCAAGGGTTCTGATATACCAAGTAGAGCATAAATAATTTATTAAATTACTTTGGTCATGATATTCAATAGGTCATGATTTTTCCATAAGGCATATATTGCTAGGATAACTTCTCATGATGCCTTTCTGATCATTCCAAACCCCTTTCGTGTCATTTTAAATGATAAAACATCAATCTATATCATAATATTCAAGTTTTAACACATTTAGAAAAATGACCAAATGAATAGTAGCACGGTGCGTAAAATCGGCAACGCAATGGCGTGCGACAACGAAATAGTAAAATCTGTTTTTACTGCTGAAAATCAGTCAACTTTGGCAACAGTTTTGACCAGGTAAACAACCTTATTTTTGGATGAATTTTTTCAGGAAAACACTTTCATAAGTTAACTAAATGCATGTAAAATTTCATTTGCCCCTTCAACGTACTGCCCAAAATGAAAGCTGCAGAATGGTGCCCAAAAGGGACCATTCGGCCCAATTTTCAAAACTTGAGGGAAATTCATTTTTTTCTTGCAAAATTGATTTTTAGACTCCTTTTGTGATACCATTGAAGGACTAAGGGTCCCTCTTTCAAAAATCAAACCAAAGGGGTGATTAAAAGTTCATCAAAGTTTATGGATAATTGAGCAAAGTTTAGCTAGTTTGTTTTGTTTTCATTCTTTTCACAATCAATTGATTACAAATGGTTCAAGAGTACTTTCCCACATATTTACCACACATAATAACATTATTTCAAAACCATTTCAAAAGTCCCATAATGCAAAATATGTGAATTAATTGAAAAGGGCAATGATTTAAGTACCAAACCTTAATTCTTTTAATTCCCCTTTGCTTTTCCTTCTTCTCCTTCCTTAATCTTTGTTTGTTTGCTTTATCCCTTGCTTGTCCTATTCTTTCTTCCCTTCATCTTCTTTATCCCTTTGATTTCCTATAATTTTCATAACTTCCATAATAAGAACATTATAAAAACCATATGTTCAAGCCTTGATTCTTGCTATCTAAGGCTACTAATCACCATTAATTCATCAATTTTACATGTATGGATCATTTAATCTAATTCCTTTTCACTTTATTAACTTTCCCATAATCTTCCCAACTTTTCTTTCTTTGATAACTTGAAAACTATCAATCAAATGAAGAAACTAAAGCTATAATTGGAATCCTTACCTTAAAATTAAGCTTTTCCTTCCAAAAATCCATTTGAACACTTGAAAAATTCCTTCCCTTTTTTGGTGGAGAGAATTCGGCCATACCTCTCAAAATGGAGAGAAAAATATGTGTTCTTAGTTCTTTAATCATCCTTCTCTCCCTTTTTATATTTTTCCAATTTCCATTTTTTTAATTAATTTCATTTTGGAGGGTTAAGATGTAACCACCACAAAAGTATCTTTAACTAGGATGGTGCCATATGGAGGGTTAAAATTAATCCAACCCAAAAGTGTCTTTAAACAAGATTTTGCCATGTGTCCTTTTCTAGAAAATTACTATGCCATGTGTCCCTTTTCTAGAAAATGGGTGGAAGTGAAAAGACCAAAATACCCTTCAATGGAAGGTTTTGCCTTTTCTTCGTAACCGGGTGGTTTTACGATGCGTAAAATGTACCGTTCTCCTCCTTTCAACCTCTAGTTTCCATTTCCGACATTCATTCTTGATTTTGAGCTAATTTATAAAAATTACGCTTATGCCTTTGACTTTTGTAAAAATTCCCTTTAGGTCCTTACGTGATTCGGGTCTCCACTTAGGTTCGTTTTTCAACATCGATCACTGCGGAGTCCTTCCATTTACTTCGGATACCTTTACGTGTCTTGTTTTCCAGTGTATAAATTATTATCACAAGAATGATGAAAATACCCTTGGTCGAGAATTCACTGTATCTCTCAAACTATGCGTTTTCGGGAAAAACCGTGGTGTTCCGTTTCGACCCAATTTTTCTCTACTTTCCATTTCTGGAGTCTGTTATATGCACTATTAAGAACCTCCAGTACAACTTTTGAAAATTACAGTTACCTCCCCAAAAGTTTTTGAAATTACAGTCACCTCCCCAAAACTTTTACAATCTTTTCAGTTAGGTCCTTTTTGTCCTATAAAGCTTCCTTTCACTTTGTGTTCTTTGGTGGTTACTCGGGATGGCTCCTCTTACTGTACATGGATATACTGTACATATGTACAAATTTGGTCGTGACATTTCTTCCCCTCTAAAATTTAGGCTTCGTCCCGAAGCCGATCGGGTATAAAACTTAGGCTTCCATCCTCATTATTCCTTCCCTTTCCCAAATTATCTCTTCCATTCTATGGTTCCTTCGCCACACTTTAACTGGAGGAATTCTCTTATTTCTTAATCCTTTGACTTTTCGTGCTAAAATTTCTATTGGTTCTTCTTCATAATTTAGGTCAGATTGGACTCTGATGTTTTGTGTCTTTATATCATGTGTGAAGTTCAAACGATATTGCCTTATCCTTGAAACATGAAAAACATTATGTATTTTGTTCAGTTCTGGTAATAGAGTTAACCGATAGGCTATTGATCTATGCGTTCGATGATCTCATATAGTCCAATAAGCCTAAGGCTTAACTTACTTTTCTGCTTAAATCTTAATACCTTCTTTCATGGGCAAGTCTTAAGAAAAACCTTGGCTTCCACTTAGAGTTCTATGTCCCTTCGTTTCGAGTTGGCATATGATTTTGCTTCTACCTACCCGCATATGATTTTATCTTGTCTTTACTTAATTCGGTCCAACACTCTGGTGTTCCATGGTTCTTTTGTATAATTCTTTATAGGGCGTCACCGTATGCTGAATTAATAGTCATTGTTATATGCATATTCAATTAAACTCAAATACCTATTCTAGCCACCCTTAAATTCTATAACACATACTCTTAATATGTCCTCCAAAAATTTGGATTACTCTTTCAAATCATCCATCTGTTTACGGGTGAAAGGCAGTGCTATAATTTGTTTGGGTTTCAGAAGCTATTTGCGACTTCTTCCATAAATTCATGGTGAACTGTGGACCTCTGCCTAAAATGATAGACATTGGAATCCTGTGTAATCATACAATTTCCTTGGCATACATTTCCACCAACTTATCTATTGAATAATCCATTAGTAAAAGTAGAAAATGAGCTAACTTAGTTAGGCAGTCAATGATTATCCGAACAACGTCATGCTGGCCTCGTGTCATTGGTAGTTCTATGACAAACTCCATAGTGATATGTTCCCATTTTCATACCAGAGTGGAAATTAGTTGTAACAGTCCCGATAGTATTTGATATTTCACTTTTGCTTGTTGACATATTAAACATTTGGTCATAAAATCAACAACATCTCTCTTCATTCTAGGCTACCATTAAAACTTCTTTAGATATTGATACATTTGTAACTCCTGGATGCATTGCGTAGAGGCTACTATATGCTTTTTGAAAATATTTTCTTTCTTATGTCTCCCATTGTTAGTATCATTACTCTATTGTCATAATACAAACTACTGTTCTCAGAAATTTAGAATTTTATATTCTTTCCTCCTTGCACTTGCTTGATCCATTTTTGTATTTGTTCATTTTCCTTTTGCACTTGATGAATTTCTTGAAAAGAAACATAGTTTATGCTTGCATTTATACTACTAGTACTTCCTCTTCCATTGATCTTAAACTGATCTTTATAGCGCCTAAGGCTGGTATCGATTTTTCCACCAAGTGCGTCGGCCACCACATTAGCTTTTCCTAGATGATAATTTATAACTTAGCTGTTATTTCCAAAACTTGGGTTTACTTTCCTTACCATAAATTGAGATCCTCTTGGGTTGGCGGATATTTTAAACTTTTGCGTCTTTATAAATATAACACTTTTCTCCATATAAATCATATCTCCAAATCTTGAAAGCCAAAACGATAACTGTTAATTCCAAACAGTGTGCCGGGTTATCATTATTATTATTATTATTATTTTCGTGTGGGTTAAATCATCAAAAGACTTATGCGACTATTTTATCCTTTTTGCATAAGCATATAACCTTAACCGATGTGTGAAGCATCACTATATATCACAAATTCTTTGCTGGACACGGGCCGTATGGGTATTGCAACATTCGTTAACTTTTCCTTTAGTTTCTCAAGTTCCTCTAACATTTATCAGTCCATTGGAGTTTGGCATTCCTTTGAAACAACCTTGTCATTGGGATGATAATAATGGAAAACCCTTTTATAAAACATTAATAGTACCTAGCCAGTCCTAAGAAGATTCTTACTTCTATTACTGTCTTTGGTGTTTTCCATTCCAAAATGGCTTTCGTTTTCTTAAGACCTACTTTAATGCCTTATGCTAATATGGTGTGTTCTAATAATGTCACTTTTTCCAATCAAAACTTGCATTTGTCATGTTTGACGTACAACTGCTTCTCTTGCAACATTTGCAATACTATGCAAAAGTATCGATCGTATTCTTCTTTGTTCCTTAAATAAACGAAGGTGTCATCTATGAACACCATTTACAAATTGGTCAAAGTATGGATGAAAGATATGATTCATTAAATCCATGAATACTACTAACACATTTGTGGGCTCAAAAGGCGTTACAAGGAACTTATAACGTCCGTATCGAGTTCTAGATGTAGTCTTTAGAATGTCTTTTCCTTTGATCCGCAGCTGCTGATATCCCAGTCGGTGATCTATATATATATATATATATATATATTTTTTTTTTTTTGAAAAGACCTTGGTTCCTTTAAGCTGGTCTAATACATCGTCGATGGACGGTAATGGATATTTATCCTTAATCGTAAGCTCATTCAACTACTTATAGTTCACATATGACCTTAAGGATTTATCTTTCTTCTTGACGACGAGTACTGGCGTGCCCCATGAAGAACTACTTGGCCGTATAAGACCCTTGTCGAGTAGCTCCTATAATTATGTTTTCATTTCTTTAAGTTCCGCTGGTACCATTCGGTATGAGGCAATCGACACCGGTGCAGTTCCCGGATATACCTTTATAGTGAATCCTACTTTTCTCTTAGGTGATAATCCGGGTAGCTCGTCTAAAGAAACATCGAGAAAATTACGTATTGTTGATACCTCTTGATCTTTATCACATTCTTCTTTGCTTCCATAGTGCTTACCAAGTGTGCCTCACATCCGTTTGTATGGAACGCCTTGTTGTAACTGCTGCTGTTACGTTGTTTAGGTAATCGGCTCTCTTTCCTACTGCCGTCACTTCCTCCTTGTGGGGAGTATGAAGTATTACTCTCCATCTTCTTATAATCGACCACTGTTTTATGCCTTGTTAGCCAATCCAATACCAACATTACATCAAATTCTCAGAATGGTAACTCTATTAAATTTTCTGAAAATGCATTTCCATGTACTCTATAGAACATTCTTTAATCACTTGTGTGTAACTACCTCATCTCTTATCGGATTTATAACTAATGTTTCAAACTTAACATATCCTACTGGTAATTCTTCTGAGTTTTCATTGCGTAGGCTCTAGCTGGTATACTTGAATTGAGCTAGTCAACGGTCTTTGATTGTGCTCTTTGAAAATTTGAATCACTTTCCTTTCGCCTGCTTAGGCCTCGGCCAAAAGCGGGTCATGATTTTTCTGTCGGTGCGGTTGCATTCACTTGTCTTTCTGGCAGTTTACCCTAACACGATCTGGTGCCCCACATTCTCAGCATCCATCTGTTAAATACCAACATTCACTCTTATATCTTCATCCACAGTGTTTGCATAGAGGAGTAATATATCCTTCAAATCTATATTTCTTTCCAATCCTCTAGTAATTTTTGTATTGTTACTTTTTCCTTTTTCCTTTACCTAGTCCTTGGGTTGTTATTACTTTCATTCTTTCCTTTTTGATCTAATTTTAATTCCGCACTTTCTACCTCTCCGGTTCTTAATGTCTCTCTTTCTCTTCTCTTTTTTTTCATCATTTCCTGAATTCATAAATCTCATATATCTTCTTCTTCTAATTTCTTAATTTTGGTGATTACCCTGGGGCATTTTCAGGAGGAATCACAATACAGTGTTTTGATTAGATTTCATCTAGTTTCTACTCATATGGTCCATCACCTACCTTATTAAGACTTCACAGGATGGTCACCCATCATCATTGGTCGAGTACGTTTAACTTCGGTTTCCTGCTAAATTTCAACACGACGGTGTCGGGTCAGCAGTATCTTCTTAGTGCGCTTACTTCATCTGCTTATGTGAATATTGTACATGGGGTTACTGTACATATTCTCTAGTGGCCGGACATGAGAATTTCTCATATACTTATTTCTGTTCACTCATCTTTGTTATCTAAGTTCTATCTATTTTATCTCTTACCGTTTGGTCTTAACATTTTACGTACTTTTCTTTTATCCTCTTATTCTGTTCCTCTTTTTATTCCATTCTTCAAATTTCATTTTCTTATATACATTTTCATTTTTACATTCATATACGCTTATCTAACCTTCTCTCGAAACCCCCTTATAAGGACCCCGGTATACTGGCTACAGATGTCTGGCGCCTTGAACCTCGGCCGGATCCCTGGCTTTACTGTGCAAAACTATCTTCACTTATAAACTTCTTCTCAACTTGTCAAAATCTTCCCAAGCTTTAAGTTTGTACTCTCTTTTTTTGCATATGTTGGTGTCTACTTCTCTAATCTATGTATACCCTCTCTATACCTAAAACTTTCACAACTAATCTTGAAAATTCAAACACGTCCATGACTACTAATTGTACTTTAATTTCATTATTTAATCCTTCCAAAACCTTTGACGTCTTTCTTGCTTTGTTTCTATCATTTTCTTTGCATGCTTACTGAGGCGGGTGAACTCTCTATCATACTCAGATACTGTCATTCTTCCTTGCTGTAGATATATAAACTCATTTCTCCTTGCGTTTAAGTATGTTTTACCAAGTATATGTTTCTTCTACCAAAAGGGACATGGTATAATTAAATCTTTTATCTGGTGTGCATCTCAGTTGTTCCAATGCCCTACTGGTACTGTCCAAATAGTACTCAACTTCTTCAAATCCTTCTTCTCTACTAACCTTAAATTCTTTAGCCCCATATTTCCTTAACTTCTCGATTGGGGACTTCCTTTCTCTTTTGGTAGCAACAGGTACCATTCTTGCCGTTTATTGCAATGGTACTATCATCTATCTTAAATAGACTTCGGGGCCTTCCATAGCCACCGTTGCAGGTCATGGCATAAGTCCAAGACCCATTTCTACATTTATGGATACGAAAGCATATGATTCCTTCTCTTGATCTATAACTCTTTGTGATTTTGCCACTTGCAACCTTATACCGTATACATATATCGTGATAAGGATTAGCAGCTGGCTTGACTAAACACATTAACTTTCCTATATGGCATGTACGTAATCACTATTAGATTTTCCTTTATCAAATGTACCTTATATACTTATGTATTTATAATATTCTTTCCACTATACTGACATTTCGTACCTAAATGATATATGCTCTCATTTCTTATCTGCTATAGGATATCCCATTTTACATTGGTAATGGCCACTCCCAACATAAAATGTGTATCCTCCTATGTTGAATTTTCCAGGACCGGCTAAACCGGTGCTCTGATACCACTAAATGTAACACCCCATCTTAGCCTAAGTTTATAGACCAAGATGGACTATTAACTCATGGTGGTTGTGTCTTAATATTTTACTTAGCCAATTTTAAGTGCAGATTTTAAAATTTTTTTTGCCATAACCTCCCCTAAAAATGGAGGTCCCAAGTGTCGCCAAAACTGATTCTTTAATTTTTGAAAAACATTTTGTTTCACAATTCAACTCAAGCACACTCCCAATAATCCACCCTTATAACCTCAACTACAATCCTGCAAGAAGAATTCACACTTCTATACTTGCATACATAAATGCTAAACCCAAATAAGATTTATTAGATTACTAGCAGTGTACGTGTTCTAGCTTTTCATTATTATACATTTAATTACTAGATCATACAAGCTTATGTACATGCCATATTGCTACAATCAATCATATCCAAACTCCTACCCAAAGTAGTAGTCAAGGCCAGCTGCGCAGGACATGCTGCAATCTCGTCTCCTCGTTTAACCTACGAGTTTAGAGGGAAACTAAACTCGCTAAGCAATTGCTTAGTGGGTACTTAAATCATTGCAATAAATAAATAAAATGAAAGAATGATTTGAACATACATTTATATACTTTAAATACTTGAAAGGAATCAATACAAAACACAGAAGGTAAAAAGGCTTGACTGAATAATTTGAATTTAAATCATTTCTCTTGCTTTTATCATGTTGGTTGCTCTACTGGTTTAACAGAACATCAGCGGATAAGGAAGGGTCATGATAAACATATCTCGTCATGATCATATTTCATTATCTTTCATCATAATTCTTGCACATGTGCCAATGGCCATTATCATTGCATCATTGATCATGTCATTGCAATCATCGGCCTTCAGCCGGAATATCATATCATGTCATAAGCAGTACTGCAGTAATAGTATGATGCATCATACCCTTATCTCAAGGGTTCTGATATACCAAGTAGAGCATAAATAATTTATTAAATTACTTTGGTCATGATATTCAATAGGTCATGATTTTTCCATAAGGCATATATTGCTAGGATAACTTCTCATGATGCCTTTCTGATCATTCCAAACCCCTTTCGTGTCATTTTAAATGATATAACATCAATCTATATCATAATATTCAAGTTTTAACACATTTAGAAAAATGACCAAATGAATAGTAGCACGGTGCGTAAAATCGGCAACGCAATGGCGTGCGACAACGAAATAGTAAAATCTGTTTTTACTGCTGAAAATCAGTCAACTTTGGCAACAGTTTTGACCAGGTAAACAGCCTTATTTTTGGATGAATTTTTTCAGGAAAACACTTTCATAAGTTAACTAAATGCATGTAAAATTTTGTCGAAAAATTCTTTCGTTTGCCCCTTCAACGCACTGCCCAAAATGAAAGCTGCAGAATGGTGCCCAAAAGGGACCATTCGGCCCAATTTTCAAAACTTGAGGGAAATTCATTTTTTTCTTGCAAAATTGATTTTTAGACTCCTTTTGTGATACCATTGAAGGACTAAGGGTCCCTCTTTCAAAAATCAAACCAAAGGGGTGATTAAAAGTTCATCAAAGTTTATGGATAATTGAGCAAAGTTTAGCTAGTTTGTTTTGTTTTCATTCTTTTCACAATCAATTGATTACAAATGGTTCAAGAGTACTTTCCCACATATTTACCACACATAATAACATTATTTCAAAACCATTTCAAAAGTCCCATAATGCAAAATATGTGAATTAATTGAAAAGGGCAATGATTTAAGTACCAAACCTTAATTCTTTTAATTCCCCTTTGCTTTTCCTTCTTCTCCTTCCTTAATCTTTGTTTATTTGCTTTATCCCTTGCTTGTCCTATTCTTTCTTCCCTTCATCTTCTTTATCCCTTTGATTTCCTATAATTTTCATAACTTCCATAATAAGAACATTATAAAAACCATATGTTCAAGCCTTGATTCTTGCTATCTAAGGCTACTAATCACCATTAATTCATCAATTTTACATGTATGGATCATTTAATCTAATTCCTCTTCACTTTCTTAACTTTTCCATAATCTTCCCAACTTTTCTTTCATTGATAACTTGAAAACTATCAATCAAATGAAGAAACTAAAGCTAGAATTTGAATCCTTACCTTAAAATTAAGCTTTTCCTTCCAAAAATCCATTTGAACACTTGAAAAATTCCTTCCCTTTTTTGGTGGAGAGAATTCGGCCATACCTCTCAAAATGGAGAGAAAAATATGTGTTCTTAGTTCTCTAATCATCCTTCTCTCCCTTTTTATATTTTTCCATTTTCCATTTTTTTAATTAATTTCATTTTGGAGGGTTAAGATGTAACCACCACAAAAGTATCTTTAACTAGGATGGTGCCATATGGAGGGTTAAGATTAATCCAACCCAAAAGTGTCTTTAAACAAGATTTTGCCATGTGTCCTTTTCTAGAAAATTACTATGCCATGTGTCCCTTTTCTAGAAAATGGGTGGAAGTGAAAAGACCAAAATACCCTTCAAAAGAAGGTTTTGCCTTTTCTTCGTAACCGGGTGGTTTTACGATGCGTAAAACATACCGTTCTCCTCCTTTCAACCTCTAGTTTCCATTTCCGACATTCATTCTTGATTTTGAGCTAATTTATAAAAATTACGCTCATGCCTTTGACTTTTGTAAAAATTTCCTTTAGGTCCTTACGTGATTCGGGTCTCCACTTAGGTTCATTTTTCAACATTGATCACTATGGAGTCCTTCCGTTTACTTCGGATACCTTTACGTGTCTTGTTTTCCAGTGTATAAATTATTATCACAAGAATGATGAAAATACCCTTGGTCGAGAATTCACTGTATCTCTCAAACTATGCATTTTCGGGAAAAACCGTGGTGTTCCGTTTCGACCCAATTTTTCTCTACTTTCCATTTTTGGAGTCTGTTATATGCACTATTAAGAACCTCCAGAACAACTTTTGTAAATTACAGTTACCTCCCCAAAACTTTTTGAAATTACAGTCACCTCCCCAAAACTTTTACAATCTTTTCAGTTAGGTCCTTTTTGTCCTATAAAGCTTCCTTTCACTTTGTGTTCTTTGGTGGTTACTCGGGATGGCTCCTCTTACTGTACGCGGATATACTGTACATGGATATACTATACATATGTACAAATTTGGTCATGACATATTTTCAATAATGGATGAGTGGAGTGGTATTAATCTGCTTCAGTCCTAACTTTCTTTGTGATATTTGGTCTAATTCAGGTGAACTTCAACTACCTTTATCTTCTTGAGAACTTCAACTATCCTTATGATCTTGACTATTCATTCCATTCTTTTATCTTCTTGCCTCTTCATCTTAGTGATCATAGGACTTGTCAAAAGTATCACAATAGCTCAGGGTAGGTTGTTGTGGTTTGTAAGCTAATGAAAAGAAAGCTAAAAATTTTATAAAGGCTCAAAGGGACGACTAGGGATTGATATTTAATAGGGTGAATACTAGTTGTTGGCTCATCAAACAATGCCTAGATCATCTCTCCCTCAAATAAGCAGAGTTCAATTTCGCTTTGAAAGTTTGTCAAAGCATGTTCTAAGTGCGACTAGGACCTAGACAAATGTAATTATGTAGGAGCCCTCTCTAAGTAAGCATACACAACTCATTTCTATAGAGTAATTCCCTCACCTAGTAAAGTCATTCGAGTCATGATGCATAAATATATTAATTCATGAATCATCAAGCTAGATTCATCATTGGTTGAACACCAAAATGAACAAAGACCCACAAAAATTTTATGAAAGAAATTTATTCAAACAACTTTAAATTTAAAAAACACAATTGTTCTAATTAAATATTAAAGAAAGCAAAATAAATAGAGCAATATTCAAGCTAAGGAAAGTTTGTTGAGATGGAGGCAAGGATTTTTTCCATCATCAAGGATCATTGCTTCATCATCCACAGTTAGTCCAAGCTTGCTTAGTAGCACATCATCTTTAGCAGCTTCTCATCATAGGAAGACAAGATAAAACTCTTTATGAAGGTTGAAGCGGTGGCACCCTTGCAAATTTAGGCAGAGGATTATTCTTAGTGTTATGCTTATCATGCTAAAGCAGTTTGCCATTGTTGATTAGATCTTGGATCTCATGCCTCAATCGAGTACATCTATTGGTCTCATTTCCTTGAGTATGATGAAATTGACAAAAAGCCTTAGTATCAAATTTTGGAGGTAAAGGATTTGGCAAAGGTCGAGGAGTCAAGGGTTGTAACAATCCCTTCTTTTGTAGCTTATTGAGAACCCATGATAGCAGCTTCCCTAATTTCAAAAACTGCCTCATTCCTCCTTGACCGATGGCATTAACATCAGCTTCCTTTTGTGTATTTTGATTGCTAGGCTGTAATTTCGTTTTGCAAAAAAATGGTTCTTCTCTCTTTCCCTTTGACTTTTTCCACTGGGGTGATAGCTGCCCTTATTGCCCCACTTAGATAGCACATGGTCTGTTTGGTCTCGTAGAATAGGGATTGGTCCCTCATTTTTCATTCGATCTCTATTAATGAACATGTTCTCCATGGATGCTGCCTTAGCATTGTTGATGAGCTCCTGAATTTCAATCAATTGGGTTTTCATAATTTCAACCAATTGATCTTCATCAATTATATCCCTTAGCTGGTTTGCATCCATCCTCCCAATGAATCAAAAATCAATGCTACAGGTGATATCGTTGTATGCTCTTGAATTGTCATACTTCAAGTCTATGAGCCAGAAAAGATTAATGATATGTCATGTGATGCATGTATGTATCTATGCACAAACAATAAACAAAGAAAGATAGTTAGGATGTTCCTTCAAATCTTATAACTGCCACACACGAATGGCAAGTCTCTTTTCCTAGGTATATCATTAACAAAATACCAATATGGGTGTAGACCCTTAATTTTTAACCCAGTCCAGTCCAATATATTTTAATTAGTCCAAAATAATTTTTGTGTTACCTTAATTAAATAATATTTATTTTAGTATTTATTTGTTATAATTTTTAAAAATTATTATAATAATAAAAAATAAAAATAAATAAAAAATAAAAATAAAAATAAAAATCAGCGACGAAAAAATCGACGACGAAAAATTTCGTCGCCGATGGTCGAAATGGCTTTGGCCGCGCCCAACACACCAATTCCTCGCAGTCCCTCGGAGCCCCTCGTAGTTTTTGCCAGTGAAAGTTTTCTGACGCAATTTTTTTTGAAACCAAATTCTATTTGGTTTCGGTTTCTTTTCCTAAGTAATTTTAGTTTCCTTAAACAATTAGAATTAGGATTATAAATTTTTCTATAAACAACACTAAAAACACCGAAAAAGGGAGAGGATGGACAGGAGATCGGACTGGATTTTAAGGGGTGAAACTCTTGGAGAACTAGAAGTTGGAACTTGAGACTTCAGATTTGAGAGGAGCAATAAGCAAGCCATTAACAATTGATCAAAGGCAGTAACTTTGCCTTTGTCCTTGTTCATCCAAGAAGCAATTTTTGGTGGAACCAACGAACGGAGGTTTGAATCTCTAATCTCTTTTTGTTTTATCTTCTTACAGTAGCTTTGTTTCTTTGATTCCTAAGAATATACAGATAAAACCTTGATCTATAAACATGCAGTAACATTGATCTTTGTTTCAATAACATAAGTGATTTCTTCTGTTTATTCTAAACCTTAGAACCCTAATTTATTTCTTCTAAATCTTAAAACCCTAATTTGTTTCTTTTGTTCTCCACAAACCTTAAATCGTTCCTTCTATTTCAAAAACACCCTAAAAATACTTTTCTGTTTCTTCTAAACCTTAAGAACCCTAAAAATACTTTTCTGTTTCATCAAAACCTTAAAACCGTAAATTGTTCCTTCTATTTCCAAAGACCCTAAAAAAAATACTTTTTTATTTCTAAAAACCTTAAATCATTTTTCCTATTTCCAAAAGCTTTTAAAAAACCCTAAAATGTTTCCTTCTAATTCTTTTCCAAAATTTCCAAATGTTTTGTTAAATATCCAAACTCTAAACCCACTTTACAGTTTCTAAAATCACAATTACTTTATAAAACTCTACACTATTTTCTTCAAATCCAAAACCAAAACAGTAAACCCCAAAGTAGTTAATCTAAACCCTGAGTTTTCTTAAACTCTAATTCCCTCAAAATCGTAAACCCTAGTTTTCCTAAACCCTAATCCTTAAAACCTTAAAACCTTATAAACCTCAACATTCAAACCCAATACAGTAAATCCAAAATAATAATCCAGTAACCAAGAATTATAAACCTAAATGTTTCAATATTCCGAAACCCTAATTTCATAATCTTACCCATAAACCCTAATTTAATTTATGAAACCCTAATCCATTCCAATTTTCCAAAACCTTTACAGTAGGCTAAACAAATAACAAAATGTAATACTAAAATCCTAAAAACCTAAAATATTAAATAAAGAATTTTAAATAGAAACAGTAACCCTAATTTGTATCTTTACTTGCCTAATTTTTTAGATTTGATTATGTAGTCTATTATATGTCTTGGTGGTTGATTTATTTAATTTCAATACTTGATTTATTTAATTTATCATGGATGGATGTTTACTTTCTATTTTGATTGATGTTTAATATCTTTAATGAATGATTTATTTATGATGAATGGTTATTTACTTTTATCAATTTATTTTGATTTCCGAATGTTGTAAGAGGTATGCTTTCACTTTGTGGGTACCTCATTAATTAAGTTCTATGTAATTTAAATTGCTTTTATATTTTAGACAAATGTAAGGGATATGTTTCTACCTTTTGGTGGGTGTCCTATTAGTTTAGACATGGATGATGTAAGGGCATGTTTCCATCTTCGGATGGGTGTCCATTTATTTGTTTTGTTTGGACATTGATTTGATTTTAATATAATGATGCTTTATTTCAATTGTTGCGTGCAATATGGATAATATTATTATATTTAAGAATTTTATAATATTAAGACCTATAAAGGAGGCTAGTTCTAATGAACCAGGCGTTGTGAGGCTGCTGGCCATTTCTCACCTTCCCCACACGTACCCAACTTTTTGAACCCATTAGGGGGTTGGGGATTCCTTAGTAATCGAGTCATCCACCACTTTCTTTTTCCCGGCCCGTCCGGGTGGCGACTCCATTTTCTTAGACTTAGGTCCATGTTCTCTAAGGCCCCGAGCCAAAATAGTGTCGAAGTCGCAAGAACCATTCCACCGGGAGTGGGGGCGAAAATCCCCGCTCATAATGGGGTATCTTGTTTTCGAATATTTCCCTCGGACGTTTCAACCAATAGTTATATTTTCAAAATAGAAATCAGTTCATGATAATTCCTATTAATTAGGTTCTAATTCATTCAACCAACTAAAGTAGCTTTTATGTTATGTTGGATTAAAACTAAATTAAGATGTCTATTATAAATAGATTTCTCACTTGAAAAAGTAACCGGTGATTCAATCCAAAAACAAGCCTATGATTAATAACTCTTAGTATAAACTAGGCTCATAATTGATTTTTGGTATTTCATAATTGACCTAAATATTTGTAAGCTCTTTTAAAGGTTGGATGAAAGTAATTTTGTTTCTAGGCCTATTGTAAAAAGATTTTAGAAAAAATGGATTTTGGGCTTTGCATGTCATGATATGTCATTAGAAAGGATTAATGATATGTCATGTGATGCATGTATGCATGTATGTATGTATGCACAAACAATAAACAAAGAAAGATAGTTAGGACGTTCCTTCCAACCATATAACTTCCACACACGAATGGCGAGTCTCTTTTCCTAGGTATATGGTTAACAAAATACCAACATGGGGCATCTTGTTTTCGAATATTTCCCTCGGACGTTTCAACCAATAGTTATATTTTCAAAATGGAAATCAGTTCATGATAATTCCCATTAATTAGGTTCTAATCCATTCAACCAACTAAAGTAGCTTTTATGCATATAGTTGATTAAAACTAAATTAAGAGGTGAATTATAAATAAATTTCTCACTTGAAAAAGTAACTAGTGATTCATGCCAAAAACAAGCCCATGATTAATAACTCTTAGTATAAACTAGGCTCACAATTGATTTTTGGTATTTCATAATTGACCTAAATATTTGTAAGCTCTTTTAAAGGTTGGATGAAAATAATTTTGTTTCTAGGCCCATTGTAAAAAGATTTTAGAAAAATTGGATTTTGGGCTTTGTATTTGAGTCATGAGAAAAGAATTTTTAATTTATTTTTAGAAAAGTTTTATGTCCTAAGACCATCTTAAAAAGTATTGAAAATAGTTTTGACCTTTTGGATTTATAGAAAAATTTATTTTGAGCTTACAAATGTACTTGGGTCATATTAGAAAAAGAACAAACCAAATAAGCCGTGATTTAAACCAAAATAAACTAACCATAGTCAAATAACAAGCATTTGGGTTAAAAACCTAAGGAAAGTGTAGACCCTTAATTTTTGACCCAGTTCGATCCAATATATTTTAATTAGTCTAAAATAATTCTTGTGTTATCTTAATTAAATAATATTTGTTTTAGCATTTAGTTTTTATAATTAATAAAAAATAAAAAATAATAAATAATAAATAAATAAACAAAAATAAAAATAAAAATAAAAAGCAGCGACGAAAAATTTTATCGCCGAAAAGGTTGGACGAAATGGCCTTGGGACATTTCGTCCACAGGAAAGTCCTGTGGGCGAAATGTACCTCAGCCCCGCCTTGCAATTTTTTTTTCGACAACACTAGCAATAGCCTGCAACAGTTTTTTCGCTAGCAAAATTTTTCCGCAGCAGTTTTTTTTGCCAGCGAAATTTTTCCGACACAAATTTTTTCGAAACCAAATTCTATTTGGTTTCGGTTTCCTTTTCTTAATTAATGTTAGTTTCCATAAACAAGTTGAATTAATCATCTAAATTTCCTATTAATAAGACTAAAAACAACACAGAACAGGGGGAAACTTTTGGGAAAGAAACTTTGGACGATCGGACTGGATTTTGATCTTGGGATTTAGACTTGAATGGTGGAACTTCATATTTGAGAGGGATAAGCAAGCAAGCAAATCAATGATTCATCAAAGGCAACAAGCTTGTCTTTGTTCTTGTTTATCCAAGAAGCAATTTTTGGTGGAACCAACAAACAAAGGTATGAATATCTAATCTCTTTTTTTCCTTACAGTAGCTTCAATCATCCAATTATTTCTTTTGATTCTAAAAACCTTAATTCATTTTTTTTTGTTTTCCAAAAATCTTAAAATTGTTGTTTCTATTTCTTCAAAATCTTAAAAACCTATTCTACTTTTCAACTTTTCAAAACCTTAAATCGTTTCATCAATTTACCAAAACCTTAATATGCTTTCCAATTTTCCAAAACCCTAAATTAAATCCTTTTATTCCTAAAAACCCTAAAAAAATATCTTTTCTATTTTTATAAACTTTAAATCATTTTGCTTATTTCCAAAAACTTTATAAACTCTAAATTATTTTCTTCAATTCCAAAACCAAGATAGTAACCCCAAACTAGCAAATCTAAACCTTAGTTTTCTTAAACCCTAATTTTCTTAAAACTTTAAACCCTAGTTTTCCTAAACCCTAATCCTTAAAACCTTATAATCCAAAACATCCAAAACCCTAAAATCTTTAAAACGTCCAGTAGCATTAATCATTTAAAAAATTATATTAGTTGCTCTAAATTCCAAAACCCTATTTTCTAAATTCTAAACCCTAAAATCTTAATTTTCAACACCAAAACTTACAACCCTAAAAACCAATTTCCAAAATTTTCTGGGGCGCTGCCCCCTTGAGCCCTGCCTGCTAATCGGTTAGTGGGACCGCCGTATGGGCTCGTCAAAAGGGTCAATATTCATTTGTGTATTATGAGTCCACGTATTTAACTTTTTTTTTCCAAAGGCCTAATTTAGTAACTAAAAATTCTAAAATCTTATTTTAAGATGCGAACCCTAAATTATATATTTATTGCTTTATTTAATTTTAGATTTAATTATGTAGTTTATTATATGCTTTGATTTATTTAAATTCAATGCTTGGTTTATTTAAATTATCATGGATGAATGTTTATATTTTGATTGATGTTTAATATCTTTTATGAATGATAAATGGTTATTTACTTTTATCGATTTATTTTGATTTCCAAATGTTGTAAGAGGTAAGTTTTTACTTTGTGGGTACCTCATTAATTAAGTTCTATGTAATGTAAATAGCTTTTATATTTTGGACCAATGTAAAGGACATGTTTCTACCTTTTGGTGGGTGTCCTATTTAGTCTAGCCATGAATGATGTAATGGGTGTGCATTTATTTGCTTTGTTTGGACATTGCTTTGATTTTAATATAAGAATGCTTTATTTTAATTGTTGCATGTAGTATGTGTTAGGAAATCATAGAGATCACTGCAAACAAAAACAAGCAGCGGAAAAATATTTGATCTCTAATTTCCCACCAGGATCCATGCTGTTCGTTTAATTCGACAAAAGTGTTCAAAGAACTAACCTGTTGATGATTCGAAATCACAGTTTGGAAGAGATGCCTCGATCGCGAAACACCCTCTATCGCGTATCCACACGAATGCTACCGTTTGGAGTGCTAGCTCTCTGCAACGGCGAAGGCTGGAAAAACGTTTTCTCTAAAAACGTATTAGGGTTACCTTTTTCGTTCCTCTTCGTTTTTATTGTTACCTCTGAGAAGACTTAACGTCTGGAGTGAATATAATCACTCCAGAATCCAATTCAAAATTGGATACGGAAAGTCAAATTCAGAATCCAAGTCTAATTAGGATTCTGAATATATTATCTAATAATATATATAATTGGATAAGGTAAGTCAAATTCAGAATCCAAATCTAATTAGGATTCTGAATATATTATCTAATAATATATATATAAAAACGAAAATAATAATAATAATAAATATTAATATCTAATATTAATATTATTAATATTATATCCAGCCCAAAACGCATTCTTGTGTGTGACCCGATAGGCCCATATTAATTGGCAGTCGATTTAATCTCTATTAAATCAACAAGTCATAATTGGCCTCTAGCAAGGCGTTACAACTACCCAATTAATATAAGGAATGTCCAATTTGCCTAATAATAGTATATGCATTAATCCCTTTGTCACACGATATCTAGCTTGAACATAAGTCATGGTCAACGTCATACTTATATTGTCCAAACTTATGATTACTCGATCTCCAAGTAGACTGATAAAAACAAATGAAATTGATCACACTATCAATTCATTTGAGCACGGCCATGCATTTCACAGTCTCACTTATCGAGGGGCCCAAAAGATATCTCTCTCAAAGAGAGGGACAAATTCTATCTTGATTGTTCATTATCCTCTACATAATTTCTATCATATATGAACATAACCTTTATTACTATCCAGTTACGGATAATGTTTGATCATGTCAAAATATAATAGTCCTTATATTGGAAACTATGACAATCTCAAGTCAAAGAATTAATACATAACTATCATGAGATTTACTTATGACACTAACCCATGTAGTAATCTCATGATGGGTCTATCCAATACATTGTTCTCTAACAAGTATCTATGAAATTGATTTGTATCACTATACACATAACCATCTGATGATTATCAAATCAATGTTCATACTGGTTAAGAATTATTTATTTATTTTTTATCTCTATAACAATAATAAACCAGGGACAAATATCAAAATTGTGTAACATGCAAACAAACAATAATGATAATAAAACCTCATTTATTAATAATGAATGTATAACATAAAGATCCAAATAAATGGCCTAGGGCACATACACTAACAATCTCCCACTTGCACTAGGCCTACAAATTTCTAAGACCCATAGATCTAGTGTGCTGATCATGCTTGACCCGTGAGAGAGGCTTTGTTAATGGATCTGCTATGTTATCATTTGTGTCAACTTTGCATATCTTGATATCTCCTCTATCGATAATGTCTCGAATGAGGTGAAAACGCCTGAGTATATGCTTAGACCTTTGATGAGATCTAGGCTCTTTTGCCTGTGCTATGGCACCATTGTTGTCACAATAAATGTCCACAGGATTTGCAATGCTAGGCACCACTCCTAGCTCAGTGATGAATTTCTTCAACCAGACTGCTTCCTTAGCTGCATCCGATGCTGCTATATACTCAGCCTCTGTTGTAAAATCAGCCACAGTGCTTTGTTTTGAGCTCTTCCAACTAACAGCTCCACCATTCAATGTGAATGTAAAACCTGACTGCGATCTAAAATCATCTATGTCAGTTTGGAAACTAGCATCTGTGTAACCATTTACAACTAGCTCATCTTCCAAACCTCCATAAACCAAGAATACATCTTTAGTCCTTCGAAGGTACTTAAGAATATTCTTGACAGCTGTCCAGTGACCTTCACCAGGATCAGCTTGAAATCTACTAGTTGCGCTTAATGGATATGAGACATCTGGTCTAGTACATAGCATGGCATACATAATAGATCCTATAGCAGAAGCATAAGGAATCTTATTCATTCGATCTCGCTCATCAGATGTCATAGGACATTGACTCTTGCTGAGATGAATGCCATGAGACATAGGCAAGAATCCCTTTTTGGAATCTTGCATGTTGAACCTCTTCAACACTTTATCTATGTATGTACTTTGACTCAGGCCAATTATCCTTCTAGATCTATCTCTATAGATCTTTATACCAAGGATATAGGCAGCCTCACCTAAGTCTTTCATTGAGAAAGAATTCCCTAACCAAGTCTTAACCTTTTGCAAGGTAGGGATATCATTCCCAATGAGTAATATGTCATCCACATATAAGACTAAAAACACTACTGCACTCCCACTAACCATCTTGTAGACACAAGGTTCATCTTCATTCTTGATGAAACCAAAGTTCTTAACTGTTTCATCAAAACGAAGATTCCAGCTTCGAGATGCTTGCTTCAATCCATAAATGGATTTTTGAAGCTTGCAAACCTTTGTAGAATTCTCAGGATTTACAAAACCCTCAGGTTGTGTCATATACACATCCTCAAGCAAGTTTCCATTAAGGAAAGCGGTTTTGACATCCATTTGCCATATCTCATAATCATAGTATGCTGCAATGGCAATGAGAATTCTAACAGACTTAAGCATAGCAACTGGTGAAAAGGTTTCATCATAGTCTATACCATGAGTTTGCTTGAAACCTTTTGCAACAAGCCTTGCTTTATAGGTCTGCACATTCCCATCCATGTCAGTTTTCTTCTTGAAAACCCATTTGCAACCAATAGTCTTAATACCCTCTGGAGGATCAATTAAAGACCAAACTTGGTTGTCAAACATAGATTGCATCTCAGATTTCATGGCTCCAAGCCATTTGTCTGAATCTGGACCTGACACAGCTTCTTGATAGGTAGTAGGCTCATCTTGATCTATGAGCATTACTTCACTATCATCAGTCACAAGAAATCCATATCTCTCTGGATGACGACGTGTCCTATCAGACCTGCGAGGGATTTGTGTTACATCTTCAGACTCCACAACTATTTGTGGTTCTGAAATAGGCTCTATAGACGGCTCAATGATTTCTTGTGGTACTTGAGTTTCCTCAAGTTCTACTATACTCCCACTAGTTCTCTTAGAAAGAAATTCCCTTTCCAAAAAGATCCCATTTCGAGCAACAAACACTTTGTTCTCTGAAGGAGTATATAAATAGTATCCTTTAGTTTCCTTAGGATACCCCACAAAATTACATTTGATAGACTTTGGAACTAACTTATCTGAAACTGGTCTTTTCACATAAGCTTCACAACCCCAAATCTTAAGAAAAGACAAACTAGGTGTCTTACCTGTCCATATCTCATATGGTGTCTTTTCAACCGCCTTAGATGGTACACGGTTCAGAATGAATGCAGCTGTCTCTAAGGTATAACCCCAAAAAGATAAAGGAAGATCCGCTTGACTCATCATTGATCGAACCATATCTAATAGAGTTCGATTTCTCCTTTCAGAAACTCCATTCCACTGTGGAGTTCCTGGAGGAGTCAGTTGTGAAACAATTCCACAATCCCTTAGATGATCATCAAACTCTTGGCTCAAATATTCACCACCTCGATCTGATCGAAGTAGTTTAATTGTTTTACCAAGTTGATTTTGTACTTCATTTTGAAAAGTTCTAAACATTTCAAAAGACTCATGCTTATGTTTCATTAGGTAGACATAGCCATACCTACTGAAATCATCAGTAAAAGTAATGAAGTATCGAAATCCTCCTCTGGCACTAATGCTAAAAGGACCACATACATCTGTATGTATCAAGCCCAATAAATCATTAGCCCTTTCACTATGACCAGTAAAAGGATCCTTTGTCATCTTACCAAGCAAACAAGACTCACATGTTTCAAATGATTCAAAATCAAATGAATCTAATAATCCATCTTGATGGAGCTTAGAAATGCGTTTCTCATTTATATGGCTAAGGCGACAATGCCATAAATAAGTAGGGTTTAACTCATTTGGCTTAGTTCTCTTAGAAGTTATGTTATAGATATAATTACCATTAGAATCATCAAGATTAAGGATATAAAGGCCATTATAAGAATTTGCAATACCATAAAGCAGATCATTTTTATCAAAAATAGAACATTTCTTATTCTTAATCAAAAATGAATAACCTTCATCATCCAAAACAGATACTGAAATAAGATTCCTACTCATAGTAGGAACATAAAAGCAATTGTTCAAAATTAACAAAAACCCATTGGGCATAACAAGCTCATATGTTCCTACAGCTATAGCAGCAACTCTTGCTCTATTGTCAACACGTAGGTCCACTTCGCCCTTCTTCAGCATCCTACTCCTTTTGAGTCCCTGCATATTTGTACAAATATGAGATCCACATCCGGTATCTAATACCCAGGAAGAAGGAATAGATAAATTAATTTCTATAACATAAATACCTGAAGATGTAGTCGCACTACCCTTCAACTTCTTTAACTCATCCAAATAGAGTTGACAATTTCTCTTCCAATGCCCAGGCTTGTTGCAATGGAAACAAGTCCCTTCCTTAGGAACTTTAGCCTTAGGTACAGGTTTTGGTTTAGCTTGTCCCTTGGACCCTTTAGCACCTTTTGCCTTACCCTTGCCTTTAGTATCTTTGGCTTTCTTTTTCATTTGTTTAATATTGACATTCAATATTTGGGTAGGCTTTTTGATATTCCCCTCAGCAGTTTTGAGCATACCATGTAGCTCAGGAATGGATTTCTCCATGTCATTCATGTTATAGTTCATGACAAACTGTGAGAAACTGCTAGGCAATGAATGTAGGATCAAATCCGTGGAGAGTTCTAAACTCAGGGGATATCCAAGTCTAGCAAGGTGATCTAGATAGCCTTTCATCTTCAAAACATGAGCACTAACAGATTCACCTTCAGACATTTTGCAGTCAAATAATGCAACAGCGGTGTTAAACCTATCTTGCCTAGCCTGTTGTTGGAAAGCTTGTTTGAGATGCACACTCATCTCATAAGCCTCTAAGTGTTCCAGATCCTTCTGAAGTCCTGGACACATAGTAGCCAACATAAGACATCCTATGTCATTGGAATCATCCACATGCTTCTTATGCTTACTCTTAGCAGCATTAGAAGCATCGGCAGGAGGTGGGTCAGGGATAGCTTCATCAAGCACGTAGGACTTTTTCTCTTGTTTGAGAACAATTCTCAGGTTCCTAAACCAGTCAACAAAATTAGTCCCACATTCTTTCAGTTTTTCCTTCTCAAGGATAGATCGCAGTGATAAGGTGGAATTGTTATTAGCAGCCATCTGTTGATAAATATGCAAAGTCAAATTTTAATTAATAATGAGGTTAAAATTATTTAAACTCCTACTAAAAAATATAACCCTCTAAAGAAATATTTTAGTAGGCTAAGATCCGTATTTCACTTAATTCTAAACTCAGCTTTGGCGTGACGCTTAAAATCAAGTTATTTAGGTAGGTAACATCTTTACCAATTACATCTCATGTAACTCTTAGTAATTATGGAATATTGACATCATATGCCATAGCATGTTGAATTCCATCTAATGCCTTAGGCCCAAAACCATTTTGATAGCCTAATTAAGTCTAACCAATTTTAAAACATATGAGTAGCACTATTACTCATCCTACTTAGCTAGGAATGTTTAAAGCATATTGCTTTGGCAATACCTACTTTAATACAATCTTAGTTTTGATAGGTGTTCAAAACGTGGATGGCATTTAGACTTAAATTATTAATGAGGGTTCAACTAAATTATTATCATGTCTTGCATTACATATCATTATATTTTAGCATCCTATATGCATATATATAATTTATCACATAAGCATCATATACCAAATGACAAAATATGTAAACGTGACATAGCATGGCCAAACTAAATATGATCTTCAAGAGACCAAATGAAGATCATAAAGGCAACCCTAGGTGAAAAACCTATCTATTACAACACTTGCAATATTACATATCTTCAAAACTTGAGCTTGTGCTTCCATCACCATGGAACCATCTTCTCCTTGGTATGAATCTCCATCACAAACATTGTAGCTTGAATCTTCATATATTACAATAAAAGAAAATCTAACTACTAGTAAAATAAATTACAACAAAATAAACGACACGCAGGCCGTATTTACCCAAAATAAAGATATGAATAAACCAATCACATAGGTCATAAGGCCATGCTATGCACCATGCCAAGACATCAAACAAACATAACATATTCATCACCAACATGTTAAATAGAAACAAATATATTGACATTCTTAATGTCGCGGTAACGAACTATAGGGCGCGAACATACGGCGGTCCCGCTAGCCGGTTAGCGGGCGGGGCTCCCGCTGGCCGGTCAGCGGGCGGGGTTCTGAAGGGGCAGCGCCCCTGGGCGGGGTCGAGGGGCAGCGCCCCTCGAAGCCAAACAGAAACATTAATCTCATTAACATTTTTCTTTGGCGAAACCCTAAAACAGAACCGTTAATCTCATTAACCTTCTTACTGTTTTATTTCGATTATGTACAACCCATTACAGAATCATTACCAAATGTTTATATCACATATAAACTTAATCGTTTTCATCATATGAAAATCATTTTAATCAACCAATCATATATACGTGATCATCTCATGAAAACGAAATTAAAAACACCAATCCTTTCTCATCATATGAAAAACGAATTAGGGTTTTACAGAAACGAAACCAAAAACCAATCCTTTCTCATCATATGAAAAACGAATTAGAGTTTTATAGTTAACATGCCATACGTAAACAATATATATCACCATAATCATATCAACATGGCATTTTTCGACTTAAACGAATACAACAAGTGGCTCTGATACCACTGTTAGGAAATCATAGAGATCACTGCAAACAAAAACACGCAGCGGAAAAATATTTGATCTCTAATTTCCCACCAGGATCCATGCTGTTCGTTTAATTCGACAAAAGTGTTCAAAGAACTAACCTGTTCGGTCAATATTCATTTGTGTATTATGAGTCCACGTATTTAACTTTTTTTTTCCAAAGGCCTAATTTAGTAACTAAAAATTCTAAAATCTTATTTTAAGATGCGAACCCTAAATTATATATTTATTGCTTTATTTAATTTTAGATTTAATTATGTAGTTTATTATATGCTTTGATTTATTTAAATTCAATGCTTGGTTTATTTAAATTATCATGGATGAATGTTTATATTTTGATTGATGTTTAATATCTTTTATGAATGATAAATGGTTATTTACTTTTATCGATTTATTTTGATTTCCAAATGTTGTAAGAGGTAAGTTTTTACTTTGTGGGTACCTCATTAATTAAGTTCTATGTAATGTAAATAGCTTTTATATTTTGGACCAATGTAAAGGACATGTTTCTACCTTTTGGTGGGTGTCCTATTTAGTCTAGCCATGAATGATGTAAGGACATGCTTCCATCCTCGGATGGGTGTGCATTTATTTGCTTTGTTTGGACATTGCTTTGATTTTAATATAAGAATGCTTTATTTTAATTGTTGCATGTAGTATGTGTTAGGAAATCATAGAGATCACTGCAAACAAAAACACGCAGCGGAAAAATATTTGATCTCTAATTTCCCACCAGGATCCATGCTGTTCGTTTAATTCGACAAAAGTGTTCAAAGAACTAACCTGTTGATGATTCGAAATCACAGTTTGGAAGAGATGCCTCGATCGCGAAACACCCTCTATCGCGTATCCACACGAATGCTACCGTTTGGAGTGCTAGCTCTCTGCAACGGCGAAGGCTGGAAAAACGTTTTCTCTAAAAACGTATTAGGGTTACCTTTTTCGTTCCTCTTCGTTTTTATTGTTACCTCTGAGAAGACTTAACGTCTGGAGTGAATATAATCACTCCAGAATCCAATTCAAAATTGGATAAGGTAAGTCAAATTCAGAATCCAAATCTAATTAGGATTCTGAATATATTATCTAATAATATATATATAAAAACGAAAATAATAATAATAATAAATATTAATATCTAATATTAATATTATTAATATTATATCCAGCCCAAAACGCATTCTTGTGTGTGACCCGATAGGCCCATATTAATTGGCAATCCATTTAATCTCTATTAAATCAACAAGTCATAATTGGCCTCTAGCAAGGCGTTACAACTACCCAATTAATATAAGGAATGTCCAATTTGCCTAATAATAGTATATGCATTAATCCCTTTGTCACACGATATCTAGCTTGAACATAAGTCATGGTCAACGTCATACTTATATTGTCCAAACTTATGATTACTCGATCTCCAAGTAGACTGATAAAAACAAATGAAATTGATCACACTATCAATTCATTTGAGCACGGCCATGCATTTCACAGTCTCACTTATCGAGGGGCCCAAAAGATATCTCTCTCAAAGAGAGGGACAAATTCTATCTTGATTGTTCATTATCCTCTACATAATTTCTATCATATATGAACATAACCTTTATTACTATCCAGTTACGGATAATGTTTGATCATGTCAAAATATAATAGTCCTTATATTGGAAACTATGACAATCTCAAGTCAAAGAATTAATACATAACTATCATGAGATTTACTTATGACACTAACCCATGTAGTAATCTCATGATGGGTCTATCCAATACATTGTTCTCTAACAAGTATCTATGAAATTGATTTGTATCACTATACACATAACCATCTGATGATTATCAAATCAATGTTCATACTGGTTAAGAATTATTTATTTATTTTTTTTATCTCTATAACAATAATAAACCAGGGACAAATATCAAAATTGTGTAACATGCAAACAAACAATAATGATAATAAAACCTCATTTATTAATAATGAATGTATAACATAAAGATCCAAATAAATGGCCTAGGGCACATACACTAACAGTATGGATAATATTGTTATATTTAAGAATTTTATAATATTAAGACCTGTAAAGGAGGCCAGTTCCAATGAATCAGGCGTTGTGGGGGGTGCTGGGCCATTTCTCACCTTCCCCACACGTACCCAACTTTCCGAACCCATTAAGGGGTTGGGGATTCCTTAGGAATCGAGTCATCCTGTCCTTTCTTTTTGCCGGCCTGTCCGAGTGTTAACTCCATTTTCTTCAGACTTATGTCTGTGTTCTCTAAGGCCCCGAGTCTTAATAGTGCTGAAGTCGCAAGAACCATTCCACCGGGAGTGGGGGCAAAAATCCCCGCTCACAGAAAGTAACTAGGCCAATTACATGAGCTTTACTCTTTGGGTTAAAAGGCTTAGGTTCCCATAGCAAGTATATACCAAATGGTACGAGGCTATAGTGGTTATGCCATGCTTGATCTCCTTACCTTGAGTGAAAGTATGGTATCCCTTACATAACACAACATGGGTAACATGGGCATCCTAACTCGCACACGATGTAATCTAATATGATGTAATGGATAATATCATTATAAGAAAGAATAGAATAATATAAAGACCAATAGAATCAACTTCTCTTATCCCCAGTGGAGTCGCCACTGTGAGAGGGGATTTTTGCCAATGGTTCTTGCGACTTCGGCACTGTTTAGGCTTGGGGCCTTAGAGAACAGAGGCCTAAGGAATTCCTAACCCCTTAATGGGTTCAAAAAGTTAGGTATGTGTGAGGAATGTGAGAAATGGCCCAGCACCCGCACGATGCCTAGTTCATTGGAACCAACCTCCTTTGCAGGTCTTAATATTATAAAATTCTTAAATATAACAATATTATCCATACTACAAGCAACAATTAAAATAAAGTGTCATTATATTAAAATCAAAGCAATGTCCAAACAAAGCAAATAAATGGACACCCATGCAAGGATGGAAATGTAATATCCTCATATATGCCCTAGAAGTCTTGGTTATGATGTTTTTATTGTTGTTATTATATTGGATTGTATATATATGATAATTGCAAGAGAAAAGAAATTGGGAAAGAAAATAGGGTTTAGAGAGAATGGTATATGTTGTCTATATGATGATATATATAACATATAAATGGGTCAAAGGAAGAGTCAAAGGAAAAGAGATATTTTTGTGTTGAGTGTGTAATTACTTAAATGGGCTTATATGAGACAAAAGGTGAGTTATATGGTTAAGGGTATTGAGGTAATTTACCTTTAGAAATCTCTTGGTGGAGATTAAAAGATGGAAAAGTGTTTGACTTGTGGCTATTTTGTTTTCTTTTCATTTTGGGTGCCGGTGATTGAAGGAGAGAAAGAGGAAGAGAAGTGTTCTTGATGCTAGAGTTCAATTGAAGAGGCAATCAAAGAGTTTGGTTAGAGATTTGTGAAATTTCTTCATCTAAGGTAAGAAATCTCTTGTTTTTCCTTTGTAAATTTTGAAGTTATGTTTAAAGTGAAGTGTGATTTGTTGATGTAATGATTTGGTGTATTTGATATGTGTTTGCAAGTGTTAGAATTGATTTAAAGTAAAAAAATTGGAATTGGTGTTGGTTTGGTTGTGATTATGGAAAAATAAGTGAAGATTGATAGTGGAAAATCAAGAGTAAAGTTTGAGTTAGGATTTTGAGATGGTTTGTGTTCAAATGTGTTGTTTAAGTGGTTATTGTGATGAATATGTGTTATGACATGAGTTATATCCATTTGAGTGAGTTTGTGTTGGGAATTATATGTTAAAATGCATTTGGAAGAGGGTTGGTTACAATTAGGGTTTATGCATGAGAGACACGTAATTTGGGGCGGTCGCTATTATTCAAGTGCGGTCGCGACTTAGGTCGGGCTTCTGGCCGCGAAACCTACTGTAATAATGTTTTATCTTTTGATTGTGAGGTGCGGTCGCGACTTAGGTCAGGCTTCTGGCTGCGAAACCTACTGTAATAAGGTTTTATCTTGTAATTGTATGGGGCGGTCGTATTCAGGTGAGGCGCGACCGCTAGAAAGGTTCTGTTCACCTTATTGGAAGCAATCTAATCCTACAACAAGATTTTCATATACATGTTAAAATAGATCATCCATTTGAGTTGTCAAGGATCAAAATAGATATCATTTGTCTAACATCATTGTTGAATCATGAAATGTGAGATGATATGGAATTGATAATGCATATGATATTACATGAATAAGGTTATGTATTGTGTATTGTGAGGCTTGTGAATGGTGATGTGTATTATGAATAATGTACTTTGAAATGTGATACTAATAATGCTATATACACAATATGAATTGAGATATGAAATGCTATAAAGCCATTGTGATTGGCTATGATGATATAATTGAATGATGTATGGCATGTTTGCCTAATTGATGAGAAAGATTGATAAAGAGTTTGAAATAAGTGTATGTTTAATATGATATTCAGTTCAGAGTTCTGGTTTTTTGGAGGCATGCCTATTTAATGAAAGTTAACAGTCTTGCCGGGTTGAGGATCTCTTCAAATTGAGTTGAATTGAGGTCCAAGAGACTGGGTCTGTTACACTATGATAATTGATATTATGAAATATTAGATTTGTAACAGTCTTGCCGGGTTGAGGATCTCCTCGAGTTAGATGAGTTGATGATCCAAGAGACTGGGTCTATTACACTATCCATGGATAGAGATATATATGTATATGTTGCCTACGGGCGTGATAATGGTGTTTATGAACTGAAGCAGTAACTCTGAATTCTGAATATCGTATTAAATACTTGATGGGCCCATAGGTGTCTAGGTTTTATGTATAACATAAATGTTGTTCTAATGTAATGAAATGTTAATATTACTTATATGATGAAACGGACTATTCACGGAATATTGTTTATTGAGTATGATCTTTACTAATTGTGTGTGTATCATTGATGTTGATTTATTAATACAAATGTGAAACATTGCATTGCACTAAAGCATAACATTAGCATGAATTGTCTTTCTAAGCCCTTGGCTTAGCGCGATAGTGTTTAATCGCGCAGGTAATAGAGTTGAACCCGAGAGCTCTTCTAGACCGAGTGAGAGTAGACATTGAAGAGTTGATTTTGGGAACTTAAAGATCAGAGGAGATTTGCCAATCATGTATAACTCTTTTATATTTTGTAAAGATTTTGTTTATATTGTAAATATATATATGAAATGATAAATTAGTACTCAAATGTTTTCATATGTGTAAATATTTTATAACTTCCGCTGTGTACTACTTAAATGTATTAATATATCTATAATGTATATTGAGAAAGATGATGGTATTATATAAAAATGTTTTGAATGTTGATGAAAAGCCGTAGCACTCCTATATTCGGTGCACATATGCTACATTGTGGTGTTGTAGTGTGTGTGTACTGAATGTGGGGGTGTTACAATTGTTTTGGTATCAGAGCCTAGGTTTGAGATTCTCAACCTAGGTAAAATGTAAGAAAAAGACTATTTTGATTTTAAAAAGTGGTTTTTGAATAAAATATATGTTGGGATTGGCAATCTCTGATCTTTAATAAGATGTATTCTGCTGTGTTTGCAGAAATAGGTTGTGATGGATTCTCACTCACGTCAGTCGATTGAGGGTAGTGCCGAGAGTATTGCTCCTGCTGAGGGAGCTAGAGTTGATAGTGTTGAGGAGGCACCTGCTTCGGTGTCGGGTAGACCAGCTGGAGAGGAGGTTCCGCCGGCCTGGTTTAGACATATGATGGACGTTATGAGGCAAGCACCAGTGCAACCAGTGCCACCACCCCCTCAGCCTGTGGTACCAGTAAGGCACTATGATAAACTAAGGAAGTATGGAGCGGAGGATTTCCTTGGTACTACTGATCCAGCTGTAGCAGAACAGTGGCTTGACAAAGTACAGAGGATTTTTATTCAGTTGCAAGCCACATCGGAGGAAAAGTTTGATTATGTAAGATCTTTGCTACAGAAGGATGCATATGACTGGTGGAGGACAGTGCCCCATTCTATGGATGATCCACCGACCTTGTCATATGCAGATTTTCTGAGAGAGTTTGAATTGAAGTATACTCCTAGGGAGTACAAAGACATGAAGAAGATGGAGTTCTTAAGCTTGAAGCAAGATAGCAAGACGGTAACTGAGTATGAGGTTGAGTTTATCCGATTGAGCCAGTATGCTGGGGGCATTATAGCTGATGAGATAGATAGATGCAGGAGATTTGAGGAGGGATTGAGGCCCTCTATCATGTGTCTAGTGGCTGGATCTAGATATCACGATTTCTCCCAGCTAGTGGCAGTAGCTCGGAGTGTGGAGCGAGCTCAAGTTATTGCAACTGCTTCAGAGGAAGAGGTTAGGGTTAGGAGGCCCCAGTTTGAGGCAGGGTCTTCTTCTGTTAAGAGAGGTAAAGGAAGCTTTGTTCCTAGAGTTAGTAGGAGTCAGAGGTCAACTGGTAGGTCAGTGCAGTTCCAGAGGCAGAGATTTAGACCTGCAGCTTCAGCGGCGAGTGCTCCAACCCCAGTGACTCAGAGATCCGCTCTACCTGTGTGTGCTCAGTGTGGTGGATCACATAGGGGTACTTGTTGGAGGTATAGTGGGTCAGCTGTGTGCTTCAGATGTGGATCTCCTGAGCATTTTATTAGAGATTGTCCAGAGAGACAGGAGCGGATGTCAGTTGATACTGCAGCTTCTCGACCTAGTGTGAGGGGAGGTCGAGCAGGCAGAGGTAGCAGCCGGGGAGGCAGATCTGGGTTCAGTGTTAGAGGAGGTGCTACATCCAGGGAGAGTAGACCATAGGAGGTTGGATCTTCCCAGAGGATGTATGTTATGCAGAGGCAGCCAGATGCTTCGGCAGTCATAGCTGGTACTTTTTCTTTATTTGATACTTCAGTACTTGCTTTGATTGATCTGGATTCCACACATTCTTATATTAGTGCATCTGTTTTGCCTGTGTCTGTTATGCATGCTAAGTCCCTAGGATTTGATGTTTTGGTGACAAATCCGTTAGGGCATAGTGTGATTGTGAGTAAGGTGCACCGAGACAGTGCAGTGAGGGTGTAAGGTGAGGAGTTCCTTGGAGATTTGATTGAGATGCCATTTAAGGAATATGATGTGATCCTAGGTATGGATTGGCTATCTAGACATGGAGCTGTGGTAGACTGTAAAAGGAAAATTGTTTCTTTGAGAACTGCTGATGGTAGAGAGGTGATAGTATCTAATGAGCAGGAACAGCTAGCCTCCTTATTTGTTTCAGCTGTTGCAGCAAGGAGGTTGATTAGAAAGGGGTGTGAAGCTTATCTTGCTCATGTGATAGATACTAGAGTGAAGGGTTCTCCCATTGATAGTATTGCCACAGTTGCAGAGTTTCCAGATGTATTCCCAGAGGAGTTGCCAGGATTGCCTCCTGAGAGAGAGGTGGAGTTTGGTATTGAATTGTTGCCTGGTACCACTCCTATCTCTATTACTCCTTATAGAATGGCACCAGCAGAATTGAGGGAATTGAAAGTGCAATTACAGGAGTTGTTGGATAAAGGATTTATTCGCCCCAGTGTTTCTCCTTGGGGAGCTCCTGTGCTATTTGTGAAGAAGAAAGATGGTACTATGAGGTTGTGCATCGATTATAGGCAATTGAACAAGGTGACTATTAAAAATAAATATCCTTTGCCTAGAATCGATGATCTCTTTGATCAATTGAAGGGTGCAACTGTGTTTTCTAAAATTGATTTGAGATCTGGATACCATCAATTGAGAGTTAAAGCTGAAGACATTTCCAAGATCGCCTTTCGGACCAGGTATGGACATTATGAGTTTCTAGTTATGCCTTTTGGCTTGACGAATGCACCTGCAGCTTTTATGGATTTGATGAATAGGGTGTTCAGGCCCTATTTGGATCAGTTTGTAGTGGTCTTCATCGATGACATTCTGGTGTATTCGCGGAATGAAGAGGAACATGACAAGCATTTGCGGATTGTGTTGCAGATTTTGAGAGAGAAGCAGTTGTTTGCCAAATTGTCGAAGTGTGAGTTATGGTTGGATCAAGTCGCTTTTCTCGGACATATTGTCTCAGCTGAAGGCATTAGAGTTGATCCGAGTAAAGTTGAAGCCATTTTAAATTGGAGTCCACCCAAGTCTGTGACAGAGGTTAGAAGTTTTCTGGGTTTGGCAGGCTATTACCGGCGGTTTGTAAAAGGGTTTTCTTTGATAGCTACTCCACTCACCAGATTGCTTCGTAAGGGAGTGAGATTTGTGTGGACAGATCAGTGTCAGGCTAGTTTTGAGCAGTTGAGAGATATGTTGACTCAAGCGCCTGTTCTTACTTTACCTGTTGAAAGCAAACCATATGTGATCTACAGTGATGCTTCACATAGTGGTTTGGGGTGTGTTCTGATGCAAGAAGGTAAGGTTATAGCTTATGCATCTCGACAGTTGAAACCGCATGAGCTTAACTATCCGACCCATGATTTGGAGCTGGCAGCCATTGTGTTTGCATTGAAGATTTGGCGACACTATCTGTTTGGGGAGAAATGTTTTATCTACACTGATCACAAAAGTTTGAAATATTTGGGTGTTCAAAAAGAGCTCAATCTTCGGCAGAGGAGATGGTTGGAATTGATTAAAGACTACAACTATTTGATTGATTATCATTCAGGTAAAGCAAATGTTGTTGCTGATGCCTTGAGTCGGAAGTCTTTAGCTGGTTTAACTGTTTACTCGCTCTCGTTGCTTGTTGAGTTGAGAGCTTTGCATGCCAGTTTTGTACCTTGTGATGATGGTGCATTGTTGGCACAGTTGCTTTTGAAACCAGTTTTGTTAGATCAGATAAAAGAGGCTCAGTTGATTGATATGAAGATTCAGAAGATTATTTCAGATTGCAAGAATGGGAAGACTAGAGATTTTATTGTGAAAGGTGATGGGAGTCTCTGGTTTAAGAACCGATTGTGTGTACCCGATGATGCTGTTTTGAAAAGAGTCATTTTAGAAGAAGCACATCAGTCAGTGTTTGCTATGCATCCGGGTAATACAAAGATGTATCATGATTTGAGACAACATTACTGGTGGATTGGTTTGAAGAGAGATATTGCAGATTTTGTGTCGAAATGTCTCACCTGTCAGAAGGTTAAAGCTGAGCATCAAGTTCCAACTGGATTACTACAACCATTATCAGTACCAGAATGGAAGTGGGATAGAGTGACGATGGATTTTGTGTCTGGGTTGCCATTGACACAAAAGAGGCATGATGCCATATGGGTAATTGTGGATAGATTGACTAAGACAGCTCATTTCCTTCCGGTTCGGATGGATTATTCTTTGGAAAGGTTAGCTGAGATGTATATCCATAAGATTGTGAAGTTGCATGGGGTTCCAACTTCTTTAGTGTCTGATCGAGATCCCAGGTTTACTTCAAGATTTTGGAAGAGTTTGCATAGTGCTTTGGGTTCTCGATTACACTTCAGCACTGCTTTTCATCCAGAGACGGATGGACAGTCAGAGAGGGTGATACAGATTATTGAAGATATGTTGAGAAGTTGTGTCATTGATTTCTCTAGAAGTTGGGATAGATTTTTACCTCTTGTGGAGTTTGCTTACAACAACAGTCACCAATCTAGCATTGGTATGGCACCATTCGAAGCATTGTATGGCAGACGGTGTAGGACACCTCTTTGTTGGAATGAGCTTGGAGATAATAAGTTGATTGGTCCTGATTTGATTCAAGAAACTGAAGAGAAAGTAAAAGTGATACGAGACAGGTTGAAAACAGCTTCAGACCGACAGAAGTCTTATGCAGATCTGAAAAGGAGAGACATAGAGTTTGATGTTGGGGATAAGGTATTTCTGAAAGTTTCTCCTTGGAAGAAGATTTTGAGGTTCGGTCGGAAAGGGAAATTGAGTCCTCGTTTCATTGGACCGTATGAAGTTTTGGAAAGAGTTGGGCCAGTTGCGTATCGACTTGCTTTGCCACCTGAGTTGGATCGTATTCATAATGTATTTCATGTTTCTATGTTGAGGAGGTACAGATCAGATCCATCTCATGTGTTGCAAATTGAATCAATCGAAGTGAGCCCAGATTTGACTTTTGAAGAGGAACCATTTGCTATTTTGGCACATGATGTGAAAGAGCTGAGAAACAAGAGAGTGCCATTGGTGAAGGTTCTATGGAAGAATCATGCAAAAGAAGAAGCAACTTGGGAAAGTGAACAATCCATGCGAGAGCAATATCCTCAGTTGTTTCAGAGTTGATATCAGGTAATTTCGAGGACGAAATTTTCTTTTTAGAGGGGGAGAATTGTAATATCCTCATATATGCCCTAGAAGTCTTGGTTATGATGTTTTTATTGTTGTTGTTATTATATTGGATTGTATATATATGATAATTGCAAGAGAAAAGAAATTGGGAAAGAAAATAGGGTTTAGAGAGAATGGTATATGTTGTGTATATGATGATATATATAACATATAAATGGGTCAAAGGAAGAGTCAAAGGAAAAGAGATATTTTTGTGTTGAGTGTGTAATTACTTAAATGGGCTTATATGAGACAAAAGGTGAGTTATATGGTTAAGGGTATTGAGGTAATTTACCTTTAGAAATCTCTTGGTGGAGATTAAAAGATGGAAAAGTGTTTGACTTGTGGCTATTTTGTTTTCTTTTCATTTTGGGTGCCGGTGATTGAAGGAGAGAAAGAGGAAGAGAAGTGTTCTTGATGCTAGAGTTCAATTGAAGAGGCAATCAAAGAGTTTGGTTAGAGATTTGTGAAATTTCTTCATCTAAGGTAAGAAATCTCTTGTTTTTCCTTTGTAAATTTTGAAGTTATGTTTAAAGTGAAGTGTGATTTGTTGATGTAATGATTTGGTGTATTTGATATGTGTTTGCAAGTGTTAGAATTGATTTAAAGTAAAAAAATTGGAATTGGTGTTGGTTTGGTTGTGATTATGGAAAAATAAGTGAAGATTGATAGTGGAAAATCAAGATTAAAGTTTGAGTTAGGATTTTGAGATGGTTTGTGTTCAAATGTGTTGTTTAAGTGGTTATTGTGATGAATATGTGTTATGACATGAGTTATATCCATTTGAGTGAGTTTGTGTTGGGAATTATATGTTAAAATGCATTTGGAAGAGGGTTGGTTACAATTAGGGTTTATGCATGAGAGACACGTAATTTGGGGCGGTCGCTATTATTCAAGTGCGGTCGCGACTTAGGTCGGGCTTCTGGCCGCGAAACCTACTGTAATAATGTTTTATCTTTTGATTGTGAGGTGCGGTCGCGACTTAGGTCAGGCTTCTGGCTGCGAAACCTACTGTAATAAGGTTTTATCTTGTAATTGTATGGGGCGGTCGTATTCAGGTGAGGCGCGACCGCTAGAAAGGTTCTGTTCACCTTATTGGAAGCAATCTAATCCTACAACAAGATTTTCATATACATGTTAAAATAGATCATCCATTTGAGTTGTCAAGGATCAAAATAGATATCATTTGTCTAACATCATTGTTGAATCATGAAATGTGAGATGATATGGAATTGATAATGCATATGATATTACATGAATAAGGTTATGTATTGTGTATTGTGAGGCTTGTGAATGGTGATGTGTATTATGAATAATGTACTTTGAAATGTGATACTAATAATGCTATATACACAATATGAATTGAGATATGAAATGCTATAAAGCCATTGTGATTGGCTATGATGATATAATTGAATGATGTATGGCATGTTTGCCTAATTGATGAGAAAGATTGATAAAGAGTTTGAAATAAGTGTATGTTTAATATGATATTCAGTTCAGAGTTCTGGTTTTTTGGAGGCATGCCTATTTAATGAAAGTTAACAGTCTTGCCGGGTTGAGGATCTCTTCAAATTGAGTTGAATTGAGGTCCAAGAGACTGGGTCTGTTACACTATGATAATTGATATTATGAAATATTAGATTTGTAACAGTCTTGCCGGGTTGAGGATCTCCTCGAGTTAGATGAGTTGATGATCCAAGAGACTGGGTCTGTTACACTATCCATGGATAGAGATATATATGTATATGTTGCCTACGGGCGTGATAATGGTGTTTATGAACTGAAGCAGTAACTCTGAATTCTGAATATCGTATTAAATACTTGATGGGCCCATAGGTGTCTAGGTTTTATGTATAACATAAATGTTGTTCTAATGTAATGAAATGTTAATATTACTTATATGATGAAACGGACTATTCACGGAATATTGTTTATTGAGTATGATCTTTACTAATTGTGTGTGTATCATTGATGTTGATTTATTAATACAAATGTGAAACATTGCATTGCACTAAAGCATAACATTAGCATGAATTGTCTTACTAAGCCCTTGGCTTAGCGCGATAGTGTTTAATCGCGCAGGTAATAGAGTTGAACCCGAGAGCTCTTCTAGACCGAGTGAGAGTAGACATTGAAGAGTTGATTTTGGGAACTTAAAGATCAGAGGAGATTTGCCAATCATGTATAACTCTTTTATATTTTGTAAAGATTTTGTTTATATTGTATATATATATATATGAAATGATAAATTAGTACTCAAATGTTTTCATATGTGTAAATATTTTATAACTTCCGCTGTGTACTACTTAAATGTATTAATATATCTATAATGTATATTGAGAAAGATGATGGTATTATATAAAAATGTTTTGAATGTTGATGAAAAGCCGTAGCACTCCTATATTCGATGCACATATGCTACATTGTGGTGTTGTAGTGTGTGTGTACTGAATGTGGGGGTGTTACAGGAAACATGTCCTTACATCGTCCATGTCTAAAACTAAATAGGACACCCACCAAAAGGTGGAAATGTGCCCTTTACATTAGTCTAAAAATATAAAATAAATTAAATTACATAAGATTTAAATAATGAGGTACCCACAAAGTGGAAACATACCTCTTGCATTAGTACCAAAATAAATAAATAATAATTATAATAATAAAGAAAATATCCATCCATGGTAAATTAAATAAATCAAGCATTGAAATTAAATAAATCAACCATCAAAACATATAATAAACTATATAATCAAATCTAAAATTAAATAAAGCAATAAATATATAAATTTAGGGTTTTAAAGAATTTAGGGTTTTTAGAATTTAGGATTTTGGAACTTAAGGTTTTAGAAACTAGAGTTTTGTAATTAGGGTTTTGAAAATAGGGTTTTGAAATTCAGAGTTTGGATTAGGATTTTAAAATTAGTGTTTTTGAAACTAGGGTTTTGGAATTCAGAGTTTGAAATTAGGGTTTTGGGGTTTAACTTACTACCTTAAAAACATAATTTTGGATTTGAAGAGATAAATTAAGGTTTTTGAAAAATAATCAATATTTTGGAGTTTAATAATGAAATAGTTTAGGCTTTTGGATAAAAATACTCTGATGTTTTGAGTTTTAATAAAATAATTTATGGTTCTTGAGGTTTTAGTAAACAAAATAGATTCTAACAATTAATTTAAATCCTCGACGGCTACTGGATAGTTTTAAGTTTCTTATGAAATGTGCAAGAGGGGTTACGAGCACCAACTGATCAAACAAATAATTAAAGTTATTAAAACATGGATCAATTTACTGCATGTTCAAAGATCAAGGTACTGCGTGTTCAAAGATCAAGTTACTGCATGCATGTTCTTATTAATTAGAGAAAAGGAAGCTACTATAAGAATGAATAATTTATGATTAAAGATCAAACCTGCGTAGTCGGTTCCATCAAATTGATTTCTGGATGAACAATAACAAAGGCAATGTTGCTGCCTTTGATGGACTGATGATTGATGAATGCTTGTTGCTAATCTTCTCTGTTTGTTGCCGTCTCTTCTGTTTTGTTGTTTAATCTCTCCTAATATTAATTGTCTTAATTGCTACCATTGTTAATGTTCATTCCCATCCCTCTTAAATTCTAAAATGTTATTATTTATAGGCCCTAACCTCACTCAGAATCCTTAACCCTAATATTAATCTATCCTTAAAACAAATTCTAGTTCAATTAGGAAACTCATTGAAACCATATCGATCTGGGGGCAACCATGTCTACATGAGTTAAGGCCATGTTGACCTAGTTGCCCTAGGTTGACATGAGTCTAACCTCATGTCTATTTGGGCTACCAGATCAACATGAGGCATGCTCATGTCGACCTGGTCTTCCCAGGTCAGCATGAGGCATGCTCATGTCAACCTTGTCCCTTTAGGTCGACATGAGCAATTACTGAGGCTGGCCTGATTCGAATTATTATTGCCTTTTTTAACTTATGGACCAAAAAGTTTAATTTGGGCCTATTCAACCTGATTTTACGGTTTTACAATTGAATTTATGCCTCTTTAATCCAAACCAACTCCTTTAAAAATTATAAATTAGGTTTAAATATTTTAAAGTCAGATCAAATTTATTTCGGCATCCTTTAATTAGGACCATATCAAATTGGGGTCAAAATTAAGGGTCTACAATGGCCATACCTACAACAACAATAAAAATCAAATTCATACAAGAATAAGAATGGAATTGACATTGGTGGAAGAAGAGTACCTCCACAACCACCATGAAACCAACGAAAGACTTCTTATTTCTGCAAATCTTGTCTAGTCTATGATAGAGACAGGCAAGGCCAGCTTTACCCCAGCTGTAAAGCGGTACCATACTCATGTTAGTAAGGGCTCTCAACACCGACAGATGGATGGCAGATTCGATGCTGCATAAAATAGTCGACCCGAGCAGATACAATAAAAATCCTCGAGCATATTGTTTGGTTGTTTTCCTACGAACCCGTCCTTCGTAGTTCATCCAATAACTTCAAATTGGCTTAATTTTTATCTTGAAAGATCCTTTTAATGATGGTTCCATACTGATTAACTGTTGAATTTCTTCGTGTGTCAGAATATCATTTGTAAGAGGGACCGAAAGGCCATAGTATTGGATACCAATTATGGCTGTATAATCGATTGGGCCAATGGTCATCTCTCCTATAGGTAGGTGAAAAGTATGGGTCGTGTCCATCCACCACTCTGACAATGTTTGAACTACACACCTATCTATCGGACACTCCTCAGATGGTAATTGCAAGATAAAGCTTTCAAAACCACATTCTCGAACAATCCGTTTTACTCGAGAAGGTGCCACATCATACCATTGTCAGGCTTTATAGACACACCCTCCGCCCCAGATAACACAATGATAGCGCTAACACAGAGCCAGGTAAGTTAATATAAGGTAAGTATATCATCATACCAATACCACTGATTCATAGACTAATCATACTCATTATGTTCTATTTTAATCTGTCTATCTATTTGTTTATTAAATTCTTAAACATAGTCCTCTAATTAATTTATTTTTCCTAATCTTAAAAAATAAAAATAAAAATATCAAATTGCATTGTTACCTTAGTTTTTTTACTTGAACTGCGATGAAGCTGCATCCCAGCTAGTAGACTTATAGTTCCATTATCATGCCGTCAAATAAATTCCAATAACTCAGCATTGGATTGGGGTCCTGATCTCGAAGCATACATTTTCTCCTTAACTCTTTGCTAAACTTTTTACTTTAATTATGAGAATATGTAAGTGTGGATGAGTATTGAAGAAACAAAACTTTCATGGTTTATAAAGACAAATTACAAAGGAAAAGAAAAGGAAATAAAGATGAAAGTTTCAGAAATGGTGTGAGAATGAAAAGAAGGAATGAAACGTTTATGTAGAAAATTACAAAGGAAAAGACAAAAATAAATAAGTGAAAAACAGTATTCTTGTGAAAAGAAAAAAAAAGAAAAAAAAGAAAATATTACTGTTAATAAATAGTAAATGAATAGTTAGTGAATAGTGTATAAATAGTGACTACACAGTGAATAAATATTAAATTCAATTATTCATTTTAATTATTCAGATATTTGCATGTATACAAATATTTTTGCACTTTTAAAATATTTTTACACGCAGGGGGCAAGTAGGTATAGGCATGGTAAAAAATAGCTAAATATTTTACAAATTTCTTTAGTATCTTACTAACTACAATTACTTTTTGCAAATAACCAAATTACTTTTAAGTCCAGAACTTATCTCGAGTCCAAAAACCAAATTACTCCAGCTTGGGTCCAGAGCCCAAAACCTAAAACTTACCTCGAGTCCAGAATCCAAATTACTTTTAAGCCCAAAACTTACCTAGGGTCCAGAACCCAAATTATTTTTAAGTTCAATCCAGAACCTAAATTAAGTCCATAACTTACCTGAGGTCTAGAACCCAAATTATTTTTATGTTCAGTCCAGAACCCAAATTAAGTCCATAACTTACCTCGGGTCCAAAACCCAAATTATTTTTAAGTCCAAAACTCAAATCCTAAATTCACCTTAGGTCCAGAACCCATAACCTAAATTCACATCGGGTACAGAACCTAAATTATTTTTAACTCCAAAACTTATCTCGGGTCCAAAACCCAAATCTTAAATTCAGCTTGGGTCTAGAAACTAAATCCTAAATTCACCTTAGGTCCAGAATCCAAATTATTTTTGAGTCCAGAACTCAAACCAACCTTGGGTACGGAGTCTAGTATAGCTCTAAATCTAGTAAAAAATCACATTACTTTTCGTTCTCTTTTGTTGTAGTCTCAGATCGCTCAAGCAGGGGGCAAACTGTAGACCCTTAATTTTTTACCCAGTCTAATTTGATATTTTTAAATAGTCCAAAATAATTTTTATGGTTTTTTAATTAAATAATATTTATTTTAATAATATTTATTTTTAATAAAAAAGTAATAATAAGAAGGATAAAAATTAAATAAATAAAAAATCGATGACTAAAGAATCGGCGACGAAAATTTTTTATCGCCGGTGACGAATTGGTGGCTTGGGCCAATTCGCCGCAAATTTTTCCTGCGGCGAAATGGCCATAGGCCAATTTGCCGTAGGAAAATCCTACAGCAAATTGGCTAGCCCACGCCCAGTGCCCGCAGAACTTCTTTGCCAGCGCACTTTCGCACGCCTGACCCGCGCGCGGTTTTGCCAAAACCCTATTCTACTTGGTTTTTAATTTTATTTCCTAAAAAATTTTTATTTCCTTAGCCAATTAGTATTAGGTTTTTTATTTTTTCTTATAAATACCACATTAAAGACAAAGAATGAAGGATCTGAAATTTTTTATCGGACTTTGGACTTTTGGATTTTTTTTGCCAAAAAAGAGAACCTTGAAGGAGTAAGAGGCAATGAGCAAGCAATAACAATCCATTAAAGGCATCCTATAGTATCTTTATTATTATTCAACCAGAATTCAAAGATTATGGTGGAACCAACAGTAGAGGTTTGAATCTCTATTTCTTTGCTTATGTTTACAGTAGCTTTATTATACAATTTAATAAATTGTTTAAACATGCATGTTTTTGTTATTTGATCAATTGTTCTACTTACTATCCAAACTTTATTTAAAACCCTAAAAAGAATTTTTCCAAAACCCTAATGCCTTAATACCCGTAAAACATATTTTTGAAAACTAAAACTCTAATTACACTTTTGTAAAACCACAAACCACAAATCTAATT